>JANUYF010000014.1:485000-1085000 GCA_026167975.1 Phrynosoma blainvillii | reverse complement strand
ACTTTGACTGCCATGACTCCATCCTACAGAATCCTAGGTTGAGTTTTGTGAAGCATAAGCACTCTTTGTCAGAGAAGGCTAAAGACCTTGTAAAACTACAAAATCCCATTCCAGTTTGTTTCTGCCCCAGAGCTCTCTTATAGAGAAGGCTAAATATCTCATAAATCCCAGGATTGCATTGCATAGCATTGAGCCATCACAGTTAAAGTGGTGTCAAACTGCATTATTTCTGCAGTGCAGATGCAGATGCAGCCTGAATTCTCAGCTAGTCGTTTAAAAGGAGAACGAAAACAGTAAGGTGGGAGCTTTCTTTTCTTGTCTGGATATTCCTATTTGTCCTTTTGGTATGGGATTTTCTTTGCTGTCATTTAATTTGATTCTGCTGGGCACTGGATTCCTTATATGTATATTTGGATATTTTCAAGCTTGAATCTGTAGATAAAGAATCTGTGGCTAGTTTCCAATTCCAACCTGGACTTGCCCCTTCATTACCATACACAAAGGCTAGTTTCCAGTGCTTTTGTTCACAAATGACCATTGTTAAAACTGGATTTGTCACTTCATTTCAATACACAAAGGATTTTGAATTTGAATTGACATTCTCTCACACCAATGGCATATATAGTATTATTATTATTCTGTTTATTTATATCCCGCCTTCCTCCCAACACAGGGACTCAAGGCGGCTAACAAATCTGTCCCTATATAGGTCTGTCCCTGGCTTTTCACTCCACCAAATGCATCTGAGGAAGTAGATTGAAGTCTACGAAAGCTCATGCTGCCAACTTCTTTCTTCATTTAGTCTCAAAGGTGCTACTGTAGATACAAAGTTAGATAACATAAGGTATGATAGAGGAGTCTGGCCTCTGTATCTTTCTTTCTTTCTCTGTATCTATCTTGCAGCAGAACCATTGGTGAAATTTGCTCTGGAGTGTAACTGAATGGCCTGACCCCTTGCTAATAGGTTTGAGGGTATGTTGCGTTTTGGGGAGGTGGTGGTTGAGAAATGTTACCATTTAACCAGCACCAGCTGGTGGGCACCTCCTTAACTGCTGAAGGCAACAGATGGTTTGGATTACTGTATAATCATCTCTGGAATTTTAACTCTTAACCTGGCAACTGACAAAGAGAAATCTCAGCCTGGAGGAAATCTTGCTGGCAGTGAAGCTAAGCTCAATGTGGTGCTTTCAAAGCTTCTCTGTTTCCCTTTCTGGAGTGGACCTGCCTACCTCCTTCATGGGACGTCCTCATTCCCATAGCGCACACCATGGCTGTGTTTACCCAGGACGTCGTGATGGGTTTTTTTGCCTTGAGAATGCTCACCCTGGGAGGTATAGTTTCATTCCTTACATTGAAACCAGAGTATTCCCCAGCCTAACCTTTGTTTTGCTACATCCAGTGGTATCCTGAGAGTTGAGTTAAAGCTTGAGTTAAAGTAGCTGAGTTAAAGTACTAGGGGATCCAGTGTGATGTAGTGATTGGGAAACCAAGAAGATGAGCTTGAAGTTCTAATTTAAGAAGGTAAATGTGACTCTGTAGCAGGGTAGGCAACCTGTCCCCTTTAAGGCCAAGATCCCAGACTATTGGCCAACATGGCTGAGGCTTCTGGGATCTGAAGTCCCTCGGCACTTAAAGGGGACAGGTTGCCTACCCCTGCTCTATAGGCATAAGGAGGACTTAGTGGGATAAAAGTCAGCATGTCATGCCAGACTAATCTTATCTTTTTCTCTTTTTTTTTGACAGAGTCACAAACTTAGTAGATGAAGGGAATGCTTTGCATGCAGCCTATCTTGATTTCAGTAAGGCCTTTGACAAGCCCCCCATGAGCTAGTTAAATGTGACTGTTAAGTGGATTTGTAATTGGTTGGCTGATCAAATCCAAAGGTTGCTCAGCCATGGCTCCTCTTCATCCTGGAGAGAAGTGACCAGTGGGGTGCCACAGCATTCTGTCCTGGGCCCAGTTTGTTATTTGACAACTTTATCAATCACTTGGATGAAGGAATAGAGGACATGTTTATCAGATTTGCAGATCACACTAAGTTAAGAAGGGTAGCCAATACCCCAGAGACCAGGATCAGAATTCAAAAGGACTTGAACATACTAGAAAGCTGGGCCAAGACTAAGAAAATGAATTATAACAGGGAGAAATGTAGGAGATGAGAGCCAACAGCTGCTAGTGTCTCAGGCATTGATAATGGGTTATGTCAGAATCTGACACATTCTGTCATAAGATCGTTATTGTTGCTGTTGTAGTATACAGCCTGTTTAATGTATTGGATAAATGGAAGAATTATATGAATATTAGAGTATATTGGGATATGATGAGAGTGATGGGAGGTATAGTACTAGTAGAAATAATTGATGGTGGCTCAAAGGGATGCTTGTGGCCTGGAATAGGAATGTGCAAATGTGTGGAGGAGGAGTTTTCTCAAAGTCTGCTGGTGGGAAACAGAAAGTAGAAATGAGACCAGGAGATGAGACTGGAGATTGGGTGAAAGAGGCTGTCATGGAAGAGAGGGTTGGTATGTTATAATTAGTAAATGAATTAAGATGAAGCCTGTGAAATTTTGAAGCGGCACATTGTTAATGCTATGCTAGTGTTGGTGGATGATGGCGCTTCTGTCTGCACATGTCTTCTAGCTAACGCCTATGGGCTTTCTGAAATACAATTTGACTGTTTGCAATACAGAATACGTGTTTGCTGTACTCTGGGGCGAAGTCGCAATTGTTGACAGGTTAGAGCACTTTTTGAAGTCCAAAACTGGAACAGCGGCAAATTTCTGGTGGCTCCCTCATCTGTGAATCCACATTGGGGCTTACCCTGTTTGTAAAGATAGTATTCAGCACCTTGGAGAGGTCTCTTAAATTTTAGGCTGAAACCAAAAGTAGATTCACTGCCTCAATGCCATTCCTTTGATGATAATTGTATTTTTTGGACCTCTCAGATTCCTGACATTTGTATTCTGTAGCACAGCTACAATTCCTGAAAAGGTGAAAGGTCTGGAAACCACCAAGCCTTGTGAGGAGTACCTTAGGGAGTTGGGTATTTTTAGCCTGGAGAAGAGACGGTTAAGAGGTGATATGATAGCCTTGATTAAATACTGGAAGGAATGTCATATTGAGGATGGAGCAAGCTTGTTCTCTGCTACTCCAAAGATTAGGACATGGAGCAGTCAGTTCAACTGCATGAAAAGAGATTCAATCTCAAAATTAGGAAGAATTTTCTGACAGTAAGAGCTGTTCAACAGTGGAAGATGCAGCTCAGAGTGTGTGGAGTCTCCTTCTTCGGAGGTTTTTAAACAGGCTGGATGCCATTTGTCAGGGATGCTCTGATGGTGCCTTGAACTGGATGGCCCTTGCGGTCTCTTCCAACTCTATGATTCTATGATTCTATTAATTTCCTCAATAATCCTCAATATACCATGGATGGGTGTTTCCTTGATCTTCTCCTCTTAATTTAAACTATAGAAGAACAAGCATGGGATGAAGTCTGAATGGTAGTCCCAACTAGAGTAGACCCATTGATTCAAATGCCTTGATCCAAGACCAAAGTGGACTCATCATCCCCTGATACGGGGGCCACCAGTTACCTGAAGGTCTGAGACCATGCACCAGAGAAGAAGGGGCAATGTGAGAACCCTACATTCAATGGTTCCTGGGCCTAAGGAACCTAGAGGTAACCCCCCTGGGTCACAGAATGTGTGGGGTGCACCTGTGTTTTGGAAAAAGTGGTACTTAATCCCTGGATTGTTTTGGCTGCTTGTAGTATCCAGCTAAATTGATCAGACAGCCAAGAATGGAACAGGAGTTGTCGCCGCAGCTTTGGAGGGACCTTGCTCCAACAGTTCTCCCAGTTAATAAGCCCCTACCTCTGCCCTCTACTCTTTCTCTCTCTCTCTCTCTCTCTTTGGAGCAATGGGAATCTTAGCTACAACAGGAAATGAGTCCTTTGAGCCACCCAGCCTGCTGAACACTGATATAAAGACCATATGGAAGAGGGCAGCCGCCAAGGTGAGGTGCGCTCCTTATTGCAATCGTGCATCACTTTGATTGATTTGCATCCAAGAGGATGCTGACACCTCAACCTCCCCATTTCCCTTTCCTCAAAGTTCAAAGCCCAAGCACCATCTCTGGGGAGACTTCCCAAAATGTCCCCCACTAGCTTGGAATGTTGGCGCCAATTTGAGGCCGGACAGCTAATGATGACTTTGTTTTACTTTTGCTGATATCGGATGTCAACTCTTCCTTCTCCAACCAGTCTTTAGACAAAGGATTTCTCCCCTTCCCCATAAGGGAATAGTGCAAATTCAGCAAGAGGGGAAGTGAAATGGCTCCTTCCACATGGCTGCTGTGGGGAGGGCAGTTGATACGTTGCCAGTCTGTGGTGATTTAGGATTGGGCTCAGAATCTGTCTTTCTAAAATCTTTATAACATCCAAAGTCCACCTTTTTTGGGCCAACCCAAATGCACCTTGTACGTGTGGCAAGCTTTCCAAGCTCCACTGGCTTCTTCATCGGGCATTAAAAACCATACAGGAGAGAAAAAACTGAAGATGTTAGCCCTTGGCCTGCATTTTGCAATTTTAGTTCTCAGTTCAGATGGTATGGAGGGACATGTCTTGCAGGCTTGCACCTCCTTCTTCTGGCTGTGTGGCTCCTGGGAGATTCCCAAAGTCCAGGAAAATTACCATTCATTTGCAACACAAAAAGATACTTCCTTTGCAACCCAGTATGTCTCTATCCTTTGTGAATTCTGGATAGTGGAGAAAACTGACAGGAAGATAATTGACTCATTTCAAACATGATGCAGAAAGTGAGATCTGACCATGGCGGCCAAAAAAGACCAAGGATTGGGTCTTAAACCAAATCAGGCCTGAATTCTGCCTAGAAGCCTAGTAATGTCAGCTGCAATGTGGTTTGTCTCGAGGAAGCATGATGCACCTTAGTTTATTCCCTCTGGGTAGTGCTCCTGTCTGTACATTGACACAAATACTGCACTTTATTCCAAAATACATGAAGTAGTAACCACATTCAACCCAGCATTGTCAGAATCTTCCATAGTAGAGGGATGGCGAATCTGCTCTGTTTTAATCTGTAAAATTCAGAAGAGCATATTCACCATCTCTCTACTATGGAAGATGCCTTTGCAGCTGTTCCCAAACTTTGGTCCTCCATGTGCTTTGAACTTCAGCTCCCAGGAGTCCCAGCCAGCTTAGCCAACAGTCAAGAATTCTGGGAGCTGAACTCCAAAACATCTGGAGAACCAAAATTTGGAAACCAATGCTTTAGAGCTTTCCGGTTTGATGAACCGTCTCTGGCAAATAGCTGACATGCAAGCTGCCAGCTGGCCCAGGTTCAACCTTATGGTTCAATTGCTCACATTCATACCATCCAGCTTTATGTGTGAGAGGCAACATGGTGTAGTGGTTTGACAATTGGACTACAACTCTGGAGACCAGGATTTGAATCTCTGCTCGACCATGGTAACCCACTGGGCCAAGTTACACTCTCTCGGCCTCAGAGGAAGACAGCTGCAATCCTGTGAAGAATTCTTGCCATGAAAACCTGGTAATAGGTTTGCTTTAGGATCATTGTAAGTCGGAAACAACTCGGAAGGCATGCAGTCACCATCGCAACCTTTGTGAGCATGCTTTGGCACACAAAGATGATGACTAGTGAGTTAAACTAAGCCCACATCCGTACTTTGCCCGATCCTTACGTAAAAGTCACCCTGACAGCTGTCTGTTAATTTCCATAGTTCCTGCATTGCCCTTGAACCAAAGAGGGTGGGGGGTAAGATATGTGAACAAAACTATTCTCCACATTATTTACTTTGGAATCTTATTAACTGGACTCCTGCCCGTATCCCTCTTTTAATCAAGATTTTTGACTGTGTTTTTAATTCCTTGCCTACTAAATATTCCCAGCGCAACCTAGCTCTCTTATCGTACAGAAATCTGATTAGCATCCTCCCCTTTTCCATCCACCAACTTGGAAGGGAAAGCTTTCAAGTGGTTTTGCACGGTCGGAGGCCTATATGCGAGCTCGGCTCTCAGGATGTGCTGCAGACTACAGGGCCCATGGTGCTCTGCCAGGGAGGCTTTGCAAGAAAGGAAGACGAGATCCAATCTCATTTCTACAGACAGATAGCCGATATAGTCTGCCACAGCATAAAGAGGAAAATAGGAGAGGAGGGAAGGAGGAATCTGGTAGAACCATTGAGACTTGCTGATTTCTTCCAGCATGACACCAAAAGGCAATGTTTTAAAGAGAGAGATCCAAGATGCTGAATGTATTCTGGTTACCGATCTTGGCCAACTTCTTTAAACTTTGCACTGAAACCCGGAGCCATGAAAGCCTTTGGCGGTTTCTCCTAAATCCAGATTTCAAAAAACCCCTCAAGTTCTTCCCATCCCAAATATAACAACATTTACAAAATTTTGGAACGGTTTACCCAAAATGAACTGAAACAAAATCTCACGCATTGGTACCTATTTCATGTAAACATAGCAGATTGCTGAAATTTTTGAGTTTGGCACTGTGCGTTTATTTCCAACACCAAAAGGCAATGTTTTAAAGAGCGATCCAAGGTGCTGAATGTATTCTGGGGACCGATCTTGGCCAACTTATTTAAAGTTTGCACTGAAGCTCAGAGCCATGAAATGACACAAAAGCCTCTGGGGGTTTCTCCTAAATTAAGATTTTAAAAAACTCTCAAGCTTTTTCCCATCCCAAATATGACAATGTGTATGAAATTTTAGAAAAGTCTCTCCCAAAACAAACTGCAATGAAATTTTTACACACTAGTACCTATTTCATGTCAACATACCAGATTGCTGAAATTTTGGAGTTTGGTTTATCTATTTATTTCTGACACCAAAAGGAGATGCTAGAAAAGGATCCGGAGTTTGGGCCACCTCCAGGAGAACAAGTTGGAAGACCCTCCGTTTCTCGTCCTTCCGCCACGATTTCAAACAAAATGGCACCATCTTTGCAGCCTTCTTCTTGCGGCCTTTAGTTCCCCTTTTCTCGGAAATAATCTGCAAGTTTCTCCACCGCTTCCACGCAGACGCTGGGGCACATGCCTTGGGAGTAGGTCCCAACCAAGACGAAGATCCTGGTCTTGGCCAACACTAGACCGCTGTCTTTCCCTTTCAGGTATATTGAGTGTTCGTCCGCTCGGACGCACTTGTAATACTGGTCCTTGAAGTAGATGCCTTCTCTTCGGACCAGGAGCAAGTTTTTGTGGAACGCCTGGACAAAAACGGCGGCCTGACTTTGAATGTTAAACCCCGGCGTTGTCGCCATCACACTCCGGTCGGATATTTTGATGAGGGCGGCGTGGGCCACATGCTTGGTGCTGGTCAGGCCGTCGATCAGCAGACTCTGGGCCTGGTTCATCCTCCCTTGGCTTCTCTCCCTGCCAAGAAGGCGCCGAGAGAGTGTCGATCTTGGTTACTGCAACCGTTGAACTGTCATGGCTTTTCCCAAAGCATTCTGGGAGCTCCAGTTAGTTGGGGATGCCAACGGAAGGCTCCTAGCAACCTAGCCACTGCTGAGATTTTCACGGACAGAAAACAAACAAGGAAGGAGAGATTTTCTTCAGTTGCCTTGCAAAGGAACAGGGAGGGAGCTGCCATCTGTCCTGGAACCAATTAACCCTTTACTGACTCCTTTCATTCTCCCAGGCCTCCCTCTTTCTTTTCTTTTCTTTTCTTTTCTTTTCTTTTCTTTTCTTTTCTCTTTACTTTACTTTTCTTCTTTCTGGCTCCTTTCAGTGTCCCAGGCTCCTTCCTTCCTTCCTTCTTGGAATCAATCAACTCCTTCCTGGCTTCCTTCCTTCCTTCCTTCCTTCCTTCCTTCCTTCCTTCTGTCCCAGAATCAATTAATCCCTTAGTGACCCCTTTCGTTCTCCCAGGCCTCTTCCTTCCTTCCTTCCTTCCTTCCTTCCTTCCTTCCTTCCTTCCTTCTGTCCCAGAATCAATTAATCCCTTACTGATTCCTTTCATTCTCCCAGGCCCCTTCCTTCCTTCCTTCCTTCCTTCCTTCCTTCCTTCCTTCCTTCCTCCCTTCCGTCCCAGAATCAATTAATCCCTTACTGATTCCTTTCATTCTCCCAGGCCTCTTCCTTCCTTCCTTCCTTCCTTCCTTCCTTCCTTCCTTCCTTCCCAGAATCAATTAACCCCATACTGATTCCTTTCATCCTCTCAGGCCTCTTCCTTCCTTCCTTCCTTGGTTTCTCTCTGATTTGGCTTCACCTTGCTCCTGACATGTCAAAAGTGTGTGAGATCCCATATTCATTTTGTATTAGAATGTAGAACAAGGCAGCACCCTCTTACAAGCCCTTTCCTTTAAAACCTTCCATTCTAAAAGCCTGTTGGACTAAATAAGTCTTTCGTCTGCCTTTGGAAGGAAAGCAAAGAGGTCTCCCTGGGAAGTGTGCTTTGGCACCTGGGGGCAGCCACCGGGAAGGCCCTGTCTCATATCCCCACCAGCTATTAGGAAGATCTTATAGATGGAGAGACAGCCTATATTTATCGTTAGGTTTGTTCTTAATTTTTTGTGGGTCTTTATACATGTTCTGAGCCAGTGTGGCATTGTGGGTTGAGTGTCAGACTATGACTCTGGAGACCAGGACTAGAATCCCGGCTCGGCCATGTAAACCCACTGGGTGACCTTGGGCAAGTCACACTCTCTCAGCTTCAGAAGAAGGCAATGGCAAACCCCCTCTGAAGAAACTTGCAGAGAAAACCCTGTGACAGGGTCACCATAAGTCAGAAAAGATTTGAAGGCACACAACACAACAACAACAACAGCAACAAAGAAGTGTTCTCCACTAAACAAACCTTTCCCTGGATCCCCCCCCCCTTTCCACAAAAACAATTCCATCTGCAAGCAAACCCTGGCCTTTCCCTCCCTTTCCAAACCTGCACAGAGCAAGCCACTTGGGAAGGGTTTGTTGAACAACACCAGATCTGTTTCCACAGCGGGGCTGAATGCATTTAATAAGGCTGCTTCCCTGGGAGAGACGGGCCGCCTTTGTCTGTGCCGCTTCCAAAAACAGGCCAGGAGTTTTCCCTTTACATGGGAGTGAGATCTGGTTTCTTGTGCCGAACGCTGTGCTGTAGCCAGAAACACACACAATTGCTCCTGGCTTTGGGAATACAAACAGATTGGTGGGAGAGAGGGGATGACTGTACATCAACGCTACTTCTTTCTTTACTTTTATTCTTTTCACTAGAATGCAGAGCTCCACGAATGAGAGCCTGGTGCAAAAGATAAATTGGTTATTCTCGTTGTGTGCCTTCAAAACGTTTCCAGTTTGCGGCAACCCTCAGGCAAAACTGTCACAGGGTTTTCTCAGCATGATTTGTTCAGAGGAGGTTTGCCCTTGCCTTCCTCTGAGGCTGAGAGAGTATGACTTGCCTAAGGTTGTACAGTGGGTTTCCATGGCTGAGCGGGGATTCGAACCCTGGTCTTCTAGATACTCTATATGTTAATGGAAATCTGGGATTTGTTGTGGCACCAGAGCTCTCTGACAGAGAAGGCTAAATATCTCACCAGACTACAGTTCCCAGTATTCCATAGCACTGAGCCATGGCAGTTAAAGTGGTGTCAAACTGGATTATTTCTGTAGTACAGATGCAGCCCAGGACTCTTGGAGGTTTCTCATTCATAGGGTCACCATACATTGAAGGTAACTTGATGTATGTGACGACCCTCAGAAAGATGATGCGCCTCTTCCCAGGTCCAGGATTCAAATTATGTATTCATTTTAACTGTCTACTTTTATGTTGGAGTAAATGCAGATGATCAGTGATCCTAAATGTTCTTTTCAGGGCTCACTTCCATAATGTCTCCTTGAACCTGAACATGGTTTTCAGTGCATCTTTGGGATGACATACAATGGTTCTCCCCCTTTGCTCCTCCAAAGTCATGTTTTGGACTTCAGTTCCCAGAAACACAAACCAGCATGGCTTCTCGTGGGGGATTCTGGGAGCTGAAGTCTAGAACATCTGGAGAACCAAAGATAGAGAACCCCTGAAGGGGAAGGATTTTGAGGAGGACAGCAATGCAAGCTCTTGATCCTGATGAGAAACTGGTATAGATCAAACCTCAAGCTTGGTTGCTTTTCCCACCAAATAACAGTTGACACCTAAGCCGGCTTATTTGTTTCAGTCGAGGCTGTTTTATTTCATAAACCATTTGGCCTTGAGATGTCACTTTCAGAGACTCTGTGGGGTAGCCAGCGAACCCTGAAGACTGACACCTGCAAGTCAGATGGAAACGGTTTTAAATCCCTAAAAGGGATGCACAGGGATTTCGTTTGCATTTGGCAAGAAAACTGACCCAGCTGATCAAAAGGATCGCAGCGCAACTATCCTTCAGTTTTTTTACTGCTTCCAATTTTACGGTACAATACGCTGAATTTTACCACATGGCCTCGAACCACTTCAAAAAGAATACATTTAAAAGGTACATTTTAGGAGACAATCCATATTAATATGCATATTTTCAGAGAAAAAGAATAGTGAAATGCATTATTATTTTTTACATATGGGGGGAGAGTACACAAAAAAAATGCATATTTCAGGGTAAAATGCATGCAAAATGTGCATTTTAGGTGTAGTGATTTGAGTGTTGGACTCAAACTCTGGAGAACAGAGTTTGAATCCCAGTTTGGCCATGGGTGACTTTGGGCAAGTCACACTCTCTTAGCCTCAGAAGATGGCAATGGCAAACCCACTCTGAAGAAACATGACAAGAAAACCCCATAGATAGGTGAGTGCATTGGGTCAACACTTGCACTTCGGGGCAGTTCATGTGTGCCCTCCAACTGTCCCAGTTTGTCAGGGACACTCCTGATTAATCCTTTGCTGTCCCACTTTTCCAGCTGCTTTTAAAAGGTCCTGGTTTCTTTCTCTTCTTCCCGCTTTCCCCCATTCCTTGCAGCTTAATCCATTGCTACAAGCTGAGTTCCAAGTGCAAAAATAGCTTTCACTCAATTAACTCAGAAAAGAGGGAGGAAGAGATGTAATCTTGCTTTTCCCAGCTGGCTCAGGCAAAAGCAAGCCTTCTCCTAACCTGTCATTTCCTTCTTATTTAGCCAACTTGACCTCACCTTCGTGTCGCTTGGCCACACATCTTCTATTTTCATCTGTGAGAAGTTGGAGGGTATGGCTCATGACCGGAGTGCCTGATGTAACACTATTCACACAAGGGAACGCTCCAGTAACTATAATGTAACTCCACAAGCATTGTCTTACGCTGTGCACCAGCGAAGAGGATCTTGGCCTTCGTTGTTGTTGTTGTTAACTGCCTTCGAGTCAACCCCAACTCACAACAACCCTGTGGATAAGACATCTCCAAGATCCCCTGTCCTCCACTGCTCTGCTTACAAATTCATGCCCATGTCCTCCCTGATTGAATCCATCCATTTGGTATGCGGTCTTCTTCTCTTTCTTCTACCCTTCTACCTTTCTTAGCATTATTGTCTTTTCTAGTGATCCATACTTCTCATGATGTGGCCAACGTAAGACCGCCTCAGTTAGATCATCTTGGCGTCCAAGGAGATTTCAGACTTGGATCTCTTCAAGGACCCATTCATTTATCTTTTTGGCTGTATCCTCAGCACTCTTCTCCAGCTTCGCATCTCAAATGAATCGATTTTCTTCCTATCTGCTTCCTTCACTGTCCAGCCCTCTCATGATGATGAGGAATACAATGGCTTGGACGATTCTAACTTTAGTGCTTAGTTGTATATCTTTACTCTTCAGGATCTTATCAAGTTCTTTCATCAATGCCTTTCCCATTCCTAGTCTTCTTCTAATTCTTCCTATGGTGATGAGGATTACAATGGCTTGGACGATTCTAACTTTAGTGCTCAGTTGTATATCTTTATCCTTTAAACTCTTGTCTAGTTCTTTCATGGACTTCCCATTCCTAGTCTTCTGATTTCTTGACTGCCGTCTCCATTCTGATCCATGTTTGATTCTAGGTAAGGGGACTCTTTAACTATTTTGATTTCCCCATTATCTAGGTTGAAAAATGTAGGTCCTCCGTGGTCATTATTTTTTGTTTCCTTTATGTTCAACATTAAGCACTTTCATCTTTGACCTTCCTTAGCGATTGTTACAAGTCCATGATGTTTTTCACTAGTATTATGGTGTCATCTGTGTATCTTAGATTGTTGATGTTCCTTCTGCCTATCTTTTCTGTTGTTGTTTTTTTGTTGAACCTGAGCTGAAATGCCAACATCTCTTCTTTGAGCAACTAGTCTTCTGCCTATCTTCGCACTCTTTTTTTTCCTGAACCTTCACCAAGAGCTGAAGCTCTAAAGTCTCTTCTCGGCTTGTACCCGCACGGGTCGAAATTCTGCGCAATCCATTGTTGGCTCTCTTTCCAGTCTTTAACAGGAACCATACGCAATGAAACCATTTGTGAATGGAAGATTATCTATGGTATTTGTCACTTTTCTCTCCCTCCTTCTCTCCCTGCTATTTTCTTTCGGGAGGGATACTACGCTATGTGGATTTTAGCATTTTCTTCGGGCCTCCGTCTCCTTGGCAGAAAGCAAGCGACTATAAAAACCATTCCCCAGAACAGCTGCTGGGAGAGAAAGGCTCTTTTGATATGTCATCTCCTCCTTGCTTCCCAACCCACCAATCACTCCTTTTGCTGACCCGAACGAGAGCAATTATACATCCTGGTTATTGTAAACGGACCACAAAGCACCAGGCATACCTTCAGATGATGTCATGTCTAGACTCACAACTCAGGTATAAATTATCGAGAAAAAAAGTAGCTTGTTCAGTGGTAGAAGCCATTAAAAAAAACACACCAAAACCCTTAACAAGATATTTTTTGTGTCTCTCTTGTGTGCTGTCATCTCTCGAACACAGGCCTGTGCATTGCGTGAATTCTCCACCGCTGCTTGCTTTGGGGAAGAGGAGGTACAGAAACTGAAATCCCAACCTCTGTTTTCTTCCTTTAGCTGTTTCATTTCCTATTAGGACAGGGAATGGCTCCAAGGGACAGCTAGTCCAATCCCCTGCCAATGCCCTTTCTTTCTTTCTTTCTTTCTTTCTTTCTTTCTTTCTTTCTTTCTATCTATCTATCCCGTTTGTCTCCCAAGATTGGGACCCAAAGCAACTTACAGTCCAAAAAAACACATTACCACCTTGAGTCCCTTCTGGAAGAAAGGCAGCATACAATATGAAATAAATAAATACAAAATATAAAATACAATTAAAAACTTGCAAAGTGGACTTCTAAAGTACCCCTGAGAGGTGCTAAGATTTCGGCAATAGCATTTTAGAGATCGTTCCTTGTTGTCGCTTGTGGTAAATATGTTCAAAACCTACTTTCTTGTCTGCACTCCTTTAGCAGTCTTACTTTGGTATTATATTGTGTGTGTGTGTGTGTTTAAAAATTACAGTTTTATGATATTTTATGCACTTGCTAAAAGAGGAAAGCGGTCAGTGTCCACACTGCAACCCACAGCTGCTTTGTCCCATTCCCGCCAGTGTATTTGTTGCTTTCTTGGAGCTATTGGAGAACTTTTTGGAGCAAGGCAGGAAATGAGGGTGGGTTTGGTTTGTGTGTGTGTTTTTAAAGAAGGATTGTGTTGCAAAATGCACCAAGAGCCCCCTTCCTCCAGAAGGAATTTAATACGTCTCTCCTTGATTTTTCTTTTAAAGAAAGAACTTTTATACTCCGGGGCAAAGGCTTCTGTTTCCACATGAGAGAGAGAAAGAGCGAAAGTCAGGGCAAATGAGGAAGAGAGAACTTACTGTGTCTCAAATTGATTCACTAACTGAAAGGACAACAGGCCTTTTTTACAATAACACTCCAAATCCACAAAACAGCAATACCTTCCTTCGGCCAAGCAAAATGCACAATACCCTTGTTGCGAGCTTTCAAAGCTCCCCTGGCTTCTTCATCAGGCAAACACGTTAAGCATCATACAGGAGAAAGGAGGAAAATATGACGGTGTCAGAGTCACAGGCCAACATTTCGTCAAGGTGTTGTTGTTAGTTAAGATGGTATGGAGGGATATTCATGTAGGCAGAAGCCGTTCCTCTTTTTGGACATGTGGGTTCCGGGAGACAAAGAGTCCTAAAGTCCGGGAAATGAAATTTAAACTCCATTAGCAACACAACAAGGTGCTTCATATCACCTCTTAACCTTCTCTTCTCCAGGCTAAAGAGACCCAGTTCCCTAAGTCTCTCCTCACAGGACTTCATAGTTTCCAGACCCTTCACCACTTTGGTCACCCTCCTTTAGAAATGTACTAGCTTCTCAACATCCTTTTTGAATTATGGTGCCCAGAACTGGACACAGGTAAGGCTTGATCCATGCAGAATAGAGCTTGAGGTTTGCACATATGGCCCTTTCCTCTTGCCTGGAGCAGAGTCCCCTAAAAGTGGAGAATTTGTACCCTATTCTCCTAAGTGGAAATGACCCACCAAAAACGGAAACTCAAGTCCATGCCCTGAGATCTGACAACCCTAGCCAGGGCTCTTTCAATGTCCTTTTGCTGTTGCATTAGAAGTGAAATGGCTTTTCTCTCCATTTTTTCTGCGGGAGGCGTGGAGGAAACACCTCAGATGGGTGACGGACAGACCTCAGATGCCAATTTTAGACTTAATCTCTCTCCTCTCGTGCTCATTTCTCTGCCTGACCTCGCTTGCGCTCAGCAAAAACCAAGCCTGATCCTCACCCGAGAGCACCATCTCTTTGTTAGAAAAATCGGAGAAATGAATGGGGCAGGCCCCCAATTCCAGCCCAAAAGCCGAAATTACGTCCTGGAATCCATTAAGTCCCGCTCAGGAGGAAACCCAAGTCTATATCATGAAATAAAAGACATCCTGGAACCTATTACGGGGCTCTCTCGGAGAAGAACAAGACAAAGGGAACACGAGGAAGGATGTTAGAAGATCGACGGTTCTAATAAATGATGTGTTGGCATCTCTCTTCCCTCCCGAAGTCGTGGATTAACAACAGATGTATTACACTAATGTCTATTTCTATGTTAATCTAAAACAACTGCATTGCTCTTAGGGTCAGGAATTGTATTGGTGGAGCACCCTCCACCTTGATCTCCAACCCTGGTTGCAGGAGGTGGATGCCAAGAGTGGGAAAATGAAGCAGTTTTGGAAAAAAGGGCCCAAAAGAACGTGAAATTTAGCTGCCCAGGAGAGGAATTTACATTTTTAAGCCTCTGTGAGCCAGTTTTCTTCATCCTTCTCCACCTCTTTGCAGAACCGAGAACGATATGATGCTTCCCCAGATCTGGATGGCAACTTATCCCGTTAATAGTTTGCACAGTCCTACTGTGACCTAGTAGGATTTTTCTTTTCTTAGAAGGGTCAAACCATTTTGGAAATGGCTACTGGGAAGACACCTGGGACTGGTTCTCCCTTGCAAACCTCCACGAATTTCACCCTTTTGAGTGTATCAAAATTAGCTTCTTATTTTCCTCCATATCCCAGCCCAAATGACATCGTATTATGATATCCGGTTGTCATTTGGGCCGGGATACAAAGGAAACAGAAGGGACTGGGGTGAAGTAGGGTGCAATTTGGGAGTCTTTGCATGTTTTCACCCATTTAGTGGTCATTGGGTGTGGTTTTGGGGGCTAGTTTTTGCCCGACAATTGTGCAAAAAGGATCCAACTTGATAGGACTGGTGAAGGATTCAAGGGACGCAAGTATAGTGTCTGTGGTTTTCGCCTGGCCAGTAGGCCACGGTTTCCCCACCCAGAAGGGTCTGCTAAAATGGGCTTAGAAGCATAGAATCCTAGAGACCCCCAAGGGCCATCCAATCCAACCCCCGTGCCATACAGGAACTCACAATCCAAGCACTCCCAACGGATGGCCATCTAACCTGTTTAAAAACCTCCAAAAAGGGAGACCCCAGCACTGCGGCAGCATCTTCCACTGTCAAATAGGAAGTTCTTCTTGATGTTGAGGTGGAATCTCTTTTGTTGTACCTTGAATCCATTGCTCAGGATCCTATTCTCTGGAGCTGCAGAAGAAAAGCTTGCTCCATCCTCAGTGTGACATCCCTTCAAATATGGCTATTATGAACCTTCTCTTCACCAGACTAAACATCCCCAGCTCCTTAAGTCTCTCCTCATAGGGCTTTATGGTTTCCAGACCCTTCACCATTTTGGTCTTCCTCTAATGAACATGCTCCAGCTTCTCAACATCCTTCTTGTTGAATTGGGCACAATATTCCAGGTGAGACCTGGCCAAAGCAGAAGAGATTGGTACTATTACTTCTTTCAATCACTATACTCCTATTGATGCACTTTAGAATTGCATTGGCCTTTTTAGCTGCTGCGTCACACTGTCGGCTCAGGTTTGATGCGCTTTGTTCCAAAAATGATGCTACATATCGCCAGTTTTGTGTGTACCTCTTTTCTGCAGCCTGTGGCTTTAAATAAAACAACCCCAAAACAAAACTTGGTCTGCCTTTCATCTTAAGAGGAGCTACATGGAAAAGGGGATGCAACTTAATTTATCTCAAGCTGTTCCTTTACTTTTCCTACCCGCTGGGGGCATGGTGAGATATCAAGGTATTGTGGGATTTCAAATGAGGGGGCAACCGATGGGAAAACATGCATCCCTGGATGTTAGCCGTGTCTTTCCTCCTTTCTGGGGGTGCTTTTTAAACCCGGTAATCAAACTTTGATGTCGGGCTGCCTCCCTTTCCCGCCCCTCCTCTTTCAAGTCCCGACTCCATCCCGCAGTCCAAACCTTTTCCATTTTGATCTCTTGATGGGAGTTCATGAACTGGTTGCTAAGGGTTACTGTGATGTTAGACATCTGGGAATAACCCTAATCAAATAAACTGCTGACTCAGTTAGGCTGGATAAACCCAGACTGGTGAATTATTAGGTTTGACATCATGTTATATTTATTTTTCCCCCCTTCTGCTTGCCTGTCTCCAGCGAAACAGACCCTTTCTGACGGAGGGAGATGGTTTTCAGCCCAGGCGGATTGTGGGGCCATATTGCTGTCATATCAGGCTTCTGCTCAAGGAGTGCGTGGCCACTAATCTGGCCGGTTTTTCAGATAGGAATTGCCAGCCAGAGAAGCTACAAGACCTCCTTGCTAATTTTAAGTATGCATACACCCTTCACATTTGCAGTTTTGACTTTAGCAGATTTGATTATTTGCGGGTTTTCCACATTCACGGGGGTCCTTCACCCCTAATCCCAGAGAATGTGGAGGCACCACTGTATTGGCGGGAGAGCCAGCCAATGTATTACAGTGGTTTGAGCATTGATCATGACTTGAGACTAGGGTTCAAGGGTCTGCTCAGCCATGGTAACCCACTGGGTGAGCTTGGGCAAGCCATACTCTCTCAGCTTCAGAATAATAGAATCATAGGATCCTAGAGTTGGAAGAAACCCCAAGGGCCATCCAGTCCAACCCCATTCTGCCATGAAGGAATACATAGGATCCTAGAGTTGGAAGAGACCCCAAGGGCCATCCAATCCAACCACCTTCTGCCATGCAGAAATACACAATCAGTGCACTCCTGACAGATGGCCATCCATCTTTTGTTTAAAAACCTCCAAAGAAGGAGACTCCACCACTCTCCAAGGGAGCGTCTTCCACTGTCAAACACCTCTTACCATCAGGAAGCTTTTCCTAATGTTTAGGTGGAATCTCTGTTCCTGTAGTTTGAATCCTTTGCTCCACTGTGTCCTGTTCTCTGGAGCATCAGGAAACAAGCTTCCTCCATCCTCAATATGAGATCCCTTCAAATACTTAAACAGGGCTATCCTGTCACCTCTTAACCTTCTCTTTTCCAGCTCCCTAAGCCGTTCCTCATAGGGCTTCATGGTTCCCAGACCATAATTCCAGAAAGTACCATAAAAGAAACCCCTCTGGGAGAGTCAGCATGGTTCAGTTCTGGGCACCTCGTTTTATGAAGTATAGACAAGCTGGAGCGGGTTCAGAGAAGAGCAACAAGGATGATCGGAGGAATATGGATTAAAAACTGTGAGTAGTGGCATCTCTAGGGTTGATCCCACTCCATGCTGTCACCCCCAAGATGTCTGGCACAAACTCCAGTCACTCCCACTGCTAGCCAGGCAGCCACTATTTAATATATAATAGCAGGTGACTATTTTAATCTATCCATCTATCTATTTTAATCTATCCATCCATCCATCCATCCATCTATTTATATTTGAGCAGCTTTGCAAATCTAGTATTGGATAAAAAAATATTTTAAATAAATACAGAACTCCCAAGCAATCTGGTTAAAAAAAACAACACAGAGCAAAGTACAAAAAGTATATATCCACCCAGTAAACGAACAAGGGTCATACTGTTCATCTGGTTAAAGAAATAAGAGTTGATGATTACTCAAATGTGGTTAAATGGATGAATTCACTCATTAAGGCTGTAACCTTCAACCCATTAGACATACTTGTTTTCCTCAGGCATTTGGGTATTACTTCTGGTCCAACTGTTACGGACTCCTTCTGGGGGTATTAATTCTTGTTTGTGGGGTTGGGGGTCTTTAGAGTATGTTGCCAGTGAACAGTAACATATCATATTTTAATATTATGCCCCAAGTCCAATTGTTGGTTAAGAGCAAGCCAGTGTGGTGTAGTGGTTTGGGTCTTGGACTTGAACTTTGAGAGACCAGGGTTCGAATCCTCACTCAGCCATGGGAAACCAGTAGGAGGCTTTACTGCGCTTTCTCAGCCTCAGGGGAAGGCAATGGCAAACCTCATCTAAGCAAATCTTGTTAAGAAAACCCTAGGATATACACAGACAGTGTAAGACAATAATGCTTGGTAAGATAGAAGGCAATAGGAAAATAGGAAGAACACATTCTAGATGGATAGACTCAACCAAGGAAGCCATAGATCTGAGTCTGCAAGACCTGAGCGGGGCTGTTGAGGATAGAGGGACTTGGAGATCTCTCATTCATAGGGTGGTCATAAGTTGATTTGACCGCAATTAATAACAAAGTTTACCTAATACATCCAACTACTACCACTTAGTACACTTGGCTCTCCATATCCACGGATTCTGTACCTACGGATTCAACCATCCATGGCTTGAAAATATCACACACACACACACACCCAAAAAATAAAATCGAAAAAGCAAACCTTGATTTTGCAGTTTTATATAAGGAACACCATTTTATTGTCGGATATTGGAGTGAATGAGAAACCCGCAAAGCTTTGAAAGGGAACGTTAGTGATATTATACCTTTGAGTTAATATTATATTACCGTAGTTAATATTAGTGATATTATACCTTTGGCCCAGTAAAGATATTGCTACTGGATGGGATTTTTGTGATGGTGCAGTTTGTCGTGTGCTTTTGGTACTATTTGACATTGGATTGGTTGGTTGGATTTGGGGGTGCATCGTGTATGCTTCTTCTTTTTGTGGCTTTGTTCATTGGAGGATTTGAAGGTTTGCAGTCCCAAAAAGAAAAAGAGAGTAATTTTCCCAAGCTCGGCAAGGGACACCTGCCATTCAGTTTGGAAACTGCTAGGTTAGTAAAAAAAGAAACCCACCAAACTCTCAAGAACAAATGGAAAGAGTAGCTTGATGATGCATTCTCTTGGCTGTGCTCTGTTCTTGCGCTCAATAGTTTTGAAGTGATTTAATCTTTGAGCTTAATTGAATTGAAAGTGTCATGTTAAAAGATAACAGGACACGCACGACTTTGGCAATCGCATGCTCGGCAGTCACAGAAATGTTTATTTTGGGGAGGGTGCCTTGGTGCAAGAGTGTCATTAGATCATTGGGTAGTTTAATTTCTGGTTATCACATGTGTGGAATAAATCACGGCTGCTCTTTCTCTTTTTTTATCCGGCAGGGTTTGCACGAGGGGTGTTTCTGATATTTTATTTCCCTTTCTATAGATGCATGGGGAAGAGCAGAACAAGGCTGGGAAGTGCTGGAGCTCAGTGGTAGAACACATGGTTTGTACACAGGAGATCCTGTGTTCGATCCACAGTATTATCCAGATAAGGCTCGGCAACACTCCTTGCTTAAATTCTTGAAGGATTCCCATCTGTTAACGTATAGTCACAGTAAGCAATAGGGTAAAGACATCTGTGTGTCATAGCCTGTACGTTTCCTCACTTCTGTACCTTGCATTTAGCATGTTTTGTTTTGTGATTAGAAGATAAACTGAGGCTAAAATGGTAGGTCCAATCATTGAGGCTTCTTGTTGTTGCTGTTATTTGCTGTCAAGTCTATGTTGGCATAGGCTGACCCTGTCAATGAGAGGCCCCCAAAAGTAACAGCCCTGCTCAGGTCTTGCAAAGTCAGGGCAATCATGACTCCCTTGACAGAACCCATCCACCATAGTGCAGTCGCCTTTTGTTGGTGGTGTTATTGTGTGCCTTCAAGTCTTTTCCAACTTTAGGTGACCCTAAGGCGATCCTATCATAAGCTTTTCTTAGCAAGATTTGTTCAAAGGGGGTTTGCCATTGCCATCCTCTGAGGCTGAGAGAGTATCACTTGCCCAAGGTCACCCAGTGGTTTTTCGTGGCGGAGCTGGAATTTGAACCCTGGTCTCCAGTCATAGTCCCAACGCTCAAACCGTTTCAGTAGGCCCCTTAAAATCCACCTTGAATCCCATTTTGGGACAAAGGTGGGATATAAATCCCATAAATAAATACATGCTCTGTGTTAACCGGAGCCCCCCTCGCTTGGCTCCGAGACCTTCTTGCAAAACCACATACTCCATCCATCGTGCCTCCCTTTTGCTCAAAGGCATTAAACTCATGCATCCTTGGACCGTGCTGGTGGGCTTCAATGCCTTGTGATGGGATGGAGTTAATGGGATTAAACATTAATGTTTAGGTTTTTGGTATGTAACCTATGGGCAGCTGCTGCATGCATGCGCAGGAAAGCACCAGAGAGTGAAATCTCAAGAATACCTTTTGATTTCCACTTGACTCTCGAATGGTGAAAATAGGTTGGGGAGGAAAGGAGAAAATGGAGAGGAGAAAACGCTGGCATGGGTTTCCATTTTTGTCTGCTTTTTTCCCCCGATTAACATTGCTGGGGTGTTCAATTTTGAACCAAATGTCCCATTTTCTGCAGGTTTGCAGCTTTCATATTATTGCTAATGGGAATGCCGGTTGTTACAATGGGGAAAGATTGTGGCTGGTCCCATAGTTTGTATACAGCTGTAAAACTCTCGATGCATTCAAACTTATCTGAATTTGGAAACTGAGCAGGGCTGGAATGGGAATGTAATTTTCTACTAAGTTTCTTAAAAAGAAGCAACAGGTAATTTTAACAATTTTCTATGTTTTTCAAGGACTATTCGCAATTTGGGACTGACTCTGTGTAAAATTAGGCTGCGGTTGTTTTGCACAGAAAACTGCATTTTCTTTGCAGGAAAAAAAAAATGTTTGCATAAATATTATTTCCTGCATAGAAGTTGTTGTTTCCTATGTAGACAATATTGTGTTTTGTGTGCAAATCTACTGCTCTGGGATTTTATGCAGAGAAATCAATTACTGCATTTTCTGGAAAGGAAATAGCCATTTTACTGCACATGAAGTAATATTTCTGGGTAGAAAATATTATTTTCTACATAGAAAATGCTGTTTTCTGTGCAAGCCAACTGCGGGCGGATTTTGCACAGAATCAGTCCCAAACTCTGAAAATTCTTATCAGTCCAAGATTAAACTATTCATGGTTCCTCAACATTCAACACATTGAGGCTGGTTAGTACTTGCATGGGAGACCATCAAGGAACATGAGGATCTTCAGGGAGGGTTAGGAAAGTCCCCAAAGCCCCAGAAAGCATGGTTTTTGGTTAGAGGTAGCCAAGGGTCCATTTCAGCATATAGGAGCATCCTCTGTTTCCCATTCAAAGCCCAGCTTGCTAATGACTTACACAACTATAGCTTTCCAGTCCACACTCTTAATCCATCCCATATGCATTTTTTCACTTCTTGCCCACTGCTCCTAATTAAAAATCTGACGCACTTGTTATCGGGGAGATCTCCCCTTAATTTATCACTCCGCAGAATGCCTAAGCCTTCAACTCCATCCCTGGCGTAGATTCTTCCTTGTATTATTTATGTGGGAACTTTGTGCCAAAGCGAGCCTGGCTCTGGTTTTGCTGATGCTTATCCCTACCCTAATGTCGAAGCAGCCAAACATGGCCTCTTCTTTGAAATCTTCCTATATGTTCATTTAAAAATCAAGACATTTGTGGTACTGCTCACAAGAGGGAACGTGTTGCGTCTTTGTAGAGCCTTCGTACAGCTCTTTGTAGAGTAACATCACAACAGTTGTTTCCTTCTTCTTTCGGAAGCCTTCTCCATCCCAGTGCTTATTCTTTTAGCCCCAGTTACACCATTAGCTTTTCTCCTTTCCCATTCCATGCCTCTGATGGATCCAAGCGCCTTGCCAGACACCAGTTGCCGATCTGGTGCACTTCGCCTCCTTTTTTGGTCTGGTTCTTTTCAGTTTAGAAGGGGCACCGTAACACTTTTTGAGGCCTGAACTATTGCAAACATATTGCAAGCATATGCTCTTGGCATGGGGGGGATTTTTCTTTTTTTAAAAAATCTTGCACGCATAACAATAAACCTAATACTGAAAACCACATTTTTTAAAAAAAAAAGGAGGGGGGAAATCATACTCGCTAACAGTTCAAAACTATTCTTTTTAGGAGTGGATGAATGCATACGTCTTGCAAGACAGATAACTGGCAGGCTGTTGACAATAGAAAGCCAAGAATCTACATTGTATTGGTGGAGCATCATGTTTGCCAGGCATAGTAATATGTTCCCCCCCTCTTCTGTGTGGGCATCCAGTCTACCTGTTTCTAGGATGGGCACAGCCCCAATTCTCATTCAGCGGCTGGGCAAAGATGAGGGGAGACAAGCGTCTGCTTGCATTCCTACAGCCAACTTCAGGAACAATAGACCCTTGGTATTTGCTGAGATTTGGTTCCAGGACCTTTCCCCCATGGATTCCAAAATCTGTGGATGCTCAAGTCCCATTAAATACAATGGGTTAGTAAAATGCTGTCCCTTATATAAAATAGCAACATCAAGGTTTGCTTTCTGGAATTAGGGGAAGGGGTGAGATTTTCAAGCTGTGGATTGTTGATTCCATGGATGCAGACTCCGTAGATACGGAAAGCTGACTGTACCTCTGGAGAGATTAGACTGGCACGCTCCTTCTTATTCTTCTGTAGGCTATCAAAAGGCGGGTCTACGTTGACCAGAATACTCTGGGATGACCCTGGAGTATTCTGGCCTCAAGGCTGCTCTGATTTCTCCTGTTACTTGTGCGTTCCACAGTGATGCTGTGGGTTCTGGCAGTTGTCTGCACAGAACCCCTTGCTGTGATGTGCATTGGGAACTTCTAAGACACATCAGGCATTTCTGATGTGCATTGCAAGCTGATGTGCATTGAGAACTTCTTACGTGCATCAGACACTTGAGATGTGTACTGGGAACTTCTGATACACACCAGGCACCTCTTATGTGCACTGCAAATTTCTGATGCACATCAGGCACTTCTAATGTGCATTGTAAACTTCTGATATGCATTGAGAACACCTTACGTACATCAGACACTTCAGATGTGCACTGTAAACCTCTGATGCACATCAGGCACTTCTAACGTGCATTGCAAACCTCTGATGTGTATTGGGAACTTCTGATGCTCATCAGGCACCTCCCATGTGTTTTGGGAACTTCTTGTGTGCATTGCAAACTTCTGATGCACACCAGACACTTCAGATGTGAATTGGACACTTGGGTGCCCTTTTCACATCGAGGGTGCGGTGCGTCAGTCATCCCAGTGGCTCCCATTGTGCAACGGATGCCCATACATTGTAATGTTATGGCAACCCCTAGATGAAATGGACATTACGAAAATATTCAGTTCTATTTCTAGCGCATGCAAATCCACTTGTTGTTGTTGTTGTTGTGTGCCTTCAAACCATTTCCAGCTTATGGTGACGCTAAGGTGAACCTATCATGGGGTTTTCTTGGCAAGATTTGTTCAGAGGAGGTTTGCCATTTTCTTCCCCTGAGGCTGAGAGCTTGTGACTTGGCCTAGCAGGAATCAAACCCTGGTCTCCAGAGTCATAGTCCGATACTCAAATGTCTACATCGTTCCAGCTAATAAAAATAACAACAGCATCATCATCATCATCTGCGTGGATAATGTGCTATGTTGGCCTGAGGCATACTATGCAATGCACAGTGTGCAACTTCAATGGTACCACATGCTCAACTCCACATCCATGACCTTGGACTGAATTCAGATGTTCCTCCTCAGGCCAAAATGTTCAACACCTTCCATAAGGGAATGCGCATATGGTTAAGACAAGAGCATCTCAGTTGTTATTTTTGTCATGGCGGTATTTTGTGTTGTTCTCTCTCTAGCTTTATGCTCAATCCAGTCCTCTCTGCAAGTAAAGCCATTCCACACAGCGCCCAAATCCTATTTTTAAAATAAAATAAATAAATAGTGAAAACAGTTACTCAAAGTAAAGGGAGAGTCCTATCCAGATGAAGGCTTTCCTGTAGACCATTCATGGTAAAACAAATCATGCAGCCTTTCCAGAAAATGCAGAGCCTTCATTTGGAGACAAAGCAAAGGCCCTTTAAAAAGTCATCGAATCCACATCCATCTCCTTAATGTAAAATCTTGTTTATTGTTCAGAGGGTTGAAAAGCCAGCCTCATTAAATCAGATTTGTTAAACAAGTCAGAGGCTGTGATGTAAGCCTCAAAGGGGACAGAGGAAACAAAGGCTGGTGAAACAAGAGCGATCTGAAGTTTCAGTAAGAAATGGTGTTAGTTGGATGAATCCATTAATCCATGGGATTAATGGCTTTGAGATAGCAGAAAGATGAGCCGAATTCTCTTGCTGTTTTATGCGCCTCAAAGTTTCCCCATGAAAGTGGGCTGGACGTTTTTGTCCGAAGCAAACTATCCACATTAGAGATGTAAATATTCTTAAATTGTGTTCTTGCAGGCAAGAATAAATAATGTTCCCATTTCCCCTCGGAGTGAAATAAACCGTAGTTTTCAAAGACTATTTGAAGAGGGTGGCCAGAGTTAGGGTGGTGTAATGGCTTGAGTGTTGGACTAAGACTCTGGGAGAGCAGGATTCAAATCTCCTCTTAGCTATGAAAATCCATTGGGTGACTTTGGGCAAGTCACCATCTCTCTAACCTTCTCTGAACAAATCCTGCTACTATAGGGTTGCTGTAAATTGGAAATGAGTTGAAGGCACACTACCGCCACCAATGAAGACTGTGTAGGATGTGCACTTGTGTACAATGGACAACGCAGTGCCCAGGCCTAGGTAAGGTCACCACACACACAACTTGACTTGCACAAACCTAAACCGAATATACTGTTATGTATCGGAGAATAATGTCCAACTATTTATCTCGGGAAACCACTACTTGCATGTGTTGCCAACAGGATGCCAGTCATGGATTCCCTATGCCTTGGATTGGTCAAGGTTGCCACCATTGTCCTTCTGCAATGTCTCCTAAACTTTGGCTGCTGCCACACAGTTTTAAGTATCATGGAGTCATCCTATGGAATCCTGGGATTTGTAGTTTGTTGTGGTACCAGAGCTTTCTGACAGAGAAGGCTAAATGTCTCACTAACCTACAAATCCCAGAATCCTGTAGCATTGAGCCATGGCAGTTTAACTGCAATGTAGATGCAGCCTTTATCCACTTTTCCATGGAGGAAAGGAAGAACAAGGAACTAATTTATAGCCCTCTCTTTATATCCCAAGGACCTCAAGACAACATACAATAAAATCAGTTTAAACAGTTTAAAACAGTTAAGGGTAATTTAAACAGACTAAAAGCATATTAAACAATTTGACACATTTTTTTAAAGGAAAGGACAGTTTCCAACCGGTTTCAGCAGTTGAAGACAATTTAAAATCGTGCAGCTTTGGATGAGATTGGCTTTCCCAGATGTTGAACTCGGCTTTAACCTCTCTCTTCCCCCCCACATAGGGTTCCCTTGTTAGTTTATTTTGGAGTCTTAGACTTAAACATTTTATTAAAAGAAAAGAATAGACTTGGTACGCTGTTGCTTTGTTGCTGGGTGTTAGAAGCTACTATTTGCTCCGAGAGAGCAAGAAATTGCTTCCTTGGGAATCCTCTCGGAGTTACAGAGAACAGGATACATCTTCTGTGCAAAAGAGTTCCAAAAGAAGGAAATTGAGAAGAATAATTTGGTTAATTATGTCTGGCTGGACATTCTAGATTCGTGTCTCTGTACATCACAGCTCTCCGCTCAGCCTTTTTGAAACAAGGTTGGTCTTGGATTCCTGTTCAGCTGAGCACTCGGCCACCCTGCATCCTTCCCCTTCAACACCGATTTTAAGAAGGAAAGAACAAGAAGGAGAATTGGATCATAGAATCCTAGAGTTGGAAGAGACCCCAAGGGCCGGCAGTCCAGCCTCATTCTGTCATGCAGAATACACCATGAAAGACCTCCCAACAGATGGCCATCTAGCCTCTCTTTAAAAACCTCCAAAGAAGAAGACCACCACACTCCAAGGCTGCAACTTCCACCATCTGACAGCTCTTACAGCCAGGACGTTTTTCCTAATGTTCAGGGGGAATCTCTTTTCCTGTAGCTTGCATCTGTTGTTCTGGAGCAGCAGAAAACAAGCTTGCTCCCTCCTCAATATGACATCCCTGCAAATACTTAAACAGGGCTATCATATCCCCTCTTAACCTTCTCTACTCCACGCTAAACATACCCAGCTCCCTAAGTCCTTCCTCATAAGGCATGGTTTCCAGACCCTTCGCCATTTTGGTGGCCCTCCTCTGGACACGCTCCACTTTCTCAACATCCTTCTTAAATTATGATGCCCAGAATTGGACCAAGATTCCAGATGAGGCCTGACTAAAGCAGAATAGAGTGGTACTATTACTTCCCTTGATCTAAACACTATACCCTTATTGATATAGCCTAGAATTGCATTGGCCTTTTAAAGCTGCTGCATCACACTGATAACTCATGTTCAGTTTGAGGTCACAAAAGCATAGAATCATAGGACTTTATCACAAGGGGGAAATCCTGTACAGAAACGGGATTTAAAAGGTGGGGGAAACCCACAAAAGTGGGTAGATTTTCACACGACATCGGTTTTAAAGTGTGCTTAACCCCAACGGAAAGTAGTCAAAAGCCACTTCTTTTTACTTTTGGGATTTTCTGAAAGTAAAAAGACGCGGCTTTTGACTACTTTCCGTTCGGTTTAAGCACACTTTAAAATCAACGTCGTGTGAAAATCTACCTGCTTTTGCGGGTTTTATTTCCTATTTAAATCCCGTTTCTGCATAGAGTAGGACAGTGCCTTCCCCAGAAGGAATCGTAGGGCAGGGCAGTGGGAGCAAAGGGGAAACGAAGTGGGCAGTAGTGTGCCAAGACAGTAGGGTGGTGAGGCTGGCCGAAGGGAATGGGCAGTGAGCAAACACTTCTTCCTTCCTTCCTTCCTACTACTGCTTCTCCTGCCACCACCATCCCTCTCTTTCCCCAGGGTTGTACAGCCCAAATATGTGGAGGATGCAATATTGGGCATTGTCTGCCAGGGGGTGGCATGGGTAGGATTTCAGGGCATCAGGCTGCTTAGAGGTACTGCTGGGGATAGCAGCATCTTCTTCCTTTTCTGCAGCTCCCTTCTTCCATCGGCAGGACCAGAGGGGAGGATTCCACCTCTGTATTTGCAACCAGGACCAAGCAACCAAGTCTGGATCCTTCCTTCTGTTGGTGGCCCTCACTCACAAGAGCTGCAGCGGGGCTGCCTGCTTGGGGTGTGACACCACCCTTGTAATGCCACTGACCCTAGGCAGTTGGTATCCAATTACCCAGAGAATAGGATCCAGTGGATGCAAACTACAGGAAAAGAGATTCCACCTCAACATTAGAGGAACTCCCTGACAGTAAGAGCTGTTTGAGAGTGAAACACACTCCCTTAGAAAGCAGTGGAGTCTCCTTCTTTGGAAGCCTTTGGCAGGGCATGGCAGAGGGTTGGATTGGATGGCCCTTGGGGTTTCTTCCAACTCTAGGGCTCTATGATTCTATGCTCTTACTCTCAAGAAGGTCGTTCTAATGTTCAACTGACATCTACGCTCCTGTAACTTCCAACCATTAGACCTCTAGGGCAGCGGAGAACAGGCCTGTGCCCTTGTCCCTGTCATGACTGCCCTTGAGGTCTTTAAAGAGGGCAATCCTGTCCCCCTTCAGTCTTCAAAAGTACATCTGCGTGTGCAATGGCACTCGGTGCGCAACAGTGCTTCTTCAACCGTGGACTCCATATGGACATTCCACAACAGACAAGAAAGTCCAGCTCTTCCTGGAGGAATTTGCACATGCACAACACACCAACTATGTGTCAAGCCCCAAATGGAAACAAAAAAATAATATTTTCATGGTGCCTCTAGCAACATATCCTCAGGATTTTCGATATTCATTCATGCGTGTGTTCCAAATATTCTGACATTAGTAGATACCGTTATCAGATGTACATCAAGTAAACATTGGATGAAATCAGGAGATGTGTATTTCCTCCAAATGCCTTACGAAGTTCGTCCAGTTAAGTGCGTACCTAGGGCTGCTTTGTGAAAGTGTATTGTTCTTCTCTAGGAGTGAAATATTTTAATTCTTGTGCGTAATAGATATTTTAGGGACAGGGGCACAATGTTTTCTGTCCATAGGAGGAATCTGGATTGTCCACCATGCCAAGACACATGCATTTTGTCCCCCTTTCCTGCACACTTTCCCCTATACAAGACAGTGAGAGTGCATTCCTATCCAATGTGTGAAATATTGGAACTACACAAGGGGATTCGGTTCCTGGCTCAAGCCTGTGTTTACCTTGGAGACCTGCAGCAACATCGCTCAGTTGCTTTGCCTACATTTGGGATCTTCTCTCCAAACACATCGTTGGAGGTACCAAGTCTCTCTCAAAGACTGGCCTTCCTTACCTTTCGGCCCCTTCTCTGCAAGATCGGAAGAGAACAATCTGTTCCTAAATTCTCCTTGGGGTTGCCCCTAAAGAGATGCCAAAGACTGGGGCAGAAGAGGATAAAAAGAGGATCTCGATTTCTATACATGCTACACGTGCTCATTTCTGTTATTAGATGCAAAGGTAGCAATAATTAGTATTATTTGAGTAAAAACATGGCAGTCAGAATTTCATGGGGTTTTAGGCATGTCTCCTTAATAGTATAGAGTACGAAGTAGAAAGCCAGTGTGGCAAAGTTGTTTGAATGTTGGACTGCGACTCTGGAGACCAGCAATGAAACCCACTGGGTAACCTTGGGCAAGTCATATACTCTGAGCTGTATTACGGTACTTTATTTCACTGTTTTGTCTTTTTTCTTTTAAGAAAAGGTATAGGTTTTAAATTGTTTTAACATGGTTAATAGTTGTATCCTATTTCCATGTTGACCTTTTGCATGTTTTGAGTCCCAATCTTGGGGGGGGAAGTGGACTATAAATGAAGTTAGTTGCTCTCGCCATCAACCCCACATACCCTCCAACACTTCACAGGTGAAAACCAATGTGGGCCAGGAATTTTCAAATACGGTCAAGATGACAAAAGTTATCAATGAGAAAAAGCACATACAAGCTAGGAAAGTCTGCATCAGTTTTTTGTGGGTTTTTCGGGCTGCATCAGTTTGTTTTTGCCTGAGCCTCCTGGGAAAGACAAGTTTCTACTTTTTCCTCTCCTTTACTTCCTGCTGAATTAATGGAGTGCAAACTAATTTTTGCACTTTGGGCACAGTTTGCAGCCATTAAAATATGCTGAGGACGAAGGGGGAAAGAGGAGAGAGAAACTGGGACATTTCAAAAGCAGCTGAAAAAGTGGGTTGAAAGAAGATTGATCAGGGCTTTCCCTGCCAAAACTGGAACAGTTGGAGGATATGTCATTGTCATCATCATCATCTTGAGTAAGATATATGACACTTTCTTTGTTTGGTCTCTTACATCTCTGTGTTTCTGTGATTCTAGTATTCAGCCTTCTTTGGCACCGGTGCAGCTTCAGCTTCAGCTTCAATATCAAATATACTTGGAAAATGTCCAGTGGTCTCTCCGTTGCTATTTCTCACATTTGTTGCTGGTCTGAGCCAGGCTTTTCCGTCAATTCCCTTGCCTCTTTATGCAACGGCCTGATTTTCTTTCTCCTCCTTCTCCTTCCTCCTCCGGAGTGCTCTTGACATACTTCCAGATTGCAGGGTCCTGGATCCAGGTGTCTGAAATGAATACTGACTTTGTACAAGTCAAAACTGGAGGGTTACAGGGCTTCCCACCCCCTCCCCTCCTGCTGCTTTTCCTTTTCTTAATGCTTTCAAGACGGAGGAGATCCCAAGGAGATGTCTGGACAGTATATCACCCCCAAGTTCCCACTAGATATTGACTCAGGATTGCTTGAGAGGCATCCTTGACCTTTGCCTGTTTCAGAAGGAAGAAGCAATAACTTTCCAATGCATTTGCCTTGGGGAGGGTATGGGGGGGGGTCCCTTTCAATGGCCATCCCAGCTGTGGGTAAGGAGACATCTGCAATAGTGCCTCTCTGTTACCTTTTCCCTTCCTTCCTTCCTCTGTCTCTTTCCTCATTCACGCAAAAAATACACTTGAACTATAATGGAGCAGTTCATTTTCTTTTGATTCATATGGACTCTCCAGCTGCCTACAATTTTCCAGAAAAGCAAAACCCGCTGAACGAAGCTGATAGCCATGAATGTTTCAGAGATATCTGGTAACAGAGCTTTCTTTCTGGTACTTCTGCCCCAAGGGGCCAAAATAAAGCTTATTTAAAAGGCCTCCAAGAGGGAGAGCAAACTTGTTTTCTGCTGCTCCAGAGACAGGGATGCAAACCAATAGACTGAAATTGCAAGAAATGAAATTGTGATTCTATGAGATTCCACCTAAACATTAGGAAGAACTTCCTAATGGCAAAAGCTGTTGATGCTGGAATGAACTGACCCACAATGGGGTGAACTTTCCTTCTTTGGAGGTTTCTAAGCAGACATTTGATGGACTTCATGATCTTTTGGATTTCTTCCAACTCTGTTATTCTGCGATCATTTTCCTTCCTTTTCTTCTTATTTTTCTTCCTTTTTCACCTTTCGGAAATATTATTTTTCTGTTTTTCTGTGCATATGGCTTTCAAAATTCACGGCAGAGAAATTGGTGGCATTGTATTATTATCATTGTGTTTTGAATTTTGTACATTTTTTTAAAAAAAATTACACTGGTTACAACATAATAACTGTCACATCTAAGCATCCAATTTATTACACGTATTTAAAAGACCATTGCAAAACAGTGGAACTTCCAGTGTTTGTTGCTATTTGGCCATCAAGTCAACATCGACTTATGGCAACCGTATGGATAAAAACACTAAAGTTAAGACCATCCAAGCCATCGTATTCTCCATCGCTATCCATGGATGTGAAAGCTGGACATAGAAGAAAGCCGATAGATAGAAAGAAAATCAACTAAGGGGTGGGTGAAGATTTTAGATTATTTGTATACCTGTATTATATGGTATTATATGATACAGAATTTTAATTGCAAGCTGCCCCGATTGCTTGTCAGAGGAGCAGGGTATATTATTATTATTATTATTATTATTATTATTATTATTTTGAGATGTGGTGCTGGAGAAGAGTGCTGAGGATCCCATGGACTGCCAAGAAGACAAACAAACGGGTCCTTGAACAGATCAAGCCTGAAATCTCCCTGGAAGACAAGATGACAAAACTGAGGCTATCATATTTTGGCCACATCATGAGGAGGCAAGGTTCACTAGAAAATACAGTAATGCTAGGAAAGGTAGAAGGCAGGAGAAAGAGAGGAAAACTGTACACCTAATGGTTGGATTCCATCAAAGAGGACTTGGCCTGAGCCTGCAGGACCTGAGCAGAGTGGTTGAGGACTGAAGAATATGGAGATGTCTCATTCACAGGGTTGCCATGAGTCGAGGTCAGCTGGTGAGTAGCTAGCAACAACAACTTGAACAAGATCTCTCCAAGAGAAGTGCAGTGGGTCATCAACCTCCCTGCTCCTACTATTAGGGGGAGAAATCCTGCAAAACCCCATGCACAGAACTTCCCTCTGTGACTGAACATTAGAAAGAATTTCTCGACAGTAAGAACAGTTCAGCAATGGAACCAATTGCCTAGAGAGGTGGTGAGGTCTCCTTCTCTGGATGTCTTCAAAATGAAGCTGGACAGCTCCCTGCTGGGGATGTTCTAGCTGGAGATCCTCCGTTGAGCCGGGGGTTGGACCCAGTGATCTAGGGGGTCCCTTCCAACTATGAGTCTATCTTCCAAACATTTGGGGATGAAAGAAAGAAGGCGCAATCCCGGAAAGAAAGCAGATACAGACAGATAGTTCATAAGGTCCAGTTCACAACCCAAGACGTAAACATCTGCTTAAAATAATGCTCTACCGTAGAGAAAATAAATAAGCGGATTAAAATGTTCACTTCCTATTTTATGACTGTATGTCAGCTGGAAATGTGATACGTTGGGCAGATAATAAGGCTCACAATGGCAGTCTGGTGTGTAATGTTGTGTGTTGGGGGGGTCTGGGGATTGGAAATGGAAAAACAACAGCAATCATTTTTGTTTCCAGGTTTTGACAGGGGGCTGGGTTTTGTTTGAAATTGAGTCCATGATCCACAGGCTTCAATGGGACCGTCAAGAATATGCTTCCTTGAATCTTTCCCATTGAATTTAGGTATACTTAAGGGTACTAAATATTACCCGGAAGGGTCAACCTATTTTTGAATTTTTCATCTTTTTATAGGAATGTTGGGGGTGTTGAAAGACTTGAGAAGTACAGTGGGCCCTTGGTATCTGCCAGAGTTACCAAAATCCGTGGATGCTCAAGTCCCATTAAATACAATGGCCTATTAAAAATTAATCTTCAAACCATGGATGGTTGAATCCGTGGATAAAAAAATCTGTGGATACGGAGGATTGACTGTAACTTCGTAAAATTTCTTTCCATATTTTATCTTCTTCATTTTACTGGAAAAGTTTATCATCTTTTGAAAAAACACCCCATGCAGTGGGTTTAGGATCATGGAATGTTATCCTATACTGAGTCAGACTGTTTCAAAGATATTTACTGATTGCAAACCATTACCAAAAGTCCAACTCTTTTGGAAGTCCAGCCTTCTCACCTCTTTGTTGTTTCACACGTTCAAATGAGACCTTCTAAGCCAGGGGTAGGCAACCTTTCCCCTTTAAGGGCCGAGGGACTTCAGCTCCCAGAAGCCTCAGCCATGTTGGCCAATAGTCCCATGTTGGCCAATAGCTCCTGGGATTCTGGGAGCTGAAGTCCCTCGGCCCTTAAAGGGGAAAGGTTGCCTACCCCTGTTCTAAGCCCTCCCCTTGCGGGACTAGCAATCTTCAGATTGTGCCCAGATTAAGTTAAGTAAAGGCAGGGCCATGCTTTCCTCTGTCTTAAGTCTCCACGATCCAGCCTCAGAAGGACAGTGACTTGGTGCAGAATCACACCCTAGAAAACCTCTTTCTCCAGCTGGATTAGCCCAACGTGACTTGAGCACAGATTCGAACCCTGGTCGCCAGAGTCCCAGTCCAATGCTTAAACTGCTACACTACACTGACTCTTTTGGGGTGAGGTGGGAGTTATTTGGACAAGGAAAGACATCACTAGATGTAATCCTTTCTGGACAACCTGAGACGTTTGAGTTAGAGCAGTCCTGGTTGGAAACTGATAAAGGGGAGAGAGAAAGGGGAGCTCTCTGCTCTCCCAGCTGCGGTCGGAGAGTTTGGTCAAGAGGAAATCTGTTACAATTTGCTCCAGTTAAGGGATTACCAGTCTTCCAGGGATGGCCACGGGGAATTCGGGCAAGAGATGGGATCACCTTTCAGATGCAGTTTGAAAAGTCAGGGAGGGGGGCTGAAGGCTTGAGGGCAGAAGGAAGATTAACTTGACATATGTTTTGTCTTTGGAAAGTTCAGTTTCTTCAGCTGCTCTCCTTGGGCCGATATCCTTCCTACCCCCCTTAAGTTCCACGCTGTTAGCTGTTAATCGTCAGTTATCCTTTACTGCTAGGATTTGCTGTTCTCTGAGACCATCCTCAGCTGTGCCCCAGACAGCCCTCTGTTCTGTCTTTCAAGAATTTCCCACCATTGCTGGTACATAGGGAAGCAAAGAATATTTATAGATATTTCCACATTGCAAAAATCTGTAAATATTGCAGTCGCAGATGAAATGAAGGCAGGGGGTCCTGAGTTTTGAGAAACCAGGATGAAGAGAATCTCTGTGGATCTCTGCACGATCTCTGCACATCTGCAAGATCTCTGTGCAGCTCTGAAAAATCTCTGCACATCTCTGCAAGTTCTTGTAGAGATGCGCAGAGGTGCGGTTCCATAGTGTGAACAACAAAACCAGAATGTGTGAGTGAGATTAACATCTATGGATGAATAGGAACCATAGATGTTCAGGGCTTAGCTGCTTTGAGTTCTAGCTTGGGGGGAAAGCAGGATATAAATATAATAATATAAATAATTACTGTGCACAAAATTGCACAGCAATCTTCTGTTGGTTATGTCTGCTGGTATATGTTGTTGTGTGACTTCATGTCATTTCCAGCTTACGGTGACTCTAAGTTGACACTATCATGGGGTTTTCTTGGCAAGTTTCTTTAGAGAGGGTTTGTCATTGCCATCCTCTGAGGCTGAGAGAGTGTGATTTCCCCAAGGTGACCCAGTGGGTTTACATGGCCAAGCTGGGATTTGAACTCTGGTCTCCAGAGTCATAGTCCAGCACTCAGACCACTATGCCATCCTAGTTCCTCTGCTTGTGTGTACTGTATTTGTTACACAGGTTGAGTCTCCCTTATCCAAAATTCCAAAATATTCCAAAAATCCAAAATTGTCCACATGGGTGGCTGAGGTAGTGACACCTTTACTTCTTTATGCACAAACTTTTTTCATGCACCAAATTATTTAAAATGTTCTGAATAAAATTACCTCCAAGCTATGTGTATAAGGTATAGATAAAACATAAAAGCATTTTAATTTTTAGATTTGGATCCCCTCTCCAAGATATCTCATTGTTGTTGTTGTTGTTGTTAACTACCCACAAGTCAGACCCGACTGATGGTGACCCTGTGAGTGAGATATCTTCAAGATCCCATATCCTCCACTTCTACTTAGCTTCTGCAAATTCATACCTGTGACCTCCGTAACAGAGTCCATCCATCTGGCATGCGGTCTTCCTCTCTGTCTACTTCCCTCCACCTTTCCTAGCATTATTGTCTTTTCCAATGAGTCGTGCCTTCTCATGATGTCTCCAAAGTACAACAGCTTCAATTTGATCATCCTGGCTTCCAAGGAGATTTCAGGCTTGAGCTGCTCAAGGACCCATTTGGTTGTCTTCTTGGCCGTCCATGATACCTTCAGCACTCTTCTCCAGCACCACATCTCAAATGAGTTGATTTTCTTTCTGTCGGCTTACTTTACTGTCCAGCTCTTGCATCCGTACACGGTAAGTAGGAATACAATGGCTTGGACAATTCTAATTTTAGTGCTCAGAATGTATATCTTTATTCTTTAGGATCTTGTCTAGTTCTTTCATTCCTGCCCTTCTCCGATGCTACAGCACAGGGTTAGCTTTTCCACCTTATTCTTCCATTCCCTCCCTGCTTCCCTCGACAGATGGGAAAGGAAAGGAAAGGAAAGGAAAGGAAAGGAGGCAAGCAGAGATGGCCTTATGTTGTATGGAGGTTGTGCCGGTGGCTTGAGCCTAGGGCTAGGCAGCATGGTGGAACTTCACTTCCAAACAGCCTCAAGACAGTAAAGAAAGTCCCTTTATTCTCTGGGGCTGCTTGGAAGCTTCCCATATCTTCACCCCAGCTAGGGAGGGAAAATAAGAAAAAGAGAGCTCTTAGCTTGGTCCTGGTCCTGAAGTTGAAACAAAATGGTAAAAAAAGTGCCACGATTAATGTGTTGACTTTGCATAATCAGAATGCCAACGAAATAAAATGCATAATTGTAATAATTTGTACAACATGTACGTTAGATGCCCACATATGTGGGACTGGAATATGGCAACCCTAAGCAATTCCCTTTTGCTGAGAGAGCTTTCTTTGGCTTTGGGATGCCTCCGGCTCTGGGTTAGGGTGAAGCGTGGGTGGAAATACCATGGTTCAAAAACAATCATGGAGAAGGGAGAAGAGAAGGGGGGGCATAGCACCCTGCGTAAATTATAAAGTCCATCTTGCATGTGTTGTTCTTTCCTTGGGTTCACTGACTTTTGGAGTTTCCTGTTTGAAGGCTGAGGAATAACATGAAGATTGTAATTTATCTTAGTCACTCAACAGCCAGGGCTTTCCCCCCTCCTCACTGTTTGCTTGTTTCAGATCTGCCCTGCAATCCTGTTCCACTCGAGTACCTTTTTGCTTTTTCTCAGCCTGCCTTTTCTTTGCTTCCCTTTCCCTTCCATTTTTGCACAGGGCAGGTACCTCCTGAGAGAAGGTAGCAGGGTGCATTTTCTGCAAAGAGTTTCAAGGGCCTTCTCATGGCATAGCTAAGTGCAAAGCACTTAAGTAATTCTAGCTTAGCTGTTCAAAAAGAGAAGAAAAATTATAGGCCTCGGCAAAGAAGATTGCTAGCTGAGATGTCAGTAAAACTTTAAAGCAAACCACAGGTGTGTGTTTTTCCCCCGTGCAAGTCCAAAACTAACTTTAATAACACTGGGCTTTCCATATTCACTGGGATTAAGGGTGCAAGACCCCCGTGAAAGTGGAAAAACTGCAAATAAAAATTCACTCATTTTTTTTTTTTACCTGAAAGAACACCTCTAGGAATCTCTAGATCCTCCAGTGCAACTCTATGGTCAACATCTGCCAGATGTTAACCATAGAATCGCACTGGTGGCTGTACAAATGCCTAGAGAAGTGTTTAGGTCCTCCAGTGTGACTCTGTGGTCAACTTCTGGCAGAGTCACGCTGGAGGTTGAGTCTCCCTTATCCAAAATGCTGGAGACCAGATTTTGAATGTCTTTTTAAAGTTTGGAATACCTATATTTGCATATACATACATAATGTACATAATGAAATACCTTGGCGATGGGACCCAAGTCTAAACATGGAATGCATATATGTTTCATAGACACGTTATACACATATGGAAGGTAATTTTATACAATATTTTAAAAATAATTTTGTGCATGAAACAAAATTTGTGTCCAGTGAACCATCAGAAAGCAAAAGTGTTACCACCCATTTAAAACGTTTTGGATTTTGGAGTAATTCAGATTTTGGTATTCTGGATGTAGGAGGCTCAACCTGTTTTATAACTTTCCCAGAAAGAGAAGAGAAAGTTACAGAGGCCGATAAAAGTATTTTGTTTTTCCTCAGCTTTGCTCTTAAGGTATCACCACTTTCTGTCCCAAGAAGCATGCAGTTGATTATTTTGCCATTGGGTAGAGAAGAGACCAAAACTACACCATCGAGGTGAAATAATATTTCAGGCCAAGATTTAAACACTCTTCTAACCAACGGCTTTTCTTATCCGCAGAAAGATAACTCCCCTCCCCACTTTCCCCCCCCAAACCCAACTGTACCATTTTACACTCTTGTAATTTTCTGCTTATGTGTTTTGGCTTCAGCCCAAAACCCAAGGCTGTGCGCTCATATGGTTTCGATAAAAAAAAACCCCGAATGCAGACAATATGTCTTCTTGAACAAGTCTTCCTGTAAGATTCGAGGACGATAGCAACCGACTCGAAATTTTTATCGGTAGCAGGAAGGGATCTGGACCAGACGCTGCCGGAGATCTCTCTGTTACCTAAAAAGCACCGGAGACACAACAGTTCATGGTACGAGCCCACGAGTCTTTCCAACCCACAAACCGAAATGTGCTTCATGTTGGGAAGATGTGACCCCACTTGTCCAAAGAAGAGATAATCTGGCAATGGAAGATGGACTGCAGTTTTGCTTTAAAGCTTTCTTTTTAACATGGGAGGGCTGGCAGGTCTCATTTTAGTGCTTCTATTCTAAAACCACTTGGCTAAGACTTATCTGTCTGCATTTTGTGAGCTTGTTAGCTGGCAAGGAAAGATACAGATTGGCAGCAGCAAGAAAGCAAGGAGGGAAGTAAATCAGCAGCCAGAGAGGTGGATGTGAAGTTTCTCCAGACATTTAAAGAAAATAATGATAATAATCATAGACTCGTAGAATCTTGAAGGGGACCACAAAGGCTATCTAGATGAACCCCTTGCCATGCAAGAATCCACAACTACAGCACTCCTGAAAAAAGATTCCCATCCAAACTCTATTTAAAGACCTCCAAAGAAGGAGAGAGAGAGGAAAAGATATATTCCTTTTATAAAAATGCAACCCACTTGTTCTGGTTGTGGGCCACGAAACAGGTAGCGTTCCCAGATCTGAGGGCATGGCTCCTCTTCTCCAGTCCTTAGAGTGACGGGGGAGAAATCTCAGAGCAAGACCACTGTTTTAAAAAGTGAATGTGTATATGCTTTTGTTTGTTAGCCTTTGCTCGAATCCATTTTATTAGTCCTCAGAGCAATGAACCCGTTGAATGAAACTGTTCAGTTGTGAGTCAACAGATAGGTCAGTCCCATTGGTTAGGATTAGGATTTGCTATTACTAGGACTGCCAATAACATCCAGGTCTTGGTGGGTTTGTTTTGAATGACATACTCTGTGCAACCATGAATTCTGGATCAGAACTGAAAATGACATTGAGAGACTGAAGAGGTGGGACAACTAACAAAATGCATTTCAGGAGGGATACCTGAAAGGTTTGTTGTGTGCCTTCAAGTCATGTTGTGTGCCTTCAAGGCACATACACACACTATGGTGGTCTCTGTATGAGAGGATCTCCTTGCAATTGCATGATCTCCCTGTCAACTATAGGTTGGTAGCTTCCATGGCAGTGAGGGGTGGGATTCAATCTCTTCTGGGTTTATTCTGAATTGTTGTTGGGTCTACCCAAGTTTCTCTGTCTGCAATAGATTCAGCCCTTTGATAGATCCTTAAAGTTGGTACGCATTGCTCTACTAACATAGGAGCCACAAGCCAATACTAAGGCTAAATCTGTGGTTCTCAAACTTTGGCCCACCATATATTATGGACTTCAGCTCCCAGAACTCTCAGCCAGCATGGCCAGTGACAGGAATTTGGGGAATTGACGTCCCACATACCTTGAGGACCTAATGTTGAGAACCGCTGGAGTAGATGACACCCAGACTCAATGACTGGAGCAGGTTAGCACACTTATCTCAACAGGATGAGCTGTGAAGGGGACACTTGGGAAATACTTCTTGGCTCAGTTTGAGATCCATGGCAAGTTTTCTCAGAAGATTCTTGGCAACCAAGCTCCTCACTCCCTGAGAATCTTCCAAGAAAACATACCGCTGATCTTGAGTCGACCTGAGAAGCGTTTTCCCATTGCTATTTAGAATAGATTCAGAGGTCATCTCCTGTAAAAGAAGAACACAGACAGGGATTAAACGAAAGAATAGTTGTGCTTTGCAACCAGAGAGCAGGTGGGCCTAAAGACAGCCAACTTGAGCGGCGCCGGGAGGGCAGAGAGTAAGTTGGGAAACTACCGGGGGAAATAACAGATAATGTTTTAAAAATCCTTTTGATATTAAGAAGGCATGAAGTTGAAATGTACGTGTGTGTGTGCACGTTGTTACTTGGCTTTTACATATTTTTGCTTTTCACCTGTTGGTTGGGTGTGGGGTGGGAGGAGGCTACTTCATATGGCTTCACTTAAGTGTGATTTTTGCTGAACCTCAAAAACTCAAGAAGATGAGTGAGGGAAATTGTGCTCAGAGATGTTTCTGTTTCATCCCTAGATTGCATCCACACTCGTACAGCTTGAGCCACATGGAAGTGCTGAATTAGGGGGACTTGGAGGAAAGTGACCACCACCCATCTTTTACCATAGCTTGCAAATTTAACATCTGAAGATTTAGCAGCTTGATTTATTTGTCTGACCTATTTATCTATCATCCTTTATTTGTACAAATTCCAAAGCTGTTCATAATGATCTATCAACATCTCTAAGTCCAGAATCCTTTTGGTGTCTTATGCCCATATAAGTTCCCCTGTGGAAGTGTTTTGACATTTTTACCTGAACAGGATTGGAAACAGAGTTGAGGAAGCAGTGCCCTTGCAATGTGGATGAAGATTGAGTTGTATGTTTAGTTGTGTATACAGTGACATGATGCTGCTATTCAACACTAGGGTTCTAGAGCACAATTTGTGTATAATTCTGCATGTGGAGATTTGCATTATGCAACCATAATGAAGGATTTCAACCAGCATCTTTCTCTCTCTAGCTCTCTCTAACTCTATTCTAACTCTAACTTTGTCTCTAACCCTAACTCTATCTCTGTCTTTCCCTATTTCTATCCTATCTCTCTCTGTCTCTAAATCTAAACCTATCTCTAATTCTAACCCTATCTCTATTTCTCTAACCAACCTTGACTTATCTTTAACCCTAACCCTAAGTCTATCTCTAACTCTACCCCTGTTCAACCCTACTGCTAACCCTATTTCTATCTTTGTCTCTGATCTATTTTTCTCTAACACTGCCCTAAATGCTCTCTAGGAGAAGTGGAAGGCATTTCCAAAATGTTTTGGGGCCCCTCTGGACCAATTTAGGCCCCAGAGAAGACTTTTTTGAAATAACAAGTGAACAGCAGGTGACTAATGCTGAAAAAAAAGGCTTCTCCTGAACCTAAAATGGCCCAAGAAGCCTCCAAAACAAGGTGAAAATGCCCCTTGAAGGACATTTAGGGGCAATTTCTTTTGTGGAGGTGGATATAGTGGGGGAATGCAGCCCACTAAGGTCTCCTGGATGACCAAGGCAGTCCCTGGCCTTCAACGTTTGCCCACTCATGGCCTAATACCTCCCTCTGACAATGCATAACTTAATAGCATTATTAAGGAGTAATGCTTTGCTCTGAGGGCTTCTTGACTTCCAAAGGCAATTAGTTATTTGGGAGGGCTTTAATAATGAATGGGTTGGATAACATTGAGCAAGTAAAATTCTAAGATCTTGATCTGGGCCATGGTTCATGCGCCCAACCAAACACGAAGCCCAATGACTCCTGATGTGGATTTTCTTCAGCCTCACCAAGCGTCATCATGAGGTTAAAAATGGGGGTCACCCTCCCTTTGCCCCCAAATCACCCTCCGTTCCATGAGCGAAGGGTGGGTCCCAAATAGGACAGATGAATGTTTTATAGCAACCCCTTTCCTTTCCCCCATCGTCCCCCCGACATGTTCTCTCGGAGCAGCCTCGCTACACGAATCGTTCAAGTTAAATTAAATCAACTCGCATTAATTGTCAGCATCTACAATATTGAGGTTGGCCCAGAAACTCATATAAATCAAGGATTAAAATAGTAGTTGTCGTGAGCAGGTGAAAACTCTGTTTCCAAGTGAAAGCATATTACCACTTTGGCACCGGTTCCACGGGACTCTCTCATAACCCAGAAGATTTTTCTCTCCTCCTTCCTCTCTTTTTTGAAAAAAAGAGAAGTATTTATGAAAGATATAAAACACAAGACCTGCTTTCCAACCTTCTTTCCCAGTTGCTTGCCAGGTACAATTTTCAATGAGATATAAAAAGATTGGATATAGAGCAAAGCATGGGCCAGCTTGTAGGCCATGTGTGGGACCCCAGAACTGTTTTTTGGGGGGCCCAGTGCTCCCCTGGATTTTTAAAAAAGGATCTCCAAAATTATTTCTGGGGTTGTGGAGGGTATCTCTACCATATTTGAAACCTTTGTGGACACTCCTGGGGTCAAAACTTTTATTATTTTTAAAATGTGAGGGTGCAGTTCTCCTGGAAGATTAATGCAATTGCACCCCATTTGATGTAGAAGTAGGGTGACCATATTTTGGGAAGCAAAAGAGAAGATACATTTACCGACTGACTCCTTCAAATCGCCAATATCTAGGATGACGCTCGCTGTAAATGTTGTTGTTGGGTGCCTTGAATGACTTGGGACCATTTGTGAACAGTTCTGGGGCCATTTTGGCCAGATTTCAGGAGAAAAATCACCTGGAAAAGGAAGATTTCTTTAAATGGGGGAGCTTTGGGAGCTACCAGAGGGTCTTTGGAGGCTGCAAAATTGAGTTTTAGGGGTCATCTACTGCCCACCAGCTCCACTTTCAGATCAGAGGCTTAGGGTTAGGGTTCACACTATACAGGTACAGGTCTACGATTCCACTTTAACTGCCATGGCAACATCCTATGAAATTGTAGGATTGGCATTTTAGAGAAGGACTTTATATAATAGGCCCTTAGTATCCACTGAGGTTTAATTCCAGGAACCCCCCCCCCCCATGGATACCAAAATCTGTGGATGCTCAAGTCCCCTTAAATACAACGGCATAGTAAGATGGCGTTCCTTATACAAAATGGCAAAATCAAGCCTTGGTTTTTGGAATTTGTATATTTTTTAAATTTGTATATTCTTCAAACCGTGGATGCTTGAATCCGTGGATAGGGAGGGCTGACTGTAAATCTCAGCCAGAGAGCTCTAGTGCCTCCCCAAACTACAAACCCCAAGACTCCATAGGATGTAGCCATGACAGTTATATTGGAATTGTAGAGTTATAATTGTGTCGTGTGGACACATGGACATTATGGGCAGCCAACTTGACCAGCTGGGAAAAGGATCGTTTGGATGCCGAAAAGAGGCTTTGGTATATATCTCACTGTTTGCTAGCTGCGTCTCTGTGCCCTAAACCGAATCGCCGTTGTGTCATTGTTCCAGACAGATGGCTTAGGCCACGGTTTTCTGGGAATGATTTATATCAGGGATACAAATCCAGCTTCCCGCACAGCAGCCAAACATTATATTTAGTTGTGCTGAGACATGCATTTAGGGGAAATACAAGAATTTTAAAAATGGGACTTGGAGCTGACCTTCTGCTCTCTCTCTTTCTCTCTGTATATGTAATGGCTGGCTTTCTCTTTCAAAATATAAATTATAAAAGAAAGATAGGAGGCGGTTGAATGCCGTGGATGGATGTGAAGTGTTCAGCTCTTCAGGTGGAGTTTTTTTCTGGGGGGATTTCAGGTTGTGTGGCCCCCAAACTGTTATTACAGCTCCCAAATCCCAACAAGCTGCAAAAAATGACTCAAAAAAACATCTCAAAACATTGCCTGGACCAAACCAACTTCCCCCTTCATGCTCCCTAACCCCAAAAGGCTGCATCTGCACTGCAGAATTAATCCAGTTTGACACCGCTTTAACTGCCATGGCTCAATGCTAGGGAATTCTGGGAATTGTCATTTTGTAATACATTTAGTTTTCTTTGTCAGAGAGCTTTGGTGCCACAACAGACTACACATCCCATGATTCAATAGCATTGAGCCATGGCAGTTAAAGCGGTGTCAAACTGGATTATTTCTGCAATGCACATGCAGCCAAAATGTAGTTTTAGTGGAGCAAATCAGCAAAAAAGAGACTGAAAAAAATCCTTCTCTTTCTCCTCAATATCCTGCCTTCCTTCCAAGAATGTTTATTGTTGTATTATTGCTGATTTACAGTCAGCCCTCCGTATGTCACTTCCAATTTATGGTCACCCTAAGATGAACCTATCACAGGGTTTTCTGGGGCTGAGAGAGTATGACTCGCCCAAGCTAAGAGAGCCTGCAGTGGTTTGCTTTTGGCCGAGCCTACTGGGAAGTGGAAGATTCCTCTCTTCTTTCCTGAATTAACTGGGTGGAAATTATGTTTGTATTTTTAATTCAGTTTGCAGCAATGGAAGTAAAAGCGGAAACCAAAGGGGGAGAGTGGGAAGAAGAGGAGAAACTGGAGCATTTGAAAAGCATCTGAAAAAGTGGGATGACAAAGGATTAGCCTGGACTGTCCCAGCCAAACAGAGGGACTGTTGGATGGTATGAAAGTCCTAAGAGAAAACGTGTAATCCAAGCCCAGATCTGGGAATAGATTTTGGGTCTTGAGCAAGGGCTAATCAGGAAACACAGGGGATTTCCAGGGGAGGTCGAAAGGAAGATTTCTTTTTCTTTTTTATCATTTTGGTACCTCGATTAACATCTGCGGATTTGTTGTAAGCGAAAACCTTGGGAGCTCTGGAAGCGGCACATCTGCTGAGCAGATGAGCTACCCGAAAAACACAGAGGGGTTTTTGTAAAGGAAGCCACGGCTGCATGTGGGACTCGGGAGACTCACACTTGGATGTCTGTCTTTTGCCACCCTGGCAGAAAAGAGCGAGCTCAGCAGAAACCTAATGCCGTCTTTGCTTTGCGTGCCCAAAACGCCGGCTCTTGAGTAGGCCCACCGAGACGGCTGCGGGTTGATGTTTTAGGAAGATGGAGATGGTGGTAGGGTCAAAGTGCTGGAGAGATTAATTCGGAGGTGCAGCAAAGATGTTCCCCTCCTCTCTTTCTGAAAAAGATGGACATCCTGCAAAAAAAAAGAGAGAGGAACCGTTGAAAATGGCAACGATTGGCAATGCCAATGAATGGATGAGCAGAAAGGAACTGCAGATCCTGTAATCAGATTTCAATAAGGGGCTTCGAGAAATGGAATTGGTGTCCTGGGGTTTTTGTGGGCTGCAAAAAAAGATCTCAGGGGCCACGTGCAATCGGTGGGCCATTGGTTTTTCAAGGGTCACGTCCGAGCGGCTGGCCTCTGGTTTGTCGGCTGCATCTGTGAATCTTCATTGATGAACAGTTGGAGACATGCAGTGGTTTTGGACTGTCCTTATGCTAGATCAGGAGTAGTTTTCAAAATGAGAAGAGATGATGTAGGATTCACAGTTGGGGACTCCTTCCAAAATGTGTCATTTTGTGCAAATAAGATCCCAACTACAGAATTTTTTTTTTCTGCAAGAATTGTTTTTTCTGACCGAAGATGATATTTCTGTGCAGAAATATTAATCCTGCTGCAGATAATGCTGTTTTCTGGGGGGGGGAGTGCCAATTTGATAGAGAATAAGTCCCAAACTGCGAAACTTCTCCTCAGTTCAGGGTTCCCAACTGGTGTTGAAAATAATAACACAACATTATACTGGTCAAAGACCGAATAAATTGAATTGAATTGAATTGTTAATAACACAACATGTGAAGTCGTAGGCTTTCATGGCCGGCATCCATAGTTTTTGTGGGTTTTTCAGGCTGTGTGGTCATGTTCTAGAAGAGTTTCTTTCTGACATTTCGCCAGCATCTGTGGCTGGCATCTTCAGAGAAAACTTCTCTGAAGATGCCAGCCACAGATGCTGGCGAAACGTCAGAAAGAAACTCTTCTAGAACATGGCCACACAGCCCAAAAAAACCCACAAAAAACTAATAACACAACAGTTTTTTTGCTCAAGAGTTGGGCAATTAGCAAGGGAATGGAGGGTATAACCTAAGACCCTTTGTCTTGGGAATATATAGAGACAGTGTTGTAAGTTCTCCTCTTCCCCAGACAATATGTTTGCAGTTGCATATTTTGCATTTGGGCTGTCTTTGGTGAGTCAGTCGTGCAAGAGGCTTAGAAAAAGCGAATCTTTGTTATATCCCAATTTCCCATTCACAGTTCTCACCCAGGCTCAGATCTTGCCTTGTGCATTTGCATCCCATCTTCCTGCAGATGTTTCCGCAATTACATCTCTTTTTCAGGCTCGGTTTTTATTTCCCACCCAGATTCCTGCACTGTGTGATCCTGGCATTGATCCCTAACCTGAAAACTACTTTGAGCTTGCTTGCTGTCAGTGGCAATGTCCTTTTAATGAGACAAGGTTGTATTGGATAAGATGCCACAGTTCCCTGCTCCAACAACTAACTCTGTTTTAAACATAGTAATTGCGCCATAGTAAGGCTTTGCAAATGCTGTCATCTAGTGTTTCGTCTGATATCGAGGAATTTGCTGCCATCTTGGTCCTGAGCTTTGTGAATGCCGCCATCTAACGGCTCATCTGATATTGAGCGGTTTGCTGCCATCTTGGTCCTATGGCTGACCGTGGCTGCATCCCCACTGCAGAAATAATCCGGTTTGACACCACTTTCACTGCCATGGCTCAATGCTATGGAATTCTGGGAAGTGTCGTTTGTTGGGGCACCAGAGTGGAGCAAATCTTGCCCGTGACGGGTTTGCTTTAGGGTTGCCATAAGTTGGAAACGACTTGAAGGTATGCCAATACAACAAGGGGAGTTAGATGAGTAATGTAGAAGAACCATTGTCAGGAATGCTGGAAGCCACTGGTGCCCTGTTTTGCGTGTTTTTGTGTTTTTAGTTTTAGATTTTTTTGTTATTTAGATGCATCTTTCCTTGTATTTTTTTAAGATATAGAAAATTAGTGTGTATTTGTGTTTGCAGTTCTCTTAATAAAATATCTTACTAAACGATTCAGTCCACGGTAAATACTCCAGAACTCTATTTGTTTGAACGGTCGTCTGTAACCAAAGCATCATTATCAATTTCTTTTTCTCTCATAGAATGTATGAATTGCACAAGACTTACAGATATGACTGAAAGGCTGAACACCCTTGAAGCAAAGGTAAGGGAGCTTTTCATGTACCATATATCCGTACATGTATGGAAGTCTTTTTCATGCTGCCAATGATCCAGAGCCTGTCAAGTTAATCTTTAAGGGTAACTAGTTACCATTGGAGTTCCAAGGCCCTAGTTATTACTACTGTTTTAAAAGTAACTTTTAAAGTTTCCTGCTTCTGAAAAGTAACTAAATTGCAAATGTTATTTACTTTTTAATCCTCATGCACCATTGGTTTGGTTTGGTTTTTTAAAAAACAACAACAACAAACCCTTGCATAGCATTAGTTCTGGGTTATTTTCTGATCTTAGTAAGAATTTTACTACAGATTAAGGATGGAGGTAATGTTTGAAAAGTTTCCAAAAATCGTCAAAATATGTTTTTCAAGTGTTGAGAAACCTTGATGAGAAGAATCCTGGACTGACAAGAATCTTTGCCCTTCAGGATATATTCTATGCAAAAAAAAAACAAACAAAAAAACCACAAGCATTTTCTTTTCAGGAAGCAATATTTTCTGTGCAGGAAATGATATTTTTGTGCAGAAATGTCATTTCTTATGCAGATAAAGTTGTTTCCTGCTCAGAACATGTTGTAATTAGGGGCATACCTTGCAAAATATGCAGGTGGTCAGTTTGCGTAGAAAACAGCAGAAAATAATATTTCTACATAGGAATGTTCTTTTCTGTGCAGACCAAGGCAGGATGGAGCTGGCTTGGGTGCTCTTCTCTCCCACAGCCGCCAGTTGTTTCTGAGATCCCACAATAAAGGGCAGGGTAGAAGTCTTTACATAAATAAATACATATATCCATGTGTATTCACTGGATGTCCAAAAGCCAGGACTGAGTGTCTGTTTGGAGAAGCAACTAAGACTTTCAAAATCCCTCGAGAGCTTACCTTCATAATTGCATATGCTAAAGAAAGTAACTTTTCCAAGCTCTGACAAAGTTCATCTGGCAATGAGGGCATCTGACGGAGTAGATTCCATGCTGTATTGTCCAGCCATGGTCAGATAGATAAGTTAAGCTTCCCCGGGTCCAGTTTCCATTCTTTGATGGTGCTATCACCCAAATCTTATAATAAAATCCACTGGAGGGTTGGGAACAATCTATTATAAATCCAAGTTTTAGATCATTCCTTCAAATCTTGGAGTATTTGACCCGAAGTGATATCACCCATCCCAGCGGAAGGAGTAGGCCATGGAAGAAGGAGGACGTGAGCAAATAACATGACTCAGATCCGAGACGTGATTGATTCCGCGTGCGATTGATACATGACCCACATAGTTTTTGCCTGACTCCAGTTCTTCTGTAACATGATCCCGTCTCTCCAATGTGAGATGATTTTTTTAAATAGGTTATAAGATTTGAGTTAACTATATATAAAAATCACACAGTTTCCCGTGTAATTAGAAGGCCTGAGATTGTTTATTTTAATTATTAATAGAGCGTCTCACCATTTAATTTAAACCTGTCCTCCTTAACAAGTGAGTGCAAGGATCTGGCATGCAGCAACACCCTGTTCATGTCTTATTCAGAATTACATAAGTCCCATTGAGATCAATGGGTTTCCTTGTCGATGGGTGTCTTCTAAGGATTCTAACTTGAATTGACCAAGGAACACATTCTGGGAGGTATGGGGACTGTTAGCCCCTCCAGATGTTTTGGACTACAAAGTGGAAAATAGCTTCTACGATCTCTAACCATTGGACATGGTAGCTGGAGCTCATGGGAGTCCAGTAACAACTGGAGGACTAGCTTTGTCAACCTACTTAGGGTTTTAGTTGGATTCAACCTTCAACTGAAACACCATCCTTCTTTTGAGACAGTAGAGAGGATAACTCCTTCCACTGGGAATTCTTATGAACCTGATTTCTCCTGGTTGCAACTTGACCTTCCCTTGCTTGAGTCGATGTGACACTTTCAGTCCTCTGCTAAGACACATTGGGCCCTCCACATTCACTGAGGTTAAGGCTGCAGGACCCCTGTGAAACTGGGGGAAAATGCAAATAAAAAAACGATGGGAGAACAATTCTCTAGGAATCTCTAGCTCCTCTGGCACAACTCTGTGGTCAATATCTACCCAAAGCTGACCATTGAAATTTGCTGGAGGGCCTATAAATGCCTAGAGAAACATTCTCTCTAGGAATATCTAGGTCCTTTCACTTTTACATAAAGTCACACTGGAGGACCTAGAGATTCCTAGAACATATTAATCAAATTCATGAATAATCCAATCTGCAAAAGTCAAAGCTGCAAATATGGAGGGCCAACTCTATAGGTGCACTCAACAAAACTCACTGGGAGTTGTTCACGGTCTCAACTTCTGCTGGATACAGCTTGATCTACTTTTATCTGACCCAGACTGACCGTCTGGACAGATCAAGGCAGCCAATGACTCGAGATGTCCAGAAAACGTTGCCCTGGGTATATGCTGGTTTTCCTTAACAGTCCCAAATCTTGGCCGAATCAGATAGTCAGTATGCCTTCTGTCCTTGATATCTTCTAATTTAGTGGTTATGTCTTGCATCTAGATCCTCTTCCTTGAGGCTGCAGAGAGAGTTCCACCATCGGAGAATGACCTTCCCATGGCAAGAACGACAGCTACGTGGTACGATGACTTGGTGCCTGACGCCATTCCTCTAGCCAAACCAGGGACTGTGCTGAAGAAACCTGTGGGACCTGTTGGTGAGTGGAGTGCATGATGTTCTCTTCCTTGCTTCGGTGGAGCAATAGACATGGGGAAATTGGTCTATCTCTACTCTGTATTATTTCTGCATGTCATTACTCACAAATCTTTTCCAGACTCTGTCTGCCTTAACTGAAAATTGATATTTAACCATGCATTTTGAACTGTAATTTTGGCACGTTCTAGCAGAGAACGCCACCAAAAGGTGGGAGAACTGGTGCATTGATGAGCTTTGGCTTGGCTTGTTAGATTTTTTTTAAAAACAAATCTTGCTAGGTTTGCAATCCAAACTACTAGCCAACTAAAAATGGGAGCTTTCCCATTTTTAAACTAAAACAAACGTAAACTACTAGACAACTAAAAATGGGAGCTTTCCAGTCAATCTGATGAGGGCTGGGTCACTGTTTAGTAAAGTTAATGATGTGTGGCTTTTTTCAGACTTTGGAAAAATTATCTTGTTCTACCGCAGCTTCCAGAATCCTTCACGCAGCTTGGCCATGGGGAATTCAGTCCACCAAAATAATGTTTCCAAACTCTGGGCTTCAAAAATGGATTCATGTAAATATGACATTGTTTGTCGCGACTGGTTGGCAGCAATGGTGGGTCCCAGGTTACTGTCAGTCAGAGAAGGAGTGGCTCCCAATTCAGTGGGGCATTGAATCCCCTCAAAGACTTGGCTAGCTTTAAGGGAGCTGTCTGTCCAAGGTGCCGAACCTATTTATGGAAGGGGATGTAGAGATGGAGTTCAGCACCTTGGGCAGCTCCTTTAAAGCTAGCCAAGCCTTTGAGTGGATCCAATGCCCCACTGAATTGACTAACAGGAGTCCATCCCAAATGTTGGAAAGTTACTTTCTTGGGATTGCAACTACAAGTGGCAATGCTAACTGGATGATTTTGGGAGTTAATTCGGAAAAAAAATCTTTTCCAATCTGTTTGTCTACCTTTTCTCTGTCATAGGCAGACGCTCTTGTTCTTTGCGCCCCAATGATTGAACATTTTGCATCAATGTTTTCAGGGTTGCCAGGACCAGCTGGGAAACCAGGACCACAAGGCCCCAAAGGTGAAAAAGGAGTGACTGGTGAGAGGGGGCTGTCTGGACCACCGGGTGAGTCTTAGGTAGAAATATATACATTCCAACGTTTCATAGATAAAAACCAAGAAATGTGTGGCCAGGCAACCTCAGAGTGTGGGCTTGGGATGGACATTGAGTTACCAACCCAGTGGATGTCATTCCTCTCTGAGATGTCACCTAGTGCAGTCCGCACCCCCCCCCCCCCCCGCACCCTCTAGTAGTGCCCTTGAAAATTGCACATTTCCTCTGGAAGATATGTAGGGCTCCCATTGTCAGTAATGGATGCTTCCAAAACTGGGGCCTTTTCACACAATTATAGCACTATAGTTCTGCTTTAACTGCTATAGCAATTTCCTATGGAATCATAACATTTACAGTTCAGGGAAAATTATCAGTCATAGAGCTCTAGTGCCTCACAAAACTACAATTTTGGGGACACACACACATTTTCCATTTTTAAAAAATCCAATTTTTGTCCCCTGGGAGTCCTAGTGTGTACAAAAATGATCCAAAATGCCACCAAATGCCCTATATCTTGCCCTTCCCAGTAGGCTTGGGCAAAAGCAAACTGCTGCAGCCTCTCCTAGCTTGCCTGCTCTTCCTTAATGATAACTTTTTCCCATCTTGACCACAACCTGATGTCGCTTGGCCACCCGTGTCATAGTTTTCAACTGTGAAATATTGCAGGGAATGCCATATGAGTACTTCAAGAGATATCTAATGCCTCTTATGTTCTGAATTCCAGGGTTGCTTGGACCTCCAGGACCGAGGGGATATCCAGGTGAAACTGGGATCCCAGGACCTCCAGGGCCACCGGGACCACCGGGACCACCAGCGTCTCCGGGTCTGCCTTTGACGTTCCAGCAAGGAGTCCTGTACTCACTCCAGCCCAATGCTGAGAAAGAAAGTAGGTCTTCTCCCATACCTTCTGAACAGGAGCCATTTGTATTTGTATTTCAGTCCCACTTTCAACTGCTCCAACTCTGTCTAATGAGTCCTGGGATTTACAGTGTGGTGTTGTATTTCTCTGCTAGCAAGTTCTAGTCTGGTTTTCTTACTGCGTTATAATAGAGAGAATTTTAGGTCCCTCCCCAAACTAAAAATCCCAGAAGTTTCTTGTGGCACCAGAGCTCTCTGACAGAGAAGGCTAAATGTCTCACAAAACTACAGTTCCCAGAATTCCTTAGCATTGAGCCAGGGCAGTTAAAGCGCTCTCAAACTGGATTATTTCTGCAGTATGTTTTGGACCTATGTCTCCTTTTATTCCCCTACTGTGAATATGAGCTTTCCAGTATTTTGTTCTGTTCCTTCCATAGGATGAAGCCATGGCAGTTCAAGCAGTGTCAAACTGCATTAATTCTGCAGTGTAGATGCAGCTTCAATGTGACTTTTTGCACGCATACATCCCTAATGGAATGCAAGCCAAAATCAAAAACATTTTACAGTTGTATCACAAAAGGAGGGACATTATCCCTTAAGATACAATCATAATATCATGCATTATTAGTTATTGGGGAAAGGGATTCATTACCAATAACTTACTATTTGGAATCATTTACTTCTCAGCTCTGACAACTAACCATCCCTAATGTTGAATTTTAAACCATTTGTTTAGCAAACTTATGGCTTGGCTCCATCTATGCACCATCTCTTGGAGTGCATTCATTAAGGTAGTTTTTGTTAATTGTTAATTAATAATCTCTCTCTTTTTCGCTTTGCTTTTCTCTCTCTCCTGGAGGTGAAGAGTCTGAATGTATTTTTAATCTGTAGGAGACATCAACAGCCAGGCTCTGTGATAAATTATTTAGGTGAATTAATTGTGGTTCAATACCCAGATTTTCTGGAGGAAATGGAGACGAAAGCCACCATCTCATGACAGTTTTGGTGTCCACCATCACATGCAGCTCCTTTGGGCTTCAAAACTGGGCACTGTTAATGGGATTTTCCTCCCTTTTCCCAGCATCATCACTTGAATAGCATTCCCCATCATCCTGCATTCATCCACATATCCTCAACCAGAGCAATTAAGCATGTCTGGACCCATGATGTAGAGCCTCCAGTTTCAGAAGCAGTCTATCACTAAAAACCAGGAACGTCAGCAGTTAAGGAAGATTACCATCCTCCTGGTCTATCTGTGGATTTCCCCCACTTAGAAACAATATTTTTGGGGGGGCTATGATTTGCAGCAAAGATGTAGCTATTGGGGGGTGGACAAAAGAAGGATATCTCCCCCCCCCGATAAGAATTCTGCCCCTCCTTGACATTTTCCTTCAGTCCCCAAATTTTAGTATTGCAGTGGGTGAGACATTAAAAATCGCTACTCCTAAAACTCTTCTACTTGTTGTGTTTGCATTTCCTAGGTCCCTTTGCCTGCCTCTTTCCCACTGGGCAGGTCACACACTCTCAGCCTCAGAGGATGGCAGTGGTAAACCCCCTCTGAACAAACCTTGCCAAGAAACCCCTGTGATAGGTTTGCCATAGGGCCACCATAACTTGAAGACACACAACAACAACAACAACAACAACAAATATAAGAAGTTTGGGGATGGAAAGAAAATTACATTTGGAGAGCCAGAATTCTTATGAGTGGGACAACATCCTCATTTTGCCTCCACACCTCGAATCCCAGCGTCCCCCCAGCCAGCATGATTTAATGGCCACGCTGGTTGGGGGAATTTGGGAGTTGTAGTCCAAAAAAGGTAACCTTTCCAAGTCTGTAAGGATTCTTGAGGCTGGACCACTGTGAGATAATAGGATGCTGGAGCAAATGGATTTTATGCGGGATCTGGCAGGGCGTCCATTAATGGCCTTTTTGTTGGAAGCACTAGATCTCAGCCATTTCATGGGTTATCTTCTACAGTAGCTTGTTTTGCTCGGGGCTAAGAGGAGAAGCAGAGTCCATGGGACCTAATGAGCATTAATGTTGCAAAGCATGTTTCTGCTTCATGGAACACATCCCAAAAATGGGAGAGATAAACAGAGATGATGATGGTGATGGGATGCAATTGCAAGCTTTTCTCAGCAGAGAGCAGCAGAGTCCCAGATAAAGGGCCATATTTCCTGGAAGACCAGAACTGACCTTTTTCCCCAGCTGTGCTCAGCTGCAAGTTTCCATCTCACAGATGTCCACCTTTTAGCACCATTTGCCTAAGTAAAACACACACGCCATATTTCCCCCCAGTCATCTCTGGTAAAGAAACTACCCAGATTGCACAGTCGAGACGTTCCCGCTTGAGTTGCATTGACCAGAATCCCCCCCTTGCGGCTTGGGGATTCTGGGGTCTGCCCTCTAAAATGTAAAATGGCCAAGTTCTGGCACAAGGGATGGTGTTTGAAAACCATGAGCCACATAACTACATAATTCAAACTACATAAATTGGAGTTTGGCTGGATGCTTCTTCCTTAAGCCATGCTCTCTCTCTCTCTTTCTCTCTCTCTCTGGGTGCATCTACATCAGGGGTAGGCAATCTTTCCCCTTTAAGGGCCGAGGGACTTCAGCTCCCAGAATCCCAGGAGCTATTGGCCAACATAGCTGAGGCTTCTGGGAGCTGAAGTCCCTTGGCCCTTAAAGGGGAAAGGTTGCCTACTCCTGATCTACATTGTAGAAAGAATGGAGCTTGACACCGCTTGAAGTGTAGTAGCTCCATTCTATGGAATCCTGGGATTTGTAGTTTTACAGTTCTTAAAATGGGGTAGAACTGCATTACAGTGGTCCCCTCACATTCACTAGGGGGGTAAAGGACCCCCGTGAATATAGAAAACCTGCAAATAAATAAAAAATTATTCTTTTTATTTGAGAGAACACCCCTCTAGGAATCTCCAGGTCCTCCAATGCAACTGTATGGTCATAATCTAATACAGGTTGATCATAGAATTATGCTGGAGGACCTACAAATGCCTAGAGAAGTGTGTTCTCTGGTGACCTCTTAAGTCCTCCAGCACAACTCTATGGTCAATTTCCAGCAGAATTCTGCTGGAAGACCTAGAGATTCCTAGAGAGAACATATTAATCAAAAGCACAAATAATCAAATCCGTAAATGTGGAGGACCAACTGTATTTCTATGGTGTAGATACACCTTTAAATGATCTTTAATGCAATTCCTGGAGCTTTTCAGGGCAATGAAACATCAAGTGACTTGGGTTGATGGTCTCAAACTACCCTTAATGGAGCTAACAGTTGACTTTTTAGTTAGCGTAACCTCTTTTTAATCATGTTTGGGTTGGGTTGCCCCATCTGTGTTGGGGAGTCCTAATGCCCAGTGAGTTCACAGCTGATTTCTAAGCTTTTCAGCTCCACTGAGTTCCTTCTCCTTTATTCCCTCTTTTTGGATACAGATGGTGAGCCTCAATTGGCATCCACGGTCATCGATACCATCCTGGCTGGTTTGCCAGGCCCTCGTGGGGCACCCGGACCCATTGGACTGCCAGGTAAGAGGACGGGTTGAACCCATTTGGATTACTGTATCAGACTCTACATGGGGCTGCCTTTGAAGATTGTTTGGAAGCTTCAGCGAGTCCAAAAACCAATGGCTAAATTGTTAACTGGGTCTGGCTACAAGGAACACACAACTCTCTTGTTGTAACAGCTCCACTGGCTGCCAGTCCATTTCTGGGCACAATTTCAAAGTGCTGGTATTGTCATTATCATTATTTCTTACCCACCTCTCCCCAAGATTCGAGACGGGGGATAACATAGATTAAAAAAACATAAACATGAATGTAGGACACATTAGAATAATCCAAACATAACATTAAATCCCAATTTCAAGTCATTTGGATGTCTGCCGGAAGAGACTGGTCTTTAATGCTGTTTTAAATGCAGATGGTTTAGTCCACTGCTGAATCTCTTCTGGCAGATCATTCCACAATTTGGGGGCTGCTGATGAAAATGTCCTCTGGCTGACAATTGCCAACCTGGTCCTGTCTAGTAAATGTCCACCAGAGGATCTGAACTTATGGGGCAGATTATACGGGAGCAGACAATCCCCCAGGTAGCCTGAACCTACATCATGTGGAGCTTTAAAAGTAATAACCAACACTTTGTTGTGATCTATCAAGCCCTCTATGGCTCAGGTTCAGGTTATATGTGGCGTAGTGGCCTGAGCATTGGACTACCACTCTGGAGACCAAGCTTTGTTTTCCCGCTCGGCCATGAAACCCACTGGGTGACCTTGAGCAAGTCACACTCTCTCAGCCTGAGGGGAAGGCAATGGCAAACCTTCTCTGAACAAATCTTGCCAAGAAAACTTCATAATAGGTTCGCTTTAGGGTCGCCATAAGTCGGAAATGACTTGAAGGCACACAACACACATCCATATTCTCCAATACAAATTTGCCCTGTGTTTTGCGATCTTCTGGGAAGGCCTTTTTCACTCTCCAGCCACCCTTTCTTTTGGGGCTAGAAAAAGATCAGTCTGGGGCTTCCGGAGGTGTCAATGGAAACATCCTTGGAGAGCCACTCGCTGCCCCATCACAGCCGCTCGCCCTCCCTTGCTCTAGACCCACCAGGAGATCAGAGACTTGAAATCTATTAATTAAAAAGCCCTTCCATTAGTCTCGTATGTACTCCCAATTTTTAATGTTGGTTTCTTTTTTTCTTTTTTAAATGCCTTCTGTGGTTTTTGCAGCACTCAGCGATGACCTCCTGTTGGGAGCAGGAGAGCCTCTTTGCTCTTCTGACTACGTTCCTCCATTTAGCCTTCAGTTCACTTCATCCCCGACTTTGATATACATGGGTTGCATTAATTATTGAGGCCTGTTTGGTTGCCCTGGTGGGCGTCTGATGCTCGATTAAAGGGTGTGTGTGTGGGGGGGGGAATTTATCGGAAACAATTAAAGCTAAGTTTGGAAAGAGCCCACGTCTGTCCCCTCCCCGATCCCCAAAGAATGGCATAAGTAATTAATAGTTGGCGTCTGGAAGAAATTATCTCTCTCCCCCTCCCGGACTCCCTAAGTGGAAGAAAGCCATTAGGAGACAACTCCTTAACAATGCAGAATAACAAGTGGATCTGTTCAAGTGAGTGTTCTCATTCTGCCAAGCGCCGAGCATGCCAGCACCAACTCTTTTTAAAAAGAACACATGCTTGTTAAAGAGGGAGACACCAAGAGGCTGCAATCCAGAGTTACCAAATTCCCGTTCCAGCAGTGCTCCTGGACAGAGCTGGGACAGGTGAAGCCAAATGATATTAGGTGAGAGGTGGGTGGAACTAGGATAGAGCTAGCACCCATCACTCAAGGGTACAGTGCATGTTTTATGTCAGTGGGGGCAGTGGCGTACCTCATACATTTCACACCTGGAGAGCCAGCATGGCATCAGGGTTTGAGTGTTGGACTATGACTCTGGAGACTGGTTCAATTCCCAGCTTGGCCATGGAAACCCACTGGGTGACTTTGGGCAAATCACATACTCTCAGCCTCAGGGGAAGGCAAGAGCAAATCTCTGAACAAACCTTGCCAAGAATACCCCATGATAGATTCATCTTTGGGTTACCATAACTTGGAAATGACTTGAAGGCAGACAGCAATGACAAATGTTGGACTGCACCTTCCTGAATTCCTCCCTACAGCCTCTGCTAGCTAGGGCTGCTGGGAGTTGAAGTTCAAAAACCTCTGGAGGGCCATGCAATCCCGCTCATGTTCTAGATGGTGGCGATCCCGCATCAGGGGAGCATGTTGTAAATCTCCACATGTCAACAATGCTACACAACCAAAGGCTGGCATCCTGTGAGTGACCTACAGCCATGTAAGTTCCTTTGTAATGGTGATACTTTTTTGGCCAATGTCCACATTCAATCAAAGGTCACGGATGAACATACGGTGCCCTTGCCCATGTGGTGCCATTGTGCATTGCAGTTGTGCATGTTTGCACAGCCCATTGTACAGTGTTGCAATTCATTAATGCATAACCATAATGTAAATCTGTGAGGCTCCAGTTATGAACCATCTCCTTGATGGAGATGTAATATGAATAAATATGTGAACCGGTTCTTTTCAAAGGAACTATAAGCAGCTTGCAAAGCAGGGCTCCTGTCTCATGCCAAACCTTGCCAACCTGCACACCATCTTCAATGCAAAACTTTCCAGGGTTGCAAACCAGACTTCATTCCATTGCCAATCCTTCCTAGGCTTTAAATAGCTCCTTATTTCTGATCAGAGATTGGATCAAAAGGAATAACAAAAATAATGAGTTGAAACCTCACTGTTTGTTATGCCAAATAATTTTAATCAGCCAGGAGCCCATTAAGTTAAAAGCAAAATAGGCAGTTGTTTCCCCTTATTTTCTAAATAAAAAAGAAAAGAAAAAGAAATCACATGCAGTCAGTTAACATAATGCATTACTATTCTTAACGTATTGATTCCAAACTCAGCTCCCATCCCATCAGGTTGCAAAATATTGCAACTTGTACTGAGTGTGTATAAATCGTTTATTGTTTAGTCCAAAGACCATTGCAAACAAAACACCCAAGCTTTCATACAATTGCAAGACCATAATTAAAATTAACTAAATAAAATAAAATGTAAGCCCTCCCAAATACATGAAGCCCTTTGAAAACACCCTCAACTCCACAAGCATCTAAAACCCCTACTGCACCCCCTAATATCTCCATTTTTCTCTGTGGTCCCTCTCAAAATGTTGACAGGAAGGGATGCGATGGCACCTCCTGTTGCCATTTTGAGAAGGATTGCAGAGAAAAATTGAGGTATTAAGGAGTCATAAGGGTTTCTGGAGTGCTTGTGGAGAAATGTCACTTTCTGTCACCATTTTGAGAAGGACTACAAAGGAAAACAAATATTTGGGTTTGCTGTGTGGGGTTGCACCCCATGAAGGGCTCTGTTGCGTGGAGAAACTGGTCACTTGTGGAGCGATGTTGCTTTCTGCCACCATTTTGAGAGGGACTGCAGAGGAAAATGGAAGTATTTGGGCTTTCTGTGTGGGATTGCAACCCATGGAAGGGTGTGGATTTGGTTACTTAGTTCAAAGAGGAAGGGAAGAGAAGCAGGTCCAGTCCATCAGCTCCAGGTGAAAGACCAGCATCTTTTAGTTTCCTACAGTGCTCTTTGAACTCCTGTCCATCCACTCTTTTCCCATTTGTTTGTTTTAAAATGCTAAGATTTTTCACTAGATGCTTTATGATTTTTTTTCCACCAGGCCCTCCTGGATCTTCAGGACCCAAGGGGGCACCAGGACCTATAGGCGCACCTGGCCTACAGGTAAGCAAACCGATCAATATCTGCCTTCCAGCATTTCAGAGTGAAAGAGCGACAGGGATGTGGCATGTCTGCATTATGTACAGCTCAGGGTTCTCGATTGCATGGAATTGATTGATAGATTGATGGTAAAAGCTGTTTTGAACAATAACACTGCCCTCTCAAAGACTCATAGTGGCAGACTTTTACTTGCCTACAGACAGCTAATCTCAAACAGTTACTTACTTAGAGGAGGATACACAACAGAGATTGGGAGACAGGTACAAGACCTTGGCACAAATCCAAATGGCTACACATCTACTCTGGAAATGCCATCATAGGAACTAATCACAACATCCACAATATTAGACACACTTTCACTTGCTTATCCTCTAAATTGACATATGCCATCCTTTACCTACTTGAAAACACCAGTCAGGAATTCTGTGTCTCACTCTTATGATTCCAAGCACAACATTACCTGTCTCTACTGGCAGGACTTCCTATATTAAACAAAGCATCCATGTCAACCATACCTTTCAACACTCTACATTGGGCAAACCAGCTAATCTCTGTGCCCGAGGATAAATGGACATAAATCAGACATTCAGAATGGGATATACAAAATGCAGTTGCAGAACACTTGTCGTTGAACAGAAAGACTACAAGATTGGAAAGCAAAACAACTAAATTACAATATATCCACAAAGTCCAGTACATCAACAATTGAAAAGAGAGAATGGCTTCCTGGCGTGCTACACATATATTAACTCTGGCCCCTCTTAGCCAGTATATCATACCTCCTTTCTGGTCCTCAGTCTGCAAAAATTCCCATACTCCCTCCACCATTCCTGTGAACATCCACTCATGCTGGCCTTAGATAACATCCTGCCTGCCTTTGTCCCTCGGCGACCATTGCTGAACCTGTCATCACCACACCACACAAGTTTTGCATTGCTATGGCTCTCCAGGGCCACACTTCACTCCATGTATCTGAGGAAGTAAACCAAGTCTACGAAAGCTTATACTACAACTTCTTTCACACAGTTAGTCTCAAAGGCGCTGCAAGATCCCTTTTGCATACCTGAGAATTGCCAGTCAGCAATTCTGGATCTCACCCTTATGATTCCAAGCACAGCATTACCTGTATCTACCGGCAGGAGTTCCTCTATTAAACAAAATGTCAGCTGCTGGCCCTGCAATTTTATTTATGCAATTAAATATAGATGTACAAGATGTCCATCAGCAATACGTGGGGGAAGCCACCACAGACCTGCGTCTGTGTTTCAGGAATCACAAGTATGCAATCCTGACCAGGAAGCTTGAAAAGCCAGAGGCTAGACATTTGAACTCAGAACCCCACAGCCTTTCTGTTTGGTCTGTGTTTGGAACTGAGGTGCTGTCTCTTTCAAGGTAAAAGGAAGACGTTCTGGATCCATACTCCCTTTTATCCAGAGTATTTGAAAGTGATAGCACATGGTCTCAACCTAGCCCGGAGGTTGTCAGAAATTCTCCTTTTCATCCAAAGTACTCGAAAGCAATGACATATGGTCTCAACCTAGAGCAAGGGTTCTCCAGAAATTCCCTCCCTTTTATCCAAAGTACTAAGATGCTGGACTATGAGTATTTCGGATTTTGGAATCCCGGATAAGGGATACTCAACCTGTATCTATAAGTATCTATAAGCAAACTACAGGAAAAGAGATTCCACATAAACCTTAGGAAGAACTTCCAGACGGTGAGAGCTGTTTGATAGTGGAAGACAGTCTTGGATAGTGATGGAGTCTCCTTGCTGGAGGTTTTTAAACAGAGTCAGGGTGGCCATTGTTCCCAGGGAGGGCTTGGCCTTGGATGGTGTCTTCCTCCATGGCAAAAGGGAGATGGAGTGGATGCCCTTTGAGGGTCTCTTCCAACTCTGTGATTCTCTAAATTGAGAATTTTTTGTAATGAGGAAAAAAATAGTAGTAATAGTCGTAGTATTTTCAAAGGCTTTTTCATTGGAAGTTCCTTTCTGACATGTTTACCCTAATCTTCCTCTCCCAGGGCATACCTGGTTCTCCTGGACAGCCCGGCTCAAAAGGATCCAAAGGAGACCGAGGAGAAAGGGTAGGTTAACATGAAGACTCAACGTGTTGGCTTTTCAGTAACCTCTAAAGAGGGCTGGCTTAAACCCCTTCATATGTTAAACACATGCATCCGGAGATTGCAGTGATGGGCTGGATACTGCAGACATCCACCAAGATACGATCATATCAATCCAGCCCTCCTCCTTACTTTGCTCTGGTGCCACAACAAACGACAATGCCCAGAATTCCATAGCATTGAGCCATGGCAGTTAAAGTGGTGTCAAACCAGATTATTTCTCTGCAGTGTGGATGCATCCTTTATTTTGATATAGATGAAACAACCACATTCCCAATAACCCTGCTTCCATTCCTCAAAAGTATCACAGGTAACTCATCCTAATGAATCTTACTTTACTCCTGACAGGGGCAAGTGGGTCCAACTGGTGAAAGAGGTCTTAAGGGGCTTCCTGTAAGTGATAACATTTGTGTTTTTGTGAGTGTGTTTGTGAGTTTTCTGGAGGGAAAGGATACAGTGGGGGCCCTCGGTATCCACTAGGATTCAATTCCAGGCTACCAAAATTCGTGGATGCTCAAATTCCATTAAGTACAACAGGGTAGTAAAATGGTGTCTCTTACATAAAATGAAAAAAATCAAGGTTTGCCTTTGGGATGAATGGATGAATACATACATACAGTCGTTTTTGTGGGTTTTTTGAGCTATGTGGCCATGTTCTAGAAGAGTTTATTCTTGATGTTTCGCCAGCATCTGTGGCTAGCATCTTCAGATGTTGGCAAAACATCAAGAATAAACCCTTCTAGAATACAGCCACATAGCCCAAAAAACCCACAAAACACTATGAATGCAAATTGTACCTATATGGTAATCTATACCACAGTAACATCTAGTGCATTACAGAGTGACTAGCTTTTTAAAAAAAGAAATTATTAAAAAAAAATGTGTGTGTGTGTGTGTGTGTGTGTATATATATATATATATATGTATACACACATATGTACACACACACATATATAACCAGGACCAAGAATGGACCAAAGAAAGCATTTTAATGTTTCAATAAACATCCTTCATTTTAATGTTTCAATATTGTAATAATTTAATTCTGCTTCAATGTTTCACTTTGGTATGTTTTTAATTGTACTGTTTGTTAACATTGTAAGCTGCTCTGAGTCCCAGATTTGGGGAAAGGGCAGGATACAAATAAATAGGATAATAATAATCCAATTAGATGGTCTTTTCCCATGGAAGACAGAGGTCTAATCTACACTGCAGAAATAGTGCAGTTTCACACCACTTTACCTGCCATGGCTTTATTTCTGCAGTGCAGATTCAGTCACAGAGATCCATACAATCATTACAGTCACACTACAGGAATATAGCACCGTGGCTGCATCCACACTGCGGAATTAATGCATTTTGACACTGCTTTCACCCCCATGGCCCCCATGCTGGATTTGTACTGGGATTTGTACTTTGTTGTGGCCCCAGAGCTCACTGATAAAGAAGGCTAAATATCTCACAAAACTATAAATCCAGGAATTCCATAGCATTGAGCCATGGCGGTTAAAGCGGCATCAATCTGGGTTAATTCTGCAGTGTAGATGCAGCCTATGATTCCACTTCAGCTGACAAGGCTGGATCCAGTGGAATCCTGGGATTTACAGTTTGGTGAGGCACTAGAGCTCTCTAGATTCCATGGGTTGTTGCCATGGCAGTTAAAGTGTAATAATAGCACTATAACTGTGTAGTGTGAATTAGTCCCTGATCAAGGGTCACGAAAGTGGAGTCTTCAGGCTACAGTTGGCCCCAAACCCCAATTTTGGGCACACATCCTCACTAAAATGGCTAATCCCAGGATTCCACTGGATCCAGCCATGGGAATTAAAGTGAAGCATTGTGCTATATTTGTGTAGGGTGAAACAATTTGTAGCGTATCAGTGAAATTCCTTTTGGGTCTTCCGTCTCGTCTCTTTTGGTGTGAATCCTAATTTTTGACTAATGCCAGGACACCCTTTTGACGCCATTTTGTTTCTCTCCTCCTTAGGGCGAACCTGGCAAGAAAGGTGAAGAAGGAGATAAAGGCACAGATGTAAGGATCTTGTGAGCTCTTCTTTACATTTACTTTATTCTCCAAATCTGCACCTAGGGCTGTTACATTTGCTGCATTTGCCTTCCCTTGGTCCCTTTGTTGTTGTTGCGTGCCTTCAAGCTGTTTCCGACTTATGGTGACTCGAAGGCAAATCTATTATGTGGTTTTCTTGGCATGATTTGGCCATCCTCTGAGGCTGAGAGTGTGTGACTTGCCCAAGGTCAAATAGTGGGTTTACATGACTCAGCGGGGATTCGAACCTTGCTCCTCCAGAGTCATAATCCAATTCTCAAACTACTACACCATACTGGCTCTTCTCCACATACTTCCACCTTATTAACCTAGCAGAGGCTTACCTATAGTATCTAAGAGATACTTTTACAGACCCTTCAATCCCAAAATGATCTGAAAAGGTCCTCCTGGTGGTGCCACATATGGCACAGCGGGGCATTTAATGTGGTGGCATCCATTGCATTGGATGCTCTTCCTTATGAAATTTGACAGCTTCTAATCATTGATCTTTTTAGATTCATGCTGAATGCTTTACAAGTCTTCAAAATCTGAAATATTCCAAAAACCAACACTTTTTTCATGGGTGGCTGAGAGAGGGACGTCTTTGCTTTCTGTTGGATCAGCGTACCCAAACTTTGTTTCATGCATGCAATGATTTAAAAAAAATATTGTATACAGTTACCTTAAGACTATGTGTACAAGGTGTATATGGCACATAAATGAATGTTGTGTTTAGACATCTCCAAGATATTTTGTTATGTACGTATATGCAAATGGAATCAACATCTCCCCAACGTCTCATGGTTCAACATCTCCCCAGAAGTGGGCACATATTCCATATGAAGTCTGACCAAAGCAAAAAAGAGTGACTCTACTACTTCTTCTGGACGTTGTATCTTTTTGACACAACCTAGAATTGCATTTTCTGTTCTCGCCGCTGCATCACGCTGTTGGTTCATGAACCTCGGCCCTTATTTTCATCCCTTCCTTCCATTGTAGGGAGAAGGCGTCCAGCAACTTCGAGAGGCCCTGAAGATTTTGGCCGAGAGAGTGTTAATTTTAGAGCATATGATTGGCATTCACGGTGAGTACTGGACAGAACATTAGCTGAGCTTTCTCTATTTGGAGAATTGCAAGATGGGTGGGTGAGTTGGGGGCTAGTCCTCAATGAGTTCCTGAACAATATCAGATTCATGCATTTGTTCATTCATTTGCTCAAAGTACTTCATTGATTTGAAGGCCACTTTTCAGAGCAAAGGAGGCTTTAAAGAGGTAATGAAAACTGCACAACTGTCATCATAGTCCAGACCACCTTGAATACATGCTATCTGGTCTGATTTTGCAAGCTAAGCAGTGTTTGTATTTGGATGGGAGACCACTAACATTTGGGTATATCAGAGAACTCCAGGGAAGGCTACTGAAGAATCCTGTCTAAGAGCCAAGGGCCCACTGTAATAATAGCATTTATTTCATAGAGTCATAGAATCATAGAGTTGGAAGAGACCACAAGGACCATCCAGTTCAACCCCCTGCCATGCAGGAACACACATATTTATATCCTTCCTTCTCCCCAATTTGGGACTCCAGGTGGCTTACAACAGACAAAAATAAATACATAAAATTTCACAAAAATTCAGAAGTTAAAAAGTGATTAACTGTAAAACCCAACACAGCACCACACAAATAAAAAACAGAAAATCAACCACATTGTCCAAGGCCCAAATGAAGCGGAGAGTATTGGCCAGTTTGGAGCAACAAATGTCCAGTTACTCAGCTACTTCTCCTGATGGTTGTCCACCTTGGGCATGAAGGCCATGAAGACGGTTTCAGTAGACATGGAGGTGTCCCAAGACACCTCCAGGTCTACTGGAACCTGTCTTCATGGCCTTCATACCCTGTTCCTCTCCCCTGCCCTTCCTCGCTTGAAAACAACACACCCGTCCCTGGTTTCCCTTTGTTTTCAGATTCTTTGTCTTCCGTTGAACCAGGCTCAGGGCAAGACATTCTCCTGGGCGCCCCGCTTCGAGCGAACGTCAAAATCAAGCGCCACCACTTGAACCAGATCTTCTCTTCACTGCTGGATGACAGCGAAACCAAAGAGAAAAGCCACGGAAGGAAGTAGGACCACCCCAGTAAGGTCACTAGTCCCTCTCTGCCCTTAGCACAGGGTAGAATTGCATAGGAGGCAGGGGGTCAGATGTCCTCCTTTTCCATGTCCTAGATCTCAACCTTCTGTCCAGGAGGGATTCCAAAATGTCCTCCTTTTTGAGCAGGGCTAAGAAGCATGCATGTATATTTCTGTGAGTGTTTTTAGCTTTTCTTTGGCCATGTCTTACATTTTTTCTTGAATGAAGGGTTAAGGTGGCCTCTTGGCTGCATGTAGTCCTCAGAGGACATTCTTAGGGTCACCCTCAGGATTTTAGGAATCATTTCTGTTTTACCTCCAAGGAGACAATATTTCTCTCAATGCTTCTGAGGATGCTACTGTGTTTGAAGGACTTTTGGGGAGGGGGTCCCCTTGCCGTTTTCTTTAAAAATCTCTGGACAAGTTCTCCTCCCTCCCATGTTGTTGTGGTGATGTGTCATCAAGTCGTGTCCGACCTATGGTGACCCTAAGGGAGATGTCCGCCTTTTCCAGGACACGTCCTGCACCTCAACCTCCTGTCCAGGAGGAATTCCAGAATATCTTCCATTTTGAGCATGACTAAGAAGCAGGAATTTATATTTATATTTATATTAGTGTTTTTAGCTTAGTGTAGCAGTTTGTGCATTGAACTAGGACACTAGGAGACAGGACACAGGGTTAGATTCCCAGCTCGACTATGGAAACCCACTTGGTGACCCTGCACAAGTCACACTCTCTCAGCCTCAGAGGATGGCAATGGCAAACCCCCTCTGAACAAATCATGCCAAGAAAATCTTATGATAGGTCTGCCTTACGGTCACCATAAATCAGAAATGACTTGAAGACACACAACAACAAGAAGATGAATTTATTCTTAATGTTTTTAGCTTTTATTTTCTAAAGTCCTAGATTATTCTTGAATGTTCTACATTTTATGGTGCCTTGTCCTCCTTTGCAGTTATAACATCTGGACACTCTGCCCTAAGGCGAACCTCTCATGGGGTTTTCTTGGCAAGATTTGTTCCCAGGGGGTTTGCCTTTGCTACCATCTGAGGCTGAGAGAGTGTGACCTGACTAAGGACACCCCATGGGTTTCCATGGCTGAGCAGGGGATTATAATTTCAAATTATTTTGAAAGCTAGATTTCATCACCTTGTATAGATTCTTTATGGGCCAGACTTAGAAACCAGAGCAGATTGACCACCCCATTCACTTGCAAGAGGAAATGCTGCAACATTTAGTTACAGTTCCCTATAGTAATGTGTGTGTGTGTGTGTGTGTGTGTATTTGCACATCTGAAGACTCAGTGCCCTAACAGGTCCCTTTTGTTCCTAGGTCCAACAGTGAAGGCTGAAGAGACTTAAAACACTGCATAGTCCTGTCAGAGGTCCCTGCAGGTCAGGAGGATGGCACGCATGTCGGAACAGAGATACCTTCCTTGAACTCTCCATGATTTTTCAAACCCTTATTTACACTTAGTATGCATCCTGTCTCTGTGTCCCTGTCTCATCCATCTCGGGTGGTCGCGGTCCAGATCCAACAGCCAAGATTAGCACCATTCAGGTACTCACCAAGTTCAAAATGCAAAAATGGTTTGACCTCCATTAACTCAGCAGTGTCCCAATAACACAGAAGTGGCTGTGCTGAAGGACTGAGGATGCATCTACACTGTAGAAATAATGCAGTTTGACACCACTCTAACCACTATGGCTTCATCCTACAGAATCCTGGGATATGTATTTTGGTGAGACACCAGCACCTTGAGCAGAGAAGGCTAAAGACCTCGTAAAACTACAAATTACAGGATTCCGTAGCATGAAGCTATAGCACCACTTGTTTCTACAGTGGAGATGCAGCTTGAGTTGCTTAAAATGTGATTTTTGGATGCCGGGGTCTATTTTGGTCATTGCATGGTTGGTTATGATAGCACAAGTTGGTTATGCCTCACTAACAATATGCCAGCTGACATTAGAAAACAAACAAGCCCGGAGGACCATTCCAAGCTAGCATTTTCATGCTCTTGCTCACAAAACTCTTTATTTAGCAAACAGAACGCTATCCAAATTGACACTTCTTTACTGTCTCCCAAAGACACCAGCCTTGAGGTTTTGGAAATACGCAAGCTGGTTTCACCTGAATCCATTATTCATCCATTAATCTACTAGGAGTCAAGAAGCTAAATCATTAAAATGCTTTCGTATGCAGATGTCCCTCTAAAACACATGGGTGTGCACCCATGAGTCATTGCAGTGTACAAGACCCATTTCAGAAGGCCAACACAACATATTTGAAAGGATGTTTCTGATGGCCTAAGGACCAAACTACACACAGACACACACTTTACTGATTTCCATTGCAAAAGGAGGATGAGATTATAGGTTGACTTGCATGGGAGAGGCTGTATGAGTTGTTGCAAGGAAAGCGACTAGGCATAATTTGTAGGAAATAGGGAGATTTGCAAGAAAAAGCAGCTAGTTGTCATATTTCCAGGGGGAAATAGGCATTCTGTGTCTAATCTTCTCCACTTCATCTCTTTTTTCATCCACCCCTCCACTATAACTGGGATCCTTATTCCTGTATTTGCCATATTAGTTGAAAAATAGCTGGCAGGCAGGGGCTATTGAAAGAGAAGAGATGTCCAATAAGGGAACTGCAGTGATTTTTCTACCATCTCTTCCTCCTTGCAATTCATGTATCTCTCTTTCCCGAGTGTGTAACAGAGAAGCAGTTGCTGGAGTTCCCGATCCTCGGCTTGCTGTCGACAGTGTAGAATGCCCTTAACTTCAAGCCGACATGCATCGTCCCCCCTCTGCTTTCCTCTTTCCAGGATGACCGAAATACCTGCAGTTTGCATCGAAGGATGCAAAAGGTGCTGTTCATGTCTGCGAAGCACATTTTGAGCGGACGTTTTGAGTTAAGTACATTAGTTAGTCCAAACAGCATAGATATATGAATATATATAAATGTTAAATATTATATATATATATTTAATTTATACCCATCTCTTTGGAACATTTGCAAACACCCCAGCTTCTCTGAAGTCTTGCAGGCTTCTTGCTTTTACAACCGCTTGGGCAATTGCTTCCAAATCAGCACCATTCACAACTACCACTGACCAGAATCCCATATGGGAGATACGTATGCGTAAGCACCATGATTACAGTTGTACACAGTGAGTTCTAGCCCAATACCCTAAATCCCCGGTTACCAAAAAGCAGACACTGTAATCAACAGGAGACTGTTCCCTTGTCACTTGGGAAGCAGCAGACTGCCATTTCCACCTCCTGCCATGAGCGATTTGCAGTGCAACATGATTCCTGTTGCAAAACAGGATTCCTGTTGCACCGGGGAAGCCCTGCTGGCCTAGTGGTTAAATGCCAGCCCTGTAGCCACAAGGCTGTGAGTTCGATCCCAGAACTCCAAAGTTGACTCAGCCTTCCATCCTTTCGTAGGTTGGTAAAATGCATACCCAGCTTGTTGGTGGCAATTGGTTTACAGATTGTAAACCGCTTAGAGCAGGGGTAGGCAACCTTTCCCCTTTAAGGGCCGAGGGACTTCATCTCCCAGAATCCCAGGAGCTATTGGTCAACATGGGACTATTGGCCAACATGGCTGAGGCTTCTGGGAGCTGAAGTCCCTCGGCCCTTAAAGGGGAAAGGTTGCCTATCCCTGGCTTAGAGAGTGCTGAGTTTCCTATGAAGCAGTATAGAAATGTAAATGCTATTGCTATTGCTAATTCCCTTTCACATCGGAGATCGCTTGCGTGAGTAGAGGTAACGTCAGTCAGCTGCTTTCCAATTGACAGGACACAGATCCCCATTGATCACAGTGGTAAATAGGGATGGGGGGCTTTCATGGTCCCTCCGTAGCCCCTAAACTAAAGGATGAAGTGAGAGCTCCATAGGGATTGTGGATATGTAATGGTCACAAATGCATAACCCTAGGTTATGCTTTTGTAACTGCCATAGAGGTTTCCAGTCAATGGGAATATATACTTTTGGCTGAAACAGGTGCAATTTCTTGATTAATCCAGGTAAAGAAAAGTGAATCCTGATCAGCAACTAGACTTCAAGCTGAAAAACAGGTGTTGGTCCCAGGTGTCAAAATACAACCTCAAGCCCCCTCCTCCATTTCTATCATTCATCATTCTTTTGCCGTGAGTCCTACTTTTGGGGGTCTGGATAGGGAAAAAGAGGTAGTTTTTAATCCAGATACTAATCCCTAATTACAATGGAGAAAGGAACCCACATTACTTTTGCCTACAGGTTGTGCATTGTTACTGTTCAGGTTCACAACCTGTTACTGTTCGTTGTATATCTCCCCCTCCTTCCCCGTCATTTGTTATGGGGTTTGTTACTGTATATGGAATGTTTTGTACTCCAACTTTTGGGTGGTTGTTGTTGTTGTTTTTCCTTCCGCAAAACCGAGTGGGGACAATATTAAAGGGCCCACTGATACCAAAGTCCTGCTTATTTAATGCACTGAGAAATAAAACATACTGTATGTGAAAACAGAGTCTGGTGCCTGCCTTCTGTATTTATTGATCCATGACGTCCCTACCCCACTCCTAAGCCAAGTTTGACTCCCAAAATATACCGTAAATAGGAATGTGTGTTGGTGGGAAAGGGGGGAAGGCAGCTTCTTCTGCCCCTTGACAGTTTTCATAGTTCACATTCCAAGCTGTTCCTTCCCGAGAGAGTGGGTGTGAAGGATCTGTGAAGAAAACTCAAGCTGGTCTGTGATTTAAAAAATGCCAGCCCACACAGGACAAATCAAATCTTTGAATGCTGTGATGAAAATAATCATGATAAATAGATTTTAAGTAGGCATTTTCATACCCTTCCCCAGTATACTTTCTGCTCTTATTAATAGAATGATAGAACCTTGGAACTGGAAGGAACCACAGGGGTCATCTAGTCCATGCCATGCCATGTAGGAATATGGAACTAAGCACCTTTGAAAGATGCCCATCCAACATCTGCTTGAAGACCTCCAAAGATGGAGAGTCCACCACCCTCCAAGGCAGTCTTTTCCACTCTCACAGTACAAAAGTTATTTCTAATGCTTAGATGGAATCTTTCTTCTTCTAGAACTCATTAATTTAATTAACTTTTATTTTATTTTACCTATTGTTTTGTATTTTTAGATTGTACGCCTTTGGCAGGTTTTATTTCTATTTCTATTTTTATTTCTATTTTACGCTTTGATTATATCTTTGTACAGCACTGTGTACGTTGACAGCACTTTAGAAATAAACAATAATAATAATAATAATAATAATAATAATAATAATAATAATAATAACAACAACAACAACAACATTAAGGTGACAAGGGCTGCATCCATACTGCAGAAATAATCTGGTTTGAAACCACTTTAATGTCCATGACTCAATGCTATAGAATTCTGGGATTTGTAGTGCGTTGTGGCATCAGAGTTCTCTGACTGAAAAGGTTAAATCTCTACCCAAACTTCATGATAAAGTATCCCATAGCATTGAGCCATGGCAGTTTAATGCAGTGCCAAACTGCATTAATTCTGAAGTGTAGATGCAGCCCAGGTTGGAAAGATCAGAGAATCTTAGAGAGGCAAGGAACCCAAGGGCCATCCATTTCAACCCCTTGCTATGCCAAAAGATGGTCCTTCAACCTTTTTAAAGACCTTTGCAGCTCCAGAAACTAGAACACGAACCAATGTACCATATTAAAATTTCAAGAACACAGATTCCATTAAACATTAAAAACTTTTTTACTGTAAGAGCTATTTGACAGTGGGGTGAACTGACTCAGAGGTTGGTGCACTATGTTTGGAGGTTTTTCAACAGAGGTTGGTTGAGTATCGTTCAGGAGTGCTTTATTCCTGCACAGCAGGGAGGTTGGAATAGATGACTCTTGGGACCCCTTCCAGCTTTAGGATTTTATGGTTCTGTGATTCTGTCCCAAGAAGGAGATGCAACCACCCACCAAGGCAGTCCATTCCTTTGTCGAACAGCCCTTACTGTCAGGAGGTTTTTCTAACGTTTAGGTGGAATCTCTTTTTCTTGTAATTTGAGGAGACAGAGAATCTGTGGAACTTGGCAGAATCCGATGCGTCATGAATGGAGAGAGATTTGGCCGAATCTGATGAATGGACCAGAGCTGGCAGAAACTGATGACTCATGAATGGTGCAAGGCTTGGAAAAAATCTGAGAAGTCATGAATGGAGCAGAACTTGGCAGGATCTGAGGAATCATGAATAGAGCAGGAAATGGAGTCTCTTGGCTTCACGGATCCTAGTTCTCCTGACGGAGCAGCTTTACTGGCCAAAACAACAAACACACTGGCTGGTTGACATCTGCAGTAGTTTGGCAAAAGATAAGTAGCTGAATGTTGCCAAGAGGAGCTTAATTCGAGGCAGATCTTCAACCTGAAAGTGTCCTTTCTTTGTTACAATCCTTCCTGCTGTCTCGATTCTGGTAACCCTCCATCCGTTTGTGCACAATTCTTTTCCATTCCTCTTTTCAGCATGGAGGTCTGACTCAAACAACGGCTGGCTTTCTGTTAATAATGCTCATGCAAGGTGAGTTATTTGCCAATAGAACAACAGATGTATTCTGATGACAAAAGCAGAAGCAGCGTTGCGCACATTGCAGTTGCACATTGTACATTGTGGTTTTGCATTGCACATTGCAATTGCTTATTGTCTGCTTTGCGTTGAACAATGGCACCCAGTCATTGACACGTGTTGTGCAGTGCACAGTTGCCAATGACTTTCTCGCAGCAAGGAGAAAAGTCGTAAAATTAGCCATTGTTGCCTGTATGGATGAATTTTACAAAGACTTATGGCCCCAAACATGAATGGATGTGGGGGGGAACGTTATGATCCTAATAATAATAGGAAACATCTCTGTCAGCCTCGGTCCTGAAGAGATTGCCTCTGCTGAGATGCCTTCTGACAACGCCACTCTGGTTTCATTAGTCTTCCACCGACGATAATTCTTGTGAAAACCAAATCATGTCAGACTACATTCCATGGTAACAACAGCCAGGTTTAGAGTGTTGATGTTACAAAACATGAAGAGCTGATGCGAGCTCAAAAGCTTGGAAAAGGACAAGAAAAATCTATAAACTGTTCTGCAATGCCTGCAGGATTTGCAAGGTCTCTGTCTTTTCTTCACTGGGGTCAGTCAACCCACAAAATTTGGATGCTTGAGATGGACAGAAATAAACACTATTCCTCCACAACACAGCTGAAGTAAACCTGCAGAGAACCAGATAGAGAAAAAGAGAAATCCTTTATTTGCATCAACCACAAGCTATTGCAATAGAAACTTTGGCTGAAAACTGTTGGGCTGTTATGAATACGTAACTTACATTTGTGCATTTGTAACTGCTATGTATTCATGGACCCTACATAGCCCTTAGTTTAGTTTAATTTACAAAGGGACCTTGCAGCGCCTTTGAGACTAACTTTGCAAAAGAAGTTGTAGCATGAGCTTTTGAAGACTTAGGTCTACCTCCTCAGATGCCTTTCTTTCCTTTCCATAAGTTGGAAACAACTTGAAGGCGCACAACACGCACAGCTTATGCTACTGGAATCCACCTTTTTAGTCTTTGTGCAAGTCAGAATTGTTTATCAATTGTGCAACAACTCAAATCCCCTCCAACCATCTTTTAAGCTACATAGACCTCACAGAGAGAGAGAGATTTCTGTATAATTCTGTATAATTTGCATCTCTGTTGTTCTCCCTGCCCTCCAGCAACATGGAAATGGCCATGTTGGGAGGGCTTTTATGTGGTGGGCTTCAGGGGTTAGCATCTGGAGACTGGGCCACTGCAGGATCTCAAGCTAGACCTTTAGGGATTTGCAGTTTTGGGGTGTCACCTTTCCAAAAGCCCACTGGGTGGCAGAACAAGGCTGTCTGAACCATAGCTGATTCCATACCATCCTGCATTTCAACAAATGAAGGCAAAGATATACCTATAACCCACCAATGGCACCACTTTTCTGCGGTGGTGGGATTGCATGCTCCTGCAAGGCAAAAGGCTATGCTGATGGCAGCATTGCTGCTGGTAGGCTCTCCCATCTCAGACAGGCTTTTGCTGAGGAGCCAGACTCAATGTACCAAACAGCTACTGGGCAGCAGCAGTGCTGTGAACTGGACTCAAGCCGAAAAGACGTTCTGGTATTGATGTGCTCAGAGGTGAAAGGAAAGTCCGAAGCTAGGAAGTAGGCAAGATCTGACGTGTCAAGGCATATCATTGAATACTAAAATTAGGATTGTCCATACCCTCATATTTCCCATTTCTATGCATGGTTGCAAAAGTGGAGAAAGTGGATAGGAAGAAAATCACCTCGTTTGAAATGTGGTGCTGGAGGAGAGTTCTCCGGATACTGTGGATTGCTCAAAAGACAAATCAATGGGTGTTGGAGCAAATCAAGCCTGAACTCTCCCTAGAAGCCAAGATGACTAAACTGAGACTTTGGAAATACCATGACATATCATACTTTGGACCTATCATGAGAAGACACTAGAAAACGCAATAATGCGTAGTAAGATAGAACGTAGTAGGAAAAGAGGAAGATCGCACTCCAGGTAGATCGACTCAACCAAGGAAGCCTCTGCTCTGAATATGCAAGACCTGAGCAGGATTGTTGATGAGAAGGTGATTTGGAGGTCTCACATTCGTAGGGTTACCATCTTGAAGTTGACTTGATGACAGTTAACAACAATATACTTGCAACATCACAGTCCTTAAACTGGGATCACAACGCTTTCCCACATCAGGTATTTCTAATACCTTCCTCCTCATGATGTCTGGGAAATGGTGATGACTGTACCCTTAATTCTTCCTTGAACTGCCTCCCATAGTTGCCCAGCATCAGAGAAAAGAGGCAAATTTAATTACCATTTGTATCTATATTTTTTTTCTCCTTTTTCAGTGGAAATGAAATCAATGCTGTTTCACTACTTAAAAGACAAGTTCTTGCTGTGTGCCTTCAAGTCATTTCTGACTTAAGACGATCCTAAAACGAACCTACCATGGGGTTTTCTTGGCAGGATTTGTTCAGAGGAGGACTGTCCTCACCTTCCCCTGAGGCTGAGACAGTGTGACTTGCCCAAGGTCAGCCAGTGGGTTCCACAGCTGAGTCAGGAATCGAACCCTGGTCTCCCGAGTGGTAGCCCAGCACTCAAACCAAAACACTTCGTTGGCTCCTAAAACACAAGTGGGCATCCATAACTTTTTGGTATCCATAGGGGGGTCCTGGAATCCAGCTGGTACCAAGGGTCCCTTGCAATAATTAGGAAAACCACTTCCACATTCAAATTCTGGACAAAATCATTGCTGTGTCACTATTTCGCTATATGTCTTATATAGGCATATTTCACTATATGTCTTATGAGTTCTCCCCTCCAACAGAGACCACAATTGCTGATGTGCCAAGATAGACCGCCAGGTTCCCCCTCCCAATAATTTTCTTTATTTAAGACCACCAGGTTTTAAGGAACCGATGTGTGTTTTTGTGTGACCCACCCAAGCTTGTCATTTCTTACATTCTTTTGTCCTTCCTCTGATTCTGGAAGGATCTCTTTCTTTACGCTGTCGATGTTTTAAGACTGCCTGCTAGATACTTGATTCCTATCTGATTCATGCCATCTTGACACTTGGCAGTGCATGAATTCCCTTGCGCCACAGGGTTATCGTTCTGTTCTCCTTCCAGGGTCCAAACCCAGTTGTGTTATCTGCGAAAAGGAAAGAAGGAAGGAGAGAGAGAAGAGTCTTTGTATGCAATTATTCAACAGAAAGATTCAGCAGGTATAATGGCTTCACCTCCAGCCCTCCGGGGGTTTCCACTGAATAATTGGATTTCATCCACACAAATTAAATCCAATCTCTACCCCTTAGTTAAGCCAAGCAGTGAGTATTTCATGTTAATATCCCTGACAACAAGAGCAGGTATGAAATGAGAGGGAAGGCAAAGGAGATCTGTCCATTAGAGGAACAAAATGTTGTTGTTGTTGTTCTTGTTGTGGTTGTTGTTGTTGGCCATGATCCCGCATCAGTGCCATAGCTACAATTGGCCTGCTGTTCCTTCATCTTTTACAGTTGGCCCTCTGTATCCATGGATTCTTTATCCATGGATTCTAGCATCCACAGCCTGAAAATATTCAGAAAACAATGATTAATAATAATAATAATAATAATAATAATAATAATAATAATAATAATAATAAATTTTATTTATAGCCTGCCTCTCCCTGCGGATCAAGGTGGGTTACAACAAACAAGAATAACTTATTTATTTATTTTTATACCCAGCTCTTTAGCCAAAAGGCTATCAATAACACTAAAATACAATATGCAGTTAAAATCCACATTTCTCAATAATCTCCTATCCCCATCATAAAAAAACCCCAACTAAAAACAATAATAGTATAAAATGAATAATATAAAATACTGATTTAAAAAGGGGGGAAAAATAAAAATTAGCTACAATTAGAAGTAATTAGAGGCGAGACATCTAATAGTGATTAATAGTGATGGCATCACTGAATGGGGTGGCATTAAGTGAATTTATCAAAAAAAGTCTTGATTTTTGCCATTCTATATAAAAGACACCATTTTACTATCCATTGTATACAATGGGATTTGAGCGTCCGCAGATTTTGATATCCATGGAGGGTCCTGGAAACAAACCCCAGCCGATACCAAGGGCCCACTGTATTATTATTATTATTATTATTATTATTATTAATATAGCGCCGTTACGTTTTGTGCAGCGCTTTACAAAGTCATAAAAATAACATAAAACCTGCCAGCGGGCGTACAAAGGTGCGGCAAGTGAGAAAGGGTGAATACGGTCCAGGGAAGAAGAAATAATAATAATAATAATAATAATAATAATAATAATAATAATAATAATAATAATAATAATAATTCATTCTATTGCTATGATGTCCAAATCCACGATCCTCCAGGCGTTTTGGACTTCAACTCCCAGAAGCCTCAGCCAGCTTGGCCAACAGGAATTTTGGGAGTTGAAGTCCAAAACATCTGGAGGACCAAAGTTTGGGAACCAATGGCTTAGTTAGAGTCTAGAATTCAGTGGTTCCCAAACTTTGGTCCTCCAGGTGTTTCAGACTTCAACTCCCAGCAGCCCCACTCTGCTTGGCCAACGATCAGGAATTTTGGGAGTTGAAGTCCAAAACATCTGGAAGACCAAAGTTTGGGAACCACTGCTCTATTGTATATGATGGGACTTGAGCATTCATGGATTTTGGCATCCCTGGGGGGGGGTCCTTGGAACCAAACCCCAGTGGATACCAAAGGCCCACTGTAATTTATTTTATGTTTTGTGAATTTAATTGGGTTGGGTTGTAATAAAGAATAGATTGCATAGCCGCAACTTCATTGCTATGCTCCAGATCCAGATCCAGCCCCAGAAACCCAACTACAGATCATCGGAAGAGAGGAGAATTACATGTCCGTACGTCTAAGTCCAAGAACCAACGTGGTGTAGTGGTTTGAGTGCTTTACTATGACTCTGGAGACTGGGGTTTGAATCCTGACTCAGCCATGGAAACCCCGGAAGTGACCTTGGGGAAGTCACACTCTCTCAGCCTCAGAGGATGGCAAGGAAGAAGCTTGCCAAGAAAACCCCATGATATGTTGGAAACGACTCGAAGGCACACAGCGACGACGACAAAGTCTTAAGTTGCGACACTGTCAGTGACTAAAATAGGATACAAGCCAAAATATGTTTAGCCTGGGGAAGAGAAGATTAAGGAATGAGACGATAGTCGTGTTTAAATATGTGAAGGGGAGTCATGTTGAGGATGAAGCAAGCTTGTTTCTTCGTAGTCTCTGCGAATTTTCACACATGGGCCTGCATAGAGCCATCTGGAAACTTCTTAGAGCTATTGGAAGCATTTTGGCTCTCCCCAAACTGCCTTATTGGCCAGTTTCCCGCCTAAAATCTCAGGTCCTTTTATCCCTTTTAGCCGCAGCAGCAGCAGCAGCAGCAGCAGCTAGAGGAACCAGAGATTCATTTTCCTGACAGACTTTAAATTTTCCATTTGACAGGATCAAATCTGCGTTTTGGAGGTAATTCTTCACATCGTCGTTCATATTTTAAAAGGAGCGCTGCAGTTTCTGAGAGAATTGCGTACTTAAATGAAAATTCAGCTACTGAGGTGTTTCAAAGGACGCTGACGGACTTTTTTTTTTAAAATGGCTGCCCGCCTCGCTGGTGTGCTTGGCAAAATCCTTTGTACTCCTGAGGGGAAAATTTTTGTTCAAAATGGCACCCACCTCACTGACACACTTGGCAAAGTCCCTTTCTACTCCTGAGGGGGAAAAAATTAAAATGGTGCCTGCCTTGCTGGTGTGCTTGGCGAACTCACTTTGTACTCATGAGGGGAATTTTTTTCCAAAATGGTGCCCGCCTCACTGGCGCAGTTGGCAAAGTCCCTTTGTACTCCTGAGAAAAAAATATTTCAAAATGGCCAATCACCTCGCTGGTGTGCTTGGCAAAGTCCCTTTGTACTCTTTTTTCCCCACTTTATTTTTTTAAAAAAATATTTATAAAAATATTAATATACAAAATTAACAGCAACTATGTGATTCACAATAGATACATAAAACAGGCAAAAACAAAACTTTGTTACTTCCTCTTACTGATTTCCACTTTTCATTTTTTTCTTCATCTCTTGCTGCAATTATATCTTGTAGTATCAGAGTTACAGCATCAAACTTATTCTTTTAATCTTGCTTCCCCTTTATCTCATATTTATAATAAATCCTCAGTTCTAATTCCAATTATACCTAACTGAAATAGCTCTCTCTATGTGCACACAGTCTTTGCTAATATTCAATATTCAAAGGGGGCAAAGTCCCTTTGTACTCTTGAGGGTTTTTGGTTTTTTTTAAATCCAAAATGGTGCCCGCCTCGCTGGCATGCTTGGCAAAGTCCCCTTGTACTCCTGAGCGATTTTTTTCCCAAAATGGTGCCCACTTCACTGTCGCGCTTGGCAAAGTCCCCTCGCATCTCTGAGGAGAAGTTATAAAATGGCTGCTCGCTTCGCTTCCGCGCTTGGCCAAGGCCGCTGTTACTGCTGAGGAGAACCTGTTCATGTCTCGCCTTGCTCTTGTGCCTGACCAAGAGCCATCATACTTCTGAGGTGGAGTTATTATATGGCCGCTGGCCTCTCCGTCGCACTCCGCTACGTGCCTTCGTACTCCTGGAGAGCGGTTCTTCGAACGGCCGTTCGCCTCGCTGTCGCCCATTGTTCTTCAGAGGCCAGGTTAACCGCTCTATCAGATGAGCTCGGCCTATTTAAGGTTCGTGGATCTACTTGGAGTGATCATCGGCTTCTCGTTCCCGGCCCTGCCTTGATCTTCTTGACAGTAAGAGCTGTTTGATAGTGGAGGATGCTGTCTCAAAGTGTCATGGTGTCTCCTTCATTGGAGGCTTTTGAACAGAAGCTGGATGGCCATCTTTTGGGAGTGCTTTAGGGGCTATGCAGATGGGTGGCTCTGGGCCAACCCTGCTAGCGGTTTGCCGCCCCTAAAAGAGCATTTGCCGCCCCTAAAAGAGCGGCAAAATGCTGCTCCATTTAGGGGCGGCAAAAGGCTGCCCTAAGAGCTGATGCTGCGGCTCTTCCGCGCCCTTTTGGCGCAGCATGTCTACACACTGCGCCAGGAGGGCGTCCTGATGCCATGCACCATATCCCATGCAGAAACGGGGTCTTAAAATTGGAAAAATCAGGTAGATTTTCAGACAACGTCAATGTTAAACTGGTTAACCCAAACACAAAGTATTTAAAAGCCGCTTCATTTTACTTTCGGAAAATCCCGAAAATAAAAAGGAGCGGCTTTTGGCTACTTTCCGTTCGGATTAACAACAGTTTAACAGCAACGTGTGTGAAAATCTACCCGCTTTTGTGGGTTTTCCCCAGCTTTTAAATCCCGTTTCTGCATGGGATTTCCCCCATGTGATAAGGTCCTATGATTCTGTGAATAAAGCTTGCAAAAAAATAAATCCCCACCAGAATAGATTTTCCATAAATTGGAGTTAACATGAAGACACAGAATGACAACAACTTTCACTAAATAGATGTTTTAAAAAAATAATTCCATTGCCTTGGGAATATGTGGTATATCAGTTGAATTTTCACATGTCTACTTTATGGTGAAAGTGGCTTTCAGACAGACATTACTTGCCAGAGCATAAGAAAGCTTGATATTCCCATATCCTTTTTTTAAAAAGCAAAGAAACATAGATATGTAGGTTCCTCTGCACAGTTTCTTCCATGAAATGCAATTATTCAATTGGCCAGAAAATGTTCTGCTAATAATTTACAGGTATTTTTTTTAACGGGATATAGGAATAAAAAATGCACATTTATGGTGATGTGGTTTTTCAGGTAATTGAACCCCGAGGAGATTTATCACCTGGGTTATTCTTAAATCTTAATATGGCCTATAATGTTCAATTGGTATTTAATTAACCTGAAGTAACTGCCTTTCGAAAGGGACAATTACATGTCTTCTCCAACCCTGCCAAACATAACCCAGTCTGGGAAAAGTGTCTTTATAATGTGACGCGATGTGCCAAAGCAGAATGCAAAAATGTGAAAAGAAGGCCGTAAATCTTCCAGCGGTTGAGACATTAACACTGGAAATACTTTAAAGAGAGATTGAAATGTAAGGATGGCCAGTCTGCGAAGCAGAGGAGGTTTACCCTTGCCTTCCTCTGAGGCTGAGAGGCTGTGACTTGCCCAAGGTCACCCAGTGGCTTTCCATAGCCAAGCTGGGAACTGAACCATTGCAAGACTACAAACCTCCTTTATTAGGGAGAAAACATTGAATTTCTCAAGAAGCCTCTAGCCTGGCAAGGTTTATTCAGAAGAGGTTTACCATCGTCTTCTTCTGAGGCTGACAGAGTGGCGCTTGCCTGAAGTCAATGGGTTTATATGGCTGAACAGGGATTTGAACCCTGGTGTCCCCGAATCCTAGTTCAGTACTCAAACCATGTTGGTTCTTTGCCTTATGCTAGAAGTCATCTATGGCTATCACAGCTCCTGGTTCTAGGTAGCCTTATTGCCCATGAGGATAAAGCTGTCCAAAGTGGTGAAGCGAAGAAAAGCGCATGAGCAGTTCAATGCTCTCCCCATCTCACCTAATTCAGCCCGGAGTCTAAAATGATCAAAACATCCGCGGCTGAACATGAGCAATTGATCCTGATGCTCAAGCCGTTAACATGACCTCTTGCAAAACATAACGTATTTGGGAGTTGATTTTTTTGCTGGGAAGACGTGCTCGGAACAAAATATTTCCGCTCTGGAAAGTGACACCCGAGTCCTTGTTCTTCATCTGTATATATTACACTCACTAGTAGGGCTGTAAATGAATATTTAGACAATTTATGTGTGGCATAGATTTTTAATGGCACTCGAAGGATAGTCGCCTCCGAAGGGGAGAAAATGGAGCGAGGAAAGAAATACGTGCAAATTGGAGCAGAGCTTATCTCGTCATTTATGGGCACCATTCGTAAGGTGTGTGATGATGTGCTATTTATTTCACTTTCAAAACTGGTATAGGGCAAACCTCCTTTGAACTAATCTTGCCAAGAAAACCTCATGATAGGTTCGCCTTAGGGTTGCCATAGGTCAGAAATGACTTGAAGGCACACAACAACCACAACATCATGTTGAACTGGGGAGGAAAAACAGGCAGAGATGGTATAGGTGCCTATCTCATCTTTGCCTGTTTTTCCTCCCCAGTTCAACAAGATGTTGTGGTTGTTGTGTGCCTTCAAGTCATTTCCGACTTATGGCAACATAAGAAGAACTGTACAGGATCAAACCAAAGAATGGCCACTCTACTCCAGCACACAGCTCAGAAAGGCTAGTTTTTCTGGCTAGTTGCTTTTTCTGGATCTAGAGAATCCATCTAGATGGATCTAGACACTCAGAGTACGGTAGAGCCTCCATCTTTGGAGGTTTTTAAACAGAGACTGGATGGCCATTTGTCACAGGGAGTGCTTAGATTGTGTCTTCCTGCATGGCAGAAGAAGGTTCAACTGGATGACCCATTGGGATCTCTCCCAATTCTAGGATTCAGTGATTTCATCCAGGAATTCATGGAGCTGGACGGATGCAACACACTGCAGAACCCTACCCCCAAAAAAGGAATATTGGACACCAATGTAGTCAGATTCAGGGAAGGTATCTGACAAACCATGGCTGAGGTTCTAGATCAATTACTTTTATTTAAATATACTCGGTGTCTGCAAAATCTGGGAGCACCCTGAAGTATCCTGGCTCCAAGAGTTGCCCCGACATCCCCCCATTACTTAGGGCCCTTGGTTCCAATGCCGGGCAGCTGTTTGCATGTCCATCCCACTGTGCCACTTGGCTTGGCCACCAAGTCACTCACTCAGAGGACAGAATGAGGTGCCCCGTCTTGACCACATGGCTGGGCACCTTGTTCTGACCTCAGAGTGATGAGTGGCCCGCTGCCATTGGCATCTGCACCAGGCAACATAGCAGGATGCTTTTTAAAAAGTGTCAGAATGGAGGGCTCCAGCTCTTTTAGAAAGATCCAGAGCAAACAGTGAATTCTAAAAATCTGTTTTAAGAGGGATATAACCCAGCTTTGGCACTGAACAGGCTGGATGTCATCTTGAGCCAGACTTGGGAATTGAGTCCTGTGCCATTTGAACTGCCTGCCAAGAGGACCGGGGGAAGACATTTTCTTTGGCCTTGCAGACAAGGCCTAAGTATCATCTCCTGGCCCAATCTCCATCCCTCCAATACGGACTTATTGGGTGTCAGCTGCTGCAAGGGTCAGTTCTCCTTTCGATCAGGAGACAACAGAGTGAAATTTTCACTCCACCGGAACGATTGGAGTGGTTTTGTCACTACCAGGATGTCAGCCATAGTGAATCAAGACATCAATAGATCCCAGGGATTCAATGGGTCTACTCTAGTAGGCCTTTCACTCGTAGTGCCAATAGCTAAGAATTCAAAGAGGCATTCCAACTTTTTGGGATGGAGGGAAAACGCCAATGCTAGGAAACTGCCAAATTAAGGTGTCATGGGAAAGTGGACATGGCCACTTGAGAAAAAGGAGAGGGATGATTTGAGCCTCCCCATCCCCAAGATATATTTCACCAAAGAGAAGAAAATGGGTATTGATTTGCCATAGGACCTTATCCCACGCTGCTCTCAAAAGTGGCAAGAAAGCGATATGAGCATCATTCCAGTACTATAGCGCTAGTATAAATATGGCGCTAGCGCTATATTAGCGCTATGGATCACCTCGCGCTATTGCAATGCCCGCTGAAACCGAGATTCAAAAGAATGCGAATGATGCTGCATTCCGAGCGGTTTCTTGCTGGATTCTGAGCGACGTCGTGGGATCACGCGGAAAACTATAGCGCTATAGCGCCTGATTCTTAGCGGATTCTGAGCGACGTCGTGGGATCACGCGGAAAACTATAGCGCTATAGCGCCTGATTCTTAGTGGATTCTTGCTGCTTTTGGCCCCGTGGGATAAGGTCCATAGACAGCTTCCAAAAAATATAGAGGCAGATCCCCTGTAAATCAGGTCTTATAGGGCAGGTGCTTTCGAAAGCACGTTGGCTGAAATTTGTGTGTGATAAGATATTAATAGCTTGAGTAAGCAGCTTGCAACGCTTGCTAAGATGAATTAGTAGTTAGCGCCCGATTAGCGGCAGTGATGGGTTTAGAGGCACGTTCAAAGAAGAGGATTTGGAAAGAAGCTGTCACCGCAACCCTTCCATAACGGTGCATTTCAAAAGCATCTTCTCGGCTGAGGATGATCCACAGGACAAAGGCACCTCTGCGTTGCCGTTTGTCGAGTCCTGGAAGCAAGCATTTCAAAAGGACATTGCCTTTGTTGGGCTTAGCCAGAAGGACTTAAACCAAAATAAGAGATCATCCTCAGTTAGTTCACATGGGAGGCCGCAAAGGGGTGCTCTTTGAGGAGAATGTAAATGGGACCCTCAAAAAACAAAATATTTCTATAGATCTCTGCTTGGGGGGGGGAGTTCCAGGATCCAGATAATGGGATACCCCCTGCCCCCCCTTTCTGTCTTTGTCTTACAAAGGGGTAGCAAGACAATTTTCACCAGGCGATGGAGACAAAATTGGGGTTGGAAGATGGGTTTGGGCACTATGAAAGAGGACTGAGATCCTACAGAAAACATAGAATCATAGAGTTGGATGACACCAGTCCAACCCCACTCTGCCATGCAGGAAGACACTATCAAAGCACTCTTAACAGAGGGCCATCTATCCTCTGCTCAAAAACCTCCAAAGAAGGGGACTCCAAGACCTTCAGGGTAGAGTATTTCACCATCAAATAGCTCTTCCCATTAGAATGTCTTTTCCTGTAGTTTGCATCCATTGCTCTGTGTCCTAGACTCTGGAGCAGCAGGAAACAAGTTTACTCCATCCTCAACATGAAATCCCTTTAAATATTTAAACAGGGCTATCATGCCACCCCTTAACCTTCTCGTCTCTAGGCAAATCATACCCGGCTTCCTAAGACTCTTCTCATAGGGCTTGGTGCCATTTTGGTCACTCTCCTCTGGATGTGTTTCATCTTGTCAATATCCCTTTTGAATTAGGGTGCCCAGAATTGGACACAGGATTCCAGATGAGGCCTGAATAAAGTGGAATAGAGTTATACTGTTACTTCCCTCCATTTAGAGACACTACACTCCTATTGATGCCTCCTAGGATCATATTGGCTTTCTTGGCAGTTGCTTCACACTGTTGACTCGAGTTCAACTTGCGGTCTACTAGGACTCCTAGATCCCTTTCCCATGTACAGTTGTCAAGCCAGTTGTCTCCCATCCTATATCTGTGCATTTAATTTTTTTCTGCCTAAGTGAAGTACTTTGCATTTCTCCCTGTTGAAATTAATTTTGTTAGTTCTGGCCTAGCTCTCTAACCTGTTAAAATCATTTTGCATTCTGACCCTGTCCTCTGGGGTATTGGCTAATTTGGTGTCATCTGCAAATGTGATCAGTTTGAACCTTATTCCATCATCCAACTCACTGATAAAGATGTATGCCATGAATATGTAGCCACTCACATGTAGCAATGGATCCAAAGATATAGCTGTGTTAGGCTGGAGAATCAAGATGTAGGGAGATCTTGTCGTACCTTTGAGACTCGCTGAAAGAAAGAAGTTGGCTGCATCAGCTTTTGTAGACTTCAGCTTACTTCCTCGGATGCATTTGGAAGTAGACTGAAGTCTAGGAAAGCTCCTGCTGCCCACTTCTTTCTTTCAGTGAGTCTCAAAGGTGCTACAAGATCTCTCTACATAATGTAGCTATGATATTATGACTGAGCTCTGTCTCCTGATCTGATGCCCCAAATCCACTTTAAAATCCAACCAGCTGCACCAAGGGATGGGGTTTTTCTGGTGCTGGTGAGCAGGACATTAGATGGTGATGATGCCTGCAGTCCCCTTCTGTCAGCAAAGTCTTGGTGGGCCTCAGAAGCTATCTTGATAACCTGGAAACTGTCTATACTCTCTATATATCACTGGAAACTCAAATATGATGTGTCGGGGGGGGGGGGGGGGAAGGATGATGGTGACCCATCAATGCTCTGGCTAAAGGAAACCCCCTTGTCTTAAAGCTGTCCCAGAATACTTTGTTGTTACAGTGAAAGGAGGAGTGTCGCTCTAATTAGAGGGAGCTGCTTTTTCGACCGAGTTGGAGCCTGTCTGGGTGGAGAGCAAGTACGGAGCGTCATTTAATCCGGGCACAAATCTTGTTCCTTGAGATTAGAGCCAGCGTTTCCTGTACCACCCATCTTGAAAAATTAGTAGGCAGGCAAGTTGGGTGTTGTTGCGCAATGAATCGATGTGGTATAATTCACGGCAAGCTAGCCTTCCTCTCCTGTTCTCTGGGATTGGGCTGAAGAAATACTTACTTGCGAGGAAGCCTTGTTCCATATCCTCCGATATTTTGGAGAGGAAAACCAAGACCCATGTGGCCAAGCAAATTAGAATATGGTCAAGACGGCAAAATGTATCACAGTCTGCCCTCCTTATCCATGGACCTTTTTTTTATCATAGAATCATAGGCCATGGATGCAAGCACCCAAGGCTTGTAAATATTTTCTAAAAATATAAATTCTGAGAAGCAAACCTTGGTTTTGCCATTTTATAGAAGGGACACCATTTTACTGTGACATTGTATATAATAGGACTTGAGAATCCACAGATTTTGGTATCCATGGGGGTCCTGGAACCAAACCTCAGCGGATACCAAGGGTCCACTCTACTGGAGAAGAATACGCAAGCTAGGAGGGTCTGCAGCATGTTGCTTTTGCTTAAGCATTCTGGGAAGTGCACGACTCCACCCTCATCTCTCCTCTCCCCCTGCAAGAGTTGACTGAGTGCAAATTCCTTTTGCACTTTGAATCCTTTTGGAGCCATTGAAGTAAGCCAGGATGATGGGGAGAGAAGTGGAAGGAGGAGAGAGAAACTGGGACATTTTAAAAGCAGCTGAGAAAGTGGGATGACAGAGAATTAATTGGGACCATCTCTGCCATACTGGGACAGTTGGAGGGTTTGTTCTTCCCAGCCTGCAAAGGTAGGGGTGGTACTTTTTTCAGTGTGGAACCAGCTGGAGATCTATAAGAGAGTCTGAATGCCGAAGTATCTTTTAGAAGAGGATGAATTCAGAGGGAAGAGATGAATGGGATGGGAATCTTATTCTTCCCTGCTGTTGTTATTATTGTTTGCCTTCAAGTTGTTTCTGACTTATGGCAACCCAAAAGTGACCCTATCATGGGTTTTCTTCAGGGAGAGATTGCCATTGCTATCCTATGAGGCCGAGAGAGTGTGAGTTGCCTGAGATCACCCAGTGGGTTTCCATAAAGCCGGGATTCAAACCCTGGTCTCCAGAGACATATGCTCAAACTACTATGCCACGCTGGCTCTGCCCTTCCCTGCAGATTCGGGCAAAAGCAAACTACAGGAGTCTCTCGAAACTTGCCTGTTGCCGTTCATTGATAATGTTTGCCATTTTAACCACACTGGAAGGTTTTCCTCTGTGAAAAGCTGGAAGGTATGTTGTTACAGCTGCCTCTTCCCCGTCTTCTCCATCCAAGAGCGGCACCCACCATTCTTGTTTCCACAGGCAGGAGCTTTCATCCCAGCTTCTCACCCTGGGGCCATGTGTTCCTTGTTAATATTCTGAATGATGAACAGGCCATCAAACGGAGCACGCATGGAGCGATCGTAATACCGACTAATGACAAGGCGATGCTGTTCTATATTTTAAAAAGGCAGCTGCTAATTGCTGTCCCTGATAAAGTCAGATTTTCCAGTATGAGCCAATCGCTTTTTGACCACAGGTACCAGGGGGTCCCTTTTGCATCTAAGAAAAATGGAAGCCTGTTCACTTTTTCCATGTTTACAGAGCAAGTTTAATGGGAGTGAAAATCACCTCTTGGGCAGAAGGCTGTAGGTGATGCTAATCTCTAAGTCCAGCACAGGAGGAATGAAGGAATGGCATTTGAACATTTGAAATGCATGATTTCACATTACTGTTACAGACAACAGACTAGCCATGCTTGATTTCAATGGGGAGAAATTTAGGATACCATACTTGGCCAGTAAAAATGAAGTGCACAGATATAGGATGGGGGACACCTGGCTTGACGACAGTACATGTGAAAGGGATTTGGGGGTCTTAGTGGACCACAGGCTGAACATGGGACAGCAATGTGATGCTGCAGCTAAGGAAGCCAATGCAATTCCAGGCTGCATCAATAGAAGATGCATCTGAGGAAGCAGACTGAAGTCTACAAAAGCTCATGCTGCCGATTTCTTTCAGTTATCGTCTCAAAGGTGCTACAAGATCTCTCTACATCAGGGGTAGGCAACCTTTCCCCTTTAAGGGCCGAGGGACTTCAGCTCCCAGAAGCCTCAGCCATGTTGGCCAATAATCCCATGTTGGCCAATAGCTCCTGGGATTCTGGGAGCTGAAGTCCCTCGGCTCTTAAAGGGGAAAGGTTGCCTACCCCTGCTCTACATACTGGAATAATCCTGTGTCCAGTTCTGGGCACCACAATTCAAAAAGGATGTTGAGAAGCTGGAGGAGGGTGACCAAACTGGTGAAAGGCCTGGAAACCATGAAGCCCTATGAGAAGTGACTTAGGGAGCCTGGAGAAGAGAAGGTTAAGAGGTGTCATGGGCCAGGAGCTGAAGGAAGAGTCCGTTGAGGAGGCTGAGGAAGGGTCCCAGGCAAGTCTTCCAGACAGGGAACAGCCTGCAGCTCTCCCTGTTGCAGAAGAGCCAGCCCTCCCTGCTGAAGAGCTTCAGCCAGCTCCTTCTGTGGACTTTCAGCAAAGGGACACAACTGGGGTCTTAAGCCCTCCTCCATCAAGGAGGAGAACCAAAAGGATCCAACAAAGGAAAGAGCAAAGGCGCTCAGCCAGGCTGCAGGCCAAGCAGCAAGGACTCAAGCTCTGATTGGAAGCAGCTGGTGCCAGGCTCTTTAAGAGCTGGCTTTGCCTAAGGCAGTTGATGGAAGCAACTCCTCTGTCTCCTGGCCAGCATTCCTGTTATCTGTTTCTAGAATGCCTGCATTCCTACTTCTGACCTCCTGGCTTCTCTGACCTTTGGACTGTCTTGGCCTTGACTCCTGTTGCTTCCCTTGACTCGGACGTCTTGACCGACGGACTCTCCCAGGCAAGGACACTTTGGAGCCGTTTGTAATTCACTGCCTCTACCTGCATTATCAGTTGGGTGCTTGGGTGAACCAGGACAAGAGGGGACATGATAGCCTTGCTTAAATATTTAAAGAGATGCCATATTGAGGATGGAGCAAGCTTGTTTCCTGCTGCTCCAGAGACCAAGACATGGAGCAATTGATTCAAGCTACAAGGAACGAGATTCCGCCTAAACATTAGGAAGAACTTCCTGACAGTAAGAGCAGTTCAGCTATGGAAGACGCTGCCTTGGAGAGCGGTGGAGTCCCCTTCGTTGGAAGTTTTAAAACAGAGGCTGGATGGCCATCTGTCACAGGGGGTGCTTTGACTGTGTCTTCCTGCATGGCAGAATGGAGTTGCACTGGGTGGCCCTTGAGGTCTCTTCCAACTCTATGATTCTGTGTCCACATCCCCAGCAGAGGTGTTGCATTGGAAATATTCAGTGCTGCCCTTTGAAGAAGAAATGCTGTGGGCCTAAAGGAGAGAGCGAACTTTTCTACGGCCGTTCTCCAATCCATCTTCTCAGTAGGTAACCTGATTAACTGGAACTCATTTGGAAAAGTGTATCACTGATCTAACCTCCTCTGTTCAGTCAATTGGTTGTTTCAATTAGAAGGCTGCTCCGAGCAAGGTGTCGGGGTTCCCCTAAGATTTCTTGCTTCGCGTTACCATAAAAGTCCATTTATTCAATATTTGCTAGAACACAGGCAGCTAATAGGTTGCGTGATCCTTTTTTTATTTCCCCCTTCTCCCCTGTCTGCCCTCCGCTTTCCATGAGTGGATCCATTAACCAATTTACAAGTTGTAATAGCGCTTTTGGCTTCCCTGGGATGGGCAGGTAACAAATCCAGCCCCAGTTGGCCCTTATGGAGCCGCCATAATTGGTGATGAATAATTTGTGGCGTGTCTCTCAAGCTCATGCCAAGCAACTCTCTGATCCACCAGGGCTCATTCTGGGCACTTCTCTGATTTGCCAAGGTGCCGTCCCTTGCATGCTGTGAAGGGTTTACATCCAAAAGGCTTTTAAACAGTGCGATAATAATTTAAAGCATGTCACACCTGCTTAGGGTAGCAATTATATTGGACAAGAAGCTCCCCCCCCATGTACCCAGGAGAGAGCATGAAAGGTAGAGTGGATGGGTAACTTCTGGAAGCTTGTTATAGAAACTAGAGCAGAAGAGATGCGTATGGATATACACTCCACTCTCCCTCTCCGCGGATTCTTCATCCATAGACTCAAATGTATTCAAAACCTATATAAATTCCAAAAAGCAAACCTTGATTTGTTCTTTTTATATAAGGGGCATCATTTTACTATGCCACTGTATTCAACGGGACTTGAGCATCCCCAAATTTTGGTGGCCACAGGGGTCTGGAACCAAACCCCAACAAATACTCACTGTATATTAGCCAGAACTTAGATGGGACAAGTGCTGTCTAGTGGCTCACATGTCTGTGGGCCACCAAAAGGTCCTCCCAAACTCGCAATGAATTCACAAGACATGAAGTGGATGTAACTTGTTAACAAACAGCAAATTCCTTGAAATTCAGGGATGGACAAAGCTTGGCCTTCAACCCACACCCCAAAGATGTTTTAGGGGCCATTGATCCCTCCAGATTTTCCAGACCATCCATTTTCTGCTCTTCCCAAATGCAAAGGGATCATGTAGCACCTTTGAGACTAACTGAAAGAAAGAAGTTGGTAGCATGAGCTTTTATAGAAAAAAATGCATCTGAGGAAGTAGGCTCAACTCTACAAAAGCTCATGCTCCCAACTTCATTCTTTCAGTTAGTCTCAAAGGTGCTACAAGATCCCTTGGCATACTGATTTTCCAGACTAACACGTCCATATCCTTGAATTCTGCCCTTCCCAAAGGTTCACAGACCTCTTCTGGAAGCCTCCAGAAAACCAGTTCACTATTTTGGTCAGCATCAAACCCCGTCCCCTGACACCCACTGCTCAACATTTAAACAAAAGATTTTTCCAACACCAAAAGTGGACTTTTAGCGACATCTGGGTTTTCTGTTTAGCTTGACGTCTTTGGAAGTCCATGTGAGCACCAGAGCGTTATAAACCCAGTTTTCATGCCAATGGTAATCAATTTCTTTCTGCAACCACCAAGTCACTATTTTAGACAGGTCCAAAGCTGCTTGTTGTTGTTGTGCCATCACTGTACATGGTGCTTTACGAGAAAAAGAACAAGATAAAATAGTTCCCTGGCCTCAGGCTTACAATCTAAAAAGGGACAACACACTAGGAAAGGGGATGGCAATGGAAAAGAGGGATAAGGCCAACTGATATTGCCTCTTTTTCTCTCCACTGAGGCCAGGGCAATGGCTGTTGGGATGGATGTTGGGCCCTTTGTCGGTTCCTGTGTCTAGCATGGCGGAGCTATGCCTGCCTCTTCTTCTGCCCCTCCAAAGCCAGGGCAACAGCATTTGGGATGGAAGGAGGGCCTTTCATCTGCTTCTGGGTCAAAGCATGATGGAACTGCGTCTACTTCTCTCCATCTATGGCCAGGGCAGTAGCAGTTGGGATAAAGAAGGACCTTCGTCTGCTTCTTGGACTAGGCATGATGGAACTGTGTCTGCTTCTTCTTCTCTCCATCCGTGGCCAACTATGGAAACCCACTGGGTGACCTTGGGCAAATCACGCTCTCTCATCCTCCAAGGAAGGAAACGGCAAAAGTCCTCTGAGTAAATCTTGTCAAGAAAACCCATCACAGGAGTTTATCACACGGGGGAAATCCCGTGCAGAAACGGGATTTAAAAGGTGGGGGAAACCCACAAAAGCAGTTAGTTTTTCACACACATCGCTGTTAAAATGGGGTTAACGTGAACGGAAAGTAGTCACAAACTACTTCATTTTACTTTCAGGATTTTCCGAAAGTAAAAAGAAGCAGTTTCTGACTACTTTCCGTTCGGGTTAACTCCATTTTAACAGCAACGTCGTCTGAAAAACTAACCGCTTTTGCAGTTTTTTTCCTAATTTAAAGCCCCATTTCTCCATTTCTGTGTGATAAACTCCATAGATTCACCTTTGGGTCACCATAAGTTGGAAACAACTTGAAGGCACCCAACAGCAACAACTTTGAGGGCCTAAATATCCTAAATGCATGAGATCACATCTGATCTTGGAAGCTAAGCAGGGTCAGCCTTGGTTAGTACTTGGGTGGAAGACTGCCAAAGAGTACCAGGTGCTGCAGGCTATATTTCAGAAGAAGGAACTGGCAAAGCAACCTCTGTGGATTCCTTACCTGAGAAAACCCAATGAAATTCATAAGTTGACAGGCAACTTGAAGGCACACTCACACCTTAGGTAAGACACAAATACCTTAGGTAAAGCTCTTTGACACACTAAAATACTATATAAATACTAATAAAATCACGATCCCACTCCATAAGCAGAACCAAACATCATCCTCACCTGACTTCCTTTCTTACTATGAAAAACCACTCACGGGGTTGCATTTGAGATCTTCCTTTTAAAAAAGAGAGTCTATGGAAGAGTTTACCTCTGTCTTGATGCAGCAAACCTGTCTTTCTAACTAGGTTAGCTGTAAATCATTTGCGCTGTGTAGAAAGGGGTGTCATTTAGTCTATTGTGTCTTCAATTAAATCGGCATTAAGAAAGAAACAAAAGCATTCAAACTTGGAGATGGCCTACCTGTATCCCTGGGGTATTATCCACTACTTATTAATAAAAGCACAAACGTGTCGCTCTCCCCTCGCCTCCCTTCCTGCACAAAAAACAAAATATGGAAATCTGAGTAGGTGTTAACCCATCAAACATTTCTCAAAAGGCAGCAGCAAGGTGAATAATACACTTTGAGAACACTCTATGGCATAACATGCCTAAAATAAGCCATTAACTTTAAAAAAAAGCACCAAAAAAACCCAGAGAGTGAAAATGGCCCATAATTAAGGAAGGTGTTAAAAGGCTGTGCATCATGTCTTCCTGCTAGACCTACTTTGTGGGGATTAATGTTTTAAAAGAGCGAACATTTGGCTCAGTAATGGAAAGGATGGCAGGGTCCTAAACACTGCGTTGTGCGTGCAAATAGCCGGCCTCATGTTAGCAACCTTTTATATGTGTGGGTGTGGGTGTAAGTGTGGTTTACATGTGTCCCTTTTGGGATGGGGCGCAGAGGGCTATCCATTTGCCCTTGCACTGTGTCCCAAAAAAATCTCCACCACTCAGCAGCTATCAAACCCTATTGGTGTCACTTACCGGTGGAGAAGGAAGGGAGGGCAAAAGTGATACGGACTATGAAGATCCAGCTGCTCTAGGCTCCCAGGGGAAGGAAAAGGCAGATAGACTCCATTTCTTGTCCAACTGAGGACATGTCTACATGGGCCAAAGGAACCAGTTCTCCTCAACCCCAGGGCACCTTCTCTTCACAATGCAGGGCCAAAGTCCCGATGCTACTATCCCAACTGGTTTTATTCCCTAATCCAGGGGTAGGCAACCTTTCCCCTTTAAGGGCCGAGGGACTTCAGCTCCCAGAAGCCTCAGCCATGTTGGCCAATAGTCCCATGTTGGCCAATAGCTCCTGGGATTCTGGGATTCTGCTGAAGTCCCTCGGCCCTTAAAGGGGAAAGGTTGCCTACCCCTGCCCTAATCAAATCTACTCTCGGTCCCAACTAGAATAGATCCCTTGAATCATTTTGATTTATCAATATTTTGACTCGCCATTCATCAGTTGTCTCAATGGACCTATTCCAGCTGGGGCTGATCATCAGGACTGAGACCTATATGTTTACAAATGCAGTCCTCTTTTCAAACAGAGAGAGTTTGAGATGGAACGCAAATGTTGGTCTTTCCCATACTCGTCCCAGTCTCCCTTTGCTGCTTCATTACAAGTAGGCTTTTCGTTCAAAAACTCCAGGGATTTCACTGGGGTTGGTTTTAATTTTGTGGCTGTCAGTTTGTGCAGCTTAGTCATCAACGCACCAGCTGTTCCTTTACGCTGTGATTTCACAACTGCATAACATCGATTCCTTGCCATAGTGTTTCCGATTCTTATTGTATGGTTGTGAAGAAAATTGACAGGGGGGAAAAAATCATTTCTGTGGAAATGTAGTACTGGAGAAGAGTTTTGCAGATGCCCTGGACTGCCAAAGTGATTGTAAATGGGTCTGAGAGCAAATCAAGCCTGAAATCTCCCTAGAAGCCAAACTCAGGCTGTCTCACATTATGAGATGGCATGTGCCATTGTGCAGGAACATGGTGCGTATAAGATCGAGGTGTCCAACCATGCACCAGATGGCTCAACGGGACATGCATGCGATCAGCTACCTGATTTTGCAACAAGCTACCCCAATGCAAACAGGGCCGGAGACTAACTTTATGCTTGTGGACTTACATGGTAGTTGTCCAACTGCAAAATGCAATGTGCTCCTTCATGCACAATGTTTAACGCTCATCTGAATGCACCATGCACTGTGCTCCTGTGCAATGGCACTGCATTTGCGACTCTATTTTTGCAATCTTGAACTGAACAGTGATATGAATCAGGTTTTAAAAAAAAACAACAGCATCCAATCATTTCTGGAGAAGAATTTACCTTCCCATGATACGGTCTCCATAAGTCAGAAATGGCTTGAAGGCACACAACAACAAAGACACCCACCGGATTGTGGCTACTGAATTTTTTGCAACTGATCTAGGCTAAGCTGCGTTTTTCTCAGCTCAAGACTCACATGACTCCCTCTCTTTTTTGATATCACTCTTAACCTTCATGAAACAAATACAGTAGATTAATCCCATTCACTTGATGCCCAAAGGGCAAAGTGGCCAATCCTTAAGGTTGTGTCTCTGATGCCAAGCACTTCAGGGGGGTTCCCAAAACGACTCCTTCGATCTTGATCACTCGGCTTGCAGTCAGCTTATTTGTGCTTTACTCATGTCAGCATTTACTGGGAGAGAAACTGAGATTTCCTTAAGGGTGGTTCATTTCAATTGATGTTCTGGAAGAGGCCTTCACGTATTTCCTTTGTTCTGAAATCAAAATCTGAAATATGGATTAAACACACACACACACCGCTCCCAGGAAATGTGTTCAAAGCACATTTCAGATGCCAATCAGGATATACTTGATGATTGAATCCACTAAAGTGTCCTCTTTGCCTTCTGTTTCCTGTAATTTGTTGTTGATATTTAATGTCATATAAGTAAATATTGTCTTATGGCAATTCTATGAATAAGAGACCTTGAAGAACCCTGATCATCAACAGCCTTGTTTTGGACATACAAACCTAAGGCAGCCCTGGCTTCCTTGAATGAGTCCATTCACTTATAATGTGGTTTTCTTGTTTTACTACTGGCTTTCCCAGCATTATTGTCTTTCCAATGAGTCACATAGTTTTGTGATATGTCCAAAGTGTGATAGCCTCAGTTTAGTCATCTTGGCTTCTAGGGAGAATTCAGCCTTAATTTGCTCTTGGACCCATTCATCTATCTTTGTAGCAATCCATGGTATCTGTTGAACGCTCACACCCTCCTGGGCCCATTCGCACTACACAATTGTCATGCTACTATTCCACTTCAACCGCTGTGATAACATCCTATAGAATCCTGGAATTGGCAATTTAGGAAGAGACATGTAGCAGGCTTTTTGCATGAAGAAAGAAAGCAGAAATTCAGCCAGATATTAGCGTCTTTCTCCGTGCCTTACTGCATGATGCTGGTAGTGTTTCTATTCTCTTCCTGTGGAAGATGGTCATAAAAATGAGTCTTTTTTCTAGCTGGAAAAATCCGTTCAACAAAAAGATTCACTTTTACGACTGTCTTCCACAGGAAGAGACCTGAAGAACTACGACGTCATGCAGTAAGGCAGAGAAAGGTACTAATATCCAGCTGCACTTTGCTTTCTTTCCTCGTGTGATAAGGTCCTGGGATTCTCAGCCAGATCACTCCAGTGTCTCACCAGACCATCAATCCCAGGATTCCATAGGACAGAGCCATGGCAGTTAAAGTGGAAAGATCGTGCTACAGTTCTGTAATGTGAATGGGCCTTACTGCCATCTTTTGGGCCCATCTCTTCCATCACATTTTTCCTGGTCCCTTTCCTCAATGATGGAATCAGTAATCTTGGAATCGAAATATGGCTGCCCTATTGTAGGCTGAGAACAAAGGAAGTTGTTGAGTAAGTTTTGTGGGAAGGGGGGCAGGAGGGGGAAATGAGGCCATAATTTGCCTTTCCTTTTGGCTTAAACTTTTCGAACTTTATTCCCCATCGCGAAAGAAAGCTTTTCCTTGTTTTAATGCTGGCTACTGCATGGAGGCACCTCTGAGCTAATCCCCCTTGAATCGCTGCCATTCCTGGCAGTTACGCCAAAGGCCCCGGGGCGTTAAGTGATGCATCAAAAGGAAAATTAACATCTTCTATCGGCAATTAGAGGAAATTATGTAGATATAAATCTTGTTTTATACCTTCTCATATGTGTTTTTCGATCTTTAGCCTTTGATTTCTCCCCCTCTGCTTTCCCTCTCGCTTTCCCCCCCATCCTTAAAAAAACATTAAAAATCCCTGCTGTAAAAACTGGTGGTGTAATTAGCTGGATGTTACACCTGGTATTTTATTCAGCTGTCGAATCACCATTTCTCCAGCTTTCTTCTTCTTTGTACATCCTAAGCGAAGCCCCAGAGGAATCAGACCTGAAACTGTATCTGCTTTCTACCTCTCTCTCTTGTCTAACTGCTAGCAATTTGGAAATGGTGGTGGTAAGGATACTTAATAAATGTTTACGTGCAAGGTTTAGTTCTCTCATTGTGTACTCTAAACAACTCACCTTGACTTCTATCCGTGGGGAATGTAGTGTCCTCCAACATCTCAGCGATGAAAATAACAACAGCTGGTTTTTAAAACAGGGGTCTCTCCTTGCTAAGGTGTGCTACAGTCCTTCGTTGGAAGTAGTCCGCCATTTGAATGGTTGTCCATCCAAGTCCAGCTTAAAGATGGAGATGGTCCTAAACCTTCCATGGTTAGCAGCAAAGCTGGGCAGATACACTGGCCTCCTGCATCCCTTTCACACCGCACAATTATAGTATTATGGTTCCACTTTAAAAGCCGTGGTGGCATCCTATTCAATCACATATACATTCACAACAGCACCACATCTGGACCTTGAATACAGAAGGTTCACTAGACAAAATATGCCATTGCTTTGGAGAAGACTATCAATATGCGAAGGGATCCCGTAGCACCTTCAGAACTAACTGGGTGAAAGAAGTTGTAAGATAAGCTTTTGTAGACTCGGTCTACTTCCTCAGATGTATGGAGTCAACCAGGTGCCCAGGAAGGACCTTTGTAGAAATAGCCATAGAAATATAAAACTTGTGGAACATGTCCAGAGGAGGGTGACCAAAATGGTGAAGGGTCTGGAAACCATGAAGCCCTATGGTGAGAGACTTAGGGAGCTGGTTAAGTTTAGACTGGAGAAGAGAGGGTTAAGAGCTGATATGATAGCCCTCTTTAAATATTTGGAATGATAAACTGGTCAAGATTGTCCAGTGTTATAATATCTGTAGTGTGCCAGGAAGCCATTCTCTCTGTCCAACCCACTGTTAATGGATTGGAGGTTGTGAAAGATATCCTCATTCTGATGCTTCTGTTTCCAGTACCCCAGCCTTAAGTTGCTCTTGTCATGTTTTTCAATGATTTGATATTGTTTTAAAATAGTGATGCTTTATCATTCGGTTTTAATTCACGTACCTAGTTTTGATTCATGCCGTGAGCTGCCAGACGAAAGGTAGCATAAATAAAGCAGATAATTAATGGCTACAGCTTAGCCTATGGCATCTCCTCCAGCCGTTCAAATTTGGCAGGCACAGCACCAGTTAATCCTCTGCACCAATTAATCCCCACTTTTTCAGCTACTTTTAAAATGTCCCGGTTTCTCTCTTCTCCTCCCACTTCCCTCCTTTGTTCTCAGTTTACTTCAACTGCTGCAAACTGAGTTCAAAATGCAAAAGTAGTTTCCATTCAGTTAACTCAGCAGGAGGGAGAGGAGAGCGACAAAACCTTGCCTTTCCCAGTAGACTCAACCAAAAGCAAACTGCAGCAGCGCCTCCAAACTTGTGTTCCTCTTGAATAACTTTTATTTATTTGACCGATCGATCGATTGATATCCTGCTTTTCTCCTGAAAGGGGCTCAGAGTGGATTGCAATATGAACGAAAACAGAATGCCTAAAACAATATGGAGTACCAAAGTTAAGCAAGGATTATGCCAGTAAGAATTAAACAACTAAAAATGTTAAAATAAATCACTACATATCCAAAACAGCACGCACAAGTGAATATCGCACTACTCTTGACCACAACCTGATGTTGCTTGGCCACACATGTCCATGTTTTTGTCTGTGTAATGTTGGAGGGTTATGGTGTCTTACTCAATAGAATTACAGCATTTCAGATTATGAAGGACCCTTCAGTGACAGTGAAAAATGTAAATTGCATCCCTAACAAATAGTTGTTGTTGTTGTTGTTGTTACTATTATTATTATTGCCCACCTTTGGACTGAGGTGAGGAAGCACAACACATAACAGTTAGAAGAACTTATAAGTATATGTTGTACCTTACGTTGAGCTTTGGGGAGAGGCAGGTAAGATATTATTATTATTATTATTATTATTATTATTATTATTATTAGCCGGCATGGTGTAGTGGTTTGAGTGTTGGACAAGGACACTGGGTGACCTTGGGCAATTCACACTCTCTCAGCCTCAGGGGAAAGCAATGGTAAACCTCCTCTGAACAAATTTTGCCGAGAAAACAGCCTTAGGGTTTCCATAGGTCAGAAATGACTTGAAGGCATGCAGCAACTGTTGTTGTTGTTGTTGTTGTTGTTGTTATAAACTAATACATATTAAAATGCATCAATAAATATGGTAACACTCATAATTTAAAAATCATCTGGATAGGCCTGCTGGAACCGCCCGGTCTTTACTGCTGTTTTAAAATGCAGGCAGCATCTCTAGGTGACAAATTTCTTCTGGCAGGTCATTCCAGAGTCTGAGGGATGGCCAAAGAAAATGTCCTCCGCATAACAGCCAGCCTCATAGATGGAAGTAAGTATCTCCCAGAGGACTTGAGTGTAGTGAGCTTGGCCTTCTCCACATGCCCAGACTTCATCTGTGAAATCTTGGAGAATCATCCGTGGAGACATTGGGTAGAATCATGTTTCGGATGTGATGTTCAAACCCAGGAGGAGGTCTCAAATGAGAGAAATTCTTCAGAAGTCAAAACTGGAGCCGGTCTAAGCCGAACGAAGGCCTGTCGCACCTAAAATAGGACCGTCGGGGTCTGTGTGCTGCCGATCAGATCAGTTCTGGATGATCCACCCAGGAAGGAAGGCTTTTTGCTCGTAAATGTCTGCTCTTGGCCTACATCGGGGAAACAAGGCATGTAACCTAATTGCACCACGATAACATCAGACAGTCATCCTGGATCCAGGAGCTGGCAGCCGTCCAGCCAGCCGTATCTAAGAACAGATCTTGACAGGCCTAATGATTGATCAGATCATTAGCTAGTAATATAGGTGTGTTCCTCAGTGCGTGCCAAAAGAGCTTTAAGTAACTTCTGTTTCCTTGAATGGGAGCCCAAGGTTTCAAGGAACATTGGAGAGGAACAGGGCGAGGCGGGGAGAAGGCCCTGTCGGGAAGGGAGAGACGTCTAAGACTCATTGCCGACTTTGGAAGAATCGTGTCTCCGATTTGTTCAGACGCTGTTAAACCTCCTGCGCTAGAGTCTCCAAACAATAGGCGACAAGCTCCCTCCTCCTCCCGCCTGTGCATTTTGGGAAGTTGGGAGGGTATTTCCTGATCTGATCTGCACTGCCAAAATAATGTTTTGTTTTGTTTTTGACACCATTTTAACTGCCGTGGATCAACGCTCTGGTATCTGGGAGGCGTAGTGTTGTGAGACGTTAAGCCTTCTCTGTCTGTCAGAGAGCTCTGGTGCCCCAATAAACTACAAATTCCAGAATTCCATAGCATTGAGTTAAAGTGGTGCCAACTGCATTATTTCTGCGGTGCACTTTAGTCATACGAGAGATAAGGTAGGTCTTTTAATGGGGTCTGTGTGCTGCATTTTTATTCTTACCATTGCTGGCCAGGATCCTCTATCATGGTCTATTGTTACATAACTTTATGTAGCAGAGATGTTAAAAAGGCTGTTAGTGAATTGCAAAAATGCATAACAGAACACCAGCAAAAGTGGCTCGATGTGCATTCATAGAATCATAGAGTTGGAAGAGACTCCAAGGGCCATCTAGTCCAGCCCCATTCTGCCATGCAGGAACTCACAATCAAAGCATCCTGGACAGATGGCCATCCAACCTCTGTTTAAAGGCCTCCAAAGAAGGAGACTCCACCATACTCCAAGGGTCTTGGGGTCTATCAGTGCACATTGGCATTCCTGGGTCAGTGTCCCATTGTACATCAGTCATAATAGTTGTGTGCCTTCAAGTCTTTTGTAACTTATGGTGACTCTAAGGTGACCCTATCCTGGGATTTTCTTGGCAAGATTTGTTCAGAAGCGGTTTGCCCTTGCCTTCCCCTGAGTCTGTGATCGTGTGACTTTCCTTAAGTCATCCAGTTGGATTCATGGCCAAGATGGGACTTGAACCCTGGTCTCCAGAGTTGTAGTCCAGCACTCAAGCCACTACCCCATGCTGGCTTTCTTTTTAAAATAGATTGACTCATTTTAGTGAATTAAAATTCCTCCGCAGCTTGCAGTACCACCTTCAGCCACTAGATGTCACTCTGTCCCTAACCATAAAGACAAAACTGAAGGCAGGCCTGGCCAATTCCTTTCTCCAGGGGGACTCTAAGCAGCTCCATGTCCTCCTTTTCTCTGAAGGGCTTCTGAATTCTCCAAAGGACTCAGAGCAAAAACTGCTGGAAAAGATGGACAAGCAGTAGGAGAGGAAGCCCAATGGAAAAGGGAAAAGATGGAAGAAATCAAGAAAGAATAGGCTGGAACATCTCCAAAGAAAGGCAACTAAAATGACCAAAAGGTATGGAAGCCAAGCCCTATGAAGAACAGTTAGGAAGTTGGGTATGTTTAGCTTGGAGAAGAGAAGACTGAGGAATGACATGACGTATTCGCATTACAAGAAAAGAGATTCCATCTAAACATCTGGAAGAACTTCTTGACTGCAAGAGCTGTCTGTGACTGTGAAATAGACTGCATTGGCGTGTGGCGGAGTCTCTTCCTTTGGAACTAGATAAAGCGCTAGATAAAGGCTGGATGGGCATCTTTCAGGAGTGCTTTGATGGTGTTTTCCTGCATGGCAGGGGGTCACAGATGGCCCTTGGGGTTGCTTCCAACTTTAGGAGTCAGTGCAATTTTAAAAACACAATTAAAAACATCACGTTCCATGACTGTAGAATTATGAAAGTATACATTCGTCTCTAAAAGGAACACTTCCCCCACTTTCCCATCCATCCACCCCATTTGTCTAGCACTTTTTGCATGGATTTCATGGATTTTCCTCCTGCCACAGAGAGAGGGGTCCAAATACCAAGTTTAACTTTGAAGATTAAAATGGCACCCACCATCCCTAACAAAAAAGTGTGCTTTGTTCGAATCTTCCTTTTGCTAGGAAGAAGAAAACACATCCGCTCATATGCACCCGTTTGGATAAATGGAATAATTGGGAATGAGTCTTTCTTTCGGACCGGAGCCTCATTCCAAAGGGGCCCCATTACGAATTAGCTCCCCTGTCTGTGCCCTGGCCAGGATCCGACGGTGTAGAGCTGGCACGCAGGGGGGAAATATTTGCCAAATTTCTCATTCTTGGCAAGAAAGGCTGTGTCTCAACACCCTGAGACAGCCAATTGAGAAATTCCCAGCTACCACAAGCTCTCTTGCCTGCAGCGCAAGAATGAAACAAAGAGTACTTTGCTTTCCATCGGGATGTTCATAATTCGCTCAGAAGGTCTGTCTTTTTCTTTGGCGAAGCAAAGCACACTCTCTCGCGTGCACACACAGAACAAGCACAGCGAGAGATCATAGAAGATTAAAATAACCTGGAGTACATTCTGGTTTTTGAAAGGTCCACCCAACAAAGCTGCTCAACTAGCTTGTGTCTACCATGAATGGGCTCTGGGCTTTAGAGTAAACTTTAAAGGCGTTCTCCAAGGATCGTGGAAACCTCTACACAATGAACACTTATAGTTCAGACCAAAGCCTAGAGCGGACTCACCGCTCCACGGACATAGAAGCGATCGGCCGCTGCTACAGAATTTGTGCAAAATGTACCTAACTGGCAGACACACAAAAATTATTCCCACAGATGCAAAATACAGGGACAGAAAAATGGAGAGGGACAGAAGACATTTCACACAGATAAACAGAGCGAGGGGAGGAAAATATTATTATTTTTGTCTCACACGTGAGAATGAGACAAGAGAGGACTTTTGTCCATTTACGACCAGGAAAGGAGTGGAGTCCCTGCTCTGTATTTAAAATGGAGACTACCATATTTATATCTATGTGATTTGGAAAAGGAGCAAACTATCACTGACTAGTTATTTATAACTAACTGACTGACTCTATACCTACACTAAATATATATTGCAATTAATTAAATGTACATTAATTCGTCTATGTCTGTTTATAGCTAGTTATAACTAGATATTTCCTAGCCAGCATGGGACAGTGATTTGAGCGTTGGGCTATGACTCTGGAGACCACGGTTCAAATCTCCGTTTGGCTATGGAAACCCACTGGGTGACTCTGGGCAAGGAACATGCTCTCAGCCTCGGGGAAAGGCAATGGCAAACGTCCTCTAAACAAATCTTGCCAAGAAAGCCTTGTGATAGGATCACCATTGGATTACCATAGGCCTGGAACAACTTGAAGGCGCACTGCAAACTTCCTAGGAATGGGGGAAAACACTTGGGAATTTAATGTAGTTGAGGTACTTGTGTTTATAGAGTTCTCCTCCTCAGTCAACTTCTTGATGTATTTTTTCCCCTAGGTCTAATCTGCACTGCAGAATTAATGCAGTTTGACACTGCTTTAACTGCCATGGCTCAATGCTACAGAATTCTGTGATTTCTTAGTTTGGTGAGATGTTTAGACTTCTCTATCAGAGAGCTTTGGTACCACAACAAAACTACAAATCTCAGGATTCTCTAGGATCCATCCATGACAGTTAAAGTGGTGTCAAGTTGCATTAATTCTGCAGTGTGGCAGAAGCTGGCATGATTCTCTTGAAAAGTAAATAGTGCTTAGCAAAATAGGAGGCAGTAGGAAAAGAAGAAGACCACATTCCAGGTGAATGGAATCAATCCAAGAAGCCACAGATGCCATGAGTCTGCAAGACAAAGAGTAAGGCTGTTGAAGGATAGGTGGACTTGGAGGTCTCTCCTTCATAGGGTCGCCATAAGTCAAAGTCAACTTGACAACAGTTAACAACAACAACAACAACAACAACAAAGTGGGCTTCCCACAAGCAACCTGGTTGGTCACTTGGGAACAGAGCAGTGGCCAAGAGGGGCATTTTTGGTTGGATCCAAGCAGCGCTCTGGTTGATGTTCTCATGGTGCATTTGAGTCTCCTACCAGTAGAAGGAGCCAATGGTTCATACTTCTGAGCCCAGAAAGCCATTAAGCGGATATTTTTTGGACTGCTTACCTCTGATGGGCTGGCCTTGCCTTTTGACTTTTCCTTCTGAGAGGGTTGGCACCAGTGCCATTTCCCCATCCTGCTCCTCCCATGGGCCACCAGCTTTTGATCCACAGCGCATGTGGAAACTGGCCTGAACTCTGTGCCCTAAGAGGCACTTTGGAACATGGCTGTTTAAATGAGCATGGCATTTTTCATTAAGTAACCAGGCTCTTGGGCTAAAGCTGGGGTCCTCTGGATGCACAATATGCTAATGGTTGCACTTTTCCCAGGCTCTCACAGAAGCGGTGAAGGAAGACAGGCACAAGCCCTTCAACATTTCACAGATGAAAACATGGTCTGGTGGACTACATCCATCCATCACAATTCTCCCTTAATACCCCAGTGAAGAAGGACCTTCCACTTCCAGTGGCAGTCAGTTCCCCTGTCAATTACCCTGTGACATTAACGTCTCTCTGTAACATTTGGCCCTTCTTTGCAGTTTTGGACCCTCCCCATCAGTTCTAATCTGTTCCTCTAGAACCAGTGGTTCCCAAACTTTGGTCCTCCGGGAATTTTGGACTTCAACTCACAGAAGCCCCAGCCAGCTTGGCCAACGGTGAGGAATTCTGGGAGTTGAAGTCCAAAATACCTATAGGATCAGAGCTGGGAACTTCTGCTCTAGAATAACAGACCAAGCAGACTTCATTTTCTCATAGGATGGCCCTCAAGGTATTTAAGGGCAGTTATCATGAGACCATTTAATTGTTCCTTATTCTGGCCTCTCTGAGATTCTGGGGTGAAAATGAGGGAAGATGTGAGAAATTAGTTTTGGACTAATTTTGTCTTTGGATACAGCTCCCAGTATCTCATGCAAAAACAATTAAAAGGTGGTTAAAAACAAATCCAGAAGATGATCAAAGCAAGGTTTTCAGAGCCACCTTTTAAAACGAATGAACCAGCTGTAAAAAAAAACCAATAGAAGTACCAAAGGTTTGGAAAATGAAAAGGTGCTTGGTCGGCACCAAAAGGACAATAAAGTAGGTGACACTTGGACCTCTCTGAGGAAAGTGTTCCATAAATGGATCCCACCAGAAGCACCAAGAAAGCCCTCTCCCACCCGCCTGTTTGCTTCAGACGGTGAGAGAGCTTTCTATTTAGGAGGCTTTGTGTTGAAGATCTTATAAGTACCTATGGAGACAGGTGGTTCTTCAAGTACCCCAGTCCTCAGTTATGTGATGGGCTTCTCTGAAAGGTCTTGATGTATGAGTATTTGGAAGCAGGTGGCCCTTGAAGCACCTTCTTCCTCAGCCATAATTGGTTTCTCTGGAAGGTCTTGATACGTGATCAAGTGTATTTGGAGGCAGGTGGTCCTTCAAACACTTTGTCTTAAGTCATGAAGGGTTTCTCTGGAAGCCCTTGATGTATGAGTACGTATATATGGAAAAAGGTGGTCCTCAATATCTTAGTCCTAAGTCATTAAGGGTTTCTATGGAAGGTCTTCATGTATGTGTATGTATATGTGGAGGCAGGTAGTCCTTCAAGCACCCTACATATAAGTCATGATTGCTTTCTCTGGAAGGTCTTGATGCGTGATCAGGTGTATTTGGAGGCAGTCTTAAGTCATGAAGGGTTTCTCTGGAAGCCCTTGATGTATGAGTACGTATATATGGAAAAAGGTGGTCCTCAATATCTTAGTCCTAAGTCATTAAGAGCTTCTTTGGAAGCTCTTAATGTACATGTGTATGTATATGTGGAGGCAGGTAGTCCTTCAAGCACCCTACATATAAGTCATGATTGCTTTCTCTGGAAGGTCTTGATGTGTGATCAAGTGTATTTGGAGGCAGTTTTAAGCCATGAAGGGTTTCTCTGGAAGCCTTTGATGTATGGTAGGTACAGTCAGCCCTCCTTATTCACGGATTTTTTTATCCGCGGATTCAAGCATCCACGGCATGAAAATATTTTTACAAAATATGATTTCCAAATAGCAAACCTTGATTTTCCATTTTATATAAGGGACACCCTTTTACTGTGCCATTGTATTTAATGGGACTTGAACATCCACGGATTTTGTTATCCACAGGGAGTCTTGGAACTGTATATATGGAGGCAAGTGGTCCTTCAAAAACTTTAGTCCTAAATCATGAAGGGTTTCTCTGGAAGGTCTTGATGTATAGTTAGGAGCTATATTACGGAGGCAGTTGGCTCTTCAAGACCCCTGGTCCTAAATCATGAAAGGCTTCTCTGGAAGGTCTTAATGTGTTGATATGTATATATTAAGGCAGGAGGTCCTTCAAACATCCTAAAGTCATGGAGGGCTTCCAAGATTAAAACCAGCCAAAGTCAAAGCCAATGGTTTGACTTTTGTGTGGAACATACTGAGAATTAATGTAGCTGTTGTATCACTGGCATAATACAACTACACTACCCGGTTCCACTTAGTAAGCTAGCTAACTGGCTAACTTTTTTATTTTAAAAAAAGCCTCCAAAGGCAGCCCCATGAAGAGTGTGCTACAGTAGTGTAACCTGGGAGGGATTTACCAGAGTTTGGATCACACTGAAGATCATTCTATGGCTGTTATTATGTGAAGGTAGGAAGAAAAAGGCTAGTGAAGGAAGGAAGACACTGGAAAAACAGGTTTCTTGGACCTGGCAAAGTTTGTCTGCATACCCTCCAATTGTCTCAGTTTGGCAGAAACAGTCCCCATTAATCCTCTGGGGAAAGACTGGGAGAGTAACGGGGAAATGAAGATAGACTTGACCCACCTCCCATCCTAACAGCTGGGAGTAGCGCATGAGCAAGTTGGTACAGGAATATTTACTCTCCCAGCCTTGAGCTGCCAGGAGAAAGTGAAAATATCGAAGCAAGGCCTACTAAATGCAAAATAACCCTCCACTGCTATTACCACTTGGCCATGCTGCTCTCAAGGACTGTAGAACCCATCTGCCTCATGGCAGAAGCCAACCTCACTACCAATCTGCCATGGATGCTATGCTTGGCATCTTGCCCTGTAGACCCTGCAGGGAGCAAGAGCTAGACTAGTTGGTCTCTAAAGAGCCCTTCATAACTTGAAATGCGATTATTCTGTTGAGCAAGGCTGCATCTGCACTGCAGAATGAATGCAGTTTGATGCTGATTTTAGCCGCTTCTGTCAGAGAGTTATGGTGCCGCAACAAAACTCCAAATCCCTCGATTCCATAGCATTGAGCCATGGCAGTTAAAATGGGGTCAAACTGGGTTGTTTCTTTAGAGCGGATGCAGCCTTAGTTAGACCCAACTGAAGCAGATCCATTAGATCAATTGCTGAATGTTAGATTGTTTCTGCAGTGCAGATGCAGCCTTAGTTAGTCTTAACTGAAGCAGACCCATTAGATCAATTGCTAAAAACGTTGGAAAATCCAATGGATCCAATTGATCTATCCTACTTAGGAAGCATGATAGGAATTAGGCCAAGGTTTCATGGGTGTGTGGGCTTTGGCAGGGGCATAAAGGTTCAAAAATAGCTATTCCTTTTCCCTAGATGTGCCATTTTGAGAAGCTGGCAGGCAAACCATCTCCATGAGGCTGCACACTGCCTTGGTTGTTGGGTTGTTGTTTTTTACAGTTGCTGTTGTACATATTTTACGATGGCGCTGCCATGGCTTTCAGCTTAACCATGACGTTTCTCTGGAGGCTTGGGAGAACAAGGGTGCCTATTCAAGGACTGGGCCATTCCTGGAGAAATCTTTTCCTGGCATTACCCACGCAGAAAAACAGAGCGGTTGCCAAGGCCAAAGCCTATTAAAAAACCCTTTGATGGGTAGATGTTTGGATAAGTGCAAATCATGGCCTAGGATGCTTTCATCCAACATCTGGTGGAAGTGACAAGAAAACCTATATCTCTTCCTCTCTATCTATATATCTAGTTATGCTTATAATCCAGGGGTAGGCAACCTTTCCCCTTTAAGGGCCGAGGGACTTCAGCTCCCAGAAGCCTCAGCCATGTTGGCCTATAATAGTCCCATGTTGGCCAATAGCTCCTGGGATTCTGGGAGCTGAAGTCCCTCGGCCCTTAAAGGGGAAAGGTTGCCTACCCCTGTTATAATCTATAACAACCTATGAAAAGCCTTACCAAAGACCCATCCCACATTCTTTGCAAGGGCTGCATCTACACTGTAGAAATGATGCAGTTCAACACCACTGTAAAGGCCATGGCTCCATCCTATAGAATCCTGGGATTCGTCGTTTTGTGAGGCAGCAACAACTTTTTGGCATTTCATTTGTAACTCATTATAAAACTACAAAACCCATGGGATGGACCGATCTTGTAGCATCTTTGAGACTCACTGAAAGACAAAAGTTGGCAGCATGAGCTTTTGTAGGCTTAAGTCTTACTTCCTCAGGTGCGTTTGGAAGTAGACTGAAGTCTCCGAAAGCTCCTGCTGCCAACTTCTTTCTTTCAGCTAGTCTCAAAGGTGCTACAAGATCTCTCTACATACTGATCCTACAGACTAACATGGCTATATCTTTGCATTCTACCAGAATGATTGGTTTGCCTTCAGGTCACCGTAAGTCGGAAACAACTTGAAGGCAGACAACAACAGCAAAGCAGTCGCTTGCTTCACTTGTGCCTTATTCTAGTCCGACCCATGGTTGGTAACCAGATTCCCCCTAGGAAGCCCGTAATGTGAGTGGGCCAGTGGTCTTCTTCCCTAGCCACAAACATAGCCAAAGACACATTGCAGCCTGTTGGAAGAAGGCCATAGGGAGAGGGATACAGGGAGAGATGGGGAGATGGCAAGCTTGACACAAAGGCGCAAACAGGTTTCTCCCCACCGTCGTTTTGGAAGTTGGCATGCCTGCCTGGTGCTTAAAAGTGATTAAAGCCTCCCTTCCCTCGACGCCCATTTGCTAGCAGGCAGGTAATGTCAGGGCAGAAGAGAAAACCCCAGCATCTCCCGTCTCTTGACAAGAGCCAGACAGGTTTTTTCAGGTTCCCTGGCGTCACTGGAGACGGTGCCATGAGATAAGGCGGCATTTGTGTCTGCAGGCTGAGCAGGGTGGGTAGGTGGGAGAAGGAGCAGGGGGGAGTCCCTCCCCGGCTTTGGAGATGGGATGGATATGGATAAGGAGAGGCTTCCTCTAAGCTGGTTTCTCAAGAGGCTTCCAAAGGGATCCGCCACTGGAGTTCATTATATAAGAAAATGCAAGGCGAGGAAGGAAGACAGACAGAGAGAGAGAGAGAACTCTTTGGACTACACTGCCCAGATTCCTCCAGCCAGCATGCACTCGGGGTTCTGGGAATTGTAGTCCAAAGAAGAAACTTTTTAAAAAGCTCTGCACACAAACACACACACACACATCCCTGATTGAGATCCTCCTTTGAGGAGATGGAGTGTGATTTTAGGTTCACAGAGTTATGAACTGAAATCTTGTAGTACCTTTGCTCTCTCTCTCTCTCTACACGCTGGTTCTACAGACTAACGCAGCTATATCTTTGAATTCTACCTCTAGAGTTATGAACTGTGCAACCAAAGGGGTATATGCACCTGTATGTGCGCTGTGCCTTGGATATTCCTGGTGTGACTTCACCCATGTGCATCCATTCGTGCACAATGTGCAAACATGTCCAATGGCGCCTCGTGTACAAGTCTGCTTCTGCAACCCTGAACTGAATGCAAGGTATTTTGCACCCAACAGAACTGTCTAATGGTTTCTGTGGTGGAATTTATGGCTGCAGTCTGTCGTGGTTCAGCATAATTGAGTAGGTCTGCAAGCTAAACTATGTCAGGCTGGGCCATATACCACCTCCCTGAATTATTGAACAGCTTTAGAAGCACCCACCCCAACACAACCATTCCCTGCTTCTTGGGGAGTGGGCAGGATCACAGAAGCATCCTACTGTGTCCCCCATAGCCTGATATAAAATGGTTACACAAAATGGTTACGCAAAATGATTAGGATGAACTTCCTGACAGTAAGAGCTGTTCAATTGTAGAACACATTCCCTTGGAGCATGGTGGAGTCGTCTTCTTTGGAGGTTTTTAAACACAGGCTGGATGGCCATCTGTCAGGGGTGCTTTGTTTGTGCATCCAGGGGATGGACTGGATGACCTTTGGGGGTATCTTCCAACTCTATGATCCTATGATTCCATACAGATGCTGGGGCATCTTTCTAGATTCCAGCAGAACTCAGCAGTGATGCCATCATTTTGCATCTGGGGACAGGAACATACCCAGATGCTTCTGCAATCCTGCCCAGGGAATGGCCCAGACTGGGTACCGGCTGGTCAATAAATATGGCAAATTGTTTGCTGCAGATGGAGGGAGAGGATGACAACCCCTGCAACAAAAAGGAGTTACATGTGTGTAAAGGGAAAATATGCATGCATATGATCCAGACAGATGCCAACCTGTGTATATGTAAGGCACCAACAGGATTCTCAAACATGTATTTTAAATATATAATGCTTGGTGGAGCATACTTTAATGACAGCCAGTAGTGGTCTGAGTGTTGAACTATGACTCTGGAAACCAGGGTTCAATTCTCCGGTTGGCCATGGAAACCCACTGGCTGACCTCAGACAAGTCACATTGTCTCAGCCTCAGAATGATAGACCTCCTCTGAACAAATCTTGCCAAGAAAATAGGGCCACCTTAGGGTTGCCCTAAGTTGGAAACAACTTGAAGCCACACCACCACAACAACATTAATAGTGGATCACTTGGAGCTGCTATGATATTCAAACTTTTGGCCAGATGGATTGACAAGCTCTGACTTGCAAGAGGGAGATGATAGACTCAGAGGAGAAAGGAGGCATTAAGATTGCAGACTCTGTAGACAAAGGCCTTTTTGTAATCCCATTGAAATTAATGTAACACAGACCTAGGAAGGGCTGCCTTTGACGGTCGGGATGTAATTCTTCACCACATTTCTTCTCGACATTAGCATTGAGTGGAAAGCTATTTCTAATTTGGGAATTTATTGTGTGCCAAATTCACGAGTGAAATTCCCAGAGTTCCATGGCAGTCAAAGTGGTGTCAAACTGGATTATTTCTGCAGTGTGGACACAGCCATAGCCATGTATTTCCCACTAATGGGTCTAATCCAGCCTTTGTCAACCTGGCGTCCTCCAGATGTACTGGAATACAATCCCTAGAATCCAGCTGGCTGAGGGATATTGGGAGTTAGAGTCCAAAACATCTAGAAGACACCCAGCTTGGACCTTGCAATCGGTGACAACAGTAAATTCCAGGACTATCCTCCATGTTATGTAAAAGGAAACGTATGCAAGCGCACACACTTCTGTCCCATTTACTCCAGCTATTGTGCATACTACACACTATCATTTTGCTTTTTTTTCCGGCCCGCATGGGTCTCTGGGATCAGGCTGAATCTTTTGGAGCAATCTTAATTAAAAATCAAAAAGCAAGCAAGGTCCTGCAAACACAGAACTGGTTATTGCTTCTGAGAAGAGTTAACTGGAGGGGGAGATCTCATCTTTTGGTATTCACACCTTAACTTGTCCTCTTAATTGCTTGTGCGTAATTACAACAATGTTGTTGGCATTTGACAGATGGAAATAAAAATATATGATTGGGGAGTCAGAAGAAATTAATTTTGCAACAAGCCTGGGATTGCCGTCTCTTCCACGGTTTGTTGGTGATGAATGCCATTTCCACTTTATTTATTGCTTTAATATCGTTCAGATATTAGAGTATTAGCAGAAACAACTGAACAGGTTATATTGAATTTTGTTTAAATGAATTTGTTGGAATTTGAATATTATTTCCTTGGTTTTGTTATTGTGTCCCTTCAAGCCATGTCCGACCTACGGTGACCCTACTGCGAACGTATCCTGGGTTTTTCTTGGCAAGATTTGTTCAGAGGAGGTTTTCCATTGCTGTCCCTGAGGCTGAGAAAGTGTGACTTGCCCAAGGTCACCCAGTGGGTTTCATGGGTTGGGATACGAATCTTGGTCCAACACTCAAACCACTATGCTACACTGGTTCTCCTTATAAACTGTTAAAATATGAATATACATGAATGGGTGAATTAAAATACACACACTAAACAAACAAAATATTTTACTCATATATTACATTTTTTAATTTATTTTATTAAATTTCATACACATATGTATATATATATATTGAGTGGGGAAAGGATGCAATGTCCGCACGTAGATATAAAGGGGGTCACAAGGGTAAAAAGTCTGAGAACCACAGACCTAGGGAGCTGTGTATATCTAACTTGGAGAAGAGAAGGCTGAGAGGTGACATAGTAGCCATCTTTAAATATCGGAAGGGATATCATGTAGAAGATGGGGCGAGCTTCTTTGCTGCACCTCCAAAGACTAGAGCATGAACCAATGGATTCAAATTGCAAGAAAAGAGATTTGTCCCTAAATGTAAGGAAGGACTTCTTTAGTGTAAGAGCTGTTCAATAATGTAATGGTCTGTCTCAGAGGGTGGGGGACCTCTATGGAAGTCCACCTATGGAAGTCCATCTATGGAAGTCTATGGTGGAAGTCCACCTATGGAAGTCCATCTATGGAGGTCTATGGTGGAAGTCCACCTATGGAAGTCCATCTATGGAAGTCTATGGTAGAAGTCCACCTATGGAAGTCCATCTATGGAAGTCTATGGTGGAAATCTGCCTATGGAAGTCCATCTCTGGAAGGCTATGGTGGAAATCCGCCTATGGAAGTCCATCTATGGAAGTCTATGGTGGAAATCCACCTATAGAAGTCCATCTATGGAAGTCTATGGTGGAAGTTCACCTATGGAAGTCTATGGTGGAAGTCCACCTATAGAAGTCCATCTATGGAAGTCTATGGTGGAAATCCGCCTATGGAAGTCCATCTATGGAAGTCTATGGTAGAAATCCACCTATAGAAGTCCATCTACGAAAGTCTATGGTGGAAGTCCACCTATGGAAGTCCACCTATGGAAGTCTGTGGTGGAAGTCCACCTATGGAAGTCCATCTACGGAAGCCTTGAAACAGAGGCTGGATAGCCATCTTTCAGGCGTGTTGTAGTTGTATATTCCTGCATGGCAGAAGGAAGCTGGAGTTGATATCCCTTGAGATCCCTTCGGACTCTAAGGCCTACTTCCTATTGCAGAAACAAAGTAGTCTGACATTGCTTTAACTGCCATGGCTCAACCCTATGGAATCCCGGGATTCATAGTTTTGTGAGATGCTTAGCCTTCTCTATCAGAGAGCTCTGGTGCTCCACCAAACTACCAATCCCAGAATGCCACAGCATCGAGCCACAGCACTTAAAGTGGTGCCAAACTGCTTTGTTTTTTGCACTGCAGATGCAGCCCAGATTTCTATGGTTCTAAGAAAGAGGTGGAAAGTCATATTCCCAAACATCACTGAATATCCGGGGATGTATAGCCAGAGTTTTCAGAGCAAAGTACCCATAGCTTTGAATGAATCTGTCAGTTTCATTTTCTCAGTGATTTATTTTTTAAAAAATTAATTCATGCCGTCGTGAACATGCAAGCATTTGCAAATTTTGGGTCCTGTTTTATCAGAAGATGAACCGAAATGAAATTCTCACCCATCCCAATGAGTTGCTGGGAGAGAGATCAGTTGACAGAATTAACCCTTCTCCTAGATCTCCTACAATCGGTTTCTTGACGAATGGTAAAGCCTTGGAGCAAGTTTCTTTTGTTTTTGGGAAAATAATAATAATAATAATAATAATAAATGTGTCTGTCTATTACATCTTGCCAGGTAATGATTTCCCTGCTTCTCTTGGTCTCCTGCTTGGAACCGATCCCTAGCCTTCGGCTCCAACTTCCCAAGCCAAAGCGTGCCAGTTTGCAATACATTTTGGGTGGAGCTGGAGAGAACCAGCTTTTGTTAATGCACCTCTCTGTTAAAAACTAAAAAATTGCAAGGATGCAGGAGTGAATGAACTGGAGTTGGCTGGGTTGGCATAGGTCTTCTAGACTTCCTTTCAGACGGCTCCCTCATCAGAAAGGCCATGAATCCATCCTGAAGCTGAAGCTAATTTTTTTTCTTTTGCAAAATATTTTTTTATTAAAACAATCACAAACAAACATAGGAATACACACTAATTTTCTACATGAAAAAAGAATACAGTTGGCCCTCCGTATCCACAGATGCTTTATCCATGGATTTAACCATCCACGCCTTGAAAATATATATTCCCAAAAAGCAAACCTTGATTTTGCCATTTTATTCAAAGGACACCATTTGTATTGAATGGGATTTGAACATCCGCAGATTTGGGTATCCAGAGGGTAGGATACAGCAGATAACAAGGGCTTCGCTATACAAGGAAAGACATGTCTAACCATTTTTAAAAAACCCTTAAAATGCATATACACACCAACATGGAAACAATGGCTGCATCCACACTCCATAAATAATCCAGGTTGACACCGCTTTAAATGCCATGGCTCAATGCTATGAGACTTATAGTTTTCTGAAACAGATCTTTCAGATCGCTCTGGTGCCACAAGCAACTACAGTTTCCAAACTTCTATACCATCCATCCATGACAGTTAAAGTTGTGTCAAACTGGATTATTTTTGCAGTGCGGATGCAGCCTAAGTACGTTGTATACCTATCTGCTGACGATCAGTAATTTGCATTCCTCTCCCAGACTCTCACATACACATACAAGGGACATTTTCAATTTCTGCCTAAAACCTTCCGAGCTCCGGGTTCAACCCTTCCCTTCCTGGGGTTGTCTTCAGCGGATCAAGCTCCCACAAGCCCCAGTAATTCCCTCTAAATTTTTACAAGCTTATTCATGTTTGCCATCAAACGCATGAGTTAGTTTTCTGGAAGCCGTTCCAAGAAACAACCCATTAATTACAGCAACGGCAGCAGCGATAACAACACAAAATGTCTCCTCTCAAGGGCCATTCAGAGGGCCCTTGGTATCCCAGACCCCCTGTGGATACCAAGATCCATTGATGCTCAAATCCCATTAAATAGAATGGATATTAAAATGGTGTCCCTTGTATAAGATAGCCAAATCAAGATTTGCTTTTTTGGAACATATATATACATTAATATTTTCAAGCCATGGATGGTTGAATCTGTGGATAAAGAAAACGTGGATACAGAGGGCCAATTGTATTTCTAAATTCAAGATATAGCCTTGTTAATCTGTAGCGTCAGTACGTAGAGAGATCTTGTAGCACCTTTGAGATTAATTGAAAGAGAGAAGTTGGCAGCATGAGCTTTCCTAGACTTAAGTCTGCTTCCTCAGATGCATTTGACCAATGCCAACTTCTTTCTTCAGTTAGTCTCAAAGGTGCTACAAGATCCCTCTACCTACTGTATTTCTAAATGTTTCCAATAGTTCCAAGGCAATGGTGGTAAACCAAGGAAAAGCTGCTTTGCGATCCAATGCATTCAAATAGTGGCAAGAGTTGGGCTGGACTTGGAGATGGAAGGGGACAGACAGTCAGGATGGTTACCCAATAAATAAATAAAAATGTCCAAATACACACATGAACCCCATAGTGCTTTTTATATATGGCAGTTCCCACCAGTGGCATCACTTGTGTTGGTAACTCATGGTGTCTCCTCCCATATCACACCATTTGTTGTTGTGGTTGTTGTGTGCCTTCAAGTCATTTCCGACTTATGGAGACCCTAAGACGCGCCTATAATGGGTTTTTCTTGGTAAGTTTCTTCAGAGGGGGTGTGCCATGGCCATTCTGAGGCTGAGAAAGTGTGACTTACCCAAAGTCACCCAGTAAGTTTCCCGGGCCAAGCCAGGATTCGAACCATGGTCTCCCAGTGTCCCTAGTCTGTGGAATGACCTGGTGGAAGAGATGAACACACTATCTGAATTTAAAAGAGCATTTAAGGCCAGTCTCTTCCAGCAGTCTTATCCAGGTCATTTTTAAATTGTGAATTTTAAACAATTAATTTTTAAATGTGGATTGTTTTGGTATGTGTATATCTTATTCATCCTTTTAAACTGCTGTGGTTTTTAACTGATGTGTTGTGTCTGTTAATTGTTGTTGTTCCTCATCTCAATCCACGGGGCGAGGCAGATCAGAAATTATTATTATTATTATTATTATTATTATTACTATTATTATTATTATTCTCTGCCATTACACTTTTTTCTCTCTCCTCCTCCCACTTTCATGAAGATGATGATGATGATGATGAAAGTGGGAGGAAGAGAGAGAAACCAGGACATTTTAAAAGGAGCTGAAAAAGTGGGATGGCAAAGGATTAATCAGGATAGATCAAATTGGGATAGTTGGAGGGTATGTCTTACTGCCAGATTTGGATTTCATCACGGTGAACAAGTTCTCTGTCGTCTGTTATCTCTTTCCACTGTCCTTCCTGCAAACATAGGCATCTCTTTCTTCCAGATCATTAATATCGACGTTACAAACGAACTGTTCCCGCGCCAATCTCTTGGGGGCCAGCATTGCTAGATGGACCCTGGCACCTAGATAAATTAATAAATAGCATTTGCAGCAGAACATGGCGTTGCCATTTTGCCAAATCAATAATGCACACACCTTTAAAAGCCTCAAGTCTGTCCTCACTGCAGGACAGCAGCACTTTGGTGTTTCCAGGTGTGTCACTCCCCGGAGCCAAAGCTCTGTGATAACACTCCTCTTCCCAACATTTTACTGGTGCGTGCGCATTGAAAATGGGATGCTTTGTACTTTAACACATCTGATCGCACATACCAAGCATCCCCTCTGTCATGAAAACTTTCTAAAGGCTTTTCTGTGCTTGCCATAGTCTAAATCTTCCTGTTCTGCAGTTGACTGTTCAGTGCAAATGGATTTTTAAAATGTGGGTTGTGCAAGCAATTGGATGTTTTCTGGCTGGAAAACCCTGCCTTTTTACCTTGTTGTTGTTGTCGAGGGTGTTGCGGTGTGCCTTCAAATTGCTCCCGATTTAGAGCAACCCTAAGGCAAAGTACCATGGTAAGATTTCTTCAGAGGAGGTTTGGCCTTGCCTTCTCCTGAGGCTGAGAGAGTGTGACTTGCACAAGGCCACCCAGTGGGCTTCCATGCCCAAGCAGAGATTCAAATCCTGGTCTCCCAGGGTCTTAATGCAGGATTCGAACAGCTACACCACGCTGAATATTTTAAAAATAATGTTTTCTCGGCAAGATTTCTTCTGAGTGTTGCATTCCCTTCCTCTGAGGCTGAGAGAGTATGACTTGCCCAAGGCCAACCTTTGGGTTTCCATGGCCAAGCAGGGATTCAGATCCTGGTCTTCTGGAGCCCAACATTCAACCCACTACACATGATGGCTCTCATTCTAGTATCTTACACAGCTCTCCTTTGGACGTAGCTGAGCATTTTTGTTTAGGGCATGGAAGCGGGGTTGCCCATGTTGTGCCATGGCAAGTATGGATGGCCATTCTCCACAAAATGCTCAGCTATGTCCAAATATGTCTCCATCGGCCCCTGTTTATGGTACTTGCTCCATTGTACACTTGGTTGCACAGTCAGTCACATCATTTTCTTGTATTCTTGCGATCACCCTTTCAGCCCCTGCGACGTGAAGCTCCACCAACTGCGGAAGAGACAAAATGGCGCCCAGGCTCCAAGCCCCCAAATGGGGAACACCTGAGGGAGCTGGGTATGTTTAGCTCGAAGTAGGAATACCTGAAGGAGATCTTTAAGAGAATGGATGGGCATCTTTCAGGAGTGCTGCAATTGCCTTTTCCTGCATGGCAGGGGGTTAGACTATATGGCCTTTGTGGCCCCTTCCAACTCTAAGATTCTATGTTTCTGTGATTCTGTGGTCATTCAACAATTATTCAGTGGGTCTTCCATATTGGGATCTAGGAACAGGATTCGGGCCTCTGCTTTGATTTGGGGGCAAGAAGGCAGACTGTCGGAAGTCCAGCCCAAGCCTATGGGACATGCAACCTCATTATATACACACTTTTCTGAAAGGTCAGCCTCCTACCCTGCCACCTCCACAGTGACTGCCACTGAAAGGTCACAAGGAATCACTTGTCAAATCATATAAAGAAATAAAATGGCCTGTGATGAAGATGGCAAGGATATTCCGACAGCAATTGAACACGATTGAAAAGGACAGCAATCTCAACCCGCTACCTTCCAGCCGGTCCACTTCGAGAGAGTCCCTGTTTAATAATTGTATATCTTTAAATGGCATAGACAGATGTAAGACAGCCTCGTACCCGTATGTGTCTTTTTGTGGATTGCTGCAAAGGTGGTTGTTCCCTTTCTCCCTCCACAAGGACCAAAGGTTCCCCAAATTATTGGCGAGGCTGTGAGCCCCCCTACAAAGCCATTCTGTTTCTGGTGGAGAGTGGCTAAACAAGCATCAGAAGCTAGAAAGTTTGAGAGACACTGACTTGGGGAGCTGTGTATGTTTAACTTAGAGGAGAGAAGACTGAGAGGTGACATGGTATCCATCTTGAAATATTTGAAGGGCTGCCAGGTGGAAGATGGAGTGGGCTTGTTTTTCTGCTGCTCCAGACTAGACCATAAACCAGTGGATTCAAGTTGTAAGAAAAGAGATTCCACCTAAACATTAAGAAGATGTTTAGGAAGATTCAGCCTGGAAACCATGAAGCCCTATGAGGAGCGACATAGGGAGCTGGCCATGTTCTGCCTGGAGAAGAGAAGGTTAAGAGGTGATATGCTAAATCCTATTGTGACTCTCTACCATGAGCATCTGAGGAAGCAGAATTAAGTCTATGAAAGTTCTTGCTGCCAACTTCTTTCAAAGGTGCTACAAGATCTCTCTACATACAGGGTTTTCTTGGCAAGTTTCTTCGGGGGTTTGCCATCATCTGAGGCTGAGAGAGTGTGACTGGCCCAGAGTCACCCAGTGGGTTTCCATGGCTGAGCCAGGATCTGAAGCCGGGTCTTCAGAGTCATAATCCAACGCTCGAATCACCACACCATGCTGTCTCCTTGTGATCCGAACCAGAGATCATTTTCCAAGTGGTGTGAGATGATAAATATACAGAGAATCCTAATACTGTTGTCTCATTGGGTTTCACTCTCTTTTTCCTAATATTTCCTCAGATGGATTTTATGGTTCCCTTTTGTATTGGGGAAGAGACTTAAATGTATGGGAGGATCTGTCTGGATGCATTGTCTGTCTGCTGCCTAAAGTACAGCCATATTGATGCCCTTTTTTGGGGGGGAAGGAATAGAAAGAAAAGGTCTTTAAAAGCGGGGCCACAAAGTGATGAGAAGAAATTCAGAGGCACAAAGAAAGGAGATGAACCCCTTTTAGGCAAAGGAGTCTGGTTGCCTCGAGGATCCATGCCCGCCCCACCTTTGTCCTTGCTTCTTCTCTCCCCTTTGCCTGCTTAATGTCTCCTTGCATTTATTAATACCATTTGCTTTGATGGTTTTTAAACACTTGGCAACCAATTCCAGATGTGCACGATGCTTTGATTGCAAAAAAAAGCAGCTCTCTGGAAATTTCCCGTTTCGTTTTTAATTGGCGCGGTTGAACGTTTGGGGAGACTTGTTTTTTCTTTCTCTCTTTCTTTCTTTCTTTCTTTCCATAACGCATGCACACATACAGAGACACAGACACGCACTTTGTAAGACGATGTATGCTTGCTGGATTTGAGCTTTTGCCTATTCCTCAAAAGGATTGTTTAACCTTTGATGTTATTTCTTTCTTGGTATTCCCTGCTTCAGAGGCCCAGGGTGTTGTTGGGATTTGAGTGCTGGGCTACAGCTCTGGAGACCAGGGTTCGAATCCCTGCTCAGCCATGGAAATCAAGTCTTTTGCAAGTGACACCAGACCTGGAACAGGCTGCTGGGCATTGATGGCACTCCAGTCCCACAGCTGATGGATGGCCAAAGCTCCCTGGCTGGCAGAGATGGACCACCAGATGGGTCTTAGGACAGTTTTTTCCACCAGATGTTCATCCCTCTCTGAGGGGTCATATGATGTGGTCCGCTCCCCTTGGACGCTCCCCTCGGACACCCCTGTTCTTAATCTATTTGGTGTGGAGGATTCCTCCCCTCCATGTGCCAGAATCCGACACCACATTTGTGCCTATTTGCTACAATTATTTCTGGGGACTGGCAGCAGATGGCTCAGGAATCAGCCTCCATCCACAGACCACCACTTTGAAGAGCACTGACTTAGATGGAAATAAAAATGCGTGCCATCTTCGTTCGTGCCTCCTTTGGACTTTGGTGGCGTTTCTTTTCCTGCATTTGGACCATGTCAATGTTTCCATGCAGGATGCGACAGCAAAGGTCCTTGGTTTGCAAAGCGGGCAGCCATCGTCTGCTTTCTGGAAGTTGTCAGTGCAGAAGTCCTACGCGGACCAGGGCGATGGGTTGTAAAGTTTGACAGATGGATACAAACCATGTCATCACATTCAAATCCTCCTCCTCATACCTCTGTACTTGGCAATGCCACTCCAAATTCTGAGGTCTGGCAGGTGGATATTTCAGGAGCGTTTGAACAATAGAGGTTCATAAGACTTACCCATCTAAAGAAAGTCGCTTGGGACGTTGTGCTGAACAACAGTGGCTTTTGCACCTAACTGTTACAGCATCGTTTTATATCGGTGTATTGTTTTAATTAAAGGAGCTTTCATGATTTCCCACATCACCCAGTCAGTGTTTATGACCAAACAGCAGGAGCATTTATATACACGCTCGGGCAAAATGTAGGAAAAGGTGACTCCCTGCAGAGGAAAGATACAATGAAGGAAGATATGTAGTCCAGCATTTTGCTAGCCGAATAATCTAAAGCCTTGGTGCATTTTGCCAGCTGAATAATCTAAAGCCTTGGTTGGTTGAGAAGAGATACACAGTGGCTGGAATCCAGTTGGTGTCTTCTTCTTGTTGTGTGCCTTCAAGCCATTTTTGACTTATGGCGACACTAAAGCGACCCTATGAAGGGGTTTTCTTGGCAAGATGTGTTCAGAAGAGGTTTGCCAATCCAATGCCTTCCCTTGAGGCTGAGAGAGTGTGATTTACCCAAGGTCATCCAGTGGGTTTCATGGCGGAGCAGGGCATCAAACCCTGATCTACAGAGCTGCAGTCCAACACTCAACCTTTAGGGTGTCACCCAATGCGGCATGTACTCCCTGCACCCCCCCCTTCAAATTTCAAACAAGGCAAACTATGGGAAAAGAGATTCCACCTCAATATTAGTGGAGTCTCCTTCTTTGGAGGTGTTTAAACAGAGGCTAGATGGCCATCTTTCACAGGGAGTGCTTGGATTGTGTCTTCCTGCATGGCAGGAGGGGGTTGGAGTTGATGACCCTTGGTTTCTCTTCCAGGTCTAGGATTCTATGATTCGAAGACCCAGGGCTCAGTTTGCGGGGCTCACATCACGCCCAGATGAAGGTGTATAAATGGAACCCCTGTCCATTTCACAATGGTGTTTGTCCAGCAAGGGAAAAGGAGAGGGGTCCCTGTGTTTAATGAAGACAACGGAGCTTAATGATCGCCAGTGAACCATCTGGAGAACATTAGACGCATCAACAAGTCCTCAAAGCCCCAGTTCATCAAGAATATTTCGCTGCTGACAAGAGCAACAAGAGAAAATTAGACCATGGGGAAGCGTGCAGGGAATGAACCCAAAATGGTACCTTTGGCTCATGTACACGTATGAAAACCAAGAATTGTGTATAATGGTTTTAATTACATGCGGAGCGTTTTACAGATTTCAGCTGCATGGCTCACGAAGGGATGCAATCTGAAGATACCATGGTTGAAGAGTCACTCTTGACCAAGGCTCTCCAGTCGGCTTAGTCTTTCTCCTCTCCGTGAGTAATAACATAAACAAGATTCTTGTAGTCGAGGTTCCCGGAAGGATCTGGTGGGAAGGCACTAAACGTTTGCTTGACCTGGGAAAGAGAAGTAGGAAGGAAATGTTAGAAAGCACAGGATATCATTTGATACGGCATGAGTCTCTTTCAGATAGAAGACCTTTGGAACTAAGAATAGGATTCAAACCATGGAAGATAGACCAGCTTCTACATATGTGACAGGTCCTACACAAGTGAGCGGGTGGATAAATCAGCTGGTTTTACTTTCCTGTATTTGTATTTTTCTAAGCCTCAAATTCTTTCCATCCAAGCTAGGAAGACATCTTTGCATTTGGGCAAATTCTTCAACCGTCATCTGCAATGAAATTCCGCCTCCCAAGTGTGCCCAGGCCAAATGGAATAAGTACAACTTCTTCCAGTTTTTTCCATAGTTTTATTTATTTCTTACCCACTTCTCCCCACGGATTGAGGGGATGGAATCCATAGAAATGACCGTGAGCAAGATTCTGCATTGGGAGATGCCACTAACGGCTGCATCCACACTGCAGAAATGATCCAGTTTGATACAGCTTTAACTGCCATGGCTCAGTGCTATGGATTTCCGGGAATTGCAGTGTATTGCGGCACCAGAGCTCTCCGACAAATGTCACGCAAAACTACAATTCTCAGAATTCCACAGCACTGAGCCATTGGCATTAAAATGGTGTTAATCTGGATTATTTCTGCACTGCAGGTACAGCCTATGAAGATGTAGTGATGATGTCTCTCGATGTGTCTCTTCAAAAGTCTACTTTTGAAGGCTCACTCCCCAGCCAGCATGCTCTGGAGACCAGGGTTCAAATCCAAGCTCAGCCACAAAAACCCACTGGGTGACCTTGGGCAAGTCACACTCTCTCAGCCTCAGAGGATGGCAATGGCAACCCCCCCCCCCCGAACAAATCTTACCAAGAAAACCCGTTCATAGGTTCGCCTTCGTCACCGTGTCGGAAACAATTTGAAGGCACACGATGTCAAACAACAATATTTCTTTATATCCCGCTTTCTCCAAAAAATTAGGACTTGGAGCAGTTCCGAATTTGTATTAAAATTTTTAACGCAATTAAAAATAGACAAAAAGCATTAAAACAGAATTAAACTATTGCAGTATTTAGAATGCATCACTCTTTAAAGAGAATAAAATGCAATTTGGAAAAGATAAAACCTAGCAAGATTGAGAGGCCTTGTTGGTCATTGCAATTGTGCAACGATGGGAAGACGAATGAGAAGAATTGCAATGTCGCAAGTCAGGCTTGCAACATCATAATTACTGAACAGCCCACGTTTATCTTTTTAATTTATTTATGAAAGTGAGAACAGGAGGGAAAAGGGCGAGGGAGTGCAGCCAAGGAAGAAAGATAGCATTAGAGATATTGGCCATTTAAAACCTGGATCCTCTGGGTTAATTCGAATTAGAGCAGCCTTAGCTGTTGAATGGTGAGTCAATGCATAGGTAACATCCACTGATGGTGCATCTACACTGTAGAAATAGCACAGTTTGACACCACTTATAAGTGCAGCAGCTCCATCCTATGGAATCTAGGGATTTGCAGTTTTCCTTCCTGGAAAAAAGAGGTGGCAACCCTGATACGTTTGTCTCTGGTGACTGTAGATTCCTTCCAAGTTCTGGAGATTTTTCTTTCTTAAAAAAAAGATGATCATTCTTGCCAAAGGGAATTAAAATCAAAACCAAACCGATCTTACCTCTTCATCAGTGAACCGGTCTGCCTGTGTCATGAGCATTTCTTTCATGCTGGAGACAAGAAAGAAAAACACAGGAATACCACAGTTAATGCAACAGATGTATTCCTTGCATAATTCCTTTAAGAGAAAACCCGGTACCATACTGAGTTGCTATGGGTTGAGTCTCCCTTTTCAGACATGCGTGGGACCAGAAGTATTTTGGATTTTGGAGGGGAAATTGGATTTGGGAATATTCGCAGATATCTTGGGAGTGGAAGTCAAGTCTTAAACACAAAATTCATTTATAGCTTGAAAGTAATTTTATACAATGGGTTTGATAATGTGCATGAAACAAAGTTTGGATACACTGAACTGTGAGAAAGCAGAGGTGTCACTGTCTCAGCCAACCATGAAACATGTGTTGGGTTCTGGAGCATTTTGGATTTCCGAATTCCAGATAAGGAAGACTCAACCTGTATCTGAGAAGGCCTGACTTATGGCCAGTCCCAACCAACTCTATTGAATGCATGCAGACTCAATCCCATTGATTCAATGGGTCTCCTCTACCCAAAACTGCCTATAAGATCCAGAACTTGTTTTCCAAGAAGGCTTACTTTTCAGACCATATTTCCCTCCCCCCTTTCTTTTAATTTAATTTACGAAAATGCCCAGCGTTGTTTGGCATCTTCCATTCACGTGTATCCAGTGGAGGGCTTTTTGGAAAGAATTTGAAGCAAGGTTTGCAAAGGAGGGGTTTGGGTGGTGAATAGAGGAGGATCAAACGTAATTATAAGCTTCAAAAGCCGAGCTTCTGGCATCCTTCGGCATGAGGAGGAACAGGGAAATAACCCAGCACAGTTTCCATTATTTATTTTATAGAGAAACAGAGATTCAGATTTTCCAAATGGAGGAGCTCTGAGCTCTCGGCAGTTGTTGTTTTCCATACTATTTGTTTCTTCAGCAGCTGGGTGGGACCCAAAAAAGAAAAGAAAGAAAATCATAGATTCCCCCCCCCCAAAAAAACCTGGATTTATAATATAATTGTATAAATTGTCTACAGTCCAGGACCTGCCCATTGGCTTAGATGTGGAACGTGAGATTGTATCTGTTGGGCCGTTCTAATTTTTTTTTTTAAATTTAAATATATTTAAGTCCATTCTTTGGTTTCCTAATGAATCCTGGGAGGCAACTTCGGACAAAAAAATAATAATGGAACAAATTGTTTTGTTAATTGGGATGATCGGGCGTGCAATGCTGCCTCAGGAGAACATTGTGGAATTGCAGACATTGTCACGGATGTGCATCCAAGAAGGCTTTGATCCTTGTATGGTTTCCATCAGAGGTCGCCCGCAGTCTTGGGGCCCAAAGAGATGAGATGTTGTGCGGTCCACAGTTGGACCGCCTCTCTCATATTTCTTTTAACAGCACCCCTGGGTAAGCTTGGGTTGGACTGGGACCTTGGCATTGCATGAAGAAGGTCTGAAACTTCTCCTAATGGTTCCCAGTTCTTCTGACCAATCCCCAAAGCTGATCTTTGCCCTCTTGTGTAAAACATGCCGGTGTTGGGTTTTCATGAACGCTGAGTAAGTTGAGAATGGCTGGAATCAATTCAAGGTTGCATCCAGAAGCAGAATTGTGAATGTAGTGTCCTTCTGCTTGTACATTGCGTGTGCAGATGTACACTGAGCATTGCACCTGGAGGTGCAGACATTGTGCACTGCCTATGCAGAAATGCACAAACATTTGGATCTGCAACACTGCAATTCACTAACAAGGCAGCATAGTGTGTGCTTACTCCATGGCTGCATTGTGTGCCTTCAAGTCATTTCCTACTTATGGCGACCCTATCATGGGCTTTCCTTTCAAGCGTCTTCAGAGGGAGGTTGTCATTGCTATCCTCTGAGGCTGAGAGAGGGTGACTTGCCCAAAGTGGGTTTACATGGCTGAGCTGGGATTTGAACCCTGATCTCCAGAGTTACAGTCCAATGCTCAAACCACTACACCATGCTGGCTCTCCGAAAGCTTATATTACAACTTCGTTCGCTCAGTTAGTCTTAAAGGTGCTACGGGTTCCCTTTGCATAGTGATATTCCAGCCGGACACGGCGATGTCTCTGAATTTTGTGCAACAAGGTGACATCCATTATCCGTATCTCCTGATCACCATCAACATCATAGAAGCAGCTGGGGCAGCGGGAGAAAAACTTTGCCCTCCTACTCCTACTCAAAATCCGTTCCAAGACACCCAAATGAGTCACAACTTTCCAAGCAAGGAGTGAAGGCACACAGTGGAAAAAATGAAAAATGCCCCCAAAGGATGTTTTTAATGAGATGACGGTTCTTATTAAAAGGCTAGGCATGGCCAGTTTTTGGTGCTGGTGGGGAGTCATTCTCCTATTGCTTTACTCCCCCTCCATTTTTTTTCCAATATGAAAAACAAATCTATTAAGTAATACCAACCATCATCTTGAAAGGGGCAAGATTTTCAAAGAGATGGGCGCTCCTCTTTAAAAAATAATAATTATTAGAGTCAAATGTCTAAATGCTGGAAGTATATAAAGAGAAGCTGAGCTTCAAAATATGGTCACGGAATTGATTTAATGGTTGGTTTCATAATGATCAACGTCACCCATGGGTCTCATAAGCAACCATTATGTTGTGTTGTCTCATGAGTTTAGCAAAGTTTCGTGTGGCGGGTGTTTGGTGAAGGAAGAGGAAATAAAAGGTAAAACCTGGGAAGCTTGCTGCACGCAACTGAGCTGTGCTTTGCAGTCCAGAAAGATCTTGCTTGGAAGTGAGCTGTGCTTTGAAGACCAGGAAGGCCTTTCATGAAACTGCGTTGTGCTATGGGAAACTCTTGGGTGGAACTGTGTTGTGATTTGCAACCCAGGAAACTCTTACATAGGATGGAGCTGTGCTTTGAATACTATGAAGCCTTTGCCTGGAACTCAGCTGTGCTTTGCATCCTATGTTCTTGCTAGGAATTGAGCTTCACTGTGCGACCGAAGCAGCTGCCATGTGTTAAATGAAGAGGCAAAGGGGGAAAGCATAGGTGAGCATGCCCTCCTTCCTTGTCATCCTTGACACCCCTCATATTTTGAGAATGAACCTCTCCAGTGAGAAGCCTTCTCTTCCTTCCATGTAGGAAATCAATGAATTTTGCTATAGATTAGATAATTAGTGCAACATTTGAATATATTAAGTTTATGAAATGTAGTAAAGGCTATAATGTTAAATATGGTATGAATTGGTAAGAACCAATCGAAATTTTGATCAGGGATGGTCAATCGCAAAGGAAGATGACCATTCATTCCCCTGTACACTTTCGCGCTGGACTACTCCGTCAATCTAATTTTGGGATTCAGCTGAAATATTACCAGTTTTTAACAAGAAGGGGTGTCGAATGAAGGGAAGGGATTCAAACAGTCGTGAACAATCCGGATGAGGTTCAGTGCCAAATCCAGGGGTCACCCCTCTTAAAATAGTGCAAAATAAATCCCTGTTTGTTCAGGATCTTCTGAGAAGCTCCGGAGCCCTCTGCTGCTATGCTAGCCAGCTGTTCACACATGTGTCCCACTGTCACAGCTGCCATAGCAGCAAGTCACACAATCTGAGGTCAGAACAAGGTGCCCAGCCACGTAATTGATAGTGGGTGCCTCCTCCTAAGGAGCCCTGGCATTGGAACGGAGGGCCTGGGTTAACCATGGGAGTTCGGGGTATCTCTGGAGCCAGGATACTCTGGGCTACCCTTGGAGTTTCCTCGCGAATGCAGGCAGGACCTATGAGAGATTCGGATGAAGCTGGTTATATTGCCAGGAGCTGAAAGGTTCTGCATCAATCTGACCAAGACGACCAGAAGGTTTAGAGGCAAGAAAGTGATGATGGATTTAGACCTGGGATGCATAAAGGGACATGAGAGATCATCAAGGAAAAGGAGGTGGTTTATCCTCCACAGAATTATAACATAGAAGAGAAAAGGGAGTTTAGTGGCACTGTGGAGATTATGTGCCTTGCGTACACCAGGCAAGTGTAAATACAAAACATCTTTCTCCTGATCACTGAAATCATGGACATTTAGTTAAAAGCCAGCCCATCTCAGCAGATTTGATGGATCAGTGTTGAAGACTTCATTTTCACAATGCCATCGACTGGTGACGAAATGCCAACCTGACAATGGCCAAATGAAAAAGAAAGGGAAAGAGTTATTTAAACACACACACACACACACACACACACACAACTTACTAGTCTGCTTTCACATAACCTTTTCCTTCTCGGTCGAAAACCCGAAAGGCATTCAAAATGATCTCTTCTGGATCTGTGCCTAAAAAGGGAACAAGCAGAGGAATTCATATTTGAAAATGCTTTTCTAAGTAATACTGCTTAGAAAAGTCCTTAAAAAAGCAGCCCCAATGCAACACTCAGACATGTATCCTAATACAATTTCCCTACACAACAGGACCAGTGCTTTGAGTGTGTCTTCCTGCATGGCAGAGGGTTGGACTGGATGGCCCTTGGGGTCTCTTTCAACTCAGTGGTTCTATGAAAATCATGAAACCCATTGGGTGACCTTGGGCAAGTCACATGTTCTCAGCCTTGGGGAAAGGCAATGACAAGCCTCCTCTCCACACATCTTGCCAAGAAAATCAAGCCTTTATCTTGTGAGCCGCCGTGGGTCCCTTTCTGTGAGAAAGGCAGCCTAGAAATTCATCATCATCTTCTTCATCATCATCATCATCGTCATCATCATCCCCATGATAGGATCTCCTTAGGGTTGCCATAAGTTGGAAATGACTTGAAGGCACACAACAACTGGTACCAGAGCTCTGTACAGAGAAAGCTAAATGTCTCACAAAACTATAGAATTCCATAGCATTGATCCACAGCAGTTAAAGCGGTGTCAGCCTAGACTATTTCTGCAGTGTAGATGCAGCCTAAATTGTCGTAAATTTGACCCCATCATGAGAAGGTACGACTCATTAGAAAAGGCAATAATGCTAGGAAAGGTAGAGGGTAGAAGGAAAAAAGGGAGAGTGCATACCAGATGGATAGAGTTAGCCAAGGAGGCTAAGGCTATATTCTGGAGGAACTGTGCAGAGTGGTAGAAGAAAGGGTCTTGGAGGTGTGAAGTCGTAGGCTTTCATGGCCAGCATCCATAGTTTTTTGTGGGTTTTTCGGGCTGTGTGGCCATGTTCTAGAAACGTCAGAAAGAAACTCTTCTAGAACATGGCCACACAGCCCGAAAAACCCACAAAAAACTACGGTCTTGGAGGTGTCTCATGCACAGGGTTGCCATGAGTCAAAGTCAACTCAAAGGCAAGTAACAACAACAACAACAATTATAACAAAAGTTATTCAGAGGGAGAGAAGGGGTCGGATGGGAGATTGGGATTCAAGGAGCAAGTTGCTGGCCTTCCAACGCCCGACGATGATCAGTTGAGCAGAAGAGAAAGACAACAACTCCCCGAAAAAGCGGCCCGCACTCCACAAAAACAAAAACAGCATTCTGTGTTAATGCCAACCACATGGGTTGCTCCGCTCTACAAAGCATTGGAAGAAATGCAATTTGTATCCCACACAGAGATGCCGCCTGCCTTCAAAGAGACCACTTTGTGCATCGGTTAATCAAGAGGGAATGGTTGGCGCTTCAAAGCTGGAAGTCCAGTAGGAAGACCGATCGCAACCTCCTCCTCGTTCTTCTCCCACCACCGCCACCAAATGGGTGCAAAGGGGTGGAAGCATCCCTCCAGTGCAGAAGACTTATTAAATATTGTTTTGGGAGACAGGCTAGTTAGAAAGAGAGCAAAGGAGTTTATGGGAGCTGAGGAGGCTTGCCGGTTTGGGAATCATCCCACATTTCCAGGCAATAACCTAAGATCTAGATCATGGCCCCTGGTGTTATGTGTTACGAATTAAGTACTAACCACAGTTGCTTTCAGCTGGTCATTCACACACAGAGACACAAGCATACAGAGAGAACGTATCTTCCTGTTTGGAAACTAGGGACCTGTCTTTGCTGTTGCTGTTGTGTGCCTTCAAGCTGTTTCTGGCTTATGGGGATCCTAAAAAGAACTTATTGTAGGGTTTTCTTGGTGAGTTTCTTCCAAGATTAGAGACTCTCCACCAAAATTGGAGACTCGGAGCATTTTCCCCAGTTCGGGATGCAAGGCAACTTATAACAACTACCATAGATTAAAAAGTCACAGTATGCAATCTAAGTATGAAATGATTATAAGTTGTTTAGAAGCATAAACCATTACAACAAAACTAAACAAGAAATCCAACGCGTTCTACAAGGCCCACTTCCATCTAAAAACTCAATTCTCAAAGGCCTGTCAGAAGAAGAACTGCCTGAGGAAATATAGTAAGGAGGATGCCAGTCTAACCTTTCTGGGAAAGGAGTTCCAGAGCTTGGGAGCAGCTACCAAGAAGGCCCTTGCCCTCTGTGTTCCCACCGAAGGGGTCTTGGGGATTGTTGGACCTCCCCAGATGGCCTTCCCCAGAAGATCTCAAAACACGGGCAAGTTCATAAAGGAGAATATGGTCCTTCAGATAACCTGGGCCTGAGCCATGGAGGAGAGGGATGCTCCAGACAGACCATTCTGTTTCTGGTTGTCCCTTACCTTTGAGCTTCTCTCCAAACATTGTGAGGAAGACGGTGAAGTTAATGGCACCTGGGGCTTCCTTGATCATTTCTTCCAACTCTTCGTTCTTGACGTTCATGCGACCTGTGACACAACAGTATCATCTGTCTTATACAATATATATATATATATATATATATATATATATATATATAAATCCATTGCCTGTTACAAGAATTTCTAGATCCTCCAGTGCAACTCTATGGTCAACATCTGCATAGAATCATGTTGGAGGACCTACAAATGCCTGGAGAAGTGTTCTCTCTAGGAACATCTAGGTTCTCCAGCGCAACTCTATGGGCAAAGTCTGGCAGAGTTGCACTGGAGGACCTAGAGATTCCTAGAGAGAACATAGTAGTAGTAGTAGTAGTAGTAGTAGAAGAAGAACAAGACATGTTGATGCTGGATGCCTTGTTGTGACTTCAGAGCGAGCAAAGTACTACTACTACTACTACTACTATAATTTTATTTATTTATATTCCACTTTCCCCCTGAAATTGGGACACGAAGCAGCTTGCAAATTAAAACATATTAATCCAATCTGCAAAAGGCATAGCCACAAATGTGGAGGGCTGACTGTACTTCTAAAATCCTGTTAATAATATAATGCAATTCTGGTTTTTTACCCAGCGCAGCAAACGTATCTCTCAGGTCAGCCTTGTCAATGAAGCCGTCTCGGTTCTGGTCCATAATTGTGAATGCCTGTGGAGGAACCAGAGAGGAGATCATGGCTCATACTCGAGGAGACAGCAGACCTTCAATTACGGTCCTGTCCGCACGGGTCAAATAAAATATCCTACAGGTGCTGTAGGCTATATTTCAGAGGAAGGAACTGGCAAAACTGCCTCTGAGGATGCCTTGCCAAAGAAAACCCTATGAAGTTCATGGGGTTGCCGTAAGTCAACAGGTCATTTGAAGGCACATCCATACACAAATATTTACAGAAATACTTTGGGAGTCCTCATAAATCAAGAACTGTCCAGCCAAGCCAAACCAAGAAAGGCAAGAAGAAACGAGTAATTAAGATTTATTTATCCTATAGATCACATCAAAAATAGACCCAGTCTTTGGCCAAGAGAACCCACCGTGGATTGAAAGAGATTGTACCTCCTTAAATTCCTGGATCTGGCTTTGATCGAACATGGAGAACACATTGGAGCCGCCACCTTCTTTCTTGTGCCGTGCCATTTTGGGGGCCTGTAAATTATAAAAATTGGAACAATCATCATATGAGGACCACCGATATTCAGGCAACACTGCTGCTGAACCCTGTCTACAAAAAGAGAGCTAGTAGTGGTTGGAGTGCTGGACAAATATTTCCAGAGACCACGGGTTCAAATCCCTGCTCACTCCGAGAAACCCACTGTGTGATCTTGGGCAGGTCACACTCTCTCAGTCACAGAGGAAGGCCATGGCAAACCGCCTCTGAAGAAACCTTGCCTATGGTAGGTCCTCCATAAACCAGAGTTGAAGAACATCACAGAAGAACAGCAACATCTCCAAAATAAATTCAGCACCTTGGACATTTCCTTTCAAGTTCAGATCACCCCATTCCCATGGAAGCCACCAGCTGCCAGGGTCCACTCCATGGGTGCAAAGGTTTGCAAAAGGGTTCCCGAATTCTTTCCCTGGGTCCCAAACATATGCAACCTGTATTCATAAAAGAGCATTTATGCATTATTCCAAAATGAGCTAGCCATGCTAGTCTACTAGGCTTAAGCATCCAAGAATCTTGGGCACCTTTGTGACTTACTGTGGCATGATCTTTCATGGGCTTTAAGCCACTTCTTCAGATTATAAATCTCATTCATTAGACCTGATTTCTACTTCTCTGTAGAAGAGTTGTTGCATCTGTTTGTTGTTGTTGTGCCTTAAAGGAGTTTAAGGAGTTTCTGACTTACGGTGTTTCTGGAGTTAAGGAGTTTCTGACTTACGGTGACCCAAAGGCAACCCTATCAGGGAGTTTTCTTGGTAAGATTTGTTCAGAGGGCATTGGTCTTTTCCTCTTTTTGAAAAAGTGTGTCACCCAGTGGGTTTCTATAGCCAAGAGGGGGTTCGAACCCTGCTCTCCAGAATGTAGTAGCTCAAACCTTTGTGTCACACTGGCTCTCATAAAAAGAATAATTCAATAATATCAAAGGCTGGCCAGAAGATACACCAAACCAGAGGCTGGGTGGGGTGGAAGGAATGGAAAGAATATTCTGTATGATAGAATCATAGAGTTAGAAGGGACCCTAAAGGCCATATAGTCCAACCCCCCACCATGCAGGAATGCACAAGTAAAGACCTTCTGAGAGATCCCCATCCAACCTCTGTTTAGAGACCTCCAAAGAAAAAGAACCCAAGGCAATTTATTTCCCTGTTCAATGGCTTTTACAGTAATAAAAAAGAGGGGGGGGGTTCCTCCTTATATTCAAGTGGAATTTTTTCTCTTGTAATTTGAATCCTAGTCTCTGGAGCCATCTTCATACATGGCGGCTCCATCTTCTACATGATTATTCATTTCCCAGTTAAAATATATATATATATATATATATATGAGTTTCCTTACCACCGGGAAAACTCATAACGGACATGTTTCTCACCATTTTCACCCTGTATTCCAACATCCCAAAGTGTTCTGAAGGAGGTTTGGGCAAAACCCATGTTTCTCTGCAGAAAATACGTCTTTATGCATACCCAAAACAGATCTGTTTTCCACAGGGGAGGGGAACGAAACCTCAAAACACTTTGAAATGTTCAGCTACAGGGTAAGGAGGCAAGGAGGGTCATTATTTGCCCTTGCATGCCAGGATGAAATAGCTGAGGATTTGCATCCAATAATAGACGCAGGCACATATATTTGAACTAGGTTTCCTTTGTGGGAATTCTTTACATTTCTCTGAGCTGATACGGTCAAGAAGTCAGAGCAAAGGAGGACAGCAGGCCGAGGGAAAGGAGCAGAGAACATCAATCCGCACATAAACAGCAAGATTGAGAGATCAGAGACGGGTGTCTCTTTCTCTCTAGGGACAAGTAGGAATGTATAGTTAAAGGAAAGCAAGCTGTTTCTGCACAGAGGTGCCCTAAAGCCCACCTAGACCACCTTGGAAAGCAGGAGGAGAAATGCTCCAGGTAGTTGCAAGGTGACCAGAGATCATTATCGCAAAGGAGGGCAAGGCGCCGCAAAACGTAGGACGTTCCAGGAAAATACAGAGCAGAGGTTCCCAGTCTTTGCTCCGCCAGATGTTTTGGACTTCGCCACCCAGAATTCCTGACTGTTGGCCAAGTTGGTGGAGGCTTCTGGGAGCTGAAGTCCCAAACACCTGGAGGGCCAAAGTTTGGGAATCACTGATGTAGGATAGTACAAAACAAAATGCAAAATAAAAACACTCATATATATATATATATATATATATATATATTCATTTCCTATGGTTTACTTAGAGCTATATTGCCCTACACTATATGTTGTTATGTACTCAACCCTATTTTTCTGACGAACTTCTCTTTGTTGGAATCCCTTGTTGGCTGGCAATACACTTGCAGGACTCTGAGCAAGACAAACGCTTCGTATATTGTATTTTACCAGCAACAAATTCTGCATTTAAAGTATTCTTTTCATTTCTCTGTGGCGCCAAAATGAAGGGGAAAACACTTTCAAGCCCATTGCCTACTCAACAGCCTTCTTAGCCGTGCTCAAAATGGAGGACATTTTGGAATTCTTCCTCGACAGAAGGTTGAAATGTAGGGCATGTCCTGGAAAAGGAGGACATCTGGTCACCCTGGGTAATGACCATCTTTTGGCCCAGATTAGAGAAGATGCTGGGAATGATCTCCCCATAAATGCCTCTCCAACCGGTAATGGTTTGAACGTTGGACGATGACTCTGGAGACCTGGGTTTGAATCCCCGCTCAGCCATGAAAACCCATTGGGTGCCCTTGGGCAATAAGTCACACTCTCTCGGCCTCAGAGGATGGCAAGGGCAAACCTCCTTTGAACAAACCTTGCCAAGAAAAACCCATGATAGGTTCGCCTTAGGGTCGCCATAAGTTGGAAATGACTTGAAGGCACACAACAGCCACCACCTTAATAGTGGATCACTAGGAACAGCTATGATACTCTCTTTAAAAACTTAGGAGCTGGCATGGATAAAAGGCCAGGCAAGGCCGAAGCATTGCCCCTAAAGAAATGTTCTCCAAACAGGCAGCTTTTTTGGGGTGTGTGTGTGTGTGTGTGTGTGTGCTACAACTTCTGTTCTCTCCCCCGGGATTCCTTTCCAACCCAGTGAGTTTGCAATTGTTCGATCCTCTCCTTTTATGGACAGCATTCCATACCTCTGATCATATATTTCTTTTATTCTCCCTTTTGCAATCCTGCTATAATTAGACGATAACTCTAATCCAAGTGTCTCGGTTCGTGATGTCACGACACATGCCAATGAAGTGACGTTTGGGGATTCAGGAATTGAGGGAAAAGGGGGGGATTTTGTTTTCCAGATCTTTTGGAGCACAGAGCAATTTGATTCATCTAGGCATGATAGAGGAGGAGGAGGAGGAAGTATTTTCCCACATGCCAAATAATAGGCTTTCTATCAGGAGAGAAGCACTTTATTCACCCTAAAAGAAGGGGCAGGAATAGGGAGAGGGCAGTTTAGGATCTATAAGGACAACCCTAAAAAACCAAAGGCCTTTCCAATCTAATTTTCTATTTCCAGAGCTGGGAAATGGCTTTTGGTATTACACTTTCCAGAATCCCCGATGACCATGCTGCCTTGAGGATTCTGAGATTAGAATCAAAGGCCTACATTTTGCCTCAGATGTCATTTTGGTTCATCGAATATTAGAGTTGGAGGAGACCCCAGGGGTCATCTAGTCTAACCCCTTTCGCCATACAGGAACTCACAATCAAAGCACTCCCAAAAGATGACCATCCAGCCTCTGCTAAAGACCTCCAAAGAATGAGACTCCACCAAACTCCAAGGTAGCAATGTCTTCCACAGTCAGACATCTCTTACCATCAGGAAATTCTTCCTAATGTTGAGCTGGAATCTCTTTTCCTGTAGCTTGCATCCGTTGCTCCATGTCCTAGTCTCTGGAGTAGCAAAAGAACAAGCTCACTCCTACCTCACTATGTTGTTGCCGTTGTTGTGTGCCTTCAAGTCATTTCCGACTTATGCCGACCCTAAGGCAAACCTATCACTGGGTTTTCTTGGCAAGTTTTTTCAGAGGGGTTTGCCACGACCATCCTTTGAGGCAGAGAGAGTGTGACATGCCCAAGGTCACCCACTGGGTTTCCATAATCAAGCCAGTATTCGAACGCCGGTGTCCAGAATCATAGTCCAATATTCAAACCACTCTGCCATGCTGGGTTCACCTTAGGAGCACCATAGGTCAGAAATGACTTGAAGGCGCACAACAACAACAACAAAGTAGGCAATGAGGACATTGAAACAGTTAAAGGTTTTCCAAACTTTGTCTTAGTTATTTTCTTAGAGATTTTCTTTGTCCTTTCTCAATGCTGCCTCTTTTTCTGAACCGCATCATAACCTTGGCCAACTGGGGCAATGGTCCAACTCTGCCAAATGGTAGGGCTGGCCCTCCAAGTTTTTCTAGACTTTCTAGAGCCGGGCCAAGAGATCCTCCTCATCCCTTTTGCAGATATTTGTGTTTATATAAAATACCGTTCTGTGTGGTCTGCACATTTGGGCTCCTTTCCTTCCTCTGCCTGCATTACAGGACGGCTACAACTTGTAATTATTATTGTACTATTTCTGACAACCATGTTTTGTCTCTGCTAATCCTTTGAAAGTGGCATTACCGAGGAGCTGAAACATTACGATGCCATAAAACCTCGGTAATATTTATAAACCCTTTAAGACATCGTAAAGTGTGAGAGGTGGTGTGTGTGTGTGTGTGTGTGTGTGTGTGTGGAAGGCGGTGGGGAAGGAGGGGAATGGAAAGCCTCCCTGCAGAGTTCATTTAGCATAATTACATGTGCATTTCTCCCTGATTAATAAAGAGCGATCATTTCCTTATGTATCAACATCCTCAGGTTGCTTTCATTAAGAATATTGCCATCATTATTCAGGCTTGGAGCAAGGCCTGTGCCTTCCACAACAGCTGCCTTCCACCATTTTAGAAGCATCAGACACTTCCCCTGGAATCAGGATGCTACCTTGCAATATATATATATATATATATATATATATATATATATTGCAAGGTAGCTATCGATGTAGTAGCAGCATAAGCAATAGATGAGCCCCTGGCTTAGGGTGGGTCTACCCTGGCCAAAATATTCTAGGGTGCCCCCGAAATAATACCCCCCTTACCTGCTCCCTTTTGCTGTGGATTTTGGGCTCTCACAGCCCACAATGGGTGATTACCTTCTCATCCATCTCCGTTCCTCGCCCGGTACCATTGCTAAGGTCAGAATGAAGGTACCCAACCATACTATCAACACTAGCAATCTTGTTCTGATCTGTTTTCACAGATTATATTTTTAAAACTGTGTTAAGTTTAATTCTTTCTTAAGGGGGGGGGAGTAAGATATATGATTATGTACCGTTATTATGTGTTGTATTGGTTTGTTTTAACATGTAAGCTGCTCTGGTTACTATTATAGTAGAAAAACGGGATACAAATAAAAGTTTTATTTATTTATTTATTTATTTATTATTCTAGGAGCAACTTGCTCTCGCAGTGAAGGTGCCGGGCAGCTTGCAGGGTCCGCGAGTGAAAGCAGCCACCATTATCACTGAGAAGAGAGCCAAAACCTCAGAGCAAGGTGAGTTATTTAAATGTGGGATTGGGTGCAGGCATCATATATAGACAGTCAATGTTGAGACAGCCAAGACTGAGAAGGTGCTCTCTTGCATCTTCACCAAGCTCACCTCTGATGGTGATGGGACCAGGACCTTCACTGAAGGAGATGTGGTCCTTCAGATAGGCTGGACCCAAACCATATAGAGCTTTATGGGTCGTAACCAGTGAGTCTGGGAAACCAGGTTTCAAATCCCCATTTCGGCCATGGAAACTCACTGAGTAACCTTGGGCAAGTCTCACTCTCTCAGCCTCAGAGGAAGGCAAGGACAAGCCCCCTCTGAACAAATCCTGCCAAGAAAACCCTGTGATAGGATCACCTTAGGGTCGCCATGACTTGAAGGCACACAACAACACCAACAAGGCTGGCTACTTTCTTCCAAGGTAATGGAAACGCCTCCATGGTGCACCAAGTCATGGGGTGCTGCTTTTCTGCATTGTAGCAAGCAACAAGTGGCATACACAAGTGTTAGCCCACCGCACAGCTACGTATGTCTTTTTTATTCCCATTGTTGCAGAGGCGGGTATTCTCTCTCTTCCTCCGCAATGACCAAATCTCTTTCAGGATTCACCATTTCAGTGCCCTTCGTGGCCATTCAGTGAGTGATGGAGAACAGGGGGCAGGATATGTCCCTTTAGCTGGAGGCAGAATGATGGCCCCCACACTTATCTATGGATAATGCCATCATTATGTGTCTGCGAACGGAGATATAGCTAGACACTTCTCTGCTTCCCGTACCTGCTCTTCACCAGCCATTGAATGGCCATGGAGGGAGAACTATCATAACAAAAGGGTGATCCCTAGGAGTGCATTTCTGCCACTTAGACTATGCTCAGTGACTTGGGCCTCGGTCAACAAGAAGTTACTTTTCAAGGAGTGTAGCACATAGGAGGACTGGATTACTTTTTGAAAATAACTCTAAAGACCATTTCAACTATGGAATTATTTACTGGGATAGGAGCGCATGAAGCTCTTTGGAAGTATAGGTTTTTGTGGGTTTTTTGGGGTGGGAGGCCATGTTCTAGAAGAATGTATTTCTGACATTTCACCTGCATCTGTGGCTCTTCAGATATCTCCATGCCACCATTCTCTGAAGATGCCAGCCACATATGCAGGAGAAACATCAGGAATACATTCTTCTAGAGCACAGCCTCACAGCCCCCCAAAACCCCACAAAACCTGATAGATGCCAGCCGTAAAAGCCTTCGACTTCACACTGGAAGTGCTCAAACAGCATTGGGGAATCCACCTTTCAGGGAGAAATAGTTTTCTGCCCAGGATTAAGCAGAGGGCTGGATTAGATGACCTCACAGTACTTTCTTCATGGCTATGATGCTCCCTTTTTCCTTTTCCTTTTTTTAAGGCAGAAAAAGTGTCTCAGAAAGCAAAGCAAGGGTTGTTTTTTTTTTTTAAACCCTACACAAATTGAAAACAGTCTGAGACAGTAAAACGTTTTGTAAAGGCAGCACTAATGCATCAATTTAATAATAATAATAATAATAATAATAATAATAATAATAATAATAATAATAAATCTGTTTAAAGCAGCTGGTTCTAATTCAGTCCTTAGGAACCACAGCTCACGTATTTCAAGCAGGCTGGAGTTTTAAAAAAACAACATTTCCAGCAGTGATGTAGTGATTAAATTGCCAGCCTAAAGAGTGGAAGAGCCCAGTTCAAATCCCCCACTCAGCTGCGAAGGCTGCTTTAGTCTGCTCACTACATTTTAGTCTGATCTACCTCACAGGGTTGTTGTGAGGATCAAAGGCAAAGAGGGAGAACCATGCATAACCCTTTCCATTCCTATCTTGAAGAGTCGGATACATAAACAATGAAGAGGATTGAGAAGGAGTTGGACTGATCTCTGTGGGACAGGTCTTAAACCATTTTGGTAAAAGACCCTGGCTGTATCTGTACTGCAGAAATAATCCAGTATGACACCACTTTAACTGCCCTGGCTCAATGCTATGGAGTTCTGGGAATGGTAGTTTGTTGTGGCACCAGAGTTCTCTGACAGAGAGGGCTAAATGTCTCACAAAATGACAATTCCCACAATTCTATAGCCTTAAGACATGGTAGTTAAAAAAGCGGTGTCAAACTGGATTATTTCTGCAGTGCAGATGCAGCCCCTGCCTGGCTTTCACCCCCAGTTATCTGATCTTGATGATGACAGAAGAGAAAGCAGAGCCTCAGTCTCATTTATTGTTGTTGTGTGCCTTTGTGTCATTTCTGATTTATGGCAACCCTATCACATTTGCCCCTATGAATGAGAGCCAGCATGGTGTGGTCTGAGCATTGGACTACAACCCTGGAGACCATGGTTCGAATCCCCGATTGGCCAAGGAAACCTGGTGGGTGACTTTGGCTGAGTCTCTGTCCCAGAAAATCATAGAATCATAGAACTTGATGGCCTTTGAGGTCTCTTCCTGATCCATGCTTCTACGATTTTCTGGGGCTGAGACTCATCTAAGGTCACCCAGTAGGTTTCCCTGGCCAATTGGGGATTTGAACCCTGGTCTCCAGGGTCGTAGTCCAACGCTCAGACCACACAACGGTGGCTCTTGTTCATACGGTCACCATAAGTCAAAGCTGACTTCATGGCAAGCAACGGCTTCCAGAATTACAAGAAGGAGAGAAAGAGAGACAGAACAAAAATGAAAGATGGAAGAAAGAGAAAGAGACCCTTACCATGTTGATGTTCTTCGCCTTCTCTGCCCTCCAACCCCAGACAATGAGCATTGTCCCTCTATATATAGGCTCCTTCTGGAGCCAAAATATGCTGGCTCCAAGTTTAGACAATGGATGTAAGCACACCAACTGGACCTCCATGCCATTCCAAACATTTCCAGCCCCTCGCTAGGTTTGCATCCATAGTATTAACACCACATATAAGTAGAACGGGAAAGCCGAAACCACACGGGGTGAGGGCGAAATGCCATTCTGGGTGCACAAATGTTTTTTCAGAGCAGCTCTAAAGTGGCATTGGATTGATCAGAGAAATCTTCACAGGGTAAGATGGGGAAATTTTCGCACCCACAGCCTTACAAAGAGAAAAGGGGTATCTAAATAATGCCGTAATAGTGGTTCGATACTACTAACTGCTGAACCTCCATCCTATCGAACTCTGGGATTTGTAGTTCATGGAGGGGTTACTGATAATTCCGTAGTACTCTTTCTTGAACAGTGGGCAGATGATTCAAAAGACCTCCTCAAACTACAAGTCCCAAGAAGAATGGTTTATAAATTTTGCAGAGACGGGTAAATTGACTGATCTTATAAGCGAGGGAACGATGGAGTCCTTTAAAGACAAATGGAGTTTGGAGATTGACCCTTAGAAGATGTAATGGAGCGTTTTCTATATTTATGGATTTGCAGGATAGTTCAGACAGTGTTTTTAAGTAGTGTGCCATTTTTAAGTAGTGCACCAATATTAATGCAAGTGGAGTCTCCTTTATCCAGAATTCTGAAATCCAAAATATGAGACAGGGACACCTTTGCTTCCTAATGGTTCATTGGACACAAACTTTGATTCATGCACAAAATTATTAAAAATATTATGTATCATATTATCTATGTGTATAAGGTGTGCATGAAACATAAACGAACGTTGTGTTTAGACCTGGGTCCCATCCCTAAGATATCTCATTATGTACATACAAATACAAGCAGCGAGGATTCGAACCCCTGTCTCTCACAGTCCTAGCTGGACACCCAAAAACACTATGCCATACTGTGTCAAAGAAATATAGGGATATCAATGCCTCTTAGGCCGCATCTTCACTGCAGAAATGATCCAGTTTTGACACCACTTTAACTACCCTGGCTCAATGCTATGCAATCCTGGGAATTGTAGTTTGTTGCAGCACCAGAGCTCTCCGACAGAGAAGGCTAAACGTCTTACAAAATTACAAATCTCAGGATTGCATAACATTGAGCCAGGGCAGTTAAAGTGGCATCAAACTGGGCTATTTCTGCAGTGCGGATGCAGCCTAAGAGGCATTGATCTCCCTCTATTGCTTTGATGCAGCATGGCATAGTGTTTTGGGTGTCTGCTGACTTTGTTAACTGGGACAGACCTGTAGTAGACATGGTGAAGCCTCCAAACAGGTTGCAGAAACGGTCTACAGATCCCAAAATGGTCTACAGATCCCATCGATTCCTAAAATGTCGCCGCCGAGGAAACCCCTTGCTTTGCAAAGTCTGTTTTCCTCCAACAGCTGTTTCTGAGCTGAGGGGAGTGCAGACAAGAAAGGAATGAAAGAAAAGGTGGATGAAAGGAAGGCCTTAAAGGAGGAATGTAGGGAGGAAGGAGGACGGTTTCTGTAATTGCCCTTTTAAACATTCCTTTGCTCAGTCGGGTAATTAGAGAGAGAAGGGATCCAAGGGGCCATTTCCATATAATATGGATGTCTTTGGGGGAAGAAAGGCGGTTGGGTGGGGACAAAGATAATGGAGCTTGAGTGTTTCCCTTGAAATATTAAATACCAGATTTATGTCTGGCTCCAGGGTCCTCTCTGTTACCTTGCTCCAGTCTCACTTGGATTTGCATTTCTTCTTCCCTTTGGAAAGAAAATAGGCCTGAAAGCATCAATTGATTAATGATGAACTGATCTTCCCTGCAAATGCGCACAGAGAGAGAGAGAGAAAAAGAGACTTTTATCCCCTGAAAAAGGGGCGAATTTTACCATTTTTAGCGCTTTCATTTAAAAAAAATATGAGTTGTGACATCCCTTCTCAGGATCAACCTATTATTAGAGTATTAGAGAGGGATATTTTAGAATAATTGAGAGTATTATTATTAATATAGAGTATCATTAGAGTATCGGAGAGAGGTATTTCTACAGCAGGATTAGAAGCTGCATGGGCCCAGGAGGCCTAATTTCCAACCCGCAACCCTTCCATGGGACAAAATCCCCCCAGAGCATGCCAAATTCTTTCTTTTTCTACTGTTTCCTCGCCAAAATGACAACCAGAAGTGACACTATGACAACTCCTGCAGCCAGTTAGGAGAGAAACACGATAAAATGCCATGCCAGCATGGTATCGTGCTTTGGGCATTGGACAATGACTCTGGAGACCAGGGTTCAAATCCTGGCTCGGCCACAGAAACTCACATAGTGACCTTGGGCAAGTCACACTCTCTCAGCCTCAGAGGATAGCAAACAATGGCAAACCCCCTCTGGAAAAAAAAAACGTTCCAAGGAAACCCCATGATAGGGTCAACATAAAATGGAAACTACTTGAAGGCACACAACAACAACGGAATACACAACACACTTATTCACATTTCGTTGGGTACTCTGGAAAAACTAAGCTCCTGCACTGGAGTTGTGTAGTATATATCTTCTCGTTGTTGTTGTTGTTTTGTGCCTTCAAGTCCTTTCTGACTTATTGCGACCCTAAGGCAAACCTTTCGTAGGGTTTTCTTGGCAAGATTTGTTCAGAGGAGGTTTGCCATTGCCTTCCTCTGAGGCTGAGAGTGTGTGACTTGCCCAGGATGACCCAGTAGGTTTCATGGCCAAGCTGGGAATTGAACCCTGGTCTTCTTTATTACTCAGGGCAAGACAGCAGTCTGTGCCACATCGCTAGGGAGAATTCAACGTCAATGCAATAGCAAATCTGGTCCAGTTTGTAGTTTAAAAGAGCTATCCAAGGTGCTGAACCTGTTTTGGGGAAGATTTTTGGACCCAAACCCAGAGCAGATTATCCTCTCCATTGATATGAGAACCACCTGCTGCCGCTGGATCTGAACCAGGAAGGTATGTCTTAGGCCAGGGGTAGGCAACCTTTTTTCCCCTTTAAGGGCCGAGGGACTTCAGCTCCCAGAAGCCTCAGCCATGTTGGCCTATAATAGTCCCATGTTGGCCAATAGCTCCTGGGATTCTGGGAGCTGAAGTCCCTCGGCCCTTAAAGGGAAAGGTTGCCTACCCCTGTCTTAGGCTTTTGAGGGTTTGCCCATCTCTCCCCAACATAAAAGTTAGATATTTTCCTCAGGATGAGAGCAAGATGGCAAGCTTTCCCCCCATCACATTTCCACAATTTGGACACAGAGGAAGGCATCTGTCATTGCTTGGTACCATACAAGAGCCTAACCTCCCCTTATGCCACCAGATGCATGTTTTCAGTCATTGTGGAAGGAGGCATTGAATCCCTCCTTGGGCAACATGCCTCCCGATGCGAATTTTCTTACTGAATTTTATTTACTAAAGCTTGGCCTGTTTGTAACATGAATGAAAAGGAAGCGTGAGGAAAAGCTGAAGATCCAAGCTCAATTGATCTGGGGACGAAGAGACACAGGATCTGGAGTTTGTGTAGGAAAACCTCATTGAATACATCCCAAGAACATATTAGCAAGCGAGCAAATTATTTTGAAAGGATTAGGAGATGCTGCATTTTCGGTACCAGTAGCCCAAGCTGATATTAAATATAAAGACTGTCAAAGAGAATGGAAAGAGGCTGTTTGTTTGGATATCCCGGCTCCGTGTCTGATTGGAAATGGTCTTGCCAGACATGCGAAGCACATCTGTGTAACTAGTAGTAGTTACTAACTACCCGCCACCAGAAACAGCTGTATCTGAGGTAGAAAGGGAGGATCCAGCTAGAGAAGGAAATCCTACTCTAGTGGACAATGGGAGTGGGCCAGATGTTGTGCCAGATGTTTGCTCTGGCTGGAGCACAGCTGCTTTGCTGCTATGAGTTTCTGTGGATTAAGTTTGGAGCTGTGAAGCAGACTTTGAAGCTGATTATAAGTCAGATATATATATATATATATATGCTGTAATATATTCTTCCAAACATTCTGGAGGCTTTTATTATCAGATATATATGTATATATACTCTCTCTCTCTCTCTCTCTCTCTCTCTCTATATATATATATATATATATATATGCTGTAATATATATATATATATATATATAGAGAGAGAGAGAGAGAGAGAGAGAGAGAATATATATATATATATATATATATATATATATATATATATAAAAGCCACCAGAATGTTTGGAAGAATCAACTGTCTGTGAATGTTTCCTTTTAATGTGAAAAGGTGTCTCAGAGGTATTTGGTCACAGTATTGTTCTTCTGTGCAACTGTGGTTAATGCTCCACGTATGGCATTACCGCCTCTTGAAATATCACTAGGACTTACCAGGGGAGGATCCTGGCTTGTGTACACTGAACCATCTCAAAGCAAAGGCATCACTGTCTCAACCACCTGTGGAAAACAAGTTTTGGATTTTGGAGTATTTTGGAATGCTGGGCAAAGGAGAGTCAACATACATATATACACATATATATATATATTTGCTGATACTTTTATATGGGTTAACATCTCGGATTACCGTCTACCCTTTAGTAACTTTATGCAGTGTGAAGTTACTGCATTGCAAAGATGTGCACAGGCCCTGGATGCTCCCGTTGTATCCCGACCCTCCTTAACCAGTATGTCCTGATGGATATCAGGGAGCGCTCTGATGTGCGTCAATGCCCATTGTGCATGGCTGCCCATTGTAGATCGGGGCATGGAAACTCCACCACTACCACCGTGCAACAAACCCTCATACCTTGTAATATTGCTGCACCCCCTGGGAAGATGAATACAGATGTTGCAAAGCCACTCAGGTCAATTTTGCATCCAGGTACAAAGAAGACGCAAGTCCCAAACAGAATTCCAGCCACGGTTTCTAATCTCTGCTGGTTGTGATCATTTCTAATCTGCCTTGATTCCTATTATTGGGGGGGGGGGGGGGGGAGGCAGAATACAAATGTAATAATAAATAAATCGTGCTCCCTTCCATCCTCAAAGGTCACTTGTTATTACTTGCAGCTTGTTGCACTGTGTCAAGAGGGATAATCCGACGTGAATGAAAAGTAGACTAATAGAAACAAACACAGGAGGGTTGACATAATCCGATGTGGCTGTGGGAGGCCGCCTTCCTGTGCCAACATTGTAATTTTCCTTTTGATAGCCTTTTATTTGAGGAACCCAGGAGCGTTGGACACCAGAGGAGCAGCAGCCATTGGGTCTAAGCAGGTTGTCTGTCCGCTGCAATCCTGTATGGCTCAGTATAGTACAGGAGGTACACACCTCTGCACAGTATGCCCCAAGCCAAGTCTATGGCAGGTTTTCTATAGCAATGTGTAAACTAGGGCTGCCGCCACACTGCAGAATGAATGCAGTTTGACCCGGAAGAGGTCTGGGATTCCAGCATTTGCCCAATTCTAGCTCCAATCTAGGGAATCCTGGGAATGTGTAGTTTGTTGTGGCAGCAAAGGTCTCTGACAGAGAAGGCTCACTACCTCACAACACTACAAAATCCATAGCAAGGAGCCATGGCTGTTAAAGTGGTCTCAAAACAGCATTAATTCTGCAGAGGAGATGCCAAGGTAGAATGCAATGGAGATGCAGCTTTGTCTTTATCATCCTAAGATAGGAAAGGAGAGAGATCAGAGACCTGGCACAGGCCAATCTTCTCCAAGTCTTTGAATTTTGTTCAATGTAGGAAAATCATAGAATCACCTACTCATAGAGTTGGAAGGGACCTCCAAGGCCATCCAGTCCAACCCTCTGCCATACAGGAAATCACCATCAAAACAGCCCTGACAGATGGCCATCCAGCCTCTTGTTTAAAGACCTCCAAAGAAGGAAACTCCAAGAGAGGAGCATCTTCCACTGTCAAACAGCTCTTAAAGACAGGTTCTTCGTAATGTTGAGGTGAAATCTCTTTTCCTGCAGTTTGCATCCATTGCTTTGTGTCCTGGTCTTTCGAGCAGAAGAAACCAAGGTTGTTCCATCCTCAATATGACACCCCTTCAAATATTTAGACATAGCTATCATGTCACCCCTTGCCCTTCTCTTCTCCAGGCTGAACATACCCAAAGTCTGTCCTCATAAGGCATGCTTTCCAGACCCTTCACCATTTTGGTTGCCCTCTCTGGACATGCTCCAGCTTAACTTAACAGTGAATGGTTGGGTAGATACAACATTAGCCTCTGTAACTCCTGAGTTTTGGCTTATTTTATTTTAGTTCTCCTCCCACGATCCCTAACAAAAACAGTTTCACGCTTTATTTTATTTTTAAAACTGTTTATTAATTTTCTCCAAATACAAACATATTAAAAACAGTCTACATATAAAATCCCTTTATTACAAACACTCAAAAAAAAAAAAAAAACCACACGTGTATCTACAAGTACAGGCAACATAAACAGTTAAAATTGACAGGTTTTAATCAGTGTTTTTTTAAAAGGCAAAAAATATTCTTTCACCGGCTATGGTGGCAACAAGAAGGAGCCCACAGTTTCTACCCACAGTGCAAAATAAGAAATAATTCAATGATGACAATTACTGATATTTTCCACTGCCACGGCTGCTGGATAGAGCTGGGTAGATAGATAAGAGATGCTGCCATGCACACCCCACACCCCCACGACACCCCAAAGCTGACGTTCCTTCCTGGTCTATTTTGGACCTAAGTTCTGTAAAGACAACACTCCCCATTGATGGGTCACCATTCTAGAAGCTCTGGAACTCCCTCCCTATGGAAGCCAAGATGGCCTCATCCCTGCTGTCCTTCCGGCGGAAGGTAAAGACGTTTTTATGCCTTCGCTTAACATGAATGCTGCTTTTTGCTTGAAAGAGTATTAATTTTTTTTTAATTTTAAGTATGTAATGTTTTCAATTGTTTGAATGTTTAATTGTTTTCTAAACTTTGTATTTTTAATGTTTTCTACTGTTTTAACTTGGACTGTTTTGTTAGCCGCCTTGAGTCCCTGTGTTGGGAAGAAGGCAGGATATAAATAAACAGAATAAATAAAATATAAATAAAGCTCTACCTGACTTTCAGCCACCCATGAAAAAAGTATAGAAATCTCTCCTGGCATTTCCAGAAAGACAAACAAACTCTGTTTTTCTCTTTAGAGGATTCCTTGCCCAGGTGAGAGCGGGAAGGTAGTTGGACAAGTCACTGACCAACAAGTGGACACATCATCCCCTGACACCACCTTGGTTTTTACGACTGCAACCACTTCCAAGTCTTTCATTGAGTGGCTTGTTGCTATGTTTACATCCACTACCACGGAGGTCCATTCTTCCCTTCCCACGGCCACGACTGCTTCAACCACCACCCCTGTGCCGGTTCCTCAACTTCCCACAAGCACGGGCACAGTGACCGCAAGAAGATGCTTCTTGAAGCTTAGGATGAAGTTCACCAACCAGCCTGATACCTCCCTGGCTGCCTCCACCACAACAAAATCAGCTCTGGAACCCACCATGGCTGCCTCCACAATTTCACCTCTGGTGTCCACCATGGCTGCCTCCACAACTTCACCTCTGGTGTCCACCATGGCTGCCTCCACCACATCATCTCTGGTGTCCACCACGGCTGCCTCCACCACATCACCTTTGGTGTCCACCATGGCTGCCTCCACAACATCACCTCTGGAGCCCACCATGGCTGCCTCCACCACATCACCTCTGGTGTCCACCATGGCTGCCTCCACAGCATCACCTCTGGTGTCTACCATGGCTGCCTCCACCACATCATCTCTGGTATCCACCACATCATCTCTGGTGTCCACCATGGCTGCCTCCACAACTTCACCTCTGGTGTCCACCATGGCTGCCTCCACAACTTCACCTCTGGTGTCCACCATGGCTGCCTCCACCACATCATCTCTGGTGTCTACCATGGCTTCCTCCACCACATCACCTCTGGTGTCTACCATGGCTTCCTCCACCACATCATCTCTGGTGTCCACCATGGCTGCCTCCACAACTTCACGTCTGGTGTCCACCATGGCTGCCTCCACCACATCATCTCTGGTGTCCACCATGGCTTCCTCCACCACATCACCTCTGGTGTCTACCATGGCTTCCTCCACCACATCACCTCTGGTGTCTACCATGGCTGCCTCCACAACTTCACGTCTGGTGTCCACCATGGCTGCCTCCACCACATCATCTCTGGTGTCCACCATGGCTTCCTCCACCACATCACCTCTGGTGTCTACCATGGCTTCCTCCACCACATCACCTCTGGTGTCTACCATGGCTGCCTCCACCACATCATCTCTGGTGTCTACCATGGCTGCCTCCACCACATCATCTCTGGTGTCTACCATGGCTTCCTCCACCACATCACCTCTGGTGTCTACCATGGCTTCCTCCACCACATCATCTCTGGTGTCCACCATGGCTGCCTCCACAACTTCACGTCTGGTGTCCACCATGGCTGCCTCCACCACATCACCCCTGGTGTCTGCCATGGCTGCCTTCACCACATCACCCCTGGTGTCTGCCATGGCTGCCTTCACCACATCACCTCTGGTGTCCACCATGGCTGCCTCCACCACATCACCTCTGGTGTCTACCATGGCTGCCTCCACAGCATCACCTCTGGTGTCCACCATGGCTGCCTCCACAGCATCACCTCTGGTGTCCACCATGTCTGCCTCCACCACATCACCTCTGGTGTCTGCCATGGCTGCCTTCACCACATCTCTGGTGTCCACCATGGCTACCTCCACCACCACAAAGCCACCTGTGGGGTCTGCCAACCAGCCTTGTACGCCTGTGGCTATGTCTACCACCACAAAGCCACCTCCAAAATCTACAAGTCAGCCTTTTACATCTGAGGCTATCCTCACCACTCCACAGCAATCTCTGGAGCATGTTCCTGAAGGTATCAGTGCTGAAGCTCACACCATCATTACTCCAGAAGCCAGCACTACAGAATTTTTTTCCCAGATGCCGGTAGCTCAAACAACCACGGCTACCAAGCCATTGCTCGACCTGCTTTTAGAGTCTGCACTGGAGCTACTGATCCCTTATGCTGCCAGACTAAAAATACAGAGATTGGTGGGGAAAGTCATTGCCTCAGAGACAGTATCACCCGTTGAGGCTTCTAAAGTGACCTCAACTACAGCAGCTACTGGACCTGGACTCCTCCATAATTCAGCTGCAGCAGTTGCTATTTCCAGTACCACATCTGCTGCCACCATGACGGAATCTGGTTCCAGGCTGACCAGCACCACAAAGCCACCTGTGGAGACTACCCGTCAGCCTTTTACACCCATGGCTACCCCCAGCACTCCATAGTGACTTCTGGAGCATGCCCCTGAAGGTGCCAGTGCTGAAGCTCACACCATCATTACTCCAGAAGCCAACACTACAGGATCTCTTTCCCAGCTGCCGGTGGCTCAAGCAACCATGGCTACCAAGCCCTTATTGGACCTGCTTTTAGAGTCTACACTGGAGCTTCTGGTCCCTTATGCTGCCAGACTAAAAATACAGAGTTTGCTGGGAGAAGTCACTGCCTCAGAGACAGTGCCATCCACTGAGACTTCTTCAGTGAGCTCTGTTGCAACAGCTACTCCACCTGGACTCCTCCATAATTTGGCTTGAGCACTTGCTGCTATTTCCAGCACCACGTCTGCTGCCACCATGACGGAATCTGGTCCCAAGCTGACCAGCACCATTGCTGCCCCCTCCACAACACAATCCTCTCCCCAGTCCACCACCATGTCTTCTGCCACCACAAGGCCTACTTGTGCTGGCTATATGTAAATCCAGTAACATAATCTAGTAACATAAAACACCCACCAAACAGTGATACCTTATGGTTCTTATAGACATAAATTAAAAAGAGTGGAGTAGAGTTAAACTGTACTGTACATTGACCCATGGATAAGTCGACTCAGTTTTTTGGGTTACAGTTTTGACTAAGATAATTTCCCTCCGTACAATGGTAGTGGGCAAGGCTGCAAATATCTGGAAAGGTGGGATGTTCATCCAGGTTTGAACACACGCGCCCTAGAAAGAGGAGAGAGGCTGAGAGTTAGAGAAGCGTCTTCATGCCTAGTGGTGATTCCCATTTATCCCGACTGAACTGCAGGGCATGAATTCTCCTTATTCCTGGTGCAGAGCAAAAGAACCATCACCGTTATGTTACTGCTGAGAAATTAATGAGGGGGATGGCCAAACATTAAAGCCATTCCAAACTGGAGTCTTGCAATGTACTCTAATACGAACCTCACTACAGGGTACAGGTTATTTGAAATGTATTGATTTCCAATCCTCTTGCCAACTGCAAGGAAGTTAATGTTATGTGTTAAGTGTGTTGAGTTAGGTTTAGTTCATGATGTTTATTGTCTTTTTTCCCCTTTTTTTGTTGTAGGATTTGATGTCTTTTACATTGTTTTGTCATGTCATGTCATGTATGTATGTTGTTATACTTTTAATATTAATAAAGAATTTTATAATTTAAAAAAAAAAATTAATGAGAGGGATGGCCAAACATTAAAGCCATTCCAAACTGGAGTCTTGCAATATCCTCTAATATGAACCCCACTTTTCCAAGTGTTTGAGAAGTTGGAGAGGGGCAATGCAGAGGTTTGCAATCTGCCAAGAAAATGAATCAGAGAATCATAGAATATAGAGTCGAAAGAGACCCCAAGGGCCACCCCGTCCAACCTGCCATGCAGGAACTCACAATCAAAGCATCCCCAACAGATGGCGATCCAGCCCTCTGTTTAAAAACCTCCAAAGAGGGAGACTATGAGGTCGCATCTTCCACTGTCAAACAGCTCTTACTGTCAGGAAGTTCTGGAATCTCTTTTCCCGTAGCTTGCACCCATTGCTCTCTTTCCTAGTCTCTGAAGCAGCAGAAAACAAGCTTGCTCCATCTTCAATGTCACACCCCTTCAAATACTTAAACAGGGCTATCATATCACATCTTAATCATCTCTTTTGAATTGTTTCGCCCAGAACTGGACACAGGATTATTCCAGATGGTTGCCTGACCAGAGCAGAATAGAGTGGCACTATTACTTCCCTTGATCTAAACATTATACTTCTATTGATGCAGCCTAAAATCCCATTTGGCCTTTTCAGCTGCAGCTTCACACTATTGACTCATGTTCAACTTGTGATCTACTAGGAATCCTAGATTCCTTTTACACATTGTCGCATTAAGCCAGGTGTCCCCCATCCTATACCTATGCATTTCATTTTTCCATCTTAAGTGCAGCACCTTACCTTTCTCCGTGTTGAAATTAACTTTGTTAGCTTTGGCCCAGCTTTCTAATCTATTAAGGTCATTTTGGATTTTCATCCTGTCCTCGGGGGTATTAGCGACTCCTCCTGATTTGGTGTCATCTGCAAATGTGATAAGCATGTCCCCTATTCTTTCGTCCAAGTCATTGATAAAGATGTTGAATGGCCAACTGGACCCAGGACAGAATCAAACTGGACACTCCACTGGTCACTTCTCTCCAGGATGAAGAAGAGGAGCCATTGCTCAGCACCCTTTGGGTTTGGTCAATCAACCAATTACAAATCCACCTAACAGTCACATTGTCTGGCCCTCATTTTACCAGATTGTCTGCCAGAATATCATGGGCAGAATTATTATTATTATTATTTCCCAGCTCTCCTCAAGGCTCAAACATTGCCATTGACTTTACCTTTAAGGATGATGCCATGGTTTCCCTGCTTGTTCACAATCCTAATGCTGGGATGCTCTGAGCCATACCCGAACCTTAGGGAGCACAGAGAGCCGATACTGTTCAAAAAAGGCTTCATATTTGCTTTCTGATTGGCCATTTATAACTTTTCCACCTCTTCTCCAGGCTGAAAATAGAAAATGTTATTTAAAAGTCAGAAACCCATGGTTAAAACCCTGCATTTTAAAAACTGTATTATAATATCTAATACAATTTTGAAATAAAATATGAAACCATTAAAATGCACTCATAAGGTCTCTTCTAACTCTGTGATCCAATAATAATAATAATAATAATAATAATAATAATAATATCCTTCCCACCTCTCCTGAAGGCTCGGGGTGGGATACAATACATTAAAATACAAAACACAATTAAAAACACACACAGAAAAACAACAACAGTTAAAATAGAAGATTATAAAACCATCAAAATACATCCATATGAGTACATCCTTTAGAGTAGACAAATTAAAAAACCATGATTTATAATTGAAGGAAGAGATACCATATATACTCAAGTATAAGTCGGCCTCGTGTATAATTCGAGGGCAGGTTTTGGGGCCAAAATTATGGTATTTGATGTGACTCATGGATAAGTCGAAGGCAAAATTAAGGGGGCATGTAAGGAAGGATGGAAGGAAAACGAAGCCAAAGAACTTACGTAATCTGTCACAGCCCTTAAGGCCTGGCTTAGCCCACTATCCTCCAATGGCGGAGGCAGCATTTCAAGATGGTCCTCAAAATGGCTGCTGTCCTCTTTATCCTGCTCTGAGGGGGAAATGGTGGGCTCCGCGCTGACACCTGAAATGCCACCGTCAATCTTTATCCTGCTCTGATGGGAAAAGGAGGAAAACTATGGAACCAAAATGGCCACTTTAACTGCCCTGCTTTAACTGGCTGCTTTCACTGCCCTGGCAGAATTCTACGGAATCCTGGGAACTGTAGTTCTGTGAGACATTCAGCGTTCTCTGTCAGAGAGTTCTGGGGCCATAATAAACTGCAATTCCTAAGATTCCCTAACACTGAGCCAACGCAGTTAAAGCACTCTCAAAATGGGTTATATTTGCAGTGTGTTTTGGACCACGGTCTGAAAAAAGGAACTTTTCCAAGGCAAGGACAGAGCTATGGCCAGGTTTGTGTTTCTGGAGGCAACTGAGGAAGGAAGAGGGCAGGCCGGTAGGCTGGTGAATCCGTTCTGGGCTTTAGTCCGAACTGTTCAGCCCTGCAGCTGTGGCCTGAATGGGGCTTGGTAGTGGTGGTTGTTTGATCTACCGGCAGCTGTGAAAGAGATTCGGTAGTGCTGGCTTCCGGAGTAATGATGGTGGGAGCTTCAGCACTGGCACCTTCAGGGGCATGCTCCAGAAGTCAATGTGGAGTGGTGGGGATAGCCTCAGATGTAAAAGGCTGACCGGTAGACTTTGGAGGTCGCTTTGTGGTGGTAGACATAGCCACAGGAATATAAGGCTGGTTGGCAGACCCCACAGGTGGCTTTGTGGTGGTGGAGGTAGCCATGGTGGGCACCGGAGGTGATGTGGTTTAGTATCATCTGTTCAAAAAAGGCTTCGTATTTCCTCTCTGGTTGGCCATTTATAACTTTCCCACCTCTGCTCCAGGCTGAAAATAGAAAATGCTATTTAAAAGACAGAAACCCACAGTTAAAACCCTGCATTTTAAATACTGTATTATAATATTTAAGACAGTTTTGAAATAAAATATGATACCATTAAAATGCACTCATAAGGTCTCTTCTAACTCTGTGATCCAATATTAATAATAATAATAATAATAATAATAATAATAATAATAATAATATCCTTCCCACCTCTCCTGAAGGCTTGGGGTGGGATACAACACATTAAAATACAAAACACAATTAAAAACACACACACAGAAAAACAACAACAGTTAAAATAGAAGACAATAAAACCATCCAAATGCATCCATATGCTGAAGTGTGAGATGTAAATACTTGATTATATTGACTGTATTGGAATTTTAATATGTTATTAGCTGCCCCGATTGTTCTCAGAGGGGCAGGGTATGAATAAATTTTATTATTATTATTATTATTATTATTATTACATCCTTTAGAGTAGACAAATTAAAAAAAACCATGATTTATAATTGACGGAAGAGAGACCATATGTACTCAAGTATAAGTCGGCCTCGTGTATAAGTCGAGGGCAGGTTTTGGGGCCAAAATTATGGATTTTGATCTGACTCATGGGTAAGTCGAAGGCAAAATTAAGGTAATGAAGGATAGAAAGGATGAAGCAAAGGAAAAGGAAGCCAAAGGATTTACAAAATCCCAGCAGGCATCACTGTTTGTGTTCATCCTAAAGGTTGGATGGATGAGAGAGTAGAGCAGGGTCAGTGCTTCCAGGGCAGATTATACTCTTGGGTTTTACCAGGGAATGGTTCCTTTTCTTAATAAGAGTTAAACTATAGCAAATACATTGACCCATGGATGTCAGCTCAGATTTTTGGGTCCAGTTTTTGACTAAAATTTCTAAGCATATGCATGAGTGTATACCATATGTCTATAATGGTGTTTTCCACTATTGTGTCTCCTCTGACAATGCTGAGCGCTCCACTTTAAAAGCATGGCTTGCCTCTTATTTGGACAAAACCTGCAAATAAGCTTCAGTCATGGCCCTTAAGGCCTGGCTTAGCCCACTGTCTTCCAATGACGGTGGCAGCAGCTCAAGATGGCACTCAAAATGGCTGCTGTCCTCTTTATTCTGCTTTGAGGGGGAAATGGTAGGTTCTGTAATGACATTCAAAATGGCTGCCATAATCTTTATCCTGCTCTAAGGGGGAAATGGTAGGCTCTGCACTGACACCTAAAATGGCCGCCATACTCTTTATTCTGCTCTGAGGGGGAAAGACAGGAAAACTATAGAAACAAAATGGCCGCTTTAACTGCCCTGGCGGAATGCTACAGAAACCTGGGAACTGTAGTTTTATGAGACATTTAGCCTTCTTGTTCATACAAAACGTGCAAATAAGCCTCTATCACGGCCCTTAAGGCCTGGCTTAGCCCACTGTCCTCCAATGGCAGAAGTAGCGGCTCAAGATAGGCCTCAAAATGGCTGCTGTCCTCTTTATCCTGCTCTGAGGGGGAAATGGTGGGCTCCACATTGACACCCGAAATGCCACCATCAATCTTTATCCTGCTCTGAGGGGAAAAGGAGGAAAACTATGGAACCAAAATGGCCGCTTTAACTGCCCTGTTTTAACTAACTACCCTGGTGGAATGCTACGGAATCCTGGGAACTGTAGTTCTGTGAGACATTTAGCTTTCACTTCCAGAAAGCTCTGGAGCCACAATAAACTACAATTCCCAGGACTCCCTAACACTGAGCCAATGCAGTTAAAGCGCTCTCAAAATGAATTATTTCTGCAGTGTGTTTTGGACCACGGTCTGAAAAAAGGAACTTTTCCAAGGCAAGGACAGACCTATGGCCAGGCTTGAGTATCTGGAGGCAACTGAGGAAGGAAGAGGGCAGGCCGGTAGGCTGGTGAATCCGTTCTGGGCTTTAGTCCGAACTGTTTAGCCCTGCAGCTGTGGCCTGAGTGGGGTTTCTGACTCTTAGGCTTCAAAACGTTGAAGAGGTAACTAAGGGTGCCTCTACACTGCAGAATTAAAGCAGTTTGACTCCACTTTAACTGCCACGGTTCCATCTTACACCATCCTGAGATTTTTAGTTTTGTGAGGCACCAGCAGAGAAGGGCAAAGACCTTGTAAATCTACAGATCCCAGGATCTTATAAGGGATCCATAAGTGCTGCAGTGCTTAAAGTGGTATCAAACTGCATTGTTTCAGAGATAAGAAAGATAATGGGACAAGGACTTGAAATTAGCCCAGATATTGCATTATTATCAAAATCAATTGCATTCAAGGTATTAAGGATTTTATTGCAAATTTATTGACAACAGCAAAATTAATTATACCAAGAAAACAATACCAAGAAAATGGAAAATCCAAGGCGGTTACCAAACAGAGGAATGGCATAAAGAAGTTTGGGATATTGCTATTAATACGAAATTAGCAACTTGACTTAAAGTTTTTCTAAAAAGGATTATGGAAAAGGAGTGATTTCAAAGATGTATGCAATAAATTAGTTAGGTTTAAAGAAAGCCTCCACAAGAATCATTGCAAATTTGGAAAATTGATTCATGAAATGGGGTGCACTTTGTAGTAGTGTTGAAAGCTTTGATTTGTTGTTTGGTTTTAAGTTTATTTATGTGTTCTTTGATTGATAATAAAACAAACTATTTAAACAAACAAAATAAAAACTGCACCCTTACGGAATGTCTCTTCTTTGTGTCCCTATTCTTTCTGTGTTATTTCTGTTTCTGTTTCCAAAGTTTCTTTAAAAGAAGAAAAACCCAGGAATACAGCTGTTTTCTTAAAAGAGGAACACCTGGACTGATTTCTTCTCCTGTGTTTGTTTAGGCTGCCTTCAACATTGCAGGACTCAAGGATTTTTGGGTCTCCAGACTACCTTCTGGTTCTGCTTCGTCCATTGACCCCGTGTTTGGAACTCAGGCCCGCCTTCATCTGGTAAGTCCAGTACTTTCTACTTGCCTTGTTGCCAAATGTGTCAGGACAAGAGGAAAAGCTGACCATTAACAGAGGATGGGACTTAGGCTAAAGTTACCTTTTAAAGGAAGACAACTCCCAGGTCCAAAGCACACTGCAGAAATAATTCAGTTTTAAGACGGCTTTAACTGCTCTGGCTCAATGCTAGGGAATTCTGGGAACTGGAACAATAAACTATGGACCTTATCGCACGGCACTTAGAGGAACAGAACGGAAAGGAATGGAACAGAACAGGAGAGGACAAAAATGCATGTTACTGCACAGGAGAACGCCATCGATGCCGCCGGGAGTCCCCAGGCCGTTCCCCAAAATCAGCTGTGAGGAATGGCAATAAGGTTATACAATTCCCTAGCACTGAGCCAGGGCAGTTAAAGTGGTCTTAAACTGGATTACTTCTGCTGTATATTTTGGACCCTTGCCTCTCTGAACCAGCATGACCATGGCAGGACTTATACCAGCCTCTAGAAAAGTAACTAGGAAGAGTGGAAAGCTTGCCAAAAAGATTAGGTTGGAAAAGTGATGATGCTGGCTCAAAAGTTTTCTGTGGGGACTCCAACTGCCAGAGCCCACCTCCAGCCATACAGTGTGTGGTGGTGGATTCTGGCAGTTGGAGTCCACAAAGGAAACTTTTCCAGGCAGCGGTGTTCAGGGAGTTTAAGGCAAGTCTACTCAGGGTGTTTTATGTTTCTGGATTTCTGGTGGTGGCAGAAGGCATGGTGGTGGACTGGGGAGAGGATTGTGTTGTGGAGGGGGCAGCAGTGGTGCTGGTCAGCCTGGAACCAGATTCCGTCATGGTGGCAGCAGACGTGGCACTGGAAATAGCAACTGCTGCAGCTGAATTATGGAGGAGTCCAAGTCCAGTAGCTGCTGTAGTTGAGGTCACTTTAGAAGCCTCAATGGGTGGCACTGTCTCTGAGGCAATGACTTTCCCCACCAATCTCTGTATTTTTAGTCTGGCAGCGTAAGGGACCAGAAGCTCCAGTGCAGACTCTAGAAGCAAGTCCAGCAACGGCTTGGTAGCCATGGTTGTTTGAGCTACCGGCAGCTGTGAAAGAGATTCTGTAGTGCTGGCTTCCGGAGTAATGATGGTGTGAGCTTCAGCACTGGTAGCTTCAGGAACATGCTCCAGAGATTGCTGTGGAGTGGTGGGGATAGCCTCAGATGTAAAAGGCTGGCCTGTAGACTTTGGAGGTGGCTTTGTGCTGGTTGAGGTAGCCACGGTGGGCACCAGAGTTGAAGTGGTGGAGGCAGCCATGGTAGACACCAGAGGTGATGTGGTGGAGGCAGCCATGGTGGACACCAGAGGTGATGTGGTGGAGGCAGCCATGGTGGGCTCCAGAGGTGATGTTGTGGAGGCAGCCATGGTGGACACCAAAGGTGATGTGGTGGAGGCAGCCATGGTGGGCACCAGAGGTGATGTGGTGGAGGCAGCCATGGTGGGCACCAAAGGTGATGTGGTGGAGGCAGCCATGGTGGGCACCAGAGGTGATGTGGTGGAGGCAGCCATGGTGGGCACCAAAGGTGATGTGGTGGAGGCAGCCATGGTGGACACCAGAGGTGAAGTTGTGGAGGCAGCCATGGTGGACACCAGAGGTGAAGTTGTGGAGGCAGCCATGGTGGGCTCCAGAGCTGATTTTGTTGTGGTGGAGGCAGCCAGGGAGGTATCAGGCTGGTTGGTGAACTTCATCCGAAGCTTCAAGAAGGATCTTCTTGCGGTCACTGTGCCCGTGCTTGTGGGAAGTTGAGGAACCGGCACAGGGGTGGTGGTTGAAGCAGTTGTGGCCGTGGGAAGGGAAGAATGGACCTCCGTGGTAGTGGATGTAAACAAAGCAAGAAGCCGCTCAATGAAAGACTTGGAAGTGGTTGCAGTCGTAAAAACCAAGGTGGTGTCAGGGGATGATGTGTCCACTTGTTGGTCAGTGACTTGTCCAACTACCTTCCCGCTCTCACCTGGGCAAGGAACCCTCTAAAGAGAAAAACAGAGTTTGTTTGTCTTTCTGGAAATGCAAGGAGAGATTTCTATACTTTTTTCATGGGTGGCTGAAAGGCAGGAATGTATCAGGTAGTGATTCTGCCAGAATGGTGACCCAGTGATGGCGAATGTTGTCTTTATAGAACTTATTTATTGGATTTATATCCCTCCCCTCCTTTTCTCTCTCTCGCAAAATGGGATTCATTCAAGGCAACTTCTGCTTGAGGGATCACCATTAAAAACACAGGATCTCTATTAAGAGCTGAGTCTCCTTTATTCAAAAATGCTTGGGACCAGACGTATTTTGGATTTTGGATGTTTTTGGATTTTATAATGCAAGCATTTCCATATACTTACATAAGGAGATATCTTGGAGATGGGACCCAAGCCTAAATATAGAATTCATTTATGTTTCATATACACATTATACACATAGCCTGAAGGTAATTTTATACAATATTTTTAATAACTGTGTGCATGAAACAAAATGTATGTACACTGAGCCATCAGAATGCATAGATGTCCACCCTCTCTCAGCCCTCACCCCATGAAAAACATTTTGATTTTTGAATTTATTTCAGAATTCCAGACAAAGGCGATTCAACCTATAATGGTTCCCAGCAGAGAAGTCCCAAATGCATAGATACCACGGTACAACCCACTGTAATAAACCAGGATGGGTAAATAATAGCCTTCAGGCTATATGTAACCCCATGCCGCTCCCTAAACACCCCAGAAGGACAACAACAAAAAATATTGTAAAAATAATTTATGGTCCAAACTATCTCCAAAGCCTTCTAGAAGCATGGAGGGCATTTCCAACACATTAGGAGGTCCATACCCCCCAGGACAAACACAGTTTTTACAATCTTTTTGCAAGATGTTGATAAAATATTTGCAATTTTCTCAGTCACCTCCCTCAGTCAAGTGTTGCCCTTCTTGGCTATTTCTGCTCATTGGACTTATTTATTTTATTTCATTTCATTTTTATGCCGCCTTTCTCCCAGAAAGGGACCCAAAGTGGCTCACAAGGTAAAAATGTTTTAAAAGCTTTTTTCCCCTCTCACCTGCACAAAATAATTTCCTGCCATACAACGGTAATGAGCAAGGCTGCAAAAATCTGGAAAGGTGGGATGTTCATCCAGGTTTGAACACACGCGCCCTAGAAAGAGGAGAGAGAGGCTGAGAGTTAGAGAAGCATCTTCATGCCTAGTGGTGATTCCCATTATCCCAACTGTACTGCAGGGCATGAATTCTCCTTATTCCTGGTGCAGAGCAAAAGAACCATCACCATTGCGTTACTGCTGAGAAATTAAAGAGGAGGATAGCCAAACATTAAAGCCATTCCAAACTGGAGTCCTACAAGGTCCTCTAGTGCATCGGAGGAAGTAGACTTAAGTCTAGGAAAGATCATGCTGCCAACTTCTTTCTTTCAGTTAGTCTACAAGAGCTCTCTACATAATAATAATAATAATAATAATAATAATAATAATAATAATAATAATAATAATTTTCCCGCCTCTCCTCAAGGCTGGAGGCAGGGTAGAGCACATTAGAATACAAAACGCAATTTAAAACTCACACACAACAAAAACCCAATAGTTGTAATACAGTATTGTAAAACCATCAAAATACACTCATATAAGCACATTCTTTAGAATGTACATATTAAAAAGTCATGATTTTAAAGCGTAATGTCTTTAAATGCTGTTTGAAATGGAGTCCGCTTTTTCCGCTGTCATATCTCTTCTGGCAGGTCATTCCACAGTCTGGGGGCAGCAAGCAAAAAAGTCCTCTGGGAAACCATTGCCAGTCTCATTCTGGCCAATTGGAGCAAACGTTTCCCTGAGGATCTGAGTGTTCAGAGCAGGCTTTGCAGGAGAAGGCAGGATGCAGTAGGTAACCTGGACCCAAACTATGTAGGGCTTTAAAGGTAATAACCAACACCTTGTACTTTTCCAGAAACTAGTTGGCAGCCAGTGGAGTGGTTTTAAGATCAGTGTAATGTGATCCCTCCTGGACGTATCCGAAATTAGTCTGGCTGCCATTTTCTGAACCAGCTGGAGTTTCTGGACTTGGTATAAAGGTAGCCCAAGGTATTGCAGAAGCCCAGCCTTGAGGTTCCCAGTGCATGCACTACCATCTTTAAGTCCTCCGATTCTAGGGAGGGCCACAGTTGGCATATCAGCCAAAGCAGGCACTCCTGACCATTGCATCTATCTGTGTTGACATTTGGAGAGATCTCCCAATCTGTAAACAGTCTTTCAGGGGGACTGTGACCCTATCCAGAAATCATAGAATCATTGCAGTCTGTGTGAACATTGCCATTGGCTTTACCTTTAGGGATGCGGCCATGATTTTCCAGCTTGTCCATCATCTGGATCAGTGGATGTTGGCAGCCGTAGCCCAGTCTTAGGGAGCAGAGAGAGTCCATACGATTAAGCAGGATTTTCTTTTGAAAAAAGTCTTGGTATTTTCCCATTGAAGAGGGCATTCCAATAGGATTACCAAGAACCCCTTGCAAGAAAGCTGTATAAAATGAACAAAAGAGGCAAGGTTAGCATGTGTCTTGGGGAAGGGCCCAACCAGTCTTTTGTTTGTGTGTGTGTGTGTGTGTGTGTGCGCGCGCCTTCCTTGAAGTCATTTTGGACTTATGGCAAACCCAAGGCGAACCTATCCAGGGGTTTTCTTAGCAAGATTTGTTTAGTGGGGGCTTACCCTTGCTTCCCCCTGAGGCTGAGAGCATGTGACCTGCCTAAGGTCACCCAGCAGGATCCAAGACCCATCAGGAATCATCTGGTTTCTAGAGTCATAGTCCAATGCTCAAACCACTATGCCACCTGGCTCTCTACAAATCTGTAATGAATCCTGTTTCCTGCTCAGTCACTCTCTCAGCCTCAGAGGATGTCAGTGGTGAATCTCCTCTGAAGAAACTTGCCAATAAAACCCTGTGATACCTTCACCTTGTTGTGGTTGTGTGCCTTCAAGTCGTTTCTGACTTATTGCGAACCTAGGGCAAAGCTATCATGGGGTTTCTTGGCAGGATTTGCTCAGAAAAGGTTTGCCCTTGCCTTCCCCTGAGGCTGAGAGAGTGTGACTTGCCCAAGGTGGATTTTATGGCCGAGCTGGCAATTGAACCCTTGCCTTCAGAGTTGTAGTCTAAACCACTAGTCTAAACTATGCTGGCTCTATGAGAGAATTTGTGTCTGGGATGGGGAACGTGCAGCCCTCCAGATGTTGTCAGACACCAACTCCCATCAGACTAGCCAACATAGCCAAAGGTAAGGAATGATGGGAGCTGCAGCCCAACAATATCTGGCAAAATATTTCTCATTTCTCCAGGAAGATTCTTCTGTGTCTGTCAGTGTATCTGCATAGATTCCTGAAGGAAGAAGTGGGGAAAGAAATATTATCACTTACCAAAAGCAAAGAGGAGAAGATGTGTGGCTGTGTGGCCCCACATCATATCAGAGGCTTATTTCTCTAAGAGAAACCAACCAATGCTTCTTGTCTTCAGCAGTACAAGAAGAGCAAAGAGAGGTTGCTACCCAGTGGAGTAAATCACAAAAGGTATTTGTGACATCACGAAAGATTTTTTCTTTGTGCTCTCTCTCCTAGTCTGCATCCTCTCTGCAGAAAAAATCCAGGTTGACACTACTTTAACTGCCGTGGCTCAATTCTCTGGAAATCCTGGGAACTGTCATTCGGGCACCAGCGCTCTCTGACAGAGACGGCCAGTCATCTCACAAAACTACAAATCCCCAAATTCCATAGCATTGAACCATGGCACTTAAAGATGTGTCAACCTGGATTATTTCCACAGTGCGGATGCAGCCCTAGTGCTTCCCAAACTTTTTCAGGCCCCCCTTTTCTCTTTGGCGAACAACCCTAGCCCTCCCCCATTTTTTGATATTAGGTCCACGGTTTTTTGTGGGGTTTTTGGGCTGTGTGGCCGTGTTCTGGAAGAGTTTCTTTCTGACGTTTCGCCAGCATCTGTGGCTGGCATCTTCAGACAACAGCCAACCTAGCCCTGTACAATTAAATGAACATTATATTTCACCAATATATTTCACTGATAAAAATTAACTCTGTGAAACAATTTATTTAATATTTTTACCATTTTTTCCTTTATTCGTGAGTCACCCTGGGTCCCTTTCTGGGAGAAAGGTGGCATAAAAATGAAATTAATTAAAGAAATACATACATGAATACATAATCTCTAGGAATCTCTAGGTCTTCCAGTGTGACTTCGGGTGGATGTTGACCATAGAGTCCCACTGGGGGACCTAGAGCTTCCTAGAGAGAGCATGTTAAACAAATCCATGAATAATCAAATCCGCAGAAGTCAAATCTGCAAAGGGGGAGGGCTGACTGGTCTATTTCTCCTCTGCTTGTGTACAAACCTTATACCTCAACATGGATTTTGTTTAAGAGATGTCTCCAAAGGATTTCCCCCGGATTCCCATCCTGTCCTATCAGGTCAATGCCTTGTATCTCTCCCATTTTGAGAGGGCATGGAACATGCTTTGGCAGGGGCTGGGGGTGGACATGCCCTTGCCAAGGTTGGCATAGTGCCTCCTTTGCCCCTTCTGATCTTCCATGCATATGTTGCATTTCTGCTTTGATCCTGCAGGAAAATATGTATATACGTACCAGACGGCCACCAGGAATCAGATGCCAATCTTTAATATGGCTGAAATAGCTCCCAGCTCTCCTTGAAATATGTAGGAGGATCCCGTGAAATTGGATCACGTCCTTGCCCCCACTGGACCACCATCTGAGCGAGGAAAGCCTCTCTTTGGCAGCCGGCTGGTCTCTATTGTTTGCTGATATAAAGCCCCTTAAGTCTTTTTGACCTTAAAAACAGCTGCACATTTTCTAAGGGTACCTTCCAAAAATACCTAACATGGCTGTGCAATGTTAGCTCTGGTGTTAGGTCACCCTTACTGTTATAACCCAGTTGCAAGCAGTGGGGGCATGTTTTAGAATAAAAAGCCAATTCCTGTTTTTAGAAGGTTTTTTTTTCCTTTTGAAAGGGAAAACCAGGTCGTGAGTGAGACTCAAGACACAACACCTAGCTACCATGGGCACATAGCAATAGCATTTATATTTCTATACCGCTTATCAGTGAACTCAGCACTCTCTCAGTAGTTTACAATGTGTAAACCAATTGCCCCCAGCAAGCTGGGGTCTCATTTTACCAACTTACAAAAGGATGGAAGGCTGAGTCAACCTTGGAGCCTTAGGATCGAACTCACAACCTTGTGGCTGCAGGACCAGCATTTGAACCACTACGCCACCAGTGCTCCTTACACGACTTACATGACTTTTTCAAGCACAGCTCCCTTTGGTCTTAGCCCTCTTGTTGGACCCAACCAGAGTAGACCCATTGAATCAAGGAGAATTACCTATATGTTGACTTTTAATGCCTTTGTTCCAAATTCTCGTAACTACCAAACATGGACGAAACCTGCTTCGTTTTTACTCTTAATTCCTTTTTTCCAGATTGAGGAGGCCCCATTGCGTGAGAATATAGTGTTCTGTTTTTCCACTGTTAAAATTTCTTTGGTCAAGGGTTCATTTTTCTCCTGCCATCTGTTTCGGGGTAGAGAGCCTGGCATTAGCCGAGGCTGTGAGCGGAGCTGCCAAAATCCATGGGAGATGAGTGGGGTGTGTGCAGATAAACTCAGACCATCCTGTCATACCCTTAAGCCTACAGGCTAAAGACAGAAGGTTGCAGCTGTCAGGGAGGAAACTAAGGAGCCAGACCAGAAAGATAAATTCACTCTGGTGACAAATACAGGTTAGGGAAAGAATCCCCCTGCATTAAAACGATTGACAGCCGAACGGCTGGCTTGCGGTTCCATTAAATATTGATCTTGCATGCTGACCTTTTGCAGGAAGATCTCTCCTGGTGTCAAATGGAGGCAACTGATCTCCCAGGTCTTAGCGAGGAGGCTATTTGAGATACACGGAAATGGATCAACAAGTATTGTCACTTTGGTCAGCCAGGGGCTCCGGGACAAAAGCCTCTCTCTGTTTCTAGCATTGCAGAAGGTGAGACCTTGAAAATCATTTGCACCCAGGACTCTTACATCTGCTATGTTTGTCTTCTTTTGGTCCCTTTAAGTTGTTTCCAAGTTATGCTGACCCTAAGGGAAACCTATCACAGGGATTTCTTGGCCAGATTTGTTCGGGGGGGGGGGGGTACCATTGCTTTGCTCGGAGGATGAGAAAGAGTGACTTGCCTAAGGTCACCCAGTTGGTTTTCATGGCAAAGTAGGGATTCAAACTTGCTCTCCAGAGTCATAGTCCAATGTTCAAATCATTACACCCTGCCAATTCCTTCCTCTGAAATATAGCCTACAGGACTTGGGACTCCATCCAAGTCCTAACCAGGGCTGACCCTGCTTATCTCCAAGATCAGACAGGATCCGATGCCTTTAGGGGGGCCCTTTCATGACATAGCAGTGTCAAATCATGTGCTGTGTGTCCCCTCTCCATTCAGACATCTCAAAAACTTCATGGCTCCTGATCTGAGAAAGGAATTGATAAGCAACTCCTGTCGAAAGCTCTTAGCCAAATTCTCCATCTTTTCCTCCCTGCTGCTACCTGTTCCCATCAGCCTTTTCTTCCTCCACTGACTTAGTTCATGGTTCTTGGTCCGATGACACATTTGCTGTAGTGGAAGAAATAAATGGGCCCACTTAATTGTCGAGACAAGAAACAACCACTATGGCAAGGAGAGGAATGGAACAAGATGGATGTAGGACAACAGCAGAGTTGACTGTCAACATACCAGCCACTGAAGGATCAGTAATCAAATTGTGCTAAACAGCTTTAGGGAGAGCAAAGACCTGAGCAATCTGGTGTTTTTTGGAGAGAGACAGACTTCCAAAGGAGTGCAGATTCAATTAAAAACTGGAGGGGAGCAGAGAAGGAAACTGGGGACATCATCTCCCTGTGCCACTTCCTCTTCTTCATATACAGTGGAAGAAGAAACTGGGGCACACTGTCTTTCCAATGGACTGGCAGGAGCATGCTGGAAGTGGCAGTTCAAATCAGTATTTTTTTTCAGTGACAGAAGGAAAAACTTGGAAAATGTAACAAAAGAATAAATACTTGATTTTGACGGACTTGAATAAGGCTGCCAAGGGCTCTTTCAAACAACACAATTGCAGCCCCTATTCTGCCCACTTTAACTGCTACAGCAGCATCATACCAAGTCCTGGGATTTGCAACAGTCCTAGAGAGATGACCTTGTATGTTGTTGCAGGAGAAAGAGAATACCAACTTCGACAACAGCCAAAATGCATATACAGGTGTAAGAAGGACTTACGCTTGCATAGGTCACAACTGGGATGCCAGTCTAATTGTGCTACTCATCCCTAGTGTTGAATCGCAATGTTGTGCATCTGACCCCAAACACCCAGGCAAGATCCTATACTGAGAAGACAGAATGTAATTTTACACTTTTACAAAGTTGTGCAGCAGTTGCACCACTTCATCTCATTAGTTAATTGTGGTGTTTCACCACCAAAAGCAGATGCACACTTGCAGCAAGAGGCACACAGTACATGTGCATCCATATGCCCAGCGTGCAAAATTCCCCTTTCTCAACCCTGATGTGAACATGGATATTACACACAACAATGTACAGCAACTGCCATAAAGAATTCATGCAGCCTAAGAGAACCCTATGAAATCCATGGGCTCACTATAAGCCGACTGGCTTGAAAGCACACACACACACACAATACCAATAGGATTCAGGCCCAACTGTGAAACCAAATGTTTATGCACAGCATGTGCAGTGAGACCAGGCGCAACATTAAACTGAATGCGATCGTTCTGCAGCAGATAAAAATCTAGCCCCGATTGTGAGGGGACTTTATCCAGGAATATGACACCAACAGGATTCCAGCCCAAATCTAAACCAAATGCACAGCCAAGTGTGCATGCATACCCATCTGCTTATGCACGCATGCGCAATGAAACCAGGAATGCAACTCCACTTCTACAACCTTGAACTGAATGCATTTCAGTTGAACCTTTTGCATCAGGCCAAAATCCAGCCTCTTACATGGGGGACCTTATCCAGGCACACAACACCAACACGATTCTGGACTCTGTGATGAATTCCTCTTCAGGGTAACTCTGGGCAGCTGAAGACATCTTTTTCCCGCAGAAAAGTCAGTTACTCTGGCAAGTGACTCATAAGCTCAACTGCTAGTTATTACTACACAGATGATTACACACATAAATTTAACTTTGTCTGAGTGGCACAACAACCAGAGGGAACGGCACAGACTTCCTGATGGAGGGGAAGAGCGGAGAACCAATAATTTATCCCGGAAGGCCACAGACTGGACTCTCTTCTTTTAATAAGGAAAAAAAAACCAAGCAGCGTTGTTGCATTTTGCTTCCACAGAGTCGATGGTTATTTCACACAATCTAGGTTCAGATCTTGTGTTTTCAACCTTGTTTTAAAAGAAGCAGCTCAGAATGAGTGCCTCTGAGCATGTCTAGAGCTTCTTTCCCCCATTTGCGGCCATCTTTCTCTTCCCCCGACGCAAACCTGGCCTCCTCTTCCTCTCGTGGCCCCATCATTCATTCTGATGGATGAGGAAGGTTTCAGAGGTTCCCCGGGTTTTATTCTGTTCTGTTTGTTTGTTTTGTCGCTCTGTAGGTTTTTTAATGTTCTTATAAATGCTTTGACTTTTTTTAATCATGTAATGTTTAATACTGTTTTAAGGGGGGGTATTCTGTTTATTGTAAATTGTGTTTTAGGCTGTAAACCACCCGGTTGGGTTACCATTGGGCGGTGTATAAATAAATTTTATTTTTATTATTAAACCAAACACAAAGCACTGAGCATATGCAAGGGTTTGGAGCGATTGGGTTTTGTTTTTTTGCAGTGAACAAAAAGTATCTGACAGCATCCATAGGGGAACTTAGGCATGTGCAAGATTCCAGCAGGGTTCCAGTTGATATTGCTACGAGAGGTATCTCTGTCTCCCACAAGCAATGCTTACTGATCGTAGAAGGGCGAGCTGTAAACCAAGCATACCAAAATGCGTCACACAGTTGATGAAGCTGCTCCGATTTTTGAATGAGGAATATGAACTTTTATGGCTCCGGAACTTTAAAAACAGGAGTCAGAATGAACAGTGGCTGAGACTGTACATCACCAACATAAATATGAATGCACAACTAAGGTCTTGACTGCATTGGTCAGGATACCGCAGGGGCAGCTTGGAGCATCCTGGACCCACAGCTGCCATAATCTCACCCTGTTATCTGGCTGTCTGCATGGGCATTCTGCTGAGCTGACCACCATGTCTGCAATGCCATGGATCACTTGCTTCTGAGCTTTGCTTTTTCTGTGGTTTGAATCCATTGCTCCAGGTCCTGTTCTCTGGAGCAGCAGAAAACAAGCTTGTTCCCTCCTCAATATGACACTCCTTCTAGTACTTACACAGGGCGATCATATCACCTCTTAACCATCTCTTCTAAATATTAAGAGGGGAATAGCCCATTTCTGGTATGAACATATCAAATATCATCCAGACTGCTTGCACAAGAACCGGGGTCTGCGATGTACATTGTCTGAAGAGGATGACACCAGAACAAGAGGTGGAACGGGCCTTTGGCTTCATCTCTTGGCTTGACCTCCCAAACCAATCTTAACAGCCAGCAACCACTGGAATGAATAGATGGCGACCAGGGCACAGCAGAATAATGTTTCCAGCTCCCTCCTGCCAGCGATCTGTCGTGCAACAAGAAATTATGGAAGCAGTCCTGTTTCTGATTGTTGCAATCTTGCTCCCAAGCAAGAACAGACCTCCATCACTTGAAGCTGCTCCCTGGGTGGGATTTGTAGGCCATTTACATTCATGGCAATCGTGCCACACTTGTGAATGCATAGTGCAACTGACTATAGAGTAGTTATGGATCCGTAACTGAAATACAAGATGCCAGCCAGTGTGATTTTAAAAAAAAAAATCTCCTATATATATATATATATATATATAATAAAATGCTACAGTTATACATGGAATAAATGTTTATGAAAGGTGTAAAACTGTAGAAAAGCAAAAGTAAGTGGGCTAATAAAATTGGAAGAAGGAAGCAATATAAATAGCATAGAAACGTTACGATAGGTCTGGGCATATTTTTCCCTGGGTGAATTGATTCAGTTTGCATCCTGATAAGCCCTGAAGAACATACTTGTTTCTTTGATTTATTTCAGCCAATCCATAGCCATCTTTCAATGCCATAAGGGGGCTTAAGTAATATGTACAAGCTGCAATCCAACATCCCCTAGGTGGGCTGTTAATATCCACACGTGGAGATATGTTACATGAGCATCAAACAACCCTCACATCGAATAACAACATTGCACAACTCATGCCAGTGACTGGGTGCCTCTATGCAACGCCCAACACAAATGAACAATCACAACGCACCATATATGAAGTGCAACCACAAAGCAGAATCCACACCGCATAATTTCAATGCACCATATACAATGCACACTATATGATGTACAACTGCAATACACAATGTTGTTGTTGTTGTTGTTGTGTGCCTTCAAGTCACTTCCAACTTATGGCCCCCTAAGGTGAACCTATCCTGGGTTTCCTTGGCAAGATTTGTTCCAAGGTGGTTTGCCATTGCCTTCCCCGAGGCTGAGAGCGTGTGACGTGCCCAAAGTCACCCAGTGGGTTTCATGGCCAAGCGAGGAATTGAACCCTGGTCTCCAAAGTTGTTACCCAACACTCAAAACACCACACCATGCTGGTTGCTGTTGTTTTTGTGTGCCTTCAAGTTGTTTCTGATTTACGGCAATCCTAAAGTGAACCTATCATGGGTTTTTCTTGGCACGATTTGTTCAGAGATTTGCCATTGCCTCCCTCTGAGGCTGAGACCATGTGACTTGCCCAAGATCACCCATGGCTGAGCCAGGAACTGAACCCCCATTTCCAGAATGCACAATATGCAATGCAAATACATGATTAGCAAGCACAATGCACAATGTATGATGTGCAGCTGCAATGCAATATGTGTACCTGCAACAAGCAAGGTGATGCTGCAACACAACATGTGAGATGTGCAATGGCAATTTGCAATGCACAATTGCAGTGAGCAAAGAGAAGTCACAGAGGAACTGCTGTCAGTGCAACTCTGTTTCTGCTGCTATCAGCAGAATACATCCATGCGCAACAGAGGGAAGTGTCCCACTGAGCATCAGTCCTGTTGTCCATCAGTTTAGATAGGGAACAGTCATTTTTGCAATCTCTCTTATGTAGTAACATGACAGCAGCCGCTTGCTGGATGCAGGCATTGCAAAATTGCTCAATTATATTTCCCACAGAGGTAAGTCCTCTTAGGAAGATGTACGTCCCCAAGGGAATTCCAGTTATGGATGTCCCTAACTGGATGTCACTCATTATGTAGGAGGAGATGAAGCCTGGATTAAATATAAACCATTGGAAACAAAACCGCTCCTGATAAAGCATTGTATAAAAGGCCCATCTGCAGCTTCTTACCATCAGCAAAAGCTAGGCAAAATAACTGAGTCGTGAAGGCAGACGCAAGTGGAACCAGAGCTATTTCTCTTGGGTAGGGAGAAGGCCCTGTCCTAAAGCCCACCAGTGAAAAGGCTCTATCCTAAAGCTCAATGGTTAGTACCAAGGGGCTTGGATGGCTATTCAGTACAGTTGGCCCTCCGTATCCACTGATTCCTTATCCACAGATTCAACCATCCACGCTTGAACAGACTCAATGAATCAATGATACTTTCATAAGTGAGAGTTCCCCCCTTGCCACTGATTCCATGGGTCTACCCTAGTTAAGACTAAGAATTGGATGGAGGCCCTGTCCCTAACACCTTTCCATCTTACTGGTGTTGCTTTTCCAAACCAAACACCATAAAATCATAGAATCCTAGAGTTGGAAGGGGCCTTATGGGCCATGCAATCCAACCCATATCTCACTGCAGGATCTCCACTGAAAAGATCCCCAGCAAAGAGATATCCAACTACTTTTTGAAGACATCCGGAGAAGAAAACCCACCACTTCTCTAGGGAATTAGTTCTGTTGCTGAATAGCTCCTACAGTCAAGAAGTTCCTTCTGATGTTCCCTTGAAATCTACTCTCCTGTAACTTAGTCTGGATCCTACCCTCTGTGGCAGCAGAGAACAAACCTGGCCCACCTCTCTGTCGGAGATATTTAGATATTTAAAGGAAGCAGATCTCTAGAGTTGTACTCCAGGACTCAAACCACTATACCACACTGGATCTTGGAAGTCCACTTATGAAGATGCAAGTCCTGGAAGGGAATTCTGACCCACAGTTCCAAGCACATTTTATGACACTTTGCTCTAAATTGAGTGAGAAGACCTCCCTCAACAGTTTCATGGAGATTTCATGGAGATATTGCAGTGACGTTGTGGCGCAGTGTCAGAGTATTTGACTGAAACTTTGTAGGATCCAGATTCAACTTTCCATTGACCCATGAAACTCGCTGGACAACCTTGGACCAGTCACTGTTTCTCAGCCTAGCCTATTTCGGAGGATTATTGTAACGGAATACAGTCGGCCTTGCATACGCACAGATCCAAGCATCCATGGCTTGACAATATTCAAAGAAGCCTTGAGTTTGCTATTTTACATAATGGGACACAATTTTGCTAGGCCATTGTCCATAATGGGACTTGAATGTCCATGGATTCTGATATCTGCTGAGTGTCCTGGAACCAACCTCAGAAGATACCAAGGGCTCACTGCAGTTGGAAGGGAGAGAGCCATATATGCCACCTTGAACTCGTTGGAAACAAATACGTACATACATAAATATGTAACTGTCACGGGGCAGAGGACTACTTGCCCAGCCACACAAGGATCTGAAAATGTCTGTCTGGGTCAGATTGAGGCACCTCTCAGCTCCGACACTTCGGGGGGATGTTGTGTCTGGGAGCCTCCAAACCGACTGAGCAGTCCAGGGGAATTAACTGGGTTGTCCTCCCTCTGTCTTTGCACATCGGCTTGCCAAATTCAAAGCATGTCATTGGGAAAGTGAGGGGGAAATCTGAATTAGGAGGGCGGTTATTATGCTCACTTGCTGCTATCTGCTGAGAGATCTGATATGCCTGCGAGACACACTTTTCCATGCGAAGTGGAAGACGCGGAGAACACTCCAGCCGGGAAGTGAGGCAAGGGTTGGGTTGACTCTCTTAGACATGAACAGAATACTCTGCTGGGGAATGCTTTTCTTGGGATCCGTCGAAATGCACACCAAAGTGTGGAAACCCTCAATTAATTTATAACCCACCTTTGTCCCAACAGAAGAGATCCAAGGGGCCTTAAAAGTTTCCTGGATGTCAGCAAATGCTTATGCCTCTCTCGGGCAAAAAACAACAACAATCCTCATTTGAGTGCCTGATGTGATCTTTTTATGTCTGCTAGTATATCATTATATACTATTATCATTATCATATATTATCATATGAGAACCACCCCCTCTGTTCGGACACGACTTGACAACCTTGTCAATGGGGAATACCTTTACCTTTACCTTTAGTGTATCATCAGTTTCCACACACACACAAACACACACACACACACACACACACACACACACATATATATATATATACAGAGAGAGAGAGAGTGTATACAAGTACAAAAAGTAATATATGTGTATATATATATATATATCGTGATTGCGCTTTTGCTGTTTTACCCGAACTATCTTTATAGCATAGCAGTGTAATTGTATTTATTTTAATCTGCTTGCTGGCACGTTTTTATTTCCCAGGAATAGGCAAACCTTTCCCCTTTAAGGGCCGAGGGACTTCAGCTCCCAGAAGCCTCAGCCATGTTGGCCAATAGTCCCATGTTGGCCAATAGCTCCTGGGATTCTGGGAGCTGAAGTCCCTCGGCCCTTAAAGGGGAAAAAAGGTTGCCTACCCCTGTTATTTCCCTATTTTAAAAAACTGAGTAGCTTGTTATAAGTGCTATTTTATTTTTGATTTGCTGGTCTTTGACCGTAATAAAGTTATTGATTGATGTGATTTTTTATTTTTTATTTTATTTTATTTTTTTGACCATCTGCTACAAATCATTTGCTGTGGGTCAGTTACAACCTGTTTTTTCTGCTTTACTGGAATAATAACAATACTGAATACTGTTGCATCCCACCACAGTACCTGAGTCCACCACTAGGTGGCGCCTCTTTGACAAAGAAACTGCTTTGGGGAAACCAGCACAATTGGACTTTTGCTACTGGCATAACTTTGGCCATTTAAACACCTAGCATTGACCGATTAAAGCCAATACCTTTCCTACAAGCCGGCCCAGGACATCTCCCATACTGTAAGCAAGGACAGCTTGTACTGCAAAATGTTACAAGGCAATGGGAACAGTCCCTGCTCTTCTTATCTGCTGAACTTTACGGGATGTTCTCGGTTGCATTACTAATGTTTCTTTTAATACTCCCTTACTCTCACTTGGTTCCCCCCAGTCAGATCATTTATAGCCGAGAAGAGGGTTATTGGTACAGATACAGACAAGGATCCATGAAAGGAGGCTGGATTCCAGCTTTTCAAACAAGAAGGACGAGAAGATCAAGGACCAGCATCTCACAATGGGGCTGCGTAACTGCAATCTCAGCCTATAGAGTTATATATTTTTGACTATAATGCCCAGAATCCTCCTGGCTGGGAGGACTGAGTTGCTGTAGTCCAAACAGGTCTCTACATTTGCACTTTGACTTTTGCGGATTGGATTATTCACAGATTTGATTAATATGTTCTCTCTAGGAGTCTCTAGGTCAGTGGTTCCCCCAAAATTTGGGTCCTCCAGATGTTTTGGACTTCAGCTCCCAGGATTCCTGACTGTTGACCAAGCTGGCTGGGGGCTTCTGGGAGATGAGGTCGAAAACACCTGGAGGACCAAAGTTTGAGAACCAGTGCTCCAGGTCCTCCGGTGCAACTCTATGTTCAGCGTCCGCCACAAAGGCTTAGATATTCCTAACCCTTTGAAAGAGAAAACTCTTCTCTAGGCATTTGTAGGTCCTCCAGTGCAATTCTATGGTCATCTTCTGGCAGATGTTGGCCACAGAGTTAAGATGGATTCCTAGGCTGAGTCCACACTGCAGATATAATGCAGGTTGACATGACTTTAACTACCATGACTCAGTGCTATGGAATTTTGGGAATTGTAGTTTTGGGAGACATTTAGCTTTCTCTCTCTTTCTCTGTATGTGTGTGCATATAGTTTTAGGCTTTGCTCTGGTGTCAGAACAAATGACAGTTCCCAGAATTCCATAATAATAATAATAATAATAATAATAATAATAATAATAATAACAACAACAACAAACAATTATTATTATTATTATTATTATTATTTATATCACGCCCCTTTGAGATCAATTGGGGTGGCTGACAACAATAAAATATTCCATAGTGTTGAGCCATGGCAGTTATATTGGTGTCAAAGTGCATTATTTCTGCAGTGTGAGTGCAGCCTCAGTTTATCTCTAGGGAACTTATGGGACCTTTTCTAAGGCAAAAGAAAAATTCAAATGACTTAAAGATTGTCTAGAGGAGCGAGGGATGGGAAATCTCATTAATTATTTTTTCCCCACCTTATTTGACATCAAAGGAGATCAGAAAAGCTTGCTGGCTGAATGCGGGAATGTTTTGCTCCTCCTGGGGCATTTGGCTCCTTTCTTCTCCGCTTCTCTCAGAGCTTTTAAGACTGCCACGTTTGTCTCCCCTTCCAGGTGAAAGCTGGGCAGGATTTGGCCAAGTTGTCCCATTTTGTCCCAAGAGAGTCCAACATCTCCTATGACTTTCCATCCTCTGAAGGGAGAACATCTTGATCTTGCACGGCAGGGGGGGTGATCTAGATGTCTCTTGGGGTCCCTGCCACCTCTCGCATCCAATCAAACTTTGCCAGGCTCCATTGTTCATTGAGTTGTTTCCTTTGTTTCAGAAGGAAGGTTGCTGATGGTGACTGAGAATCGTAGAGTTGGAGGAGACCCCAAGGGCCATCATCCTCCAGTCCAAGACACAGTCAACGCATTCCCAACAGATGGCCATCCATCCAACCGCCAAAGAAGAAGGCAGCATCTTCCTTCACATCATTGAATTGGTGGATCTGCCCTGGAGCGATGTGAGGTATTTACAGCTCTCCCTCAAACAGAATGAGCAGCTTGGATATTTTTCTTACAGTTTGGACTCATGCCCGGAGCGGATTCCCTGCCCCTTGATGTGCATAGAGAGGCAATAGAGGAGATGGGATGAATGGAGAGGAGGGGAAGGAAGAAGATGGGAGAGAGATCATAGCTCAGAAAAGTGATTTGGGGAGGTTGCAACTACTAGTATCTCTGGAAAGGTAGGTAGATAGACAGACAGGTAGATCATGGCTGGGCAACTATTGTTGCAAGGGAGCTACATTAGGGCACCCAGGAGAGCTTAAAGGGCAGTTGGTGTTGTGGTCTTTGAAGTCATTTCTGGTGACCCTAAGGCCAACCTGTCCGGGGGTTTCAGAGGAGGTTTGCCCCTGAGGCTGAGAAAGTGTGACTTGTCCAAGGTCACCCAGTGGGTTTCCATGGCTGAGCTGGAATTCGAACCCTGGTCTCCGGAACCATAGTCCAACATTCAAACCACCACACTATGCTGGCTCTCTGTTTTAAATAATACCAATATAATAATAATAATAATAATAATAATAGCCCTTTCCACCAAACATCAGAATATACAGAGTCAAAATGGACTGTCAAATACCACACTATAAAATGTTAAAATATTAAAGTACTAAAATAATATTCTAATATGCTGCAAACAACACAAACGTTGACATATGAATTTTCTTTTCAGCGTTGGTAAATTCACTCTTTAGCTGGACCAGTTTAAATTATGTATGCTGCCTTGAATCCCATTTTTGGGAGAAAGGCCAGATTCAATAAATGAGCAGCGAATTGCTCACTGAAGGAAGTGTCATTCTGTTGCAGCCTTGTGACTCCAAACATAATAATTGTATGCAACTAGTTACTTGTAACCTTGTTACTTCCAGGCTCTGAGTAAAATAAATAAATGCTCCATTATTAATTTACTTTGATCACTCAAAGAAATGTAATTCTGTTGCACCCAAACACAGTAATGGCATGCAACTAGTTACTTGTAACCTTGTTACTTCCAGGCTCTGAGTAAAATAAATAAATGCTCCATTATTAATTTACTTTGATCACTCAAAGAAATGTAATTCTGTTGCACCCAAACACAGTAATGGCATGCAACTAGTTACTTGTAACCTTGTCACTTCCAGGCCCTGAGTAAAACAAATACTTCATTATGCATTTTCTTTGCTCAATGAAGGAAGTGTAATTTTGTTGCAGCCTTGTGATTCCAAACACAATAATTGCATGCAACTAGTTACTTGTAACCTTGTCACTTCCAGGCTCTGAGTAAAATAAATAAATGCTTCATTATGAATTTACTTTGATCACCCAAAGAAATGTAACTCTATTGTAGCCTTGTTACATGTAACTAGTTTTCTTTAATTGGATACTCTATACTCTGAAAATGAATAGGTAAGTGTTTCATTGTGAATTTTATTTTCACCCTCAAGGGAAATGGTACTCCTTTGCACCCTTTAGAGCCGGTCCCTTCCTCCTGGCATCTTTTGGGTGGTGCCACCTTCGCCCTCCCCAGGGCCTCCGATTTCTCCCAGGTATTTCAAGGAGCCCACGCCTAGCTTCGCCCTTTTCACCAACAGTTGCACCTCTACTATTAATCAAACTCATTTGGAGCCTGGGTACACCTTTTTGGAGAAATGCTACGTCATCCAGACTGTTACCCAACTTTAAAAATGCCCCCAAAAATTACCTTACAAAGGAAGAATGTTTTTAAAAATCCACCCAAATGTGCCTATGATTATTCCAGCCCATGAGCAAAAAGGGAAGAATGAGACAATGGAAGGTGGGGAGACTAAGCCCTAAGGAAGTAGCCACACTGCAGAAATAAAGCAGTTTGACACCACTTTAACCGTTATGCGCCATCCTGTGGAATCCTGGGATTTGTAGTTTGGAGAGGGACCAGACGAGCAGGTCTACAAATCCCATATGCATCTGAGGAAATAGATTTTAGTCTAGGAAAGCTCATGCTGTCAACTTCTTTCTTTCAGTTAGTGTCAAAGGTGTTACAAGATCTCTCTACATACAAATCCCAGGATTCCTCCCGGTGGATCCTTGACAATTAATGTGATGCCAAACTGCTTTATTTCTGTAGGGTGGCAATAGCCAAAGAATATGCAACAGTTCCTTAGAGTTCCTTAGATCTGTAACCTTGGGCAAGTCACATGTTCTCAGCCTGTGAGGAGGGAAGGCAATGGCAAACCCTCTTTGAAGAAACCTGCCAAGAAAACTCCATGATAGCCTCTCCTTAAGTTTGAAATGACTTGAAGGCATGCAACAACAACAGACTCCTTTTGCACTTTGAACTCAGCTTGCAGCAATGGAAAGAAGTGAGGACAAAGGAGGGAGGCGGGGAGAGAAACTGGGACATTTTAAAAGCAGATGAAAAAGTGGGATGGCAGAAGAGTAATTGGGACTTTCTCTGCCAAATCGGGGCAGAAATTGGAGGGCATGGTGTTCCCTTCACACAGTCAGCCTCATCAATTCTGAACCCATTTTCAGGTGACCAGTTTTTCCCCGTCACAGCTCTTGTATGCTTTTGAGTTTTGCTCGCGGGCCTCTTCCATCAAGAACCTCCTCAAAGTCCGAGCCGATCACTTCCGCTGCTGTAGAGCTGCCAGCTCTCATTTCCACATCCGTGATGGAATTAATCAGATCTGCTAAACTCTTTTGTCCTACTGGACAGGGATTGTCCTCGAACAGCCTCCCACTCCTACACCGACTGCTCTAGAAATCATTTCTTCCCTCCACTCACATCCTAAGGACCGATCTGGTTGAAGAACAGAGTATCTGGTGATACATCTCTGGAGAGGAGTAACTGGGACTTTATCTGCCAAATTGGGTCAGAAATTGGAGGGCATGACATTCCCATCTCACAACCATTTCTTGTAGAACAAGGAGTAGGAAACAAACCCTCAGGGTCTGTTGTAGAACATCTACAGGTCCATCTACAATGCAGTTAGACACTAGTTTAAGTGCTGTTGTGCCATCATATAAAATCCTGGGATCTGTAGTTTCACAAGATCTTTCGCCTTCTCTGCCAAAGAGTGCTGGTGCCTCACAAAACAACAAATCCCAGGATTGTGTTGGATGAAGCCATGGCAGCCAAAGTGGTGTCAAATGGCATTCTTTCTTTCTCTTTCTTTTTTTAAAGTTATTTACAATTTCAGATATCAAAGACAATTTACAAGAAAAATACATAGTTTCTCCCAATTCCCCCCTCCCCTTAATTTCCTTTAAAAAGAAATTTTTAGATTAGATCAAATAAAGATTAGCTTCGTCCTTCCTTTACAATATCCAAGTGAAATCAACTAAACAGAAAAGTTACTATTAACCACTTTCTATCATTTACCATCTATGTCTCTTCAAAAATTTCATGTTTACTGTCATTATCTTATGAAATTATTTGGGCTAAATTTATTATATTTGTTGATTAAACTATATTGTAAAGTCCTCATAATTCCAGGAATGTATCATAATAATCTGTAAATATTTGCCATCCATGTTTTTGTGACCATCATCTTAACCATCCATTCTTCAATGGTTGCCACTTCTGTTGTTTTCCATTTTTGCGCCAACAAAAGTCTAGCTATGGAAACCATATATAAGATGATCCTTACATATTTATTTCTATCTTTTGTATGTATTATATCAGTCGTGTTAAGTAAGTACATCTCAGGAGTGAGCTCATAGTGAATATTAAGAATTTTTTGTACTTTATTATGTAGGGTTCCACCACGTATGAAACCAAGATCCAATGTTTTTCTGGCTTTTCCAACATATGGTTTGGTAAGTTTTGTATACTTTTTGCTAGTTTGGCCGGTGTTAGGTGCCATCTAATCTCCATTTGATAGTAATTCTCTCTAATATTCTGGTTTCTGATTAAGTTATATGCATGTTTTCTTGCTTGAAACCATCAAACAGCATTAATTCCTACAGTGTTGATGTGCCCTTAGGGGCAGTCCAGATGTTGTTGGACTGAAACTCCCAGAACTCCTATGCTGTCTGGGGCTGCTGGGAGCTGCAGTTCAGCAAGGTCACATAATTTCCACTCATGCCAGATAAGATGTTTGCCCACTCTTGGGCAAACAAGCGTTTAAAACAGCATTACATTTAAAAGACTTTACAACAGCCTTAAAGACCAGTCTCTTCTAGCAGGCCTACCCAGACTATTTATAAATGGCAAATTTTAAATTATGAATGTTTCAATCCATTAAATATGGATTGATTATTTCAACATATATTTGTCTTATTTGTTCTTTTACATTGACGCTGTGTGTTTTTAACCAACGCTGGATGATATATATTAATCTGTTGCTATTCCCCACCTCAATCCATGAGGAGAGATGAGTAAGAAATTATTGTTGCTGTTGTTGTTGAGGCTGAGAGAATGTGACTTGCCCAAGGTCACCCAGCGGGTTTCATGGCTGAGCGGGAAATCGAACCCTGGTCTCCAGAGTCGCAGTCCAATGCTCAAACCACTATGCCATCCTGACTTTTCTTCTATGATGATTCTTTAACATCTTTTGCCTGATGAAGAAGCCAGTGGAGCTCTGAAAGTTTGCAGGGTGCATTTGATGCCTTTCGGTTGGACAAGAAAAGTATCGCTCTTTTGTTGATTTTGGATTTGCATTTCCACCCCTAAAGATCTTTTGGATTTTGCGTCAGCGTGCCTGATGCGCCTTTACTGGATCAGGGCATTTCTTTTGCTCCTTTCCTACAAACACACAGAAAAAGACCCTAGCCTTCTGCTCCCTTTGAGAGTTATCACCTAAATAAGAGCCACTTCTGGTCTTGTTAAACTTTTTAAATAGCACATGCCGAACATTCACTGCCATCCTAGACTCTTTTGTGTGCCAAAACCTCACCCAAGCACATCCACACACCCACAAAAGGGCTATAATTTGGAACCATTAATCATTCATGCCTGAGAATCATGCCTGGGAGCTTCTGAGGAATTGGTGAACCAGTTTATTCTGTCATCGTCATCATCATCATCATCATCTTAACAATATCTATTTATGTTGTTGTCATGCTCTACAGAGTCCGAGTCCAACGCTCAAACCACTACAGCAGTCTGGGTCTCCATCTATACATATGTATACACAATTCCAGTCAGCTCACTATATCCACAGATCCTTTATCCACTGATTCAACCATCCACAGCTTGTAAATATTTTCCAAAATTATAAATTCCAAAAAGTAAAGCTTGATTTTGCCATTTTATACATTTTATGCCATTGTACTTCATGGGAGTTGAGCATCCCCATATTTTGGTTTCCATGGAAGATCCTGGAACCCCAGTGGATAGCAAGGGCCCACTGTGTTGTTGTTGTTGTTGTTTGTTGTTGTTATATAAAAAGTGTTAAGCCCTGAATGCCTTTTTCTCCAGCACTCCATTACATTCTCCAGCTGGAGCATTTCTTCATTTCTTAGTCCCCCAAGGTCCGTCAACATGTTGTGTCTACTGAACATGTTCAATTCTTAGGTTGCGGAGCTTATCCCCCACAAGATTTGGGTTTTGGGGTTTTTTCAAGTGTTCCTATAAAAACTATGATATCATCCCATCCTAATGATTTCTCTCTCTCTGTTCCTCTCCTCTGTTTGAGAGGGTACTATTTTGGTTACATCAGAACTGGCGCTCACCCAGCCTAATTTTTGGAAACAAGGAGAAGCTGACCCTAAGGCGAACTTAGTATGTTTTTTGGGGGAGCAAGTATCTTCAGAACGGGGTTGCCATTGCCATCCTCTGAGGCTGGGAGAATGTGACTTGCCCAAGATAGGAGTTCCCTGGTCAAGCCAGGATTCAAACACTGGTCTCCAGAGTCATAGCCCAATACTCAAACCATGCCATGCTGGCTCCAAAGTACAAAATACATACTCCAAAGTACATATGAATCCTGGTTTTTATTGGAGAATATGGCCAAGCAATATCAGAGTGTGGCCAAGAGGGGAAAAGTCGTTAATGAGGGAGGGGACAAAACCTGGGAAAGGCTGCAGCAGATTGCTTTTGCCGGAGTCTCCTGGGAAGTTGCCTTCCACATACTCACTTCTCGCCCTACTGAGCTAAAAAAAATGAGTTTGCAGCAATTGAAGCAAGCTGAGGATGCAAGAGGAAAGTGGAAGGAGGAGAGAGAAACTGGGACATTTCAAAAACAGCTGGAAATGTGGGATGATAGAGGATTAATTGGGACCGTCCCTACCAAATTGCCACAGTTAAACGCTATTCTATCTTTGGCCACAGACTAGATTTTTCTCTGATTCTGTCCCCTAATTCAGTCCTGGGGTGGTAGGGAGGAAGGGAAATATTTAAAAAATCCTAAATTAGTTGCCCAAAAAACAAGCCCAGTGAGACCCGATTCTTCCTCCTCTTGTCTCTCCTTCCATCCTTGTTCTGCCCTTATGATAAATAGATTTACTCATGATTTGTCAGATAGATAATATATGATGGGTTTCAATCTCAGGCGTCCCAGGGCTTGCTGTCTGAAACAGGGAAACTTTCTGGTTCCCCCAAACAAGTTCCGTCATTCTTTCATGCAAAGAATGCAAAGAGAGCCAACTCGGGTACAAGCCATCAATTAAACTGTGACAGATAGATAGGAACTCCTCTCCCAAACAAGAGAAGGCAAAGCTTTGAAAACTGGCCAGGGAGAAGCTCTAAAAATGATGATTTTGGGGATGAGGGGAGGAAACAGAGAGAGCTTAGAGAGAAAATTGAATCAGAGCTTGAGAAAGCTCCTTCTTGGACTGCATCTCCCAGAATCCCCCCATCACTTGCAATGCTGGTCGGGGATTCGGAAAGCTTTTGTTCAAGAAGTCGTTTCCAAGCTCTGAATTTATTCTTCATTCTGTTTTAAACATTATTATTTAGTCGTACAGTGGGCCCTTGGTTTCCACTGGGGTTTGGTTCCATGGATTCCAAAATCTGTGGATGCTCAAGTCCTATTAAATATAATAGAGTAGCAAAATGGTGGCCCTTGGCAAAATCAAGTTTTGCTTTTTGGAATTTATATCTATGTATATCTGAATCTTTGCAAGCCATGGATGGTTGGATCCATGCATAAGGAATCCATGGATACGGAGGGCCGACTCTACACTGCGGTGAAGAAAATGTGGCCCATCATGTTTGGCCATGTTTGAGGGCCTTAAAACCCCAAACCCCCCATTGCATCCCAATTTTTTTTGGAGAGGAAATGATTTTTAATTGTGGTTCTTCTTGTTGAAGAGAAGAGGTAGCAGAATCTTTGCAGTCAGTTCAGGCAAAACCAAACTCTCTCCTGACTTGTGTGCTTTTCACCAATAACTTTTGCCATATTGACCGGACTTTGGCTCTATATGTCCTGGTTTCCTTTTGTGAAATGTTGGTATGGAAGGGCAGCTGTGAAGGAACGGAGCAAGAGTCAGAAGTCTAAAGAGAGATCGGCCTCATTCACACTACATAATAAACTGATTTTCAAACCGGTTTAAGCCACTTTAAAGGGGCCGTGTTCACACTGGTGCCAAATTTCTCTGACATGGGCCCCCCAGTGCTAAGCCTGGTCAAACTGGTTCTTCTGAATCTGAGGCATTTACCACATCTTTTTAAATGATTCGGTTCAACGCAAGTGTGAACATGTCAGTTGGATTCGGTTCCCTGTAACGCAATCATCCCTGTGACGTCGCACCTGGAAAATCCATTTTGAATCGATCCAATTGTTAATTTGAACATGAAGTGTGATAAATTGAAATGAGCAGGTTCGATCGTGGCGACCGAAGTCTGAACATCTATTCGGTGTCGAATAGCCCCATCAATTTGAAATGATCCAACACAAAAATCAGTTTATTATGTAGTGTGAATGAGGCCAAAGTCTGAACATCTATTCGGTGTTGAATCACTCCATTGATTGGAAAAGATCCAACACAAAAATTGGATCCCAGGATTCTATAGCATTGAACCATGGCAGTTAAAGTGGTGTCAAACTGCCTGATTTCTGCAGTACAGATGCAGACCTTTTTAGGGGGTTGGACTAACCTAGGCTGGGTCTTTAATTCCTGGCAAGTGTTTCCATGTCTTTATATTTTGGACCCTGCAATGTTAAAAGGGATATGCTGGCTTAGGGGTTAAGACGCCAATTCTGACGATCAGAAGATCGGAAAGTTGGCAGTTCGAGGCCCAGGTGCTGCTCCGGTCACTAGTCCCAGCTTCTGCCAACCTGGCAGTTTGAAAGCATGCAAATGCAAGTAGATAGATAGGTACCACTTCTCAGTTGGAAGATAACAGAGTTCAAGGCAGTCATGCTGGCAGTCCTCAGACAACGCTGGCTTTTTGGCTTAGAAACAGAGATGAGCACTGCCCCCTACAGTCAGACATTCATGTCAAGGGACTACCTTTACCTTTTACCTTTAATGTTGTCAGGCGCGTGGCCAAATTTCTACCTGGTGCCTGCGCTGGGACATGAGTGGGCATGTATGTGTGCGACTGTGCTTGTGCAAAAAAAAGAAAAAGAAAAACAGTAACAATTAAATAGAATCCCGAATTCTGCAGAAGAAGACTGGGCTTTACAAGCCTACCATCACTAAATTACCCTAAAAGCTGCCATCTCTGTTCGATGCTGCTAGAGTAGGATGGGAAACAGCAATAGGTCCAGAGCCCAATTTTTCTCCCCCTGGGATCCTCTGTTGGCTGTACAGACTGACAAAAATGCCCTCAAATGTCCCAAAACCTAAAACAAGGTCCTATCTCTATTACCAAATTGGAGGACCTTCTAGATGTCCTCATGGTTCCAGCATGATGCCACCCAGCACCCCCATTCTGGGTGCTGGCCGGGTGGAAAAGGAAGCCCCACCAGATCCAGAAGGGATTTGTTTTCGACAGCTCCAGAGACACTAGGATCTAAACATTAGGGAGAACTTCCTGATGGTAAGAGGAGTTCAATAGTGGCAGATTCTGCCTTGGAAAGTGGTGGAGTCTCTCAGTGCCCTGAGTTTTTCTTGACCCAAGGAAGGTGACCAAAATGGTGAAGGGTCTGGAAGCCATGACGCTCTATGAGGAGAGACTTAGGGAGCTGGGTCTGTTTACCCTGGAGAAGAGAAGGTTAAGAGAGGGCATGATAGCCATGTTTAAATGTCTGACAGGATGTGATTTTAATGAGTACTGCCCTTGCCAAATCAGAACAGATATATGGTAGACCAGGGTTCGAATCACTGCTCAGCCGGGAAAACCCATTAGGTGACCTTGGCCAAATTGCACTCTCTGAGTGCATCCGCACTGCAAAAAATAATCCAGTTTTTAAGTAAGCAGTGCAAGGGGGGGGAGTAATGGGGGAGAGAAAGTGGGGCATTTTCAAAGCAGCTGCAAAAATGGGGTGGCAGAGGATGAATTGGGAGCATCCCTGCAATACAGGGAGTCTGGAGGAACCAAGGCATTTGGGGGACCGCACGTGGCCCCAAAGCTCCCCCATTTGCTTGGACTAGAGCAGGGGTAGGCAACCTACGGCCCGGGGGCCGGATGCAGCCCCCCGAGGCCTTTGGACCAGCCCCAGGCTGGTCCTGTGGCCGCCGCCGCCTGCCATGATGATATTGATTATTGTTGTTATTACTTGTTCTTGGGGTTTTCTGGGCAAAATCTCCACAGGGCTTTTGCCATGGCTTTTCTGGGGATGAGAGAGTGTGCATGCATATTTTTAATTTTTTTTAAAAAAATTGTTTATATATATATATATATATATATTGGTGCTTCGGCCCCCCCAATTGTCTGAGGGACAGCAACCTGGACCCTGGCTCAAAAAGGTTGCCTACCCCTGGACTAGAGCCTCAAATGCTCCCAATGGGTGCCAAGAAATGAGAGGGAGAGGGAAGAAGCAATCTCTTTTGCAGGGACAAGTCTGAGGAAGCCAGGCGAGCAGCACAGGCAGGCCTGACGAAAGGAGTCCTCTGCAGGCATCCCTAGGCGGTTGAAAGACTGGAGACAGATTGTCTGTCCTTCGACAATTAAGTTGTCTTCTGTGATAACCTGGGAAAATGCTATCATCGGGCACCTTTGCCAATGCCAAGGTTTCTAAAGCCAAAGAAAGTAGATTTGGGCTCCTCCTCTGCCCACCCCCAGCCCCAGCCCAGCCTTCAAGGGAAACCAGGCAATGGAAGCGTAATTGCAAGCCATAAATTTCAGAAAGGCTGGATTTGTTGGAAACAGTCTCTTTCCATGATCTTTTTGCTCCCATTTGATTTCCCCCCCCCCCTCTCTTTCTCGCTTTGTCTCAGATGGACATTTTATATCTTGGAGGCTTTGCTCATCTTTCCTTCCCCACAGAAGGAAATTTATGGGATTCATCAGGGAGGCAATGGATGGGATTCAGCTGTAAACAGGATCTATTTGGATGACAATCCTGAATGTGGGAGAGGTTGTTGTTGTTGTTGTTGTTGTTGTGTGTTTTTGAGTCATTTCCCATTCATGGCTAACCTATCATAGGGTTTTCTTGGCAAGTTTATTCAGAGGGGGGTTGCTATTGCCATCCTCTGAGTCTGAGAGAGTGTGACTTGTGCAGGGTCACCCGTTGGGTTTCAAGGCTGAGCCAAGATTCAAACCCTGGTCTCAAGAGTCAAAGCCCAAGACTCAAACCAATACACTGTGCCCGCCATCATTCCCTTTGGTTATGTATTTGTGATTTTGAGGAGCAAAAATAACTGACCATTTCAACATTCCTTTCTAGAATTACAGAATCATAGAATCCTAGAGTTGGAAGAGACTCCAAGGGCCATCCAGTCCAATTCCATTCTGCCATGCAGGAATTCACAATCAAAGGACCCCTGACAGATGTACATCCAACCTCTGTTTAAAAACCTCCAAAGAAGGAGACTCCACCACTCTCTGAGACAACATCCTCCACTGTCAAACAGCTATTACTGTCAGGAAGGTCTTCCTAATGTTTATGAGGAATCTCTTTTCCCGTAGCTTGCATCCGTTGCTCCATGGTGTCCTATTCTCTGGAGCAGCAGAAAACAAGCTTGCTCCATCCTCAATGTGAAACCCCTTCAAATACTCAATCAGGGCTGTCATATCCCCTCTTAACCTTCTCTTCTCCAGGCTAAACAGACCCAGCTCCCTAAGTCTCTCCTCATAGGGCTTCATGGTTTCCAGGCCCTTCACCATTTTGGTTGCCGTCCTCTGGACATGCTCCAGCTTGTTAACATCCTTTTTGAATTGCACACAGTATTCCAGGTGAGGCCTCACAAAGTAGAAGAGAGTGGCACTATTCCTTCCCTTGATCTAGACACTGTACTTCTATTGATGCTGCCTAGAACTGCATTGACCTTTTTAGCTGCGGTATCACACTGTTGACTTATGTTCAACCTGTGGTCTACTAGAACTCCTAGATCCTTTTCACATGTATTCTTGTTAAGTCAGGTGTCTCCCATCCTATATCTATGATTTTGTTTTTCTGCCCAAGTGCAGTATCTGACATTTCTCCCTGTTGAAATTCGTTGTGTTAGTTTTGGCCCAGCTTTCTAATCTGTTAAGGTCAGTTTGGATTCTGATCCTGTCCTCCGAGGTGTCATCTGCAAATCTAATGAGCATTCTCCCCTGAAAACCTTCACACATTGATGCTCCCCAACATTTCACAGATGAAAATTGGGGATGAGTGTTGTCAAGCAACATCAAGGTATGGCCAAATGGGAGACGTTATTAATGATGAAGAACAGACAATCTAGGAAAGGTTGCAGCACCTTACTTTTGCCTAAGCCAACTGGGAAGGGCAAGATTCTTCTCCTTCTCTCCTCCACTCTGCTGAGTTGAGTGCAAAGTACCTTTGCACTTTGAACTCAGTTTGCAGCAATGGAAGTAAGCTGAGGACAAAGGGGGAAGGAGGAAGAGGAGGAGAGAGAGACTGGGACATTTGAAACCCAGCTGAAAAGGTGGAATGAACAGGACTGGGACACTTTGAGAGGATGCATCTCATGATATATCCAAGTAAAACATCCTCCGTTCAATCATCTTCACTTTTAGTAAGACAAATGTTAGGATACGATCCCTCATCTTGTCTGGACCAAAGCCATGTAGAAATGTAGAGCCAGATGCAAGGTATGGAACAACAAAAAAACACAATAATAATCAATTACAGTACCACAAAGAAGAGTGCAATGAAATAGCAATAGCAAAACTTTTTGTATACTCGTAAAACTATATTACAAACTTGGATATATATTACAGAAGTCCAAAATTTTGTTTTCAGGACCATACAGAATTCCTTCCAGAGATCTCAGGTCAACCTAATACGTGGAGGACTCTGAAGAAATATGTAAGTCGTTTTTGATATTGTATTATCACAAGATGCCACATATTTTGGATTTCTGTAGCTATATACCCAAGTTTGTCATAGAATAGTTTTATGAGTATACAAAAAGTTTTGTTATTGTTATTCTGTTATTTGTGGCAAGGTCCGAAAAAGAAGGGAGAGGAGGGTAGAAGAATTAGTGAGTTGATTCCAAAGAATTAGGCGCAATTCCACTAAAATGCAAGCTGGAAAATAATCTAGTTGCTCCAGTTCCCTTTTCAGAAATACAGGTAGGGACAAAGCTACAATCTCTCAGAAACAAGACACACATCTATCCATACTTTTTTTTTTTTTTTTGATAAAGACATCTGGAACATTCCCAATAGGTTTTTTTTTTTTAAAGCTTAATTGCAAAAAAGACACCCCACTTGTTGCTTAAAGTGAGAGATCTAACTTTTTCCCATCGGCTTGGTTCAAGATAGCAGGGGTGGGGACCCAGGCGAGGGGGAGGACAGGGGAGGCTCCTCTCTATCTCGCCGGGAAACAATGCAAACTGGTTTTTCCTACCTTCCAGGGATGTTGGGAGACTGTCTGGTTGCAAAGTACATTCTGATCCGTGGGTGCCAGCTTTGGAAAAAAAAAGGCAGATTCCTGTTATTAAGTTGGGAGGAGTGAGCCCATTTAGATAAAAGGGAGATTCTGATCATAATAAACAGCAATTAAAAGCAATCATTAAGGTGTGCTGCGCTTTCACCATCTATTATCGGGTTCGGGAGGGGGGGAAAGGAGATTTGCAGTCGATATTCCAAAAAGGAAAGGAAAGGAATAAAAGGAGCGTTCCAGGAAATTTATACTTTTGGTTCACACAATACGGGAGCCACTTAAATAGATCTTGACACATAAAGGAACATTACTGCATATATATCTATATTGATACAGTATACATATGTAGATATGGTTGTTGTGTGCCTTCAACTCCTTTCCCACTTATGGCAACCTAAGGACCTAACTACCCTAAAGGTACAAGGTCCTTTCTGGTTTTGGAAACTAAGCAGGGTCAGTCCTGGTTAGCACTTGGATGAGAGAACACCAAAGAATACCAGGTGTTGTAGGCTATATATTAGAGGAAGGAACTGGGAAATCCACTCTTGAGTGTTGCTTCCCCAAGAAAACCCTATGAAATCCATGGCAGTCACCACAAGTCAACAGATAACTTGAAGGCACACACACAAACACACACAGACATACACACACGGTGCATGAGGGTTTCTTGGCAAGTTTTGTCCAGGAGGGATTTGCCATTGCCTTCCTCTGAGCCTGAGAGAGTGTGACTTGGCCAACGTCACGCAATCGCCAAATCCTAATCCAGCACTCAAACCACTACATTTTTCTGGTTTCTGTAATAGGAGCCAGCATGGTGTGGTGGTTTGAGTGATGGACTATGACTCTGGAGAGCAGAGTCAGAATGCCAGCTCTGCCGTGGAAACTCACTGGCTGACCTTGGCTGAGTCACACTCTCTCAGCCTCAGAGGATGGCAACGGCAACCCCCCTCTGAAGAAACTTGCCAAGAAAACCCCACGATAGGGTTGCCTTAGGGTCACCATAAGTTGGAAACGACTTGAAGGCCCACAACAACAGCAACATAATATACCTGCCCAACCACGGACATTCTCTGAAGGGAGTCCTCCAGTTGACTTATTTAGGGCTGCCAAGTCAGGCCTGTACCAGGCCCTGAGATTTCAGAGTTAAAACCTGAGACCAAGGGGAAGATCAAACTGCATTAATTCTGCAGTGCAGATGCAGCCTGAGTGCCTTGCGCCTACTCCATCCATATGGCTTTGCAAGGAGCAGTTCAGCTGTTCCTAAGTAATCCTTCCCCTGAAGGCATCTCCCAGGCTTCTGTGGTGGCCCTGCTCCTACCCTGCCCCACCCAGCCTCCTCTTTGCAATGGCAGTGAATCATTTCCCATGGTTGCTTCCTTTCCTTTCCTTTCCTTTCTTTTCCTTTCCGTCCAAGCCAGGGCCTGGCTAGTAGCATCTTGTGGACTGTTGCTTCTCTGTAAAGGAAAGCCGTATCATTTATGGAAACAGTCTACTTTTGTAGAACTCCTTTTTGGACTACGACTCCCAGAATCTCCCAGCCACCATAGGCAGAAGAGATTCCTGTTTTTCCTGTCATTTTCCCTGTCGTTTTGGCTTATTTTCTCCCCTAAGAATACCATTATCTAGGATTTCTTTTTACATTAAAGTTTTTAAAGTAATTTGAAGCCTCTGCCAGGGGTAGGCTACACTCCAATTGTCCCAGTTTGGCAGGGACAGTCCCAATTATTCCCCTGTCATTCCTCTTTCTCAATAGCTTTTACAGTGTCCCGCTTTCTCTTGTCTCCTCCCACTTTCCCCCTTTGTTCTCCATTGATTTTATTTTGCTGATTGCAAAAGTCTCAGGGATGTATCTATTGGTTACATCATTTCCGCATTCAAGGAATAATATCCTGGGGAAATTTTCCTGAAAAAACACACCAACTGTATCTGTGAAAAGGATCTGGGGGGGCTTAGTAGACCACAAACTAAACACATGAGGCAGCCGTGTGATGCGGCAGCCAAAAAAGCCAAGGCAATTCCAGGTTGCGCCAACAGGAATAGACTGTCCAGTTGAAGGAAATTAGAAGTGCCACTCTATTCTGCTTTGGTCAAATCTCACCAGGAATACTGTGTCCAATTCTGAGCACCATCGTTCATGAAGGATGTTGACAAGCCGGAACCTGTCCAGAGAAGGGCAACCAAGATGATCAAAGATCTGAAAAGCAAGCCTTATGAGGAACTATTTAGAGGGCTGAGTATGTTTAGCATGGAGAAGAGAAGAGATGACATGGTAGCTATCTTTAAATATCTGAAGGGATGTCATGTAGAAGATGGAGGCAGCTTGTTTTCTGCTGTTCCAGAGACTGGGACAGGGACCAATGGATTCCAAGGACAAGAAAAGTGATTCCATCTAAACGTTAGGAAGAACTTCCCTGTAAGACTTGTTGGACTACCAGAAAAGGTAGCAGATTCTCCTTCTTTGGCATAGTGGTTTGAGCGTTGGACTATGACTCTGGAGACCAGGGTTCAGTTCCCAGTTTGGCCATGAAACTCACTTGGGGACCTTGGGCAAGTCACACTCTCTCGGCCCCAGGGGAAGACAATGGCAGATCTCCTGTGCACAAATCTTACCAAGAAAACCCCATGAGTCATTTCCGACTTATGGCAACTCTAAGGTGAACCTATTGTGGAGTTTTCTAGGCATTATTTGTTTAGAGGAGATTTGCCATTGCCTTCCCCTGGGGCTTCTCTCTTTTCTGTGGCATCCCATTGATTCTCCTTTCTGAAGATCTTCCCTTTTCAGGCCTGATTGTCCCCAACATTGCTGTTATTCCTGTGCCAAATGGGAACGTGGCCTTTTACAACACCCTGTGGTTTCATACAGATCCACACATGTGCGCAGCTTTGAATTGTTTCAAAGCATTTGGACTAGTTTTAATCTCTCTCCTTTGAACTTGCAAAATTGCTCAATAGGTTTGTAGCCTTTCCAAAAACAATAATAATAATAATAATAATAATAATAATAATAATAATTTTATTGTTTCCATTGTTTTAAATGGACTGTGTTGAGTCTATGGCATGTCACCCTGAGGTCTTTAGACAGAGGGCAGGATATATAGAGTTTAGTAAAGAAAGAAATAGCTCAAGCCAGCCTGAGCAAGGAGGAAATTGGGAGACCAGGCACACGTTGGTGATTTCCATTGGCACAAATACCATTATGCAAGTGTTGGTGCTTTCTAGGAGACTGTGTGAGGGTGGTATTCCTACAAAGGCTTGCTCAAGCGGCGCAGCCGTTGCACAATAGGCGAGTGTGAAGCATAGCTGCCTCTGGCACATTGGGTTGTGCAATGGTGTGATCCATTATCACTCCAGTGTAGGAAAGCTTCACTAAGCCTGAGTCTATTTGGAAGGGAAGGTGTCCAGCCCTTCCCCTCTTCTCTCCACTGTTAACTGAGTACAAACTACTTTTGTTCTTTGTGCAAACTACTTTTGCACTTTGACTCACTTTGCAGCAATTGAAGCAAGCTGAGGACAAAGCGGGGAAGGTGGGAGTAGTAGACCGAAACTGGGGGCATTTGAAAAGCAAAATACATTAAAACTTTTTTTCAAAAAAAATTGCAGAGCAAACATTTCAAAAGAGTTTTTTTTTAAAGTCATAAATCTCTCTTGAAATTCTCTTCAAAGGGTCTTCTTATAAGCGTTGCACAAATCATAGGGACCAGAGCTTCACTCCCTTGAATGCATCAAATAAATCAAGGCTAACTTTATTTCAGGAGCCTACATTTCAACATTCCCAGAGTTCATTTGCAAGACAGAGACTTCCATGAGCAATGATAATTTGGATCGCAGTCAAGGGAGGAACGCTGAATCAGGTCCTAAACACACAAATCTCATACACAGTTGGGAATCATGAGGCTCTGCAGCTGTTGCTGGACTGCAGGCCCCATGATCCCTAGCCAGCATAGTCAATAGTGAGGAATGCTGGGAGATTCAGTCCATCTGGAAGATCACTCAGTCCTCATACTTGCTATAATGGAGTCTTTGTACTTTGCTGAGAGGGTTAGAAATGATTTCAAGAGACTGGGAAACCCTGGCAGCCAGGTAACTGGCAAGATGCGCTGTCTTGAGTTTACAGCTTTTGGATTTCAATTACAACACTAAAGGTGTGTTTACACTACACAGTTATATCTGTTTCAGACTATTTTAATTGCCATGGATCCATTCTAAGGAATCCTGAGGTCCATAGCTTACTGAAAGGGCTGAGATGTACCTCTTTCCCCCCCTCCTTCTTTTTATTGATTTTATCATAACATAAAACGTTAACATGCATACATCTTAATTCTCTGTTTACTTTATACCTTTGGTATTCTAATCTGTAATTTTTTACCAATCTTCCTTTTCAACAATCATTCATTCTTTCATCCTGAGTAGACGTCCTAATTCCATATCTTTGGTTTATTATCCCTTCTTCTTCTTCTTCTTCATCTTCATGCCTGTATTCCTTTATCCTATTTCATATGTACTTTCCCCCTGTATAAAAAGTATATATATGTATATATATATATATATATATATATATATATATATAAACATAGATGTTCCTTTATTATGTTTCCTCCTGTTATTATCTGTTTTGAACATCTTCTATTAAGTTTTATTGTCACCTCTTATTCTGTGAAAGGGTTGAGAGGTATCTAATTGAGTGCTTCTCAAATTTTGTCCTCCAGGTTATTTTGGAAAGAACAAGAAGCCGTGGATGGTTGAATCCTCGTGACTAAAGAATCATGGACCTAGAGGGCTGACCGTACTCCTTTTAACACCCTTCAAAAGCAAAGCACAGCCAAAGCTGGCCAAGAACAGAGATCAGGTTTGTCCCCTCCACATTTGTGGCTTTGACTTTTGCAGATTTGATTATTTGCAGCTTGATTAAGAAGTTCCTTCTAGGAATCTCTAAGTCCTCCAGCACAATTCTGCCAGAAGTTGACCATAGAGTTGTGCTGGAGAACCTAGACGTTCTTAGAGAAAACACTTCTCTAAGCCTTTGTAGGTCCTCCAGCATGGTTCGGTGGTCAACTTCTGGCAGAGTTGCACTGGAAGACCTGGAGATTCCTAGAGAGGTGTTCTCTTAGGTAAAAAGAATAGTGTTGTTGTTGTCTTTATTTGTGGTTTTTCCACATTCACTGGGGTCCTTCACCCCTAACCTCACCAAATATGGAGGGACCAGTGGAAACAGGGACCTCTGGAGCATTTATGGTCTCTTCCAACTCTGTGATTCTATGATTTTATGATCGACTTCCAGTGGTAACAGCTCAAGGAGACAACCCTTGCAGGAACCTGCCTTTGACCAGTCAGTGGTTTACATCTGTAATTTTCCATGGCCATAAATTAAAAGGGAGGAGGCGTATGGGGTTATCCTAGGTGCATATGTGTGCACCCATGCGTCTGGAAGGTGGGAATCCCTCTCCCAGGTTGGTGTAACAACGGGTGGGACTTCCTTGATTTATTCCTTTGTTAAAATCAATAAGGCAGGCTTGCTTTCTTCATGCAGGCCTTTCATCTCAGCAAAGGGGGAGAGATTGCATATCAAAGGCCCGAGCAATGGGCCACTTTAGATTTATTAGTAAATCCATTGAAAAAACATTTCCAGGGAAATAAATCTTCCCTCGCCTGACTTCCTCCTATTCTTTACTTATCCCCCATATTGATTTTTGTCTTGGAGATTTAAACCTCTCAATTTGTTTTATGAGACACTCCTTGGACAGATGATAAGCAAGCTGGGGAGGGAAGGGGGGGCCATAAATGCAACTTTGCCAGTTTCCCTTCGCTGTTTGAAAGCTGGCATGAGAGAGTTTGGCTTGCTTGGCTTGGCCTTTTTTTTTTTTTTTCTGAAGGAAAAATGGAAAATCTGCTTTGCTGTCTCCTGACATGTGAAGGAGGGGACTTTCTGGCAAGGCTTCCTAGATCAATTGAGGGGCGAAAGGCTGATGGATGCCTCTGACATGACTGCCCACCCCAGGAGGACATCCTGCCCTGGCCCCATTGACAGCCCTGACAGGGGAAGAAGGGAGGACTATGGAAAGGCACTCCTAGGATTATGACAGGCACAAAACACCCACACTGATGATACTGGTTCAGATGATCATTGGAAAGGATGGGGATCAGGTATAGAAATGGAGGAGGAAAAAGAGGAGGAGGAAGAAGAAGAAGAGGAGGAGGAGGAAGAGAAAGAAGAAAAGGAGGAGGAGGAGAAGAATTTTTTTTCTCCATTTCAGAACACTGACAAATAAAAGAAGTGTTACTCCACACAGTGCATAGTCAAACGGAGGAATTCACTGCCACAAGAGTTAGCAGCCCCCATCTAGATGTTTTCAGAAGAGGCTTAAGCTAATCCACAGAGGAGGTGGAAAGGCCCATCTATTTGTGCTAGCTATGATGGCTCTCTGGAACACAGAAGCTGTGTGCTTTCAAGTCCCTTCCAGCTCCATGTAGTGCGCTGATAAGTTATAATGTCGCTAAGGTGACCTTATCATTGGGTTTTCTTGGCAAGATTTATTCAGGGGTGGGGTGCTTTGGCCTTCATCTGAAGCTGAGAGCATGCGATTGCCTAAAGTTATCCAGTGGCAGAGTAGGGATTTGAACCCTGGTCTCCAGAGTTGTAGTCCAACTCTCCAACTACTACACTGCGCTGGCTCTCTAGAAGTGGGGCAGACACTAGTGTTTTAGCTTTCCAGCCAGCACTTCTAACTATTCCTGAATGGCACATAGGATACCATCCTCAGCAATATGAGCCAGCATGGCGTAGTGGTTTGAGTGTTGGACTAACACTTTGGAGACCAGAATTCAATTCCCCACTCAGGCATGAAACCTACTGGGTGACCTTGGGTGAGTCACAAGCTCTCAGCCTCAGGGGAAAGCAACGGCAAACCTCCTCTAAACAAACCTCGGCAAGAAACCCCCATCATAGGGTTGCCTTAGAGTTGCCATACGTTGGAAACGACTTGAAGGCACACAATAACTTCAGCAGAGCTTGTGCAAGTTGTGGGGTTTTTTACCACTGCTCCCAGAAACACCTAAGCAATATGGCTTGGGGATTCTGGGAGCTTTAGTCCAATGAGGTACATCCAAGCTCTGCTTTGGCAGTCACCCCCATTTATTCTCATGCCATGCAAAACTTCATTTCCTGGGCTGAGTTACTGTTTGCAGCTCAACTGCAAACCACAAATCCTTCCTCTTTGCCTTGAGATCAACCCAGTAGCATCCTCTTCAGCAATCCACCCAAGAGCCGGCCTCCCCCTCCATCTTGTGGATTGGGATTGCAAGTCAGACACCTCCAAATTCTAGGTTTGCCCAGTTTTCCTTTGCCAAGATCTCCAGAGACTTTCCTGGCTGCTCAAACCTGCATTTGCAAGCAATTGGGAGTTGCAAGGTTCCTGACAGAAATTGCCAGAGATCTCGGGAAAGGGAAAGGCCTGGCAAATTAACACCACGAAGACAGGCACAGAAAATAAATACAGCGCTGAGCAAAGAAGGGTCCTATTCAAGAACAGGCAGAATCCATAACACCTCCTCTCTCAAACTAATAGCCATTCATTTGTTTATCTTCTCAAGGATATCACAAAACACTTAGGATCTATGACTTTAGGACATGATGATGTTTGCATACCCTCCAACTGTCCCTATTTGGCAGGGAAGGTCCTAATTTATCCTCTGTTGTGCCACCTTTTTGGCTGCTTTTGACATGTCCCAGTTTCTCTCTCCTCCTCCTAGTTTCCCCCTTCATCTTCAGCTTACTTTAAGAGGGACATTGACATTGAATCAGACAGAGATGCAGTGGGCAACCTCCTAGACCAGGGGTAGGCAACCTTTTTTCCTCTTTAAGGGCCGAGGGACTTCATCTCCCAGAATCCCAGGAGCTATTGGCCAACATGGGACTATTGGCCAACATGGCTGAGGCTTCTGGGAGCTGAAGTCCCTCGGCCCTTAAAGGGGAAAGGTTGCCTACCCCTGTCCTAGACTAAGAATGAGCAATATGGAGCCCTCCTGGGTGTCATTGAACCATCAGGGCTGGTGGCTTCCAGGTCAGTTGGGCTCTGACTCCATGCCAGATTTGGGATTGTTTTAAAAGCACGCTCCACCTTGGAGAATGCCTATAAGTCCAGAGTGAAAACCAGGAATGGATTCAATGCTCCACTGACAGGGAAGTCACCAGCAGCCTCCACATTGGACTACAGTTCTTACAATCCTTCACCCTTAGCTATGATGGTTTGGGGTGATGGGAGCTGCAGTACAACAACATCCAGGGAACAGCTCCTTCCTTAACCCTTCCACCCTAGTTTTTGATGATGTTATGTGCCTTGAAGTCAACCACAACTTTTGGTGGCCCTATTCTAGGGTGGTTTTCTTGCCAAGATTTCTTCAGAGGAGGTTTGCCATTGCACCTCTTCCTCTGAGGCTGGAAGAGTGTGACCTGCTCAATGGGATTCCACCCCTGAGCAAGGAGGGATTCGAACCCTGGCCTTCCAGAACTGTAATCCAACACTGAAACCACTACACCATGTTGTTGTGTGCCTCCAAGACATTTTTGACTTATGGACCCGAAGGCGAACCTATTATTTGTTCAGAGGGAGTTTGCCACTGCCGTCCTCCGAGACTGAGAGAGTGTTTTTATGCTCAAGTGGGGAATCACACCCTGATGTCCAGCACTGTACTCAGATGCTCAAACCACGCTGCCTCCCCCCAAAAATATCTTAGGGTTTTCTTGGCAAGATTAATTCCAAGGAGATTTGCCATTGCTTTCTTTTCGGGCTGAGAGAGAGTGACTTGCTCAACCTTTGAGTTAATGCCTTCGTCACGGCACTTAAATGCTTCTGTCTCATTCTGGGGTATGCTATGAAATATGCAGACCAGCACATTGACTGACACACAGGACTTGTTGGAGTGGAATGACAGATCTGCCCCTCGTGGCCAAACCTACGCTGCTTCAGGAGGAATTGGGCAAAGGATGAATGATTGCCTTTGTTTCCCCATCACTTACAGATCTGTACCCATTACTTTGCAATGTAAAATACGCCATTTATGGTGAGTGCACCCGCGTTTTTCCCTTTGTGCAAACAAGCAAGAGGCATGAGTCAGACGTTCCTCCAGGGAATCAACTGTGGAAAAGTAACACGGAGAGAGCACAATTACATAATATTAACATAATATTAAACTTGCCTCCTTCTCACTCCCTCTTCCTTTATATATATGTATAAATATATACATTTCTTGGGAAGGAAAATGCTGAATTTTTCACATAATAGCGTACAGTGTGGTATAAGGGTTTGGACGTTTAAATAGAACTCTGGGAGGCCAGGGTTCAAATCTATGGTCAGAAATGGAAACCCGCTGGGGGTGCATCTACACTGTAGAAATAATGCAGTTTGACGCTGCTTTAACTGCCGTGACTCCATCCTGGGATTTGCAGTTTTGTGAGACAGCACACACTTTAGCGAGCATTAGATTAGGACTCTGGAGAGCAGGGTTTCAGTTCCAGCTCAGCCATGGAAACCTTCTGAGTGATCTTGGGCAAGTCTCAGCCTCAGAGGATGACAATGGCAGACCCCCTCTGAAGGAAATTGCCAAGAAAACCCCATGATAGGTTTGCAGGGCCGCCAGAAGTCAGAAATGACTTGAAGGCACAAAACAACAACAACAACGGCTGCATCTGCATTGTAGAATTCATGCAGGTTGAGTCCTGGGATTTGTAGTTTGTTGTGACACCAGAGCTCTCAGCCAGGAATGGCTAAATAGCTCACAAAACTAGAAATCCCAGCATTCCATCACATTGAGCTATGGCAGTTAAAATCTTCTCAAAGTGCATTAATTCTGCAATGCAGACGCATCCTCTGATGCAGGATATCAGTCGATCACCATCATCACCATCATCCCCTTCCACAATCAGATAGAAACGCCCAACCATTTTTGGGAGGGGAACTGACACATGCATAAGACACCGAAAAGATCACGGCCATGAAATTTGCAACCAGAGGTTAAAACCATGCTCAAAACCCTGTTGGGGGGATGCTTGTTATCAGCCTATAAACTTGGATTTGCTTTCGCCTGGCGGAGGATCGCTTTCCAGCTTCATCCTGTTGTCACAGATTTCCCCTCACACTTCAGCTCATAAAGGAGCCATTTCCCTTTTTGGAAGCGCTGAGCTAAACCGGCTGATCTATCGGTGTTCAAAAGTTCAGAGCCTGACCCAACAAAGGCACGCAATGGCAGCCCGGTGTCCAAAATGCCCTCCGTGCCCTTGGATTTATGGCACACTGGAATACTCCTCTGAGGGGCACGAAATTATAAAAGAGTAGAATGAGATTTGTGACTTTCCAAACTCTACCTCCCTCTATTTTTTAATCTCGGATCTCTTTGGTATCTTTTGGTTCAAGACATGTCAACTATATTCTAGAATTCCAAGCAAGGGGAAAGACTATGGCTCAGGGTGAAAGAACGTGAACAGAAATGGACTATATTTCCCACTTTGAATGGAAAGAGTCAATCTGGCCTAAGGAGCTGAGCCAAAGTATTGCCGAATTTTAGAATGCTTCACACTTTTCATTGAACATGACCTATCATGGCCTTTCTTGGCATTATTTGTTCAGAGGAGGTTTGCCATTGCCCTCTCCTGAGGCTGAGAGCATGTGACATGCCCAAGATCACCCAATGGATTTCATGGCCGAGGTGGGAATCGAACCCTGGTCTCCAGAGTCATAGTCCAACATTCAAACCACTATGCCACACTGGCTCTTCTGGATATGTTAGTGACAATATTATAAATAAAGTTGTTTTATTGCAGTATGTAGAGAGATCTTGTAGCATCCTTGAGACTAGCTAAAATAAGAAGGTGGCAGCATGAGCTTTCCTAGACTTAAGTCTACTTCCTCAGATGCATTTGCATTTGCATTTCCATTTGCCAACTTCTTTCTTTAGTTAATCTCAAAGGTGTTACAAGATCTCTTTACATACTGATACTACAAACTAACATGGCTATATCTTGAATTCTATTTTTATCGCAGGTTTTTCCTCTTCTAGTTGTCTAGCCATACCCTTTTGACCACGCTCTGCTGTCGCTTGGCCCCATTTGTGCCATTTTTTACCCAGAGGTTATGGGTGCCACATTGCCAACCCACGCAGGAGCCAAAGCAGGGGTCCTCCAGGAATTGTTAGAAAGAGCAAAAGGAAGTATTCAAGTGTGGCAAGAATTTCCCCAGCCTTACCAAAAGAGAAAAAAGCCTGACTTTTCATAATTTGAGGGCTCCGCAGTTCATAAATCAACCTGAAAGGAAGGTCTGATAACAGGGCCAACCGAGGAAGGCTGGATCTATGAGGTGCGATTGAAACAGAAATGAAAGAACATGGCTGGTGACCCTGATTTTACGTGGGAGGGATAATGGGGGGGTAGAGAGATGGTTCTCCATTCCCTGGTTTATTGCTGGGGCCTCTCAGTACCTTTTGCTGTGGGTTCCTCTAGTGATTGTCTTCGGCTGCATCCGCACTGCAAAAATCATCCAGGTTGACACCGCTGTAACAGTTGCCTTGCACTTTCCAAAGCTTGTTCAGACCTGCTGCTGCTTCTGAGAGGCTTGTTCCTTGTTAGCCTTGTTTGAACACTTGGTTCTAATAACCTCAGCTGCATCCGCATTGCAGAAATAATCCAATTTGACACTGCTTTAACTGCCATGGTTCAATGAGATAGAATTCTGGGGACTGTTGTTTTGTGAGATACTCACCCTTCCCTATCAGAGAGCTCTGGTGCCACAACAAACTACAAATCCCAGGATCCTATAACATTGACCCATGGCAGTTAAAGTGGTGTCAACCTGGATTATCTCTGCGGTGGAGATGAAGCCCTATTTTTCTCTTTGCAAACCAAAAAAAGTGGGGCAGGGGTGCCCTTCCTCTTAGCCCGACATACCAGCATTCCCTTCATGTCAAAAGAAATGGAAAGTGTTCTCTCGCTTGCTTTCAGGTGCTTTGTCCTTGATCATCCCCTTTGACTGGTCTCTGACCCCCTTCCTCAGTCTGGAGTGACAACTGTTGTTATGAGATCTGCTACCCTGGAATGAAGGGGAACTTGTAGTGCATGAAGTGTTTGAGACACTTTGAGTTGATCTTGACTCATGGCGACCCTGTGGATGAGACATCTCCAAGGACCCCTGTCCTCCAGGTCCTGCAAACTCATGTCCGTGACCTCCTTCAAGAGTCCATCCATCTAGTATGCAGCCTTCCTCTCTTTCTTTTTACTTCCCTCCACCTTTCCGAACACTATTGTTTTTCCCAATGAGTCATTCTTTCTCCTGACGTGACCAAAGTAGGACAGCCTCAACTTGATCATCTTGGCTTCCAGGGAGATTTCTGGCTTGATCTGTTCCAGGACTCATTTGCTTGTCTTTTTGACTGTCCGTGGTCTCCTCATCCCTCTTCTCCAGCACCACGTCTCAAATGAAACGATTTTCTTCCTATCTGCTTTTTTCGCTGTCCCGCTCTCACATGCGTACGTAGTAATAGGGAATACCGTGGCTTGTATGATTCTAACTTTTGTGCTCAGTTGTATATCTTTGCCAGCCTGACATGTTGTTTATCGGGGCAATGGCGCTGGTGGGGCACGCCACCTCCCATTGCCTGCTCCTTGTCAGAATCTCTCTGCCAACCTGAGTCTAAATATTCCCTGGCAGGAGTCATCTTCTTGCATTTAGATCAAAGAAGGGTATATACAGGTAAGCATCAGCCTACCAGGCAGAGAGACATTTGCCCAACCTTGGCCGTGCCTTGCCCACCTTGCTCTGCCACTCGTCTTTTTGCATTAAAGATGGGCAGCTCAGGTGAGTCTGGGGACCACTCTTCAGACCTTGAGACCCTCCATAGGCTGCACAGCCTGTCAAAATTGCCAGAAAGATATATAGTCAACTTCTGCTTTGTCAAAAGCGGATATTTCCAGATGGTACATGGCGCTGACTATCCTTTTGGGGTTGTTGTTGTTGTGTGCCTTCAAGTCATTTCCGACTTATGGCAACCCTAAGGTGAAACTATCATGAGGTTTTCTTGGCAAGGCTTGTTCAGAGGAGGTTTGCCATTGCCTTCCCCTGAGGCTGAGAGAGTGTCACCCAGTGGGTTTATTAGGTTGAGACAAGAACCTAACCCTGGTCTCCAGAGTCCTAGTCATATCACTACTCTACGGTGGCTCACAGTTTCCACATTAAAATATAGTAATGATGGAGATGATAAAAATAAATCTTCTCCAGTCATTTCATGTCAGGATTTGTCACACCAAAGAAGTATTTGTCCTCTGTCATGGCCAGACTTTTTATTTTCAAAGCAGAGAGAGCATCAGTTCTCAAGATGTCTGGCATCTAGGATAGGAGGGCAAAAAAGAAGATGAGCCATTGCAATGGGAAAGGTGACTTAGGCTGCATCCGCACTGCAGAGATAAACTGGGTTGACACCACTTTAACTGCCAATGCTATGGAATTCAGGAAGTGTAGTTAGTTGCGGCACCCATAGGGTTATTTTTTGTGTGCCAAATGGGAAATTGGCACCCTATTGGTCCTAAATCTTTGGGATTTTGACTCAGAAATCACAAAGAAAGGGGGAGGAGGGGGAACCCAATGTTCAACAAGGCAGGAAGAATGGTCCTGAAAAATGGAGGAATTGAAATTGAGGAGAAGCCATGCACAACAAGGCAACTCTCGGGAAGCTAAGCAAACAGCGGATGGAAATGTTTAAGGGCACCTTACTGCCAAGGAAATGAAGTCACTTCCTCAGGTGCAGAGTGATTATACCACTCCTTAACCCAAATTGCAGCAAGCCAGAGAAAAGAGGAATGAATGCCCATTTTGGTCCATGTTTAAAGGGCTGCCATGTTGGGGTGTAACAATCGGGCGACAAAATGAGGGCATTGCCCTCCCAAATGAGAACTCTGCCCCTCCATATGAATATTTCCTTCTCTCTCCAAATGTCTAGTATGACAGTACTTTAAAACTTCAACCGAGCCTTTAGAACTACGCTTCAGGCCTCCAAAGAAAAGAGACAAGCAAAGCGATCTAGGCTGCATCTGCATGGCAGAAATAATCCAGTTTGACACCAACTTTAGCTGCCACGGCTCGGTGCTAGGGAATTCGGGGAAGTGTAGTTTGTTGGGGTACCAGAGCCCCGCTACAACGAACTACCATTCCCAGAATTGAGCTTCGAGCCATGGCAGTTAAAGTGGTGTCAAACTGGATTATTTCTGCCATGCAGATGCAGACCTGGAATGTGAAAAAGGAAGTTGAACACAGCAAATTCTAGATGCAAAGATAAATGGAGATAAATGGGATCTCTCTTCGACAGCAGCATCATATTCATTTAGTGACAGTGGCTTCCATGTTGGAAATGCCGATCCATTCCCTGTTTTACTCCAAGGTGCCGAACCTATTTGGGGGGAAATGGGGGAAAGAGTTCAGTACCTTGGACAGCACCCTGACAGTCCAGGGAAAGCCCAAAGTGGATTCGCCATCCTTTGACATGAAGCTCACTGGCCACCATTGGAGCAAATTTGATTTCCAGTCAAGACTCGGATTTTGTCTTGTCCTCTGAGGCTGAGAGAGTGCAACGCTCCAAGGTCACTCAGTGAATTTCCACGGCTGAGCCAGACTTTGGACCCAGATCCCCAAGGTTTCGACTCCTCCAACACTCAAACCAAGGTACAGGAAATCTTTATTTCAATTTCCTCATTGTTTAGGTTGAATTGACGCAGATCTTCATGGCCATTATTTTTGTTTTCTTTATGTTCAGCAATAAGCTTGCCTGTGCACGCTCTTCTTTTAACTTCCTTAGTAATTCTTCCTTAGTAATTCTTCCAAATTTTCCACTAGTTGTATGGTATCATCTGCATATCTTAGACTGTTGGTGCTCCTTCATCCCGTCTTCACTCCTCCTTCCTCTGAATCTAAACCTGTTCTTCATACGATATTTTCTGCATGCAAGTTGAATAAATAGGGGGATAAAATGGAGCCTTGCTTGACCCCTTTGCCAATTGGGAACCATTCTCTTTCTCCATATTCTGTTCTAACAGTCGCCTCTGGTCCTAAGTACAGCTTTCTCATCAGGTCTATCAAATAGGTAATGTTGTTGTTATACTATTGCTGTCTGCCAAGTGCATTGCACTCCTATGAGGAATTGTTTTTAATGGCGGCTAATTGTAGTGTTATTGCCATTTCCTTGGCCTGTTTGTGCGACATGATATTTGCACTTCTGCCTTCCCTTTTCTTTCTTTCGGCAACAGGCGATGGGGGTCTCGGCTCTCCATGCTAAAGCACATAGGACAACTCCCAATCTTCTCAAAGCATCAGAGGCCAGGAACACATGCACACACTCAGTCAAGCTCTTGCAAGCATAGCTGCCAGACGACAACGACACATGCATGGTTAAGCATTAACAGCCATGTGCGACAGGAGTGTTGTGTAAATAGGCTGAGGAAGCGCCTGCTGTCAGCGTGACCCTGGTTCCATCTAGACCAAGGGTAGATTGACGTTGCACAATTATAGGCGGCATCCGCACTGCAGAAAGAATCCAGGTCGACACCACTTTAACTGCCTTGGCTCAATGCTAGGGAATCCTGGGAACTGTAGTTTGCTGTGGCACCAGAGCGCTCTGACAGAGAAGGCTCAATGTCTCACAAAAGTACAATTACTTTCATTCCATAGCATTGAGCCATGGCAGTTAAAGCTGTGTCAACCTGGATTATTTTTGCAGTGCAGATGCAGCCTAAGGTCCAAAACATTGCAGAAATAATCCTATTTGAGACCACTTTAACGGCCCTGGCTCAGTGCTAGGGAATCCTGGGAATTGTAGTTTGTGGTGGTGCCAGAGCTCTCTGACGGAGAAGGCAAAAGGTCTCACAAAAAAAACTACAGTCCCCAGAATTCGCTAGCATTGAGCCAGGGCAGTTAAACTGGGGCCAACCTGGATTATTTCTGCAGTGCAGATGCAGCCATAGCTGTTTGTCACCCCCCTCACCTGACTTTTTATGAGAAATGGCTAATCCTCGTGTTCATATTAAACCCAACAGAAGACATTGTGACATATAAAATGCTGAAGCTTTCTCATTGCGTTCCCACCACTTTGATAATCATTGCCTCATAAAACCTTGGTGATGAATGGAGCATGGAGGCCTTTCATCTTCCAAGTATTTTACAAGCCTAAGATAGCTGTGCCATCCTCAACATTTTGCAGTCATGGGCCAAGGGTTGCCACTGTGCCATGTTGGTTGGGAAACAGGAGCCTGGGAATGTCTTGTCTTTGGAAGCTAGGGAGGGATTTTAAGATGTGCAATCTTGATGTGACCAAGTAGTGATCCCTCCAAATGTCTCAAGAAGCACTGCTTTTATTTTTATTAGTACAATATCTTTTGCTTTTGAAAAAACAGGTTGCTAGTCCATATCGCAGAGGGTTATTTTTTTTTAATGTTGAGAACAGTCGTTCTGTTCAGATCTGAACTTGGAGAATTACTTTTTAAGATAACAAGAACATTAATTGTATTCAGATCTGAGCTCAGAATGCAGCTTTTAAAAAATGATGCGTTGTGTAAGGCATTGTGGAGGCACCTCCCATAAAAGCAACTAGTTATTAATAACAGTTCCAAAAAAATATGGCTCATTATGTTGCTTGGTATGTTATTCATTCATTTATCATTACTTTTCTTTTTAAGGGGGGGATGCTAAATTTTTTATTTTAGTGAAAATAAAATCTAATCAATAAATAGGACTCTAGAAATGCCTAATAGTGAACTTTAAAAGGGAACTAAAAACTGTTACTCCAGAGAAACCCCTCCAAAGGAAGAGGCCTTTTTTACATCCCTTTTGAAATGTGGCCTTGTTATATCCCTCCTTCCAAGCAACATTTTGCAGGTACGGTAATTGTAAATAAACAAACAAATAGATAAATAAATAAGACGCTATGTTCCTACAGACTGTTGGTTTAATGTTGTAGAATCTTTCCTGGGTGTCAGGCTATAAATAAATATTTATGTACAGCCGGACACCCAGGAAAGATTCTACATTAAACCAACAGTCTGTAGGAATTTAGAAAGAGTCTCCAAAACAAGTCATGCCAGACTAATCTTAATCTCTTTTCTTGATAAAAGGACTAACTTGGTAGATGATGGGAATGCTGTGGATATAGTATATCTTGGTTTCAGTAAGGCTTTTGACAAGGTCCCCCATGATATTCTTGCAAACAAGATAGTAAAATGTGGGCTAGACAATACAACGGTGGATTAGTCATTGGTTGACCGACCGAACCCAAAAGGTGCTCAGCAATGGCTCCTCTTCTTCTTCATCCTGGAGAGAAGTGACCAGTGGGGTGTCCAGTGGGGTTCTGTCCTGGGCCCAGTTTGATATTCAACATCTTCACCAATGACTTGGATGAAGGAATAGATGGCAACCTTATAAAATTTGCAGATTTGGAGGAGTAGCTAATACCCCAGAGGACAGAATCAAAATTCAAAATGACCTGAATAGATTAGAAAGCTGGTCCAAAACGAACAAAATGAATGTCAACAGGGAGAAATGTAGGATACTAGATGTGGGCAGTAAAAATGAAGTGCACAGATATAGGATGGGGGCCACCTGGCTTGACAACAGTACATGCAAAAGGGAACTGGGAGTCTCAGTGGACCCAAGCCCCAAAGTTCAGCACCTTGGATAGCTCTGTGAAACCCTGTTTATTTGCTCAGATGTGGGAGCTAGAATTCATTGTTGACCCTCAAAGCAGAGAGAGAAATCATCACAGCTCAGAAATCCATGCCTTAATGGTACTATGAATCCCAACTTGAGTAGACAGAATAGATTAGTGGGGTTTACCTATGTGTTGATTTGCTGCTCAACAATGAATTTAATGCGTCTCCTTAAATTGGGATGAACCAATAGGATTCAGGTGCCATATTGTGGCAACCTAGGAAGGGCATCCCAGAGCCGTCAAGAAGACCTTGTCTCCCATGTTCCCACCATATGTAGCTGTGAGGACAGAAAGTAGAGCCTTCTCAGAAGGCCTCACGACATGGGCAGCCTCACAGATAGAGGGATTGTCCTTCAGATATCCTGAATCAAAAAGTTCTGGAAGAGAACTTGTGGTTGGAGTGCTAGACTAGGACTCTAAGAAACCAGGTTTGAATCCCTACTTGCCATGGAAACCCATTGAGCGATCTTAGACCTAAGTTACACTCTCTCTCAGCTTCAGAGCAAGGCAAAGGCAAACCCCCTCTGAACAAAGCTTGCAAGAAAACTGTCATAGGTTCACCGGGGGGTCTCCATAAGTCAGAAATGACTTGAAGGCACACAACAACAAAACTCCATAGGTTTGCTGCCCCTGCCTTGGCACCTGCCTTCTCCTGCAGGAGCTTCTGGACTCCAGTCTCTTCTGGCAGCCAACTTTATTCCAGCGCTTGAAGGAAGTTACTTTTGGGGGCTACAACTCACAGAATCCCCCGGATTGAGTAATAAGAAGAACAACAATAGCAACAGCACCGCCTTCCAGAGCTCCTGACTCCAGGCCAGCTGGCAAGGGCTCATGGGAGTTGTAGTGCAAGGCATTTGGTGAGTAGCCAGTTATCCACAGCTGGGCCTGGAACACCAAAGGCTTTGGTCACAGCTAAGAGGATCTATGGGGATAATGGCCACGGAGGATCTACATAAATTCAGCCTAGACAAGGAGGAAATTGAAATAGTGGAAGAGTTCCCGTACCTTGGATCAAACCAGAATAGAGACTGTAGTCAAGAAATCAGAAGGAGACTTGGAGTGGGAAGGGCAGCAATGAAAGAACCAGACAAAATGCTAAAGAGTAAAGATATACAACGGAGCACTAAAGTTAGAATCATCCAAGCCATTGTATCCTCTGTTATCATGTATGGATGTGAGAGCTGGATAGGGAAGAAAGTGGACTGGAAGGAAATGAACTTGTTGGAGATGTGGTGCTGGAGAAGAGTAGTGAGGATACCAAAAATATAAACAGTTGCGTCCTAGAACAGATCAAGCATAAACTTTCCCTGGAAGCCAAGGTGACTAAACTGAGGCTATCATACTTTGGCCTCATCATGAGAAGAAGGACTCAGACAAGACAATAATGCCAGGAAAGGAAGAAGGTAGTAAAAAGAGAGGAAGACCACACGCCAGGCGGATCGAGTCAGTCAGAGAGGCCATGGGCATGAATCGACAAGACCTAAGCAGAGGAGTAAAGGTTAGGGTGTCTTGGAGATGTTTCATCCACATGAGTCGGGGTCAACTCAAAGGCAGTTAACAACGACAACAAAGAGGTTAGCAAGCAAGCAATTCCTTTTATTCTAGGCTCTGTTTGTGGGCATGTTGATCTGGAAAGGGAGAAGAAAGCTGTTTACAAGCAACCTCCAGCCCCACGACAGGATTCTGCACACCTCAGCTCTTATGCAGGGATTAAGCCACATCATCATTCCTTAAGCAACTGCAGCAAAGCATCTTTATGAGGGCCAAATGCTAAGCATGGCCTTTGATGCATTCCTTCCATCCCTTGCTTTCCCTCCTCCTTTCTGTCATTTGCGATGTACGCACCTCTCTCTTTTTTCCCCCCTTTGATCTTCCCCATTGTCAAATTTCAGATGGAGAACTCCAAGCTGTCATTTGGGCCCCATGCATTTTGAAATCTTTTTAGTTGATCTGTTGCAGAGCTTGGGGAAAAAAATCACATTTAGTCACTCAAAATCCCAGCATGTGTGTCTTTTGTCTTTTCCAGGGCTGACCATTTTGCAAAACCAAATCATAGAATCATAGACTTGGAAGAGACCACAAAGGCCATCCAGTTCAACCTCCTGCCATGCAAATGCAGTGTTCCAGGATGTTGTATATGGTCATCTGGTAGGTGAAGACCTTTTTATTTAAGGAGGCATTTGGTGTTTAATATGACAGATTTGATGTCTTGGGATGCTTTCCATCACTCAGAGCCCCGTTGACTTTGTTCTTCTGAGCTGTCATGTTTCAGGCTGCATCTACGTTGCAGAGTTAATGCAGTTTGACACCATTTTAACGGCCGTGGTTCAGTACTATGAATGCTGGGGTTTGTAGTCTGTGTGGAACCAGAGCTCTCCAACAGGGAAGACTAAATAGCTCACCAAACTACAAATCTCAGAATCCTATAGCACTGAACCACAGCAGATAAAGCAGTATCAAATTGCATTATTTCTGCAGTGCAGATGTAGCCTCAAACTCTAGTTCCTGCATCTCACTTTGACCACTGGTCTACGCCTGGCCACGAAACCCTCTGGACAGAACTTGAAAAAGGTTCTTGGACTACAAACCTTCAGAATCCTCCAAATGGCTAACTGGGATTCTCGGATGTATAGTCTAAGAAATAAGATGGCAGGTTCAATATAGGTTTCAGTGTGAACACCCACCCACAGACATAGCCTCCTCTAGGTGTTTGAGAAAACAATTCCCATTATGCCTGATGGTTGGCCATGTTGTTTGGGGCTGATGGGAGCTGGAGTCCAACAGTATCTTGTCAGGGAGATGGACAAAAAAGCAAGATGCACTGGGCAAATCACTAAACATTTCCACCTTCCTGGCAGTTGTTAATATCCTTACGAACGTTATCTCTCTTGCCTTTGATTTATCTTCCCTGAACATTTCCACCTCCACTTTCTCTTGGTTGAATTCCCCCTCCTCCTTATCTGCCCCAACTCTTCCCTTTATGGAAGCAAAGCTGGATTTGAACGGGAGATCCTATCCCTCCAGTTGGCAACCCTTGGCATGAAGGCAAAACCTTTGGAAAACTGTATGATCTGCCTCAGCATTAAAATGACTGCCCCACCCTGTTAAATGCTGCGATTAAAGTAATTTTAAATCCCTCATCAAACCTTATTCATTAATCGAGAGCCTCGCCGTTTGGGTTCTGCGGGACTTCTCGGTGTGGGTAGATGGGAACATTAAAATGGAAGATGCACATGCAAGAAGCAGTGCCCCCAAGTAATTTTAAAATGAAATTGCACTACCATCCAAGACTTGGCACATTTATAGATCTTTGATGTGAGCTTCCCTGCATTTCAGACTTAGCCTAACAGGGTGGAGAAGGACATATATGGAAGCCATGCGCTATTCCTGGTCATCCTCCTGAGATCTGTGCCCATTCCCCTATGTTGAAGGAGAGCAAGTGAGAGCCCTAAGAAATGTTATTTTGGACTACAACTCCCAGAATGTTAGCAAGAAGTCATGAGGTGGTGGAGTCTCCTTCTTTGGAGGTTTTTAAACAGAGGCTGGATGGCCTCTGTCACAGGAAGGGCTTTGATAGTGTATTCCTGCATGGCAGAAAAGGGTTGGACTAGATTGCCCTTATGGAGCATCATCATCATCATCATCTTTACTTATACCTCTTAGTACTCAAGGCAGCCTACAAATTTAAATAGTTACAATACTCCCACAGTTAGTAAAAACATGCAAAAAGTCAATATTAGAACTCAACTATTAACAATATTAAAACAATTTAGATTATGCACTTAAAACAATAAAGAGCAGATAAAAACAGGATAATTAAAGCACTCTCTCAGAGCCCTTCCCTTTCAAAAACCTCCGCTCTCAAAGTCTGTGGGAATTTTAAAAAGCAAAGAACAGAAGAGAAAAGAAAAAAGAAAGCCTTTGACAAATAATGCAGAATTAATCTGGGAGATTCATTGTCATGGGATGGCATGATGGCTGCAAACTTGAACTGCTCCAAAAAGGAGATAGGATCCATTTATATGTTGTTGTGTGCCTTCAAGTCGTTTCTGACTTATGGTAATCCTAAAGCCACTATCCTGGGGTTTTCTTGGCATGATTTGTTCCGAAGAGGTTTGCCATGGCCATCCTCTGAGGCTGAGAGAGTATGACTTGTCAAAGGTCACCCAGTGGTTTTCATTGCTGAGCTGGGATTTGAACCCTGGCCTCCAGAGTCACAGACCAACACTCAGATCACTACTGGCTCTCATCCGTCCAACATTTCACAGATTATAACCAGGACACATGTGGCCAAGCAACCTCATGGTCTGCATCTGCACTGGGGGAAAATCCAGTTTGACCCACTTTAATTATCATGGTAGCATGCTATAGAATTCTAGGATTTGTAGTTTGTTGTGACACCAGAGGTCTCTGACAGAGAAGGCAAAATAGGTCACAAAACTACAAATTTTAGAATTCCACAGCCATGGCAGTTAAAATGATATCAAACCTCTTTATTTCTACAATGCAGATGCAACCAGAATGTGGTCACAATGGGAAGACCATACAAGCTAGGAGTGGCTGCAGCAGATTGCTTTTGCCAGAGCCTACTGGAAATGGTCAGACTCTATCCCCTTTTCTCCTCTCACCCCTGCTGAGTTAACTGACTCGCAAACTACTTTTGCATTTTGGATTTAGTTTGCAGCAACTGGAGTAAGCTGAGGCCAAAGGGGGAAAGTGGGAGGAGGAGAGAGAAACTGGGACATTTTAAAAGCAGCTGAAAAAGTGGAACGGCAGAAGATTAATCAGGACTGTCCCTTCCATATCAAAAGAGTGTGAGGATATAGTGTGGAGGACTGCACCGTAAATCTGTTAGTAACTGAAAGATCCAATGCAAAGAGTCCTGGTCTGTCTGCAAAACTAATACTCATGAGAAAATAATGACATTGGGAAAGACCCCGTTGAAGGAAGGAGCACACTGAACACAGGAATTAAGATTCAGAATAGGTTTATTCAAATGACATGCATCTTAAGAATCAACTGAAATGTAAGTGTAAATGTTTAGATTATTAGCCATCTGGATGCTAGATTCTTGAAATTCACATTTATCATTTGGAATACAGATACAGATAAATCTCTTGGTGGCGAGGTCCAGGCACTTGCAAGTGAATCTGTCTGTATTTATCAACTGATGAATGAGTGCTTCACGATTTTTGCAACGACTGTCAGAAGTTGCTCGATCGGATGACAGAGTTGGGTGGGATCTTCGAGGTCATCTACTCCAACCCTACTTCAGGGTGAAGGATACACACTTTACTGCACTGCTGACAGATGGCCACCTACTGTCTGCTGAAACACCTCCACCTTCTCCTGAGGCAGTCTGTTCCACTGACAAACCTCCCATTCCATTAGTATGTTTCTCTATATCTGAAGCCAAAATATATTTTCCTGAAGGGTCCACCTGTTGGTTCTAGTTTTCCCTTTTAAGAACATAAAGAAGAGCCAAGCCGGATCTTGGATAACCTAGTCCATAAGGTCTGCCTAAAGCTGACCTAGTCCATTATTCTATTTGCGTAATTGCCAAGCTGTGACCCCATGAATTTTATAGAGTTTTCTTAGGCAAGAAATCCACAGAGATGGTTTTGCCAGTTCCTTCCTCTTAAATCTAGCCTACAGCACCTGGTATTTGTTGGGGGGTCCCCATCGAAGTACAAACCAGGGCTGATTCTGCTTAGCTTCCAAGATCAGACAGGATCTGATGTCTTTATAGTCTTCTCCTGTTGAAAATGACATAAAAACATCCTAACATCCATGAACTCCCCAACTGTCCCAATTCGGCACAGACAGTCCCAATTAACTCTCTATCATGCCATTTTCTCAGCTGCTTTTAAAATGTCCTGGTTTCTCTCTTTTCCTCCCACTTTCACCCTAAATCCTCAGCCTGCTTCAATTGCTGCAAACCAAGTTCAAAGTGCAAAAGTAGTTTGTACTTAAATAAATCCGGGAGGGCAAAGAGACGTGGGGGGGGGGCTAAATCTTGTCATGTAGTAAAAACAAACCGATGCAGGCTGTCCTAGCTTTCATGATCATTAATACTCTTTTGTTACCTTGAACATATTCTGATGTTGTTTGGTCACACATACTCCATATTTTATCTGTGAAATGTTGGAGGGCAGGATACATGTATCAGTCCCATTAAGGTCAGTGCAGCTTAATGTCAGATACATAGGTGCTGGATTGGAGGAGTGAACTCAGCAGGGCCTCCTCTGGCGTAGGAGCCAGGTACTCTCTTAATCCTTCCTAGGATGCCATCTACACTGTAGAAATAATGCAGCTTGATACCAGAGAGCCAGCGGGGCATAGTGGTTCGAGTGTTGGACTACAACTCTGGAGACCAGAGTCTTATTTCCGGCTCAGCCATGAAACCAACTAGGTGACCTTGCGCAAGTCACACGCTCTCAGCCACAGGGGAAGGGAGGCAATGGTAAGCCTCTTCTTAGCAAATCTTCCCAAGAAAACCCTGTGATAGGTTCGCCTTAGGGTTACCATAAGTTGGGAAGGCACACAACAACAACAAGCTCTATCCTATGGCATCCTCCTGAGATTTCTAGTTTTATGAAGCCTTTTCTGCCTCGCAAAAACCCAGGATTCTGTAGGATGGCGCCAGGGCAGTTAAAGTGGTGTCAAACTCCATTTTTCCTACAGTGTAGATGCATTCCTAGACCAGGAACAACCTGACCTTTCACAGTCCCCATCTTAAGTTGGAAAAGACGTATCTATCCTCATAGAACTGCCCATCTTGAGTCCTACAACATCTGAGATGAATTTTGTCTATGTATCTGTGAAATTCGGATGGGGAGGTTTATATGACCTCCCCAATATATTTCTCCCCAATGTTCCATCCTGACTGGGAAGATCAGAGCGACATCAGAAAGAAATATAATTGCATTTTCTTTGCTTTTCTTTTTAAATAGCTTATGATACAGGTTACGCCCTTCCTCTCTGCCAGCTTGCCCAGTCTTTCACAAATGATATACATTCTGTGAATTATATAATTATCAGCCTATAATTATAGACAATAATTGCACAGAGAAAGCGAGGGAGGGAGGAAAGGAAAGGGGGAGGGAAAGAGAGAGAGAGAGAGAAATATCCTAAAGGAAATCAGATATTTGGGACATACAGCTATTAGCAGCCTTCCTCTCAAGGGAACGTGGGTCCATTTCAGAGAGAAGCTTGGGATTTTTTCTAAATTATTATTATTATTATTAATCAGTTTCATAGTCTCAGACTGGAGTCAGGGAGATATCAAATCCTTTCACACTGTACAGTTATAGTGGGACCCCATGAAAGTGGAAAACCTGCAAATAAAAAGCCCACTATTTTTTCCCCCCTGAGAGAACACCTCTCTAGAAATCTCCAAGTCTTCCAGTACAACTCTATGGTCAACATTTGGCAGAAATTAACCGTAGAATTGCACTGGAGGACCTACAAATGCCTAGAGAACCATTTTCTCTAGGAATCTCTAGATCCCCCCCCCAAAAAAAAAAAACACGACAGCAAGCAGTCCAAAGCTGCTGTACTTTAGACATGCCATGAGAAAACAAGTTGAGGTTTTGTTTATTGCATGTCTTCAAGCTGTTTCTGATTTATGACAGCCCTATCACGGGGTTTTCTGTGTTCAGAAGAACTGTGCCATTGCCGTTTTCTGGGCAAAGAGAGTATGACTTGCCCAAGGACATCCAGCGAGTTTCCATGGCCAAGCTGAGATCTGAATCTGAGAGCTGGGATTTGATCTCTGAGTCCTAGTCCAACAACACTCAAAGCAAAACCAACGTTTTGTGAGATATTTAGCCTTTACTGTCTTCTGTCCCAATAAACCACAATCCCTAGGATCCCATCGCATGGAGCCATGGCAGTTAAAGCTGTGTCCAACCAACTGCATTCTTTTTGTGGTGTAGATGCAGCCTCTTTCAAATTGGGACAGTTGGAGGATATGGCTTACATCTCCCCAAAAACATACCCAAGATCTGCAGGGAGCTCAGCATTTGGTTGATGCTGAATTAAACACTGAGAGACTGGCCAGCTATTAAATCAGATCAAATCACCAAACAAAAGCCAGCACTTTTAGCCTGGCACCTATTTCCATCTCTGGGAATGCAGTGTTTTCCCCCCCTTCCTCCCTGCAATTCAGACATGAGAATGCAACAATGCACTTTCCCATCCTTGAGCAACCTTTAAGCCAGTTTCGTCGCTGTCGGTCAGGATGGAAGCCAACCGGTTGCAAGGCAACCCACTTGGGCACAGGCCTGGAAAAGTGCTGTCATCTTGTGCCAACAGAGCTTCTTCCCGTAAATCAGTTCAGGGGAGAGGCAGTCGCTGGGTCATTGGTGGTTAATACCGTTCCCCATCCCCACCAGACCAATGAAGCAACTAACCATTTGGAATCCTTTTGGGGCATCTGCTCTTTCAGTCCTCTCGCCCCACCGGCTGGCAAGACTGGGGCATCACTAGGAGGGTGCAGGGAGTGCGGATGGCACCGGGTGACACCTCAAAGGGGGCTGTCACCTTGTATGCTGCTGGGAAGGAGTGCCTTCCAGGTCTGGCAGCATTGTTGGCCAGGCGGGAAAGCAAGGCTCTTCTCTTTGCCGCTTGGCCTGCAGCTCCGCCAGACCTAGAAAAGGCTGCGGAAGAGAGAAGGGATCTTGATGTATTCAAAGAGGTTTGCCATTGCCTTCTCCTGAGGCTGAGAGTGTGTGACAAGGTTTCTATGGCTGAGTGGAGACTTGAACCCTGGACTCCAGTGTCGTAGTCCAATGCTCAAACCACTAAACCCCACTGGCGCTCATATATATGTAATAAATATATTAATTTTTAAATCACACACACACACACGTATGTGCACACACCTATAAAACCTGTTTTTAACAACAGCCTAACTTGCATGCTTCCACTGGGTGATAATGAAGCTGTTTACCTTGATGCCATTAAATGCTTCCTTTCCAGATTTCTAACAGGAGAGGTTGTGACCAAAACATACCCTTTAACCTTTCAGAGAGGAAAACCACTGTGTGGCAAAGCTAGGGGAGGTTGCAGCAGTTTGCTTTTGCCTGAGCTTTCACCCCTTCATCTTCCCTCCTTGCTGGGTGCAAACTATTTCTGCATTTTGAATTCATTTTGCCGCATATGAAGCAAGCAGAAGTCAAAAGGGGAAAGTGGGAGGAAGATAGAGAAACTGGGACATTGTGAAAGCAGCTGAAGAAGTGGGATGATGGAGGATCAATTGGGACTGTCCCTGCCAAAACGGGAGAGTTGGAGGATTTATCAAAGGCATAGGTACAGATCAGTTGGCATCCCTAGATGAAATCAGGAGCTCAGAAACATCTGGAGGGAAATCCTGACCGCAGTAGAAATACAGGGATGGCATTAGAGGGTGGCATGGCTGGACACCTCACTGGACCCATAAGGTAGCCGTCTCTCAAATCTTCTGGTCCTCCAACCCACTTGTTTCCTTCTCTCTGAGCAAGTAGGTGATGAGTGAAGCAGCACTCTCTGGCTCTCCAGGGAATCCTTCCAATGGGTTGTTGTTGTTGTTGTTGTTGTGTGTTTTCAAGTCGATTCCAACTTATGGTGACCCAAAGGCATCCCTCTCATGGGGTTTGATTCCCCATTTGGCCATGAACGCCACCAAGGGACCTTGCTCTTAGCCTCAGAGGAAAGCCATGGCAAACCTCCTCTAAACAAATCTTGCCAAGAAAACCCCATGATAGGTTTGCCTGGGGATGCCATAAGTCAGGAATGACCGGCACACAACAACAGGCTCAAGTCTACGAAAACTCATGCTCCCAGCTTCTATCTTTTAGTTAGTCTCAAAGGTGCTGCAAGGTCCTTTTGCATACTGCTTTTCCAGACTAATGTGGCTAGGTATTTGAATAAATAATAAATAAATGCAGCATTCCCTCCAAGATTCCACAGATAAAAGCTGTGACACATGTGGCCAAATAACATCAGAGTCTGGCCAAGGTGGCAACAGTTATTATTGAGGAGGAGCAGAAAAGCTAGGAGAGGCTGCAACAGATTGTTTTTGCCTGAGCCAACTGGGAAGAGCAAGATTCTGCCCCTTCTCTCCTCTTTCCCTTCTTCAGGTAATGGAGTGCAAACTACTTTTGCACACGGGACTCGGTTTGCAGCAACTAAAGTAGGCTGAGGACAAAGGGGGAAGTGGAGAGAAACTAGGACATTTTTAAAGCAGCTGAAAAAGTGAGGAATAATTGGCATCATCCTTGCAATATCAGGAAAGTTGGGAGCTATGGGGCAGAGACCCACAGAGAGTATGTTTCTTAAGGCCATTCCAAAAATTGGAACCAGCCCTGCAGTAACCTTGCCTAGATTGCATGCAATTGCCAAACATCATCTTGGTATGAGCCTGTGTTGCAGCCTATAAAATCTAGACTGTCTGCAACTGCCCAGAGGACCTTTCCGACTACCGCTTCCAGATTATGGAATGGCCTGCAGGATGAGATCCGTCATATTCCTACCTTAGACAGCTTTTAAAAAGCTGTTAAGATGGATCTCTTCCGGCAGGCCTTTCCCAAATAGATATCCCGGCCATCAAAAGACAGCCATCCTGCTCATCCCTTGTTCGGCTGTAGCTATTGTTATTTGTTTAATTGTGTTATTATTTTAAGTGTGTTTTAAATTGTCATCATTTAAGTTTATTATAAAAATAAATTTATTATTTTGATGATGATGATGATGATGAGTCTCTGGAGGGTATGCCAGGATAGTGGATTGTTTTCGATGCCAGATAAGTTCAGCAAACTAACAAAACCATCTTTTTCTTCCACTTTCTTTCTTTCTTTCTTTCTTATCCCTTTCTCTTTGCAGGTTGACATCATTCCCAAGCCATTTGTTACGATATGCCAAAGAGGAACATTTGAGGTGGGGATGAAGTTGAAAATCCTGGTTACACCTTTTCTCCAGGCGGTTTGCCTCACTGTCATTTTACAACATCACAGGGAGTCCCAGACAGCTTGTCTCCAGCCTCTCTGGTTGGTTCAGGGCCCAAGCAGCTAAATGCTAAACCATTAATAACAATCAATAGGATATTTTGCCTTCAAGTGACAGGTGCCCCACTCAGAGAGAAAATTTGGCTCCCCAGAATGTGTGCTTTCAAATCTGCAGGCGCGGTTGAAAGCAAAACAAAGCAAAGCAAATGGAGTAGTAAATAAATTTGATTTCCAGTTACTGTAGGGCTGGGGTGTGTGTGTTGTGTGTATGTCTGTCTGATCTGAACATGTTATATAAACAGAATTATCATTTGCAATATGATTTATGGGTTAAGAATGGGTGGTTAGTATGCATATTGAAACAGATGCTCAAATAAGCATAAAGGGGGAAAAGCTAGTCACTCACAGATATGGGTTCTCCACTGTCCCTTAGAAGCACAGGGTTTTGTGAGAACCGCTGCTTTTACTTCAGCCATAAACCCAAGTTTCTAGTCCTAAGGAGTTTTGAAATCTTAGGTCGGATCTACATTGCAGACATAATCCAATTTGACGCCGCTTTAACTGCCATGGCTCAATGTTATGGAATCCTGGGATGTGTAGTTTTGTGAGATGTTTAGCCTTCTCTGTTACAGAACTCCAGTGTCGCTACAAATCCCAGAATCCCACAGCATTGAGCCAAGGTAGTTAAAGTGGTGTCAAACTGGATTAATTCCTGCTGTTTGGATGCAGCTTCAGCTAGCTCCTTTGTATATTGATCTTCCAGACTAACACAACTATGTATCTGAATTCTATCACCAAGTAACAGAAAGCATTTCAAAATGTCTAAAATGCCAGCAGATCACAAAATCCAGGGTGACCAGATGTCCTCACCGCAAAGGAGGACAAGGCACCATGAAATGTAGGATGCCAAAGAAAAATGAAGGGCATTACAAAATAAAAGCAAAAACACTCATATAAATATCAATCAATGCTTCTTAATGATGCTCAAAATGGAGGACATTTTGGAATTCTGCCTGGACAGAAGGTTGAAATGGAGGGCATCTCCTGGAAAAGGAGGATGTCTGGTTACCCTGCACAAAAACCAAATTTTTTTTGACCTCAGAGATGGATCTGCTGAAATAAGATGCAGGCTTTTACAGTTCTGGATATCTTAAACCAGGAAACCAGCTCAAGTAGCTGCCATTTTAACTGGCATTGTACTGTGTTTTAAACATCTCCCCTACCATTCCTGCCAAATGGATCTTTAACTTGACTTGGGTTTGCCCCTACCTTCGCTATTGCTCTGACCTACAACCAGCTCTCCATATCCACGGATTTTGCATCCACTGATTCAACCATGGCTATAAAATATTTTTTTAAAAGCATTCCAAAAAGCAAACCTTGATTTTGCCATTTTATATAATATAAAGGACATTATTTCACTACGCCATTGTATTTAATGGGTCTTGAGCATCCATGGATTTTGGTATCCCTGGGGAGTCCTGGAACCAAACCCAAGCGGATACCAAGGACCCATTATATTATCATTTTGTATCCTGATTCCAGTTTAGCTGGTGCTGAACCACACTGTAACTTTTTCTTCCAGGGTCAAGGAACTGTGAACTCAAGTACTGAATTATGACGACAATGATGTTGCCCAAACAGGGGTTATTGTGAAACAAGAAAGAGGTAAGTGCATGTTTCAGGAAAAACCCAAAATTTGCAGAAGTAAACAATTCTTGGGGGAGACTTAAAGAGGGCACAGCCATCCTTCCCGCTCCAAACAGACTAACATGTTGAGCATCTGTTTGGCATAAGGAGGTGACTCAGAAAATCAAGAGGAAAGACATAGTGCGATTGCATCTTCTGGCTGGAACACAAGCATGTCATACTGCAACATTTGGTTGCAGTTCCACATGTGACTGACTGAAAGCTTTCTTTTCTTTTGCTTTACCGGTTCTGTTTTGAACTTCCTCTGTGAGCTGCCTTGGAGGACTCTGATGGGATTGAAACATGATAGTTTTTTCTGATTTCTGTGTATGCATGTGAAAGCTGGACAGTGGAGAAAGCAGATAGGAAGAAAATCAACTCATTTGAGATGGAGAAGAGTTCTACGGATACAATGAAATGCTCAAATGACCAATGAATGGGTCTGAGAGCAGATCAAACCTGAACTCTCACTACAAGCAAATATGACTAAGGGCTTGTCTACAGAATTAAAATATACCTCATTCCAGTTGAATAAAATGCGATCCAGCCACACATAATTTGCAAGAATTCAGGCTTTTTCCAGGGTTGGGGGAGGAAGGTCCTTAAGTGCTGCAGGCTTTGTGGTTTTTCCTGGAGTATCCAAAGAAATCTGCAGAAATCCACATTGTTGCATGTGTGGCTGCCCATCGAAGGGCTGCGCATTTTGGTAGAGGGAGGGTGAATAGATGAAATCGATATGAATATGTGCAGGAAAGTGAAGACAATTAAGTGTTGATGTGAATGTGGGAAAATCTGCAGCAATGTGCATAATACACTTATGTCTAGACAAGCCCTAAGGTGAGCATGGACACATCATGCAATGACATGACCCACTTTCTTTCTACTTCCCTCCACCGTTCCAAGCATTATTGTCTTTTCCAATTTTTTCCCCATGATGTGGCCAATATACGACAGCCTCAGTTTGATCATCTTGGCTTCTAGGGTTTGATCTGTTCCAGGATTCATTTGTTTGTCTTTTTGGCCATCCATGGTATCCTCAGCACTCTTCTCCAGCACCACATCTCCAATGAGTTGGTCTTCACATCCGCTTTCTTCGCGGTCCAGCCTTGGTCCATGGTGATGGGGAATACAATGGCTTGGAATGAGTTGGTTGCCAGCGTACTGACAAACGATTTGGCTGCCAGCCTACTGACCACCAAGTCTTGTAATGTCTGCTTTGTTGTTGTTATTGGTCATCAAGTTGACTTTGACTTATGGCAACCCTATGAATGAGGGACCTCTAAAGTCCCCAAAGTCCCCAATGTCCCTGCTCAATTCTTGCAAACCCAAGACAGCTATGGCTTCCTTGATTGAAGAAATCCAAAACCTGTAGCGTGGTTGCCCTCTTTCCCTGTTGCCTTCCGCCTTACCAAGCATTATCGTCTTCTGCTTTTGCAGGTTGAACCCTGTTTGCAGCAATGGAAGGACAAATCGAGGATAAAGGAGAAAGAACCTGGGACATGTTAAAAGAGGTGGGAAAAGTCGGACAACGGAGAATGATTCAGGATTGGTCCCTGCCAGATTGGGGCAGTTGGAAGGTACATAACTGTGTAGTCTGAAATGTCTCTGGGTGTGAAAATGTGGTTTGCCATTTGAAAAGGAAATGGATTTCAAAACACACTTGCCTTGCAGTACTGTAATGTTTCAGCTAAAAGGCAGAAACAGGAAACCATGCAGAAGGAAGGACTTATTTGCCATACAATATTAGGTTGGTTTCCTATTGATAACCACTCTTCGCCTCCTAGTTCAGAATCCCGGGAATTGCATTTCGATGATGACAGTGCTGGGAATTGTCTGCTCCGAGGCGCCTAGCGTTGCCTCAAAGAACGATTATTCCCAGTGTGTCCTAGGAAGAGGGAGTAGCTATTAAATCTCTTTGCATTCCCAGTGTGGATATGGTGAAGTAACATAGCGAAATAATAAATGGAGGCAGCTCAGGGGAACTGGGTGTTTGGATCAGTGGGTTGGTTTTAATGGTGCACCAAACTTTTAAGTGGGGTCCCTCCCTCTGACCTCTCAATGCACCTGTATCAGCTTTTAAATGCCCCCATGTATACACACAGATGCACAAAAGAAAAGAAATGGAAAGGAAACAAAAGAAAAGGGCAGGAAGGCAAGTTTTTATGATTAATGTTTTATAGCACTCCTATAAAAAAAGGGAAACACATTTCATATACAGTATTTCATTTTAAAATATAGGTGTGTGTGCAAATTTAATAGGAAGCCTTTACTTGTTAAACACTTGCATGATCCCTGTGTTTGACTATATAAAACTGGGAGCAGAGCAACAATGCACAAGTTTATTTAAACCCCCCCCCCACCTTTGGATCTTACTGACATCAGGAAACATAAAGACCAAAGCTGGATCTGCACTGTGGAATTAATGCAGTTTGACACCAATGGCTCAATGGCTATGGAATTAACTGCATTGATGGCTCAAATGATGCCTTTGAAAACGGGTTAGCTTTTATCATTTTATATATTTCTAATGTAGACCATGATATTATGGGACTTTGTTTCAAAATGTTGTAGGTATAATGACAGTAAACTGTTTGACAGTGGAACAAATGGACACAGACGGAGACAGATTTTCCATAATCGGAGGTTTATAGATGGGAGATGGATGGCCATTTATCAGGAATGTTGGAGCTGTGAACTGGCAGAAAGCTGGTCTAGATGCTCCCCTCCAAACTAGAATACTAGTTTCATAAGGTAGATTCACATAGTTGGAAAGGACCACAAAAGCCATCTGCTCCAACCTCATGCCATGTCAGGACACACATCTAAAGTAATCCTGAGAGATGCCCACCCAATCTCTGTTTGAAGACCTTCAAAGAAGACAAGTCCACCACCTTCTGAGGCTGACTCTGCCCTGCAGAAACAATCCAGTTTGACACCTCTTTAACTGCCATGGCTCAATGCTATGGAATCCTGGGGTTTATAGTTTATTCCAGTACCAGAGCTCTCTGACGGACAAGGCTAAATATCTCACGAAATTACAAACCGCAAAATCCCGTTGCATTGAGCCTGGCAGCTAAAGCGGGGCCAAACTGCATGATTTCTGCAGTGCAGATGCAGCCTCAGTCAGTCTATTCCATTTTGAAAAGGCTCTTAACTGTCAGGACGTTCTTTCTGCACCTTAAACTGAGTTCAGAAATGAATTGGAGACTGGTGCAATTGCCTCAGGACTGGTGACAAATATTCTGTAACACACAAATAGGCTGTTTATCCCAATTTGCAGCAGCTGCAGCGTCCAAACCCTCTTCTAGGACAGCCCCATGTGCTTGCATTACGGTAGTCTAATCTAGAAGTTAAAGGCATGTATCACTTCAGCTAAATCCATCTTCCCCACAAAGGGGCACAGCCGGCACACGAAGGTGGACAACCCTAGACGAAAGCGAAGCCACACTTTAAAATCTGGACTCCATATCTGTGGATGCCAGCAGCCACTGTAGATCATAACTATGGAAGCTCTGAAGCAATTGTAGCAGAAATAAGGCAGCATGCCTATGCAAAATAATAATAAGACGAATAAGAGGAGGAAGAGGAGGAGATGATGGCATATAGACATACAAATAATACAAAAAGCAGTTCCATTGTGAAAAATGCACTGTTTGTTTTGATCTCTCAGCAAGGAATAAAGTGTATTATTCCTGACACCAAGAGCACTTCCCTTCCTCGGAGCAGATGGTTTTTGACCTTAGGTTCAGGTTCAAGCCAAAACCAAGATGAAGTATTGCTAAGTAATGAATGAGCCATAGTCAATAAACAAAAGAGATTTGTCAATATATTAACTCCAGACAGCTTTACAAGGGGGAGGAAAGCTGGAGGAGATGGCAAAGTAATTAGAGCAGGAATTTCTTCTTCAGATATTTGTGGGGGAGAGAGAAAAGGCTTCCTTTTTAAAGGATTAAAAGACGCCCACTGTGGCATTGCTGCGGAGGACCCTGGAGAGAACTGAGGTTCTTGAAACTGAAATGGCCACTTAAAACTGCCTTGCAAATTAGCCCTGCTTCGGATACAGTTTGGTTGCCTTATTAATTAATAACCCCATTTGAGGGCAGTTCTGCGAGGTCAGTATGATCGCAATACACCAGGTCTAATATTAATTGCAACTCGGCCCTCATCCGAGTTAACTCATAAGTAAGGCATCCTGATCTTCACGGGAATTACTCCCAGACAAATGTCCGTGTTTTCCTTACTTATCCATTACAGTTATACCCCACTTTTCCTCCAGTGACCTCAAAGGCTGCATCTGCGCCGCAGAAATAATTCAGTTGGACACCACTGGCTCAATGACATTGAATTTGGGGAATTATAGTTTGTTTTTGGCATGAAAGTCTTGGGGATTGTGGAGACTAAAATGACATTTTGTTGTTGTTGTTGTTAACTGTCTTTGAGTCAAGCCCAACTCATGGTGACCCTGTGGATGAGACATCTCCAAGCTCTCCTGTCCTCCGCTGCCCAGGCGGTCTTGTAGATTCATGCCCATGACCTCCCCGATTGAGTCCATCTATCTGGCATGTGGTCTTCCTCTCTTTCTCCTACCTTCTACCTTTGCTAGCATCATCGTCTTTTCTAATGAGTCCTGCCTTCTCATGATGTGGCCAAAAGATGATAGCCTCAATTTGATCTTCTTGGCTTCCAGGGAGACTTCAGGCTTGATCTGCTCAAGGATCCATTTCTTTGTCTTTTTGGCGGTCCATGGGATCCTCAGCACTCTTCTCCAGCACCACATTATCTCAAATGACTTCATTTTCTTCCTATCTGCTTTCTTCACTGTCCAGTTCTCACATCCATACATGGTGACGGGGAATACAATGGCTTGGACCAGGGGTAGGCAACCTTTCCCCTTTAAGGGCCGAGGGACTTCAGCTCCCAGAATCCCAGGAGCTATTGGCCAACATGGGACTATTGGCCAACATGGCTGAGGCTTCTGGGAAATGAAGTCCCTCAGCCCTTAAAGGGGAAAGGTTGCCTACCCCTGGCTTGGATAATTCTAACTTTAGTGCTCAGTTGTATATCTTTGCTTCAAGTTCTTTCATAGCTGCCCTTCCCATTCCCAGAATTCAAAGATTTGTTAGTCTGTAGAGTGAGTATGTAGAGAGACCTTGTAGCACCTTTGAGACTAACTGAAAGAAAGAAGTTGGCAGCAGGAGCTTTCATATACCTGTCTAAATGCATCTGAGGAAGTGGATTGAAGTCTAGGAAAGCTCATGCTGCCAACTCCTTTCTTTCAGTTCGTCTCAAAGGTGCTACAAGACCTCTCTACCTACTTCTCATTCCTATTCTTCTTCTGAGTTCTTGACTGCAGTCTCCATTCTGATCAACGTTTGAGTCAAGGTATGGGAACTCTTATTTCAATGTTCTCATTCTCTAGGATGAATTCTTGTAGACCTTCCATGGTCATTGATTTTGTTTTCTTTATGTTTAACATTAGGCCTGCCTTTGCACTTTCTTCTTTGACTTTCTTTAGTTTCAAGTCTGTGATGTCCTCGGCTAGTACTATGGTGTCATCCACATATCTTAGATTGTTGACGTTCCTTCCTCCTACCTCCGCCTTCTTCGGAGTCTAAACCTGCTCTTCTTCTTATATTTTCTGCATATAAGTTGAACAAAGAAGGTGCAGCAGTTTTAATCCATTTTGAGTCTAAGGCCGTATTCGGGGACCATACTTTGAGAACCAAGTAGGTATCCCTAGTGTAACGTGAAAGGGCCCTAAAGGATGGCTATTACTATCCTATATGAAAGTGCAGTTGGTCATCCTTTCCCCAGAATATGTGATCCAACTTCCAATTGAGATTAAATTGCCTGATATTTATCACAATGAGAACTTCTGCGTTGTTCCCATGCTAAAGGTGGCACTTGAGGCTGCTGTACAGTGGCGTATTCAAATCACACACACAAACCACCCTCTTTTTATTTTTTAAACAGGCAACAACTTGTCAAAGACACAGCTCTTTTGAACAAGATTATAATAAAGTTTTTTTAAAAAAAAATACAATAAAACTTAATTTATATCCTCGCCCCATTTGTTAGGCCATATGACAATCATTCCTTTCTTCTGACAGTTCTAAACCTCTGCTTAACACATTGCGATCGTAAATATTACCAGCTACAACACATCAATTTAATACTTACCAAATGTATTTCTCAAATATTACTGCAGATTTAAAGCCCTGAATTTTAACCAGATGTGTTTCCAGCAAGCTGGCTCACGTTAAGCAGATATCTTACTCTTATTCCCCCCCCCTTGCCTCGCTTTATTTGCTGTTAAAACTGGAATGTAGCCCATTAAAGTACTGACTAAAATGAGATGATCCAGATCTTAACAGCTCAGATCCATTAGGGCCAGTGACCATCCTGCCTGGGGAATTCTGGAAGCTGTCATCAAAAAGTTACAATTACAAGTCCAGTCTATAAACTGGACTGCAGACCCTCCAACTGTCTCAATTTTGCAGAGACAATCCTTCCTACTTAATCCTCTGTCTTCCTACTCTTTCAGCTGCTTTTTAAAAGTCCCAGTGGCTCTCTCCTTCACCCACTTTCTCCCTTTGTCCTCAACTTTCTTCAGTTGCTGCAAGCTGAGGCCAGGTCTGCATGGGTCAGAATGCTTTGGGAGCAGCTTGGAATATTTTGGGTCCAAAGGTGACCCCAAATCCCCATTACTTGGGCTCCGTGTTGCATTGGCGTGAGTTGCATGCACCGAGGTCAAAATGAGGTGCCCAGCATTGATCTTCTAGGAAGCTCTGGAGCAAAAGGTGATTTATTTTAACCCATTGTGTACTTCAGGTTTGGTGCTGAACTGGCCATAAATAATCCAAAGAGTATGCACCAGAACCAAGGACTGAGCCCTCCATCATCCGGATTGCTTGCTGGGAGGATGTTTTATTTGGCTTGGGCAGACAACCCCTCAGTTTGAAGTGCAAAAGTGTATTCCACTCAGTAAACCCAGTAAAGGGGAAGAGAAGAGGAGCTTGTGACTTGCTCAGGGTCTCCTACAGGGTTTCCCTGGCTAAGCGAGAATTCGAACCCTGCTCTCTCAGAGTCCTAGACTGCTGGCTCCAAATATATATATTGTTGTTGTGTGCCTTTAAGTCGCTGCCAGCTTATGGCAACCCTAAGGTAACTTATCACAGGGATTCTGGGGCCGAGAGTGTGTGACTCACCCAAAGTCACCCACGGGGTTTCCATGGCCAAGCAGGGAATCGAACCCTGATCTCCAGAGTCCTAGTCCTACATTCAGACCACGCTGGCTCTTAAGAATGCTTTTACTTTAGTTGAAATGCACCCAGCAGATTGAGCATGAATGAAACCGTATACAGAACACGATGCTCTGCTAATAGAGCTTGAAATACAGCCACGGAAACCTTGGCCATGGTTTTAAAACGCACCGATTCGGTGGAATGGCGCTTATTGATTTCACAACCAAAGGGTATGAATAACCCCCCCCCCCGAAAGTTACACAAATAAGACATAGAAAGCTGAATTGGTTGAAATGCCATTTATACATGATCTTTGAGGCATGACTTAAAAAGTAAAAGGCGGGATAGGGGTGAGTTGTGGGTGGCTTTTTAGTCAAACTGGCACAACTCCTCACAAATCACTGATCAATGGGTCCGAATACAGTTCTCAAAACAAAGTTTGCCTTACTGACTCCAAACATACTTATTTGTTTGACATATACCGTACCTATAGTTCCATATGCTCTCCAGGGCTAATGGGGCACATATTGGGCCTTTGGTATCTGCTGAGGTTTAGTATCCTAAGCACATAGGAAGGAAAAATAAAATGCATGGATATAGGATGGGGGAGATCTGGCTTAACAAAACTACCTGTGAAAGGGATCTAGGAGTCCTAGTAGACCACAAGTTCAGGAGGAGTAGCTAATACCCCAGAGGACAGGATCAAAATTCAAAATGACTTGAGCAGACTAGAAAGTTGGGCCAAAGCTAACAAAATGAAATTCAACACAGAGAAATGTAAGGTACTGCACTTAGGGCGGAAAAACGAAAAGTACAGATATACGATGGGGGACACTTGGCTGAATGAGATTTCTACGTGTGAAAGGGATCTAGGAATCCAGGTGGACCACAAGTTGAACATGAGTCAACAGTGCGATGCAGCAGCTAAAAAGGCCAATGCAATTTTAGGCTGCATCAGTAGAAGTATAGTGTCTAGATCAAGAGAAGTAATAGTGCCACTATATTCTGCTTTGGTCCGGCCTCACCTGGAATACTGTGTCCAGTTCTCGGCACCACAATTCAAAAAGGATGTGGAGAAACTGGAGCGTGTCCAAAGGAGGGCAACTAAAATGGTGAAGGGTCTGGAAACCAAGCCCTATGAGGAACGACTTAGGGAGCTGGGGATGTTTAGCCTGGAGAAGAGAAGGCTGAGAGGTGATATGATAGCCGTGTTTAAATATTTGAAGGGATGTCATATCGAGGAGGGAACAAGCTTGTTTTCTGCTGCTCCAGAGACTAGGACACAGAGCAATGGATGCAAGCTGCAAGAAAAGAGATTCCACCTCAACATTAGGAGGAACTTCCTGACAGTAAGGGCGGTTCGACAGTGGAACACACTCCCTCGGAGAGTAGTGGAGTCTCCTTCCTTGGAGGTCTTTAAGCAGAGGCTGGATGGCCATCTGTCAGGGATGCTTTGATGGGGAGTTCCTGCATGGCAGGGGGTTGGACTGGATGGCCCTTGTGGTCTCTTCCAACTCTATGATTCTATGATTCTATGATTCTATGAAGTTGAACATGAGCCAACAGTGTGATGCAGCAGCTAAATAAGCCAATTCAGGCCAATGCGATTCTATAAATCAAGGGAAGTCATAGTGCCACTCTCTTCTGCTTTGGTCAAGCCTCACCTGGAATAATCCTGTGTCCAGTTCTGGGCCCCACAATTCAAAATGGATGTGGAGAAGATGGAGCATGTCTAAAGGAGGGCAACCAAAATGGTGGAAGGCCTGAAAACCATGAAGCCCTATGAGGAGAGACTTAGGGAATTGGGTATGTTTCGCCTGCAGAAGAGGAGGTTAAGAGGTGATATGAGAGCCCTGTTGAAATATTTGAAGGGAGGTCATATTGAGGATGGAGCAAGCTTGTTTTCTTCTGCTCCAGAGAATAGAATCCAGAGCAATGGATGCAAGCTCCAGGAAAAGAGATTCCATCTCAACATTAGGAGGAACTTCCTGACATAAGAAATGTTTGACAGTGGAAGACACTCTTTCCTCGGGGAGTGGTGGAGTCTCCTTCTTTGGAGGTCTTTAAACAGAGGCTGTACGGCCATCTGTTGGGGATGCTTGGATTGTGAGTTCCTGCATGGCAGATGGTTGGATTGGATGTCCCTTGAGGTCTCTTCCAACTCTATGATTCTGTTCTTCTATGATTCTGTATGTCCTGGTTTTCATCTGTAAAATGTTGAGGGCAGGCCTCACCACTTTTACCCTAACGGTGGCAACTCTGTCAAACATGTCAGGAGGAGGGTTGCTATAGTTTGGACTTATTTCCTTCATCTGCAGGGGGAACCTATAGGGATTCTTTGCAGCAGACAGAAGAGAAATTGTTAGTTTTTCAGAGATGGAGGCTTGTTTTCTTGTTGTTGTTGTTGTGTCCCTTCAACTCGTTTCTGAGGGACGGCGATTCAAAATCAATAATGGTAGAATGCAAAGATATAGCCATGTTAGTCTGTAGAATCAGTATGTAGAGAGTTCTTGCAGCCCCTTTGAGACTCACTGAAAGAAAGAAGTTGGCAGCCGGAGCTTTCAGAGACTTCAATCTACTTCCTCAGATGCATTTGGTGGAGTGGAAGCCAGGAACAGACCTATATATGCCACTGAGAATGTCATATATATGACATTCTCGCACACCAAGGGCATATATAGTTCTGTCCCTGGCTTCCACTCCACCAAATGCATCTGAGGAAGTAGACTGAAGTCTAGGAAAGCTCCTGCTGCCAACTTCTTTCTTTCAGTGAGTCTCAAAGGGGCTGCAAGAACTCTCTACATAGAAAAACGATAATGGTTTTGCTGTTCTCCTACTATAAAATGCTTTGAGTTCCCCCCCCCCCAAAAAAATGTTATTTACATGTTATATGCAAAATCTGTCTACCTAGCTGTGGAGCGAGAGGGTTTTACCTTTAAGGGTGGCCTGCAAAATAATTAAAACACAACCATACATAGATTCACATGAAATCTATCCGTGGATATTATATAGAGATACACTTTAAGCAATCGTAGCATTATATATACATGTAAAGTAGGGGAAGATCTGTCAGTTCTGAAAATTCCAAGCAGCACATAAAGAGTATTTTTTAATGAAGAGCTACAAATTCTATAAACATAGCATGTTGTTATTGTTGTTGTGCGTCTTCAAGTAGTTTATGACTTATGGGGACACTATGACAAACCTATCATGGGGATTTCTTGGCAAGGTTTGTCCAGAGGAGGTTTGCCATTGCCTTCCCCTGAGGCTGAGAGTGTGTGATGTGCCCAAGGTCACCCAGTGGATTCCATGTAGTATATACGTAATATATATGTTGTTGTGCGTCTTAAAGTTGTTTATGACTGATGGCAACCCTGTCATAGAGTTTTCTTGGCAAGTTTCTTCAGGGAGGGTTTGCCATTGCCATCCTCTGCGGTCGAGAGAGTGTGACTTGCCCAAGTCACCCAGTGGGTTTCCATGGCTGAGCGGTGATTCGAAACCTGGTCTCCAGAGTTGTAGTCCAACACTCAAACCACTACGCCACACTGGTTCCATATGTATGTATTGATCTCCATATTGTAATATATGCTGGCGTAATGCATACAGTTTGTTGTTGCTGTGTGCCTTAAAGTAATTTCTGACTTATGGTGATGCTACAGCCAACGTCTAATTTCTTGTTCTAGGGAGGGTTGCCACCATTACCTTCCTCCGAGGCTGAGAGTCTGTGACTTGCCCTAGGCCAGTCCTGGGCTGAGCAGGGATTCAAACCCTGGCCTCCCAGCTTAAACCAATACACCACACTCAAATCATGAAATATACACAATAATACAACTGTATGCATATATGACAGTGTGCATAGCTTTCCTGCATATATATGTATATACAAAGGTTTTCGTAATTAAAAAGCATAGCAAGAGCACTTCTTCCAAGTTTGTCTTGGATCCCCAAAGGAGGCAGTAAATCATTATGTGTGTGTTGTTTGAGAGAGAGATTTATTATTATTATTATTATTATTATTATTATTATTATTATTATTTATATACCGCCCTTTGGTAATCCAATCAGGGTGGTTAACAACGTTAAAAATAATACAAAAATCAATATACTCTCCCCCCCCCCCACTTAAAAAGCCATTAAATCAATTACATATTACACAAGAGCTTGGAAGTACTGTTACAAATAAAGTAGCTACTTATAGCAAGTTACTTTTTCAGAGGATGCAGGCAGAAGGGAGCCCTATTTCAAAAGCATTGTAATGAGGAAAAGTCAACTTTGTGTTACATGATGTAGCTAGTTACTTTCAACAGTTACACTTTTAAAGGCATTTTAATAGGCTTTTTTCAAGTATGATGTTGTCCTTTTGTATTTATCCCCCCTCTGTAAAAAGTGAAAGATTTCCAATTTTAACAGTAGGGTAGACAGGTATTCTTTTCCCTCTTTAAAAAGGACAGTAATGGAAAGTAACAGAAAAAAACAAGAAAAAGGGGTTACTTTTCCCCCCAATATTGTAAAAATTAATAACAATGGATGATTGGTCCAAACTCTGTAGCAGCTAATGGAAACAGATTCCTTATTTAAAAGTGCCTTTCCAAGCTCTGGTCTGGGTAAGGCTTCTTTCGGCTGCATCCGCACTGCAGAAATAATCCAGTTTGATTTAACTGTACCTGCTATGGCATGGACATTCTGGGGAGCGCAGCTTTGTGAGATATTTAGCCTTCGCTCTCAGAGAGTGCTGGGGACCACAACAAACCACAGTTCCCAGAATTCCATAGCACGAATTAAGGTTCGCCTTTATAAAATGAAGAAAGCGGAAGCAGAAAACGTTGTGCTTATTTTATATTTTCTCGCTCCGTTGGTGAACCGCTTCAGCAAATAGATATGTACCTGTTCTTGCATCAAAAATCCATGGGGAAATCAGGTATAAATAAATAAATAAATAATAATAATTATTATTATTATTATTTGCACACGTATGCATATGCATACCATCCATGCATATAATTATGCTATATCTACCAATATGCAAGGATGTGTTGCAAGCCTGGGGATGTGCATAGATGTTAAATCTTTGCAGGGAGGATCAAAAGTCTAATAAAAATGGACCTAGTGTTATAAAACTGTCCCAAATAATATAAAATAAAAATAAAATAAAAAAAAAACACAGAGAGAGCATTCTCTGGTCTTCACACATGAAAGACTTTTAAAGGACAAGCCAACGAATGGAAGAGTTTCTGAAAGATTGGAAACTGTTTGTGGACTTTTTGAGCGAGCAGAAAACCTAACAATGTCGTAACTTCTGGTTATAGTTGTTAGTAATTCCATAGGATTATTCAGCTGGATCTGTAATATTTTATTCTACCTCCTCTTGCTTATTTTCATTTTCATTGCAATTCGTATCCTTCCCTGTTTCCCTCTTGCCTTTTGTTTACCGATTTTTATTTCTTTCTCTGGATGTATCCTTTCCTGAATGTTTGGCACAATGGTTTCCACTCTGCACTGGATTGCGAATGTTAAGAATCAACAAACAAACAAAAAGTAAGAACCAAGAGAAAAAGAGGAAGAGGGCATCCTCTGCTCTTCGCACATGAAAGCGTGGGCATGAAAGAAAAAGAAGCAAGGCTGCACTACATCTCTCAGCCTCCTCTTCCTCCGCCTTGGGCAGCCCAACACATAGAATCATAGAGTTGGCAGAGACCTCAAGGGCCATCCAGCCTGACCCCATTCTGCCATGCAGGAACTCAAAATCAAAGCATCCCCGACAGATGGCCATCCAGCCTCTGTTTCAAGACCTCCAAAGGAGGAGACTCTGAGATCATATCTTCCGCTGTCAAACAGCTCTTACTGTCAGGAAGTTCCTCCTAATGTTGAGATGGAATCTCTTTTCCTATAGCTTCCATCCATTGCTCCATTGGGTCCTATTCTCTGGAGCAGCAGAAAACAAGCTTGCTCCATCCTCAATGTGAAACCCCTTCAAATATTTAAACAGGGCTATCATCTCCCTTCTTAACCGTCTCTTCTCTAGCTAAACATACCCAGCTTCCTAAGTCGTTCCTCATAGGGATTCATGGTTTCCAGACCCTTCACCATTTTGGTTTTCCTTCTCTGGAGACACTCCAGCTTCTCAATATCCTTTTTGAATTGCGGTGCCCAGAACTGGACACAGGATTGTGGTCTTGGCCTAAGTGTGGTCATAGGAGGAAAAAGGAACAAGGCTGCCCTACATCTCTCATCCTCCTCTTCAGCCAGCCCAACACATAATAATAATAATAATAATAATAATAATAATAATAAATCATCTTGAACTATTATATATTGCCATAATATCTTGAACTAAGGGAGAGGGAGGAGGAGGAGAGCATCTTGGGGCCTTGACACACAGAAGTGTGGGCATGAATGGAAAAAGAAGCAAGGCCGCACTACATCTCCCAGCCTCCTCTTCAGCCAGTCCAACACATCATAATAATAATCAATCATCATCATCATCATCTTGAACTATTATATATTATGATAATATCTTGAACTAAGGGAGAGGGGGGAGGAGGAGGAGGAGAGCATCTTGGGGCCTTGACACACAGAAGTGCGGTCATGAATGGAAAAAGAAGCAAGGCCGCACTACATCTCCCAGCCTCCTCTTCAGCCAGTCCAACACATCATAATAATAATCAATCATCATCATCATCATCTTGAACTATTATATATTATGATAATATCTTGAACTAAGGGAGAGGGGGGAGGAGGAGGAGGAGAGCATCTTGGGGCCTTGACACACAGAAGCGCGGTCATGGGAGGGAAAAGGGAGCAAGGCCGCACTACATCTCTCCTGCTGCTGCTGCTGCTGCTGCTGTGAGGGAGGCTTCCCTTCCATGGCGCGGTGCTCCATCCCTGGTTTTCCCTCCTCTCTCTCTCTGTGTGTCTGTGAGTGTCCCTTGCCTGGCTTGGCTTCTCTTGCGGCCTTCCTCCTTCCCTCCCTCCCTCTCTCTCTCTTTCTCTCTCTTTCTGTGTGTCTCGCTCCCTCCCTCCCCTTTTCCCCCTCGTGCGCTCTCTCTCTCTCTCTCTCTCTCTCTCTCTCTCTGGGCTCACTTCTGCCTCAATATGTCTCAAGATGGCGGCCAATGTGGGATCGATGTTCCAATATTGGAAGCGCTTTGATTTACAGCAGCTGCAGGTCAGCCTCGGGGCCCCGGGAGAGGGAAGGGGGCGGCCGGGGCGGCGGGGAGCCCCTCTGCACCCCAAAAGGGGCAAGAAGGGAGGGAGGCAGGGAGGGATGCTGGTCGGTCGGTCGGTCGGGCGCCTTTGGGGCTTCCTTTTCCTTTTCCTCTTCGGCGCTGGCCATTAGGAAATGGGTTCCCTTCCAAAGTGAGGGGGCAAAAGGGGGGGCTCCCCTCAGCCCCCCAAGATGGAGGCTCCCCCCTCAGCGCCGCCTCTCCCTTCCCTTGCCCCTTCCCTTCCCTTTCCCCTTCCTTCCTCCCTTCTTCCTCTTCCTATCGATAACCCTTCCCCCCCTTCCTCCTCCTCCTCGATCAGAAATTGATCCTCTTTGTTCAATTCATCGATCCCCGACAAAATGGCGCCTCCACTGAAGTGGCTCCTGCTCCTGCTCCTTGTCCCGGGATGGAGGGAGGGAGGGAGGGGGCAAGGAAGGAGGAGGGGGGGGCACACAATACACAACACCACACACACACACACACACACACACCACTACACAACCCTCTCCTCTTCCTCCTGGGGGGACCCTTCTTCCCAACTCTCCCCATAGTTTTATAAAGAGGGGAAACTGGGGGGGGGGGGGGAAGGGGGAGGGAGAAAGTGGGGACACCACAACACAACCCCCCCCAACATGAAGCACACAACACACAACACTAAACAACATTCCCCTCCTCCCTGCCCTCTTCTTTGCCTCCAACTCTTTCCCCCCTAGTTTTATAAAGAAAGGAAAGGGAGGGAAGGAGGGAGGAAGAAAGAGGGGACATCACACAGACACACACCCCACCATGAAGCACACAACCACACACACACAACACAACACACACAACAGTCTTTCCTATTCTCTTCTTTCCCTCCACCCCCCCCCCCAGTTTTACAAAGAAGGAAAAGTTGGGGGGGGGAGGAAGAAAGTAGGGACACCACAACCCCCCCACCATGAAGCACACAATCACACACACAACTACACAACACTAAACAACATTCCCCTCTTCCCTGCCCCCTTCTCTACCTCCAACTCTTCCCCTCCCCTCCAGTTTTACAAAGAGGAGCCAAGAAAGGGGGGACACAACGACCCCCACCACCATAAAGCACACAACTACACAACCCTCTCCTCTTCCTTGTCCCCTTCTTCTCCTCCAGCTCTCATTCCCTAGTTTTATAAAGAGAGGAAAGTGTGAGGAAGGAAAGAAGAAACTAGGGACACCACAACCCCCCCACTATAAAACACACAACCAGACACACAACACAAATACACAACACACAACACTCTTATTTCCTTTTTCCCCTCCAACCCCCCCCCCTAGTTTTACAAAGAAGGAAAAGTTGAGGGGGCAGGAGGAAGAAAGTAGGGACACAAGGACACCCACTACCATGAAACACACAACCGCACACACAACACAACCACACAGCATTCCCCTCTTCCTTGCTCCCTTCTTTCCCTCCAACTCTCCTCCCCAGTTTTACAAAGAGAGGAAAGTGTGGGGGGGGGGGAGGAGAGAAAGAAAGTGGGGACACCAGGACACCCACCACCACGAAACACACAACTACACAACCTTCTCCTCTTCTCGGGGTGCCCCCTTCTTTCTAACTCTCCCCATAGTTTTACAAAGAGGGAAAACTGGGGGGGGGGAGCAAGAAAGTGGGGACATTACAACCCCCCCATGGCCTTCCCCCCCCCCCAAAACAACTACACAACCCTCTTCTCTTCTTGGGGTGCCCCTTCTTTCCCTCCAGTTTTACAGACTGGAAGGAATGGATGGGAGAATAATAATAATAATAATAATAATGATGGAGGGAGGGAGGAGAGGTTGTCCCTGTTTTAATTATTTTATCCACCCCCCCCCCCATTACTTAGTCTTTCCTAAGTAAGTCCCAGGATGGAACAAACTAGGCTACTAACTGGGCTACTAGCCAACTATTGTCTACTAACCAACCAACCCCCCCCATAAAAAGCCCCCCCCCCAAAGCAACAGAGCCCTATACTTCATTTAGCTTCTCTTCTCCCCCCCCCCCCATGTTTTACAAAGAGAGGAAAATGTGTGTGTGTGGGGGGAGAACAATAATAATGATAATAATAATAATAATGAAAGGAGAGGTTGTCCTTCTTTTAATTATTCTGTCAAAAAAAACCAAAACCCTCATTCCATAGTCTTTCCTAAGAGTCCCCCCCCAGTTTGTCTCCGGATGGAGGCGCCCCCTTGGCAAACTGGGCTACTAACCATATCAAAAGCCCCCCCCCCCTCCAAACAATGCCAATGCCTGTAGTCTCTTTCTTACTTTCTCTTTCCTTTTGTTTACCCCTTTTGATTGATTGATTTATTTTTTCCTGAATGTATCTCACAAGGGTTTCCACTCTGCAGTGGATGGCAAATGTTACCAATCCAAGCAATCCAAGGCCCCTTTACTTCATTTAGCTTCTCTTTTCCCTTCCCTCCCCCAAATTTTACAAAGTGGGGGAAGTGGGAGGCATGGATTGGGGTGTGTGTGGGAAAATAAGGGACAGCAGTAATAATGTTAACAATAATGGAGGAAGGAGGGGTTGTCCCTGTCTTCATGATTTTGTCAGTTATATGCCCCATGATTTAGTGTTTTGTAAGAGGCCCCCAGTTAGTCTCCTTGGCAAACTGGGCTACTAAGCAGCCCTCCCATCAAAAGCCCCCCAAAAGCAACAGACCCCTATACTTCACTTAGCTCCTCTTCTTCTCCCCAGTTTTACAAAGAAGGGAAAGTAGTACTACTACTACTACTAATAATAATAATAATAATGATGATGGAGGACAGAAGGGTTGTCCCTGTCTTAATTATTTTATCAACCCCCCCACCCACCCCCGACTTCTCTTCTGTTTCTCACCCCACACGACTTAGTTTTTTTCTGATAGTCTTCCAGTTTGTGCCAGGATGAAGGTGCCCCCTTGGATAACCTGGCTACTAACCTCCCCCCCCCATACCCAAAAGCCCTCCCCAACCGACTACTCCTGTACTTCCTTTGGGTTTTCTCTCCCCTTCCCCAGTTTTATAAGCTTGGAGGGGGAGATCATAATAGTAACTGAGAAAAGGGGCTATCACTTCCCTCTCTTCCAATTCTTAATTATTATTGCACCCCCCCCTCAAAACACACACAGACTTTTCTTGAACAGCCCCCTCCAACCAGTAGTTTCTTTGAACAGACACCCCCCCCCCCCCAATTTTAGAAGGAATGAAGGCTCAGGAACCTGTAAAAGTGGCTTGGGGTCTCCCTTGTTTTCTCCACGCTCTCCCCCCATTTTACTTTTTCTACCCTACTTCTCTCCAGAACCCCCCCCCCCCCAACACTTTTTAAAACAATGTAAGGAAGAAAACAAAAATATTTGTTTTATTTGCTGGTGGAGATCCTTCCCCCCCCCCCATCTTCATTAACACCCCCCATTTAAATAGCTGCTTAGTTTTATAGAGACAGAGAAAGGTCGGAAAAGCAATACGAAGAACAAACTGGAGGAAGTACGTACGTGTGACAGCAAATGGGGGGGGGGGCTCTGAATTTTTCCTCTCTTAGCATCCCCAACTCTTCAAAGAGCCCCCAAACAAGACAACCAAGCCCACCACTTTTAAACAGTCCTGCTTTATAAGGGGGGGGAGGGATGTTAAAATAGCCCCTAAAGTGGGGAGTCCTTTTGACGTCACTATCATTCTGTCTTCCCCCCCAAAACAATCATTGCCTTTATTATTCTGTCCCCCCCATCTCCTTCTTAACATTTGTCCAATGTTGGGGGGGGGGGGAGAAATGCCAACCGGAAATCGTCTCTGTGCGTCCGCTGGGCTCTGTGTTTCTCATTTGTCTTCCCCTCTTAGCAAAAAATATTTCTGCTTGGGCTCTTCATTTCTTTTCTTCTCTACATGCCCCCCCCCCCCGCATTGGAAGCTCCTGAGAAACTTTGTGGGACTTTGTATGCTGAAAAGAGGGAGAAGGTCTTGCATTATCATTACTTCTGGTTTAGAGGAGTGGGGGATTTTATTGAGTCTCTGACCAAAGGAGCCCCCTCCTACGAAGAAGAAGCAATTTCTGATTCTACTTTCTCTGACTAGAAAGTGTAAAGGTTGTCCTAAGAGTGGATCTGGTCTTCTTAAGCCTTGGCCTTTTATCTTGGGGAAGGGGTTTCCCTTAGAAGTGGACCTGACCATGTTTCCCCCTCTTTCCTGTATCCACTCCCTTCCAGCTTTTTATCTAATGTTGCTTCCAGATTGCCTTTCTCTGGGCTATATTGTAACAATGTAATTCTGTTTTAATGTATCCCTTTTCTATGTTTTTAATTGTATTCTTTTAATGTTGTGAGCTGCTCTGGGTCCCAGGTGTGGCAAAAGAGCAAGATATAAATAAATATAACACTAACAATAATCATCATCTCTCCTACCAGCCCTTAGGGGATGTTGGTGGTGGTGGGGTTTATCAGCTTCCCCCCTAGAAGAACTTACATTTATTCCATATAAATTGTGGCAATGAGTACTAATAGCAGTGTACATGTTTGTGTCATCCCTAGCCCCGTGGCCCTTTCTTTTAAAAAGTGAGGAAGGAACTCCAACAAGGGAAATGCCTGCTGTCTGCCCATATTGCTATCCCAATATTTTGTTCCTTCCCCCTTTCCATCTTGTCCTGGTCCAGTTTCTCCTGGAGCAGCGTTTTAAAAGTGTGTGTGCGGGTGGGAAGTTTTGAAATGGTTGGTAGTTTGTCTTAGTCCATGTGTGGGGAGGGAGAGCACACAAGGCCAAGGAAGGACTTGAGGTCTTTCCCTGCCTTCAGGAGGCAGCTTGTAGTGGTCAGAGGATGTCTCTTCCATTGCTTAAACCCTCAAGTGAAGACCCTCGGGGGTGAAACCAGGCTGTGAAAGAACCCACCTCCCCACACTGGGTTTGCGTTCGTGTCACTCTCATATAATGCACTGAGAACCACTGCCATGTCAGTCTGGTCTGTCCCGGAGCTCGGCCTCATTTTCCTTGGTGAGACGTAGTTCTGGGCTCTGGTGACAGTGTGGGGAAGGGGATTTGGATCTGTTTCGGGGGACTGGAGAACATCCTACGCAGCTGACTGGATCCTGTCCTCATCTTGAAAGAGGAGATGTGGAGATCTCTTAGAAGGAGCCCATTTATTTATTGCCTTGTCATCAGTTTGTGGGGCACCATATTATTCAATTTTAGCTGAGGCATCCTGTGTTACTCCCATATTTCTTACGTCTGCCATCTACAATTTCCTGGAGAGATGCTCTCCATCATCAGGAGACTGTTCGTTCCAGAAGCTCCCTGCTGAATCCTCGGAGGCTTTTTTGGTCGGGGAGAAGGAGGTGTCCAGTAATCCCAGGAGCTCTCTGCCACCTCTTTCCATCTGATTTTTTCATTTTGCTCAAACCCAGGTATACCTGTGTGTTGGATCCTCTAATCTCAGGCAGGTGGGCTCTTCCCACTTTCCCACTTGAGGGACCCTGACGGGGGTACTTTTCACAACCTGAAGGGGTTCAGTGTTACCTCGTGTTGTGTTGGAGTGAATGAAGTCCGCTTTCCCCCCCTCTCTCCTCCTTTCACATTTGTCAGTCTGGGCTTATGCATGTGTCCCAAATCGTTTCCTTGTCTGTTTGTGTCTTTTCCCATCAGGGAGGATTTGAATGCTACAGACCGAAGTGGAGTGGCAAAGTTACCTTCTATCAGGCTTTGTTCGGATCAAGGTGGAGATCTCCCTTTGGGAGTCTGTGGCTTTTCTTTTTTTATACGTCGCTATGGGAATTCCCTTTTAGGGGATCAGCTTGGCACAGGGAAGGGGATGCTTGTGAGTACTGTATGTGTAGAAGCCTTTGCAAAGTCTTCAGTCTGTCTCTTTGATCTTGGCTTTCTGGTTGCTCATGGACTTGACTTTCATTGTCTCAAAGGGATGGAGGGAGTTTTTAGGAGATCCCTGGCCACTTGCATGGGACTTTGAGCAGACCCCTGGGTGTCGGAGTTGCTTTGCTGCTGTCATGCCAAGGATTTGGCCGATGGGTGGGCCTTCCTGGTTGATTTCCTCCATGTGGTTTGGGGCCCTGGTGCCAATCTTGTCTCCTTATCTCAAGAGTGCCCATTATTGGCAGTGACATGGCCTCTGTGGGGGAAGGGATCCCCATAACAATGCCTCCACCCTAGCTCCCTTTCACACCAAGAGCCGATATAGATGTGTTTCAAGCTCTGAAATCCTATTTGGAAGGTGGAATGGGTGGGTGAGTGGAAAGAAATGGAGTAACCAAGTTAAAAACGTTGCCTTGTTTGTAGATAGGTTCCGCCCCCCCCTTGAGATTACAGATCTACTCTTAAACAAAGCCTAGGTGTGTGTGTGTTCCTAAGCCAAGGGAGTTTTCCTTGCCGATCAATGTTTTTGTGGTACTACGGATTGGTTGATCTGGGGCAGGGAAATTGTGTTCAGCCTCTTTAAGTGCCTGACATGTAAATTAATTTGGCTAGAAAGCTGGCTTTCCCCCTCCTCCCTTCTCTCCTCCTCGCCCCTGCGGAGTAGTCTGTTCAGCCAATGCCCATGTTGGAACTGAGAGCCGTTCAGCTTGGAAGGAGCCGGAAGTGATTCTTACATAGATGTTTAGCATAGCTGAAGTAGAATTAAAGGTGAGGAGGCTGTGTGTGTATGCGTATTTTGTGTGTGTGTGTGTGTTAGGACAGGGTACTGAACTGGTGTTCCCATTCCTATGAGAAGCGTGTGTATTTATGGGGGGGGGGGCAATGATGGTAATAAACTGTCCTTGGGGAATTTTGTGGGGATGGTGCTTCTGTTGTTCCAAAATAATGCAAGATTGGGCTCTTAAAAGCATCTTGGAAATGACAGATACACTGTATAATGCTGTTTAACTGATACCCGTTGTCAGAGGGAATAGGCGTGTGCTCCTTAACTTCAAGAAAGATTAAGAGAGAAAGCAACTACCGTACTTATTTCCTTGCTCTGCTTTTTCTTTTCTTTTAAAAAAAAGGAAAATATCACTGAAATAGGTTTTACATTAAGCTAGACCCGGTTGAACTTTCTTTATTTGAAAGAGTTTCTAAAAGTGCCCCGGAATACCTACAAGAATTCAGGAAATGAGATCCAGATGCAGGATTGTATAAAATAAAATGGATTAGATTAAGATGTAGTTAAACATGGTCTGACAACTTTAATTGTAGCGGAGTTCACTTTTGCCTGTGTGTTGTAATTGCTCTGAATGGAAAAAAGTGTGCACGTCCCATGAGGATTATCCCAAAATGTTTTGTTTGCTACTGCGGTGGTACTTCTAGAACTGCCGCTTTGGTGAACACAAAGTTTCAACCCCTGTTTATTGATTAGAACTGATCATTTCCAAAGTGTAAGCTCGTGTAAATAAAATTTCAGGAATAGAAAAGAATGCAGCCAAGTGGCAGTTTGATAAATTGTTTTTGTTCTTGCTTTGTAAAAATAGCTCAACTTAATTCCTGTGCCTACTGTAAAACTTGGTTTGGCACATTTGTGTAAACTTCAATCTTGTTTTTGTCAAACTAAATGTGACCCTGTTCTCAGCAGAGCCGGATTTCTTGTTGAAACCTTCTGGCAATACTGGCAGAGAATTCCGCTTGATTATTAAATTTTTCAGTAAAGTGGTTAGTATTTATGCTTTGTATGTCAAAGCAGCGCATTAATTGGCTGTCTCACTGAGAAGATGGTCTGTAGCTATTCTACCTGTAGAGAAGACAAAGAGACACAGAAAACAAGACACTATGGATGCAGTTGCCAACCACTAACTACGCAAGGCATAGCATACACAAAAGCCTCCATGAGATTGTAGTGGCTATGAGTTCTTAACCACCAAGCATTTGTTGTGTGTGACAAGCTAACTTTCACTCCTCTGCTTACCTTGTAGTCTTAGGAAGGAGAGTTGCCATTGCACCCTGCAAAACCTTCTGACGTGCAATTTGTTGGATGGGGGGGAATCAATGCAGCCAAACACTATTCCTTTGACATGGTGAAATTCCCCTGCTCTTCAAGAAACCTTTTCCATAGCAAAGGAAGATGGAGGAAGAAGGGGTAAAAGATGGAGGGATCTTTTACCCCTTCTTCCTCCGTCCTCCTTTGCTGCGGGAAAGGTTTCTTGAAGAGTGAGGGTGGCTGAAATGGAGGAGGCGGGTTTTGAACTAGTAGCCACTGCAGGTATACAGAGGCCTTTGTCCATGTAGTGCCTCCTTCAAACACAGCTACAGGACATGCATCTTAGTTTGCAATTCCTACTATGGATGACCCAGTCAACTAAAAAAAAATGCTGTTAGTTAAGTGGCTTGAGTTGTTAAATCCTCTGGATCTGCACCATGTTGCCTTTTATGGGCTTGAACAACTAAAAGAGAAAACGGTATCTGGTTGGGACTGGTTATTGGGGAATCTGATTCAGATTTAAACTCATGATTCTGGAGTCCTGTTATGGTTAGATCTGCAGCGATCCAGTATTGTCTCCCCACTTCTCTGCCTCAGTTGTGTAAGATTGTGCTGTTTATAAGTAACTGACTGCCACTTGTGTTCTCTCAGGTAGAAATCTTCTGGAGGCTCTAGCTGTAGTTTAGGACTAACTATGAGACCATATCAGTTCTGTGCTGCTGCTCCACCCCTTTGGTTCCCTGGGAAAACCTGTAAGGAGTTCAGATGAAACTTTGCTGCTGCTGGGAGATAACATTAACACAGGTACGCAGGCTGGCTCCTGGTAACTGGCCCTTCAGATGCCTGACAGCAAGAGACAGAGGTGCAGCGCTTGAACCTCTCCTGCATCGTAATATACAGCTTCAGGCGGCTCCGCTCTACACCCAAGATCGTATCAGTGTGAATTTTTAAGAAGCCAAAAACATAGCGTGGTACTGACACATCCTTGTTTGCTCTCCGTTTCATGAGCTCACTGTTGTTACAGGAGAACCTGACAGGCCAAGCCCGGAAAACTGCAAGGGCTTTTACTCATGGGACAACTATTCCAGAGTAGAGTGTCTCAAACATTTTAGGCTGTTATCAAATTCTGGCACAGTGCTCTTGAAGCGTAAGTTCTCTGTATGCTGGGGCAGAAGCTGTAGACAACATAACTAGGTTTGGGAGCAGCAAATCATTCCTGGTTGGTTTATTGTTTTTTTAGAGTTTTATGATCTCCTGAATCTGATTCGGTGGACCAGTATATATTGTGACCCAACAAGCCAAATGGAGCCCCAAAGTTGTGTCCTTCCTTATGCCTCCCGGCCTTTTTCTTTCTTTTTTGCTCATCCAAGCAGTCAAAGAAACCAAGAACCTTTCTTGTTTCCTGTTAGCAAGTTGTATGATGGTGGAAGGGTGGGCATAAATCTGTTGCCAGATTTAGGATTATCATCCTGCTTTATTTAAAGCCTAAACTACTTCAGTTTACCTTTGTTACAGAATTCTCTCCTGGCTGTTGACCCCCACTTTGCATTTGGCAGTATCATTTTTCTCAGAAACTGAGCCCAAGTGGATTCCTTGAAATGTATCTCAGGTATCACCAGCCCTTAGAAAGGTAGTGGCTGACCGGGATATTGTACCCCTTTGTCTGAGATTATTATCTAAAGTATACACTAAACGTTTCTCAGTGCACACGTGCCTCTTCTACTTTCGACCACTGACATTTCTGAACATGCTTCAGGCAACGTTTTCGTGCATCTTACTCTGAGATAGTTCCTCACCCAGATTGGGAGATACTACTATCTATCACTTAACCTAATGGCAGAAAATCATTTCTGTGGGGTCTTTTGTGTTGCTTAGGATTTGAATTGTGTCCTGGATTTGGAGCAGAACCATGGCTTCTGTGGGGGCTTTGTTATTAGTAGAATAGTACCTACATAGCACCTACATAGTTTTAAAACTATTATGTTCTTCTAAAGCCCTGTAGAAATGAGCTAGTCTGAAAGATAGTGACTTACCCAAAGTGGTGTCCAGCAAAATTCAAGGCTGAATGGGAATTTGAACTTGGGTCTCCGTATATTAATTCAAACCATTCAAAGCCATAGCCACGTTAGTCTGGAAAATCGGTATGCAAAGGGATCCTGTGTAGAACCTTTGAGACTAACTGAAAGAAGGGAGCTGGTAGCATGAGCTTTCGTAGACTTCCTCAGACTTGGTTGTAGAAAGAGTAATTATTTGCTGCTTGTCTCTCTTACATTGAACTCTAGATGTGTCTTAGTGTGAAGATCGGTGTATGCTGACCTTACAGTTTTACCTGGTGACCATGCTCTAAACCAGGGGTAGGCAACCTTTCCCCTTTAAGGGCCAAGGAGGGACTTCAGCTCCCAGAAGCCTCAGCCATGTTGGCCAATAGTCCCATGTTGGCCAATAGCTCCTCGGATTCTGGGAGCTGAAGTCCCTCGGCCCTTAAAGGGGAAAGGTTGCCTACCCCTGATCTAAACTCAGTTTTGTTGGACTATGGACCATTTGTTCAATTCTTTAAAAACAGACTTTTCTTCTGGATTATGCACGGGAGGCCTTTTCCTTTCTTGAGATGCTCATTGAAGGCAAGAAAGAAGGGGATTGTGCATAATGTCCCTCTCTCAGTAGAAAAATTCTTGCATGGGGGCGTTGAGGAGATAACAGAAGGGGCAAGTGTTACTTAAGGGGTATATGTTGAAACCCATTAATGTAGAGATCAAGGGGAGGGCGGCCTTGTTTTACACCGTATGCAGGATATTACTTCTTAGAATATGAGACTCCCATTCTCTTGGAAACAAAAGCCGTGGTCAGCTCTGTTGTAGGACAATGGCACTTTCTAAATTAGGTATCTAAAGCTGCTGACATGGTGACTCCTTGCCAAATCATATTTAACAGCGGCTGAAGGGGCTACTCATTGGATTAATAATAAACTTGGTAGTGCAAGCAGAGCCCTGGAGGGAGGCACTTGAATGCCATGGTGATGAGCTTGGCTTTTAAATGCTTAAGCGGACAGTTAAAGAGCTGCGCTGTGGCACCTAAGAGGGTCTCCAGCCCCTAATGTTGTTACTTCGTATGTTGTATGTTGTGTTAGCTACTTGGGGAGCAAATAGGATCCACTTCCAGCTAATGGTTAGCACAATGCAGTGCATAGACATACTCTTCTCAGTATCCAGGCTACGCGGAAGCGCTTCTTGCTAGAACGGGTTTTGAGAGGATGTAGGTAATCTATGGCAAGTGATGGTGGTCTATAAGCCATTGGCTGCCAGTCCCTGGCAGGTTTCCAGGAAAGAAAGAAGCAGATGTAGCAAGTGGATGTAAATATGGTGCATGGCTAAAGGGAACAAACAGGACACACTGGTGATGGGGGGAAATTGCTGGTCCTCCACATCAGATAGCTTGGAAATACACAGATCCATATGCATCTGAGGAAGTAGACTTAATTCTATGAAGCGAATGCTGCCAACCTTTTTCTTTCAGTTAGTCTCAAAGATGCTACAAGAGCTCTACATACAGGTCTATAAAATGTAGATTTTGTGCCCACCCTGAACTGCCACCAGCTGGCATAATTTCTTAGTGGATTTCATTGGCTGATATAATAATAATAATAATAATAATAATAATAATAATAATAATAATAATTTATATCCCGCCCCTCTGCAGAGCAATTGGGGCGGCTTACAACGTTAAAATTTCCATACAGATATATTAATACAATCTAAACAGAACATAAAAATCCCAAATATATAGGGGGATAGTCAACCAGCCTTTGTTGTTGTTGTTGTTGTTGTTGTTGTTGTTGTTGTTGTGTGCCTTCAAGCTGTTTCCGATTTATGGCGATCCTAAGGCCGTCACAGGCTTTTCTGGGGCTGAGAGGGTGTGACTCAGCCAAGGTTACCCAGTGGGTCTCCATGGCTGAGAGGAGAATCGAATCCTGATCTCCAGAGTCCTAGTCCTATGTTCAAACCACGACACTGTGCTGGCTCTCTCTATAGAGAGATGCAATCCTTTCTTGGAAGAGATGACCTTTTCATAATAATTCATATTTCAGCCCCATCCAAACTACTCAAGTCGATACTTTTGAGGTAGTATACAGGTAGAATAGCACTAGGTAACCAATAAAAACACCACAAAAACAAATGCATCTGCTGAAGCTCTATTACAGCTGTTAATGTATTAGAATGTAAAAAGAGTCAAAAGTGAAAGTCAAATTGTAAAACAGAAAGTTTTCTCTGTAAACCATCAGTTGCTCCATTGTTACATTTTCTCTCTTTGTTTTATTGTGTCCCTTAAGTATCAACTCTTAAATTTGGCTTGTGCAGGCCAAGGATCAGGGCTTAATCTGAGAAGACCACCTCCATTTCATATTTTTCTTCATTTGTAAGATTTTCCAAGTTTGTTTTGGACCTGGGAAGTGGCCTTACACTCTCTCAGGCTATTGGACTATTTACCCAGTCAAAGAGGTCCTCCAGGTTTCCAAATGGGACTCTTTTCCTGTCCAGGAACTGGCCAAAGACCAAATCTGACACAGGTCCAAAACACACTGCAGAAATAATCCAGTTTGAGACTGCTTTAACTGCCCTGGCTCAGTGCCAGGGCACTTAAAGCGGCCTCAAACTGGATTACTTCTGCAATGTGTTTTGGACCACAGTCTGCATGCAAAATACATGCTCCGCCAACAAACTATGGGTCGCTCCCCATGAGTGCTCAAGTGTTAGGATAGATTGTATTATCTTCCCGGTCTTCAAAGCCACTTCCATTCTGCATTTCTTAAAAACAGAGATAAAGAACAGTGGGCAAGTTCTCAACTTCAGACAGCAAACGTTTTCAGTTTGTTTCGGCCTCTTTTTGGATGCGGGTGGGACTTGTCAGTTTTTGCAAACAATTTCCAGTAATCTTGGACAGGTTATGTTTCAGGTATTTTAAACGTGGTCTGCGTTCAGAGTGCATCTGTTCAGAGTGATGACTTTATCGAGAAGCAGAAGTCAGTTTTCTTCTGATTGCTCTTCTTAATTCTTTCAACACGCGAATGTTCCCACAATATCTGATGAAGAAGCCGACGTTGGTGAAGGGTGGCTCAACAGGAGTTTTGGGTTATTGTCAATGGAGATTATCAGGGAAAAAAGTGCCACAGAGTCCACACATTCTGATTGTTTCTTCAAAACGATAAAAGCAGCCTCGTTCTTATGATGAGAAATGCAGAAGGCTTGAGATGTTTTCCCTCTTTGCCCAGAAGTGGATATTGAACTACTTAGCATTTATAAGCCTTCCTAGAGGGTTGAAAGTGTACTCCACATTATTTTCCCATTATTTTCTGTCAGAAGCTGAGCTTGAGAAAACTCTGAGGGTTTTCTGTGTTGGTCTTCTGTGTTGGTCTTCTGTAGTTTAAGGCGAGAGTCATACCAAGGACTCTTCCTAAGACTTAGGGAGGATGGTCAGGTCAGGTAGGACTGTCTCTTTTTAGCATCTGGCCACCCTATTCTTCAGGCAGATCTACCCATTATATTGCTGTAGGTAATTCTGTCAGTGTTTCCTGCAGAGAGAATATATATATATATATATATATATATATATAGGGAGGATGTTTACTATTTCTTTGCATAAACTTATTGACTCAGGTTTACTAGCAACATATGCATGGGTGTTTATGGTGGAATGTACACAGATGTGTATGATGCTTCCTACAGCAGAGACATAACACAACTACCTTGAAGTTTCTTGTAGAAATCATAATTTGTGATACTGCCCCAAACGATAACACTGTTTCAGCTCTCTGATGCGTAGATATATTGGGGGGTTTTTTTGGTATGGGGTTCTCACTGACTTGAAAACAACAGATAGTTGTTTAAATCACTTTAAATATCAAATGACAGCTTTAAATATTTGGAAAGAGTGGCATTTCTTCAGGTGAGTTTGCCTTCTTAAACACGCTGTGCTGAACTCCGTGTCAGTAGTCAGTCATTAACGTTGTGTGACGTCTCTTTTTTTGTTCGTCTGTGTTCCACTTATAATGAATTAATACATTCAGTAGTGAAATCATTAACACACTTAATGAGAAACCTTTATGGGAATGACTGTAGAATGGAGAAGTCTGGCCCCCGTTGACACAAACATTTCTACCTTTACACTGGTGCACTTATTTTATCATCTGAGGTATCTGCCTGCAGTGGTAGATCCTTTGTTCATTAGCGTAAAATAGTAAACCGAACGAACAAGACTCTGTCTGGCAAAAGTGACTTAGTTGGAAAAAGAGATCCAAAGAGAAATATATTCATAGAGAAAGGCTCATCTGAGGAGACGTGAAAAAGAGGAGATGTAAATACTGGATCCTGCCAAAACCTTAAACTTGAGATATTTGAAGATGACAAGGAAGCAGAAAAACAGGCTGACAACTTTACCTGTGCGGTAGAAAACATCGTAACTTATTAAAATGCATAATGAATATTTATTAGGCATAGGGGGAAAAAAGCTCTTCTCATTTGCCCAATTTATGCTGTTCGACTGCTTCCTCAAGTTGAACAATGAGAGCACATCTATAGCGTAGATAAACAGCTTAAAGTGAAGGGTAGGCTTAAACTGGCGTAATAGTAACTCATGCTCCTGAGGAAACGCTGGACTGTAGTTCTAAGGATGGCTTAAGAATTGCTAATGGGATTTTTTTTTTGTACCCTTGTACAAGTACAACTATTGGGACGTCTTTGAGAGAAGTTAGTTTTATGTTCAGTCTAAAAAAGCAAAATAGTTTTGTGAATGTTCTCTGAGGCTATATTGTGCACCCTGACTCTAGCTTTGAAGTAATAAAACAATCAAGGATTTATAGCTCCCTTATTTAGCAATTTACTCTAGTTTGTCTTAAGCTGTTAACGCTATTACATAGAATCATAGAGCTGGAAGAGACTTCAAGGGTCATCCAGTCCAGCCCTGTTCTGCCATGCAGGAACTCACAATCAAAGTACCCCAACAGATGGCCATCCAGCCTCCTTTTAAAAACCTCCAAAGAAGGAGACTCCACCACCCTCCGAGGCAATGTCTTCCACCATCGAACAACTCTATCAGGTAGTTCTTGCTAATGTTGAAGTGGAATCTCTTTTTGTGTAGTTTGAATCCATTGCTGTTCACTGGAGCTGCAGAAAACATATGTGATGACAAGCCAGGAATTGTAAAAACTGAAATCAAACTCTGCTTATAGTGTCTACGATCAAGGGAAGTAATAGTACCACTCTATTCTGCTTTGGTCAGGCCTTACCTGGAAGACTGTCTCTAGTCTTGGGCACCACAATTCAAAAAGGATGTTGACAGATTGGAGCGTGTCCAGAGGAAGAAGACCAAAATGGTGAAGGGTCTGTGTGAAGGCTGAAGTCCTATGAGGAGAGACTTGGGGAGCTGGGTCTGTTTAGTATGGACATGAGAAGGCTAAGAGCCCTGACGTGGTAACGCTGTTTAAGTATTTGAAGGGTGCCATATTGAAGATGGAGCAAGCTTGTTTTCTGCTGCTCCAGAGAATAGGACCCAGAGCAGTGGATGCAAGCTACAGGAAAAGAGATTCCACTTCAACGTTTGGAAAAACTTCCTGAAAATAAGAGCTGTTCGACAGTGGAGGAGTCTCCTCCTTTGGAGGCTTTTAAACATAAGATGGATGGCCATCTTTTGGGAGTGCTTTGATTGTGAGTTCCTGCATGGGAGAGGCCCTTGTGGACTGGATGGCCCTTGTGGTCTCTTTCAGTTCTATGATTCTGGTTAAGTCCTTTTCTGACCAAATGTCAAAAGAGAGAAGAGAGTACACAAGGCCAAGGCTTTGCTGGGGCTTGCAGAGACTCGGTGTCTTGTCTGAACTGTGAAGAGCCAACCCATGTCATTCTTTGCAGAAGGGACAGTCACAGGAATTGCTGCTAAATGAAGCTGCTTTGCTAGCGGTGCTACCAGTTCTTGTTCTGTCTTGGCCCTTGTTAGTATGTCTGTGATGTGGAGGAGAAAAGGACAGTGTGAACCAATGGAAAGGGACAAAAGATTAAAAGTGTAATTTCAGTTTTGCTTCATGGGGGGCACATGAAATGGTCATATGCGGTTGAGTAACTACTTCTGCAGAAAGTCTTCGGCTTCACTCAGAGAGTTCAAAACTGTACAGTAGGTCAGTTTCCAGCAGCATTTCTCTGGAGGACCTAGGGATTCCTAAAGAGAACATAACAATCAAATCTGCAAATAATCAAAACCTCAAAAGTCAAAGCTGTAAATGTGGAGGGCCGACTGTATATACGCACATGAAGTTTTAGCCTCACTACTGGTAAGCCTAATATACCAAGTGAGTATTATTGCTTAATGTTGGAATGGCCCATGGCTCATATAGGGTGCATATTTGCCCCTGTATGCTGCACTGTATAGGGTCTTAGAACAAAAACTGCTGCAGTGCTTTGATTTTTTTGCGTGGCGGAAAAAGGGTGCATTCAAATAAGGTAACAGCTTTGGATTTGTTGCTAACAATCTGTCTTTATGAGGTTGCACTTATTACATGTTGTTTAATTCAGGACTGTTTAAGCCATGCTTTTTTGATCCTTGTTCTTAAGACTAGTTTGCTGAAAAAGACATGAAGCCTTCAGAAGAGGTACATCAGGCCGAGTCCCAAGGAACAGACTGCTTTCATGCTACCTTAGCACCAGGTTCCCCAGCTTTGGCCACCTCCAAGGCTTCAGAGGAAGCGTGGGAAGGGCGAATACTTCAGAGAGAGAAAAGACTTTCTTTGTGTTTTCTGCCAATAGCTTCCATGTCGCTAACAAATGACTGTTAGAAGATGTTGCAAGCAACTTGTTGTTATCAGTGTTGACACTGAGGCACAGTGACTAAAAATCAGGTGATGGAGGAGTTTGAGCTGCTTCAGGAACCAATGTGAAACTTTTTTTCTTTTTCCCCTCTCGATTGCCCCCTTCCTCACTACATGCCCAGTTTTGTAACTGACTGTTTAAATCAGAGTTACTACTTAAGGACAAGGCTTGCAATGGTTCATACAAATAATTTGATTATCAAAACATCCTGTCAAATGTAGACGTGAGTAATATGAATATGGCAACTTCTGACAGTCACATGAAGTGTTGTGTGGATGATCCAGAATTAGGAGCTCCCTTCATGTGTGAGTGTGAATGTATATAATAGCAGGCCCTTCCCATCAGATCAAGATGGGAGTATTGGAGGACAGGGATTTCCCTCTGCACTATAATCCCTCTCCCTTGCAAATTGATGTTGGTCCATCTTGGTCAAGAGCGCATATAATTTTCACTGAGAAACCACTGGTGACTTGTATCCCTCCTCTAGCATCAAATGCATCTGAGGAAGTAGACTTAAGTCTAGGAAAGCTGATGCTGCCAACTTTTTTCTTCCACTTAGTGCTACAAGAACTCTCTACATACTGATTCTACAGACTAACACAGCTATATCTTTGAGTATTGATTTTGGCTGATGATGGGGAATGATAGCTATCTTTTAAAATTAGGAGATCCTAATTCTGGATCCTTTGTGCCTCAACTAGTTGTGCTTTAAACCAAGCCTGTAGGACAGGGGTAGGCAACCTAAGGCCCGGGGGCCGGATGCGGCCCCCTGAGGCCTTTGGACCGGCCCCAGGCTGGTCCTGCCGCCGCCGCCTGCCATGATGATGTGGATTATTGTTGTTATTAATTGTTCTTGGGGTTTTCTTGGCAAAATCTCCACAGGGGTTTTGCCATGGCTTTTCTGGGGCTGAGAGAGTGTGCATGCATATTTTTTAATTTTTTTAAATTTTTAATTTTTAATATTTATTTATTTATTTATTTATGGTGCTTCGGCCCCCCAATTGTCTGAGGGACAGCAACCTGGCCCCCGGCTCAAAAAGGTTGCCTACCCCTGCTGTAGGAGCTGTGTAGTTCAGGGGTAGGAGCTGTGGGGCCATCCAGGTGTGGTTGAACTGCAACTCCCATCAGCTAGTATAGTCACTGGTGTTGAATGTTGGGAGTTGCAGTCCAAAAGCAGCTGATGGGCTGCATGATTCCCACCCCTACTGTAGCTTAAGGAATAGCCTAATTCCTTTGAGTAAACTTAAGTAGCCTCAACTAAATTTCCTGCCCAGGATCTACACCAGGGGTAGGCAACCTTTTTTCCCCTTTAAGGGCCGAGGGACTTCAGCTCCCAGAAGCCTCAGCCATGTTGGCCAGTAGTCCCATGTTAGCCAATAGCTCCTGGGATTCTGGGAGCTGAAGTCCCTCTGCCCTTAAAGGGGACAGGTTGCCTACCCCTGATCTACACTTTTAGAGTTAACATGCCTGTCCCTGTAATGTGTCCTGTTTTGGTAATTATACCAGACAGAAGCTCTTTATGTGTGTGTGTAGTAGCAATAGAACCCAGGAAGCGTTGAACCCATGTTGTGAGTTAACAGATCTGAAGATGCTAGCTGCAGTGTGTGTATTAAAATATCTCACGCCTCACCTGGAATATTGCGTCCAGTTCTGGGCATCACAGTTCAAAAAGGATGTTGAGAAGCTGGAGTGTCTCCAGAGAAGGAAGACCAAAATAGTGGTAGGTCTGGAAACCATGAAGCCCTATGAGGAGAGACTTAGGGAGCTGGGTAGGTTTATCCTGGAGACGAAAAGGTTAAGAGGTGGTACGATAGCCCTGTTTAAATATTTGAAGGGATGTCATCTTGAGGATGGAGCAAGCTTGTTTTCTTCTGCTCCAGAGACTAGGACCCGAAACAATGGATGCAAGCTGCAAGAAAAGAGATTCCACCTCAACATTAGGAGGAACTTCCTGACAGTAAGGGCGGTTCGACAGTGGAACACACTCCTTCCTCGGAGAGTGGTGGAGTCTCCTTCCTTGGAGGTCTTTAAACAGAGGCTGGATGTCTATCTGCCGGGGGGTGTTTTGACTGTGTATTCTGGCATGAGAGAGAGAGTTGGAGTAGATGGCCTTTGGGGTCTCTTCCAACTCTAGGATTCTATGTAGCATCGCAACATAGGACGCTGCCTCAAACTGAGTCTCACTGTGGAGTGTATCTCATTCATTATGAAAGTGGATCTCCAGAAGATGGTGCCTTCGGTGCTCCACAGAGCAGCATAAGCAACCCCCCAAATAGGTTTTTGCTGAAAGAAATTTGATTCCCAGCCTGTGGTTCCCAGATGTTGAATAAAGACAATTCCCATTCTAACTGGCACCGGGAATGATCGGAGTGGCAGTCCAACAGTATTTGGACTGTATTTGGGAACCATTGTTACTGGTACATGTATTCATGTAATTTTAGGAGCCACAAAGGCTCAGGGCATTGTGTATCGAAAGCATCACAATAGAATAACAATTTCATTACATGTGGTAGAATTCAAAGATATAGCCATGTTAGTCTGTAGAATCAGTATGTTGAAAGATTTTGTAGCACCTTTGAGACTCACTGAAAGAAAGAAGTTGGCAGCAGGAGCATTCCTAGATTCCTAGGTGGAATCTCTACTTCCTCAAATGCATATATATATATATATATATATATATATATACATACACACACATACGTGTGTGTGTGTGTGTGTGTGTTGTGCCCAAGCACATTTTAGGTACTTGAGATAAGACACATGGGATTTTTCTAGCCTTCCCTTACTTATATAAGGTTTTGCAACTCAGTGCTTCTGGTAGAGGCTCAATTCTGTACACATTTAGTGTAGCGAGGTGATGAGTTACCTTTCCTGCTGCAATAGGTGGAGTGGTTTAGAGATTGTTAATAACTTCCTGCAGTCCGAGGAAAAAGTAATAATTGCTTTGAACCAGCGTTGTGCTAGTTCAGAAAAGCTTCTGTGTAAGAAAGCTAAGATCTATGTTGGTTTTGCAAACATTTCCCTGTGATGGATTGAGTTTTCAGTTCGTTTTTGAGTGAATATATATGGAGGGCAAGGTCCTGGAAGAATTGTTAGAACATGTGTACAGTTTGCCCTCCACATTTGCGGCTTTGACTTTTGCAGATTTGGTCATTAACGGATTTGATTCATGTGTTCTCTCTAGGAATTTCTAGGTCCTCCAGCACACCTCTATATTCAGTGTCCACCAGAGACCTAAGAGATTCCTAGAGAGAACACTTGTAGGCATTTGTAGGGCCTTCAGAGCGATTCTGTGGTCAACCTTTGGCAGATGTTGACCATAGACAATAGATTCCTAGAGAGGTGTTCTCTCAGGTTGAAAAAAAAAAGCGTTGCTTTTATTTGCAGTCCATGAGAGTCTTGTGCCCCTAACCCCAATGAATGTGGAAGGCCCACTGTATTTGTCTTCTAAACCATTGCTTTTTAAGCCATCTTAAAAGCAAGTTTTTCTTTCACAGCATTTAGCCCATTGGCTAAAACGCTTGCTTGCTTGGCAGACAAGTCCTAGTCTATAGACCACTACTTTGAGTAGCACAGGTCTAAGTGATGCCAATGTGCTTTTTAAAAATGGTTGTGCAATTGCTGCCAGTTTTCATGAACTTTGTGCGTTTTTAAGGTGGACAAGGGACAAAATGCAGCTCAGAAACGACTCAAAAGTCAAATGATGTGTGCTTTTCCCCTCCTTTTTTCCCCTCTTTTTCTTTTCCTGACAGCTGACAGTGCTCTGGTAACAACAGAGTGTCTCTTAAAATCCATTTACTATGCTTGATGTGTTTTCTCACTTGCTGAAGTGTGCATTTTTTACACATTCAACATAGCTAACAGGAAAATCTAACCGGATTCAGTCTGTACTTGAAGATGGAACGGGGCTGTTCTATGGAAATATTGCCTTGTCTACATTTTCTGTCATGGGCGCCAAAGGTTAGGCTATTTGGAGTGCTGTGAGAGGGCATTTGACAAAAAGATTGTAAAAGATTGGGCATCAAGGCTAGGAAGATACCAAAAACATTGTATGACTGACACTCCGAACCAGTAAAAGTAGCTATCCATACAAATTTCAGAAGCATAGCTATGCTAGTTGGTTGCAGGAACAAGAACAATATTGTGGCACATTTTGGTACATGGTATGTTGTTGTTGTTTTTTGCCTGTGTCTTCAAGACACACGACACAACTCAGTGCATTTTTTAGATAACGCAAAATTTCCCCCTTTGTTCTATTCAAACGATTCTTGGCTCGATGAAACCCTTACCAGTTTTTTAAAGGTGGCCAAGTAATATAATAGTAATCTATGAAGCATTTTCTTGCTCTGGGGAACTTTATGGACCTTCTTCCAGTGTGTATTCTGTCATGTCTTGACCCAGAGATTGGGCCTTTGGATTGGAACGCACAAGACAGTCTTGGTTGTAACCAAAGTACAGTCCGTGCTTTAGTGAGTTCTGTAATTAGGAATAACTATTACGTCAAGTTTCCATATTCCTCTTCTTTAATTGGCTTGAAATTAATCTGAGTCTAGTAACCTTTCTATAGGCCACCCAACCCTTTTTATGTATTACATGCAGCATAAACTATTTTTTTTAAAAGCTAGTGTGTTTTCTGTGGCTTTTTTTTAAAAAAGGGGTGGCGGTGGAGAAATTAAGGAAAGAGATTGTGTATTCCATGGAAGGAGTAGATTTGGAACAGACTACAGTGGTCCCTCCACATTTGCTGGGGTTAGGGGTAAAGGACCCCTGTGAAAGTGGGAAAACCACAAATAAAAAAAACCCTGATCTTTTTACCTAACAGAAGACCTCTCTAGGAATCTCCAGGTCCTCCGGTGCAACTCTGTGGTCAACGTCTGCCAGAGGTTGACCATACAATCGTGCTGGAGGACCTACAAATGCCCAGAGAAGTGTTTTTATCTAGGAACTTCTAGGTTCTCCAGCACAACTCTATGTGCTGGTCAATGTCTGGCAGAGTTGCGCTGCAGGATCTAGAGATTCCTAGAGAGAATGTATTAATCAAAACTGCAAATCCACAACAATCAAAGCTGCAAATGTGGAGGGCCAACGGTACATTTGGTGAGCTAGAATCATGGAAGTAATGTAATATCCATTCCCTGTAAGGTAAATTCTAGCAGTCGCCTCACGGTAATATGTTATGCTTTTCAACAGGTTAACTAAATTTAAATAAAGTTTCTGCCCTTTTTCTTTCCCTCCTGTACTGCAGATGAGATACGTAACCTCTATGAAAATACTTAAAAATATGTATACTCGTCCCTCCCTGTTTGCGGAGTCCAGGGTCTCGGTTCTTCGTGGACCGGCAAGCGAGGAGGGATACAATTGCGCATGTGGGAGCATGCAGCCATTAAAAACAGTGGGCCCCCAATATTTGCGATTTTTCCAATTTGCAGGGAGCGGGTCCAGAACGGATCCCCATGAATCGGAAGGGATGACTGTATACATTCCAAAAAGCAAACCTTAATGTTGTCATATTACCATTTTACTGTGCCATTGTATATAATGAGACTTGAGCATTCACAGATATTGGTATCCACGGGGGGTCCTGGAACCAAAGCCCAGAGAATACCAAGGGACCACCGTACAGAAACAGCTGCCTATCAGTTAAAGGCATGATCAGTGTTTGAGGTGTCTGGTTATATGCGGGAAGGGTAGTTAACTGTATTCTGGAGGAACTTGTATGTCACATGGATTCTGTACCAGATCTGGTCAGTTTTTTGTTTTCTTGTTCTTGGAAAAACGTTAAGGGAGATTGTGGCACTAGTTGAGCAAACTTAGAAGATCTGGGTAACAATATATTGCTGAAGTAGCACATAAAGCAAAGCAGCCTAGGAACCCCCTGGTCCAAACCTCAGCCCAGCCATGAAATCCAATGGCCTTAGGTAAGCCACTCTCTCAGCCTCATGCTCTGCAATAAAGGCATGATAATCCTGATAGGTATCTCAGCTGGTCACTGTGGGATGATGGGAATACCAAGGTTTTTGGCCTGAATCCTGTGGTGTGAAAAATGTTGGTCCTCTCTTATAGTGATCCCATGAATTTTGTAGGGTTTTCTTAGGCAAGGAATACTCAGAGGTGCTTTGGCCAGTTCCTTCCCGCTTCTAAAAAAAGGTGCGTCATATCTTCATGCTCAGAGAGACCCCAGCATCTCTGGGAAAAGTCCCATCCATAGTGCAGAGTCACCCCTTATGGTTACAGTACTGAGCTAGGTTGACCTCCATTCTCTCTCTTCCTTTGGGGGGGATGCTACTTTACAGTGTCCTCCCTTGAACCGTATATATTATTACAGAAATATGAACTACCAAGTTCCTTCAGAGGTTCCTGCATCTGCTGTCCTTTCTGTTCCTTGACCAGCAACACTTTAGTCAGAGCTCCACACCTGACGGGGGTCTGCCAGAGTGAGAAATAGTCCAAGAGCCTCTCTGAATATACATCTCCTTGGGATGTGGTCGTAAGCAACTATTTATTAGGCTCGTTTTTCACTGCATATGTGAGCAGTGCTTATTTTATGACTATATTAAGCTGAAGCTGGTGAGATAGCAAGCATATCTCAAAAGAAAATTGCTTCTCTTGTGTGGGAGCATTTACTCGTTGCGTTTGTTCGCTCATAGATTTTGCGTGGCAAAATGGACTTCTGCTTTAGGGGATGTGAGTAATGCCTGGCTTGGTTACCATGCTGTCTTGATATGATTTGAAATATGTATGTGTTTTTAACAGATTTGTGAGTGGCTGTTCACCAACTGCATCTCCCTACCATTGTAGAGCTATTCAAAGGTGGGATCAGGATCCTTGAGGTACTGAGCCATGTGTATTCTTGACAAGATAGACTTGCGGAGTCTATACGTGGGAACTTCTTTTTTTTGTTCTGGTCTTGCAGCTTTGCAGGCTGAAGGACTGAGAAGTAAATTTTGTTTTTTGTAACCATGCCTTGATCCTTTTGTGAAAAACAGAGGGGGCAGGAGCCATAAGCCTGGTCATGGGTGCTCTGTAGAGAATAGCGGGGACTAGGGGAGTTCCTCAGTGATGTTGCTCAGTATTTGGGCTGTTATTGGGAGCTTGCAGGGGAACGCTTGAGAGCCTTTGCATCTATACCTTCTTCCTTTGTTGCCACGGCAGTCTGTTTCTTCAGAATTGTCTTTCAGTTGCATCTCATCTGATGCAAACATCTGGTTCCCTTTTGTGTCAGGGGAATGTTGTGTCAGAGCTTGTGCTCCGTTCAGCAGAGTGACATGCTCCCAAGGGTGACTATCCAGCATTTTGCTTTAAAAGATCTGCTTTGTTAACATGGGAAGTGGATGTTAAAGTAGATGTTAAAGTCGATCTTTGGTCAGCCAGGAATTTTATAGGATAATTGGTCAATGGAAGGAATTGCTCACCAAATGGCCCATTGACTCGGCAGGGATGGGGACTGCCTCGCTCTCCAGGTGTGGCAGTAATGGGAGTTACAGTCCCTGTCTTTGCCTTAGATCAGCGATTCCCAAACTCTGGTTCTCCAGGTGTTTTGGACTTCAGTTCCCAGAAGCCTCAGCCATCTTGGCAAAATGTCTGGTATTCTGGGAGGTGAAGTACAAAACACCTGGAAGTCCAGAGATGGGGAATCACTGCCTTAGATGCTGCTTATCTGTGCTGTTCTGCTGCTACCTCTGATGTGCAGTTGTGGGATCAGATGGCAATATGGCAAAGGACCGAGTTGACCTGGGAGGACACATCAGTTGCATTGCTAACACTTAAGCGGTTTTTGCAAGCGAGTTATTTTCCCAAAACACTCTGTTGCTGTGGTCTTTCAAAAGTGCCATGGAGTCTTTGTGTTGTTCTTTGTAATATTTCTCGTGAGAGTTAAGGGACGCCTGTGCAATGAAGAGATTGCTCTTTGGCAGCCCTCTTGTTGTTGTTGGCTGCCCTCGAGTCAACCTCCGCTCATGGCAACCCTGTGGATGAGACATCTCCAAGCCCCCCTGTCCTCAGCCTCTCTGCTCAGGTCTTAAAGGCTGATGTATCAAGTCTAGCCACTTTAGCTTGTGGCCTTCCTCTCTTTCTGCTGCCTTCCACTTTCCCCAGCTTTTCTAATGCGTCTTTTCTTCCCATGGTGTGTCCAAAGGATGACAACCTCAATTTAGTCATCTTGGCTGCCAGGGAGACTTCAGGCTTGATCTGCTCTAGGACCCATTTGTTGGTCTTCTTGGCAGTCCATGGGATCCTCAGCACTCTTCTCCAGCACCACATTTCAAATGAGTTGATTTTCTTTCTGTCTGCTTCCTTCATTCTCGCATCCATACATGGGGATGATGGGGAATACAGTGGCCTGGACGATTCTGACTTTAGTGCTCAGTTGTATGTCTTTGCTCTTCAGGATCTTTTCCAATTCTTTCATAGCTGCCCTTCCCATTCCTAGCTGTCTTCTGATTTCTTGACTGTAGTTTCCATTCTGATCAATGTTTGATACGAGGTAAGGAAATTCTTTGACTGTTGTCTATTTTATTGTTGTCTAGAATGAATACATGTAGTTATTCTTGGTCATTATTATTGTTATCTTAATATTCAGCATTAAGCTTATCATAGCACTTTCTTCTTTTACTTTCTAAACTACTTACTATTGTCCCAGGTCTTTGTTGTTTTCTGCTAGTAGTATGCTAGTAGTCATCTGCTTATCTTAGGTTGTTATTGTTTCCAATCTTCGCTCCTTCTGCCTCTTGAGTCTACAGCTGCTCTGCGTACAATATTTTCTGCACACACGTTGAATAAATAGCGTGATGGTATGCAGCCTTGGTTTAATCCCATACCTTGGATCAGACATTGATCAGAATGGAGACTGCAGTCAAAAAATCAGAAGAGGACTGGGAATGGGAAAGGCAGCCATGAAAGAACTGGACAAGATCCTAAAGTGTAAAGATAGACAACTGAGCACTGAAGTTTGATTTATCCAAGCCATTGTATTCTCCTCTGTCTGAGCATAGTTACAAACTAGCCAGTATTGTGGTTTGTGAAAATGTTGTTGCAGATGTAACAGTGTTGCAGGGGTAACAATCTGCATTGTTAAAAGTACATATGTTATAATTGCATATCTAATACTCAGAAGGTCCATTTGGCTGTTCGTTCTTTTCCTTTGTTTATACTGTATTGTGTTTGTACTGTGTTTCTTTTGAGCTGTGTTTTCCCTTTTATATGCATGATATCATGCCATTGTTATTAGCCTTTATATATTGCCTGTTCTGGGTCTGATTGGTAGACCTCCTGTGTTTTAAATTGTCTAGTTTATGCATTCAGTTGTACTTTACTTTGTATTTACCTTTGTAACTTTGCGTGCTGAGTAGCATTGTGTGGCATGTGACTGATTTGGCAGGTGTAAACGTAACCATTACTAGCAAAGAGCGAGGAAGGGAAAAGTGCCTTTGTGAAAAAGGAAGGCCACACAACTCTATCATGAGTGAGCGTAGATATAAGAAGCTCACATACTTGCCTGTCTATTCAATTTAGTGGCAAACCATAGTTTGCCTAGCTCAGGTACAGCGGTTTGCTCTCAAACAGAATTACGTAGGGAAATCAGATTGATCATATAATCTTCCTGTTGTATAATCGTAGAGCTTGTTTGGTGTTACATCTCTATTGACCCAGAATGCATCTGGTCACAAAGTTGTGGTTGCTTGGTTGGCAGCATTAGGTTTTTACCAAGTCCCAGTGATTTTGTGATTCAGGCGATGTTTGAACTTAAGCGGTATGTGTGCTTGAATTTCATATTCTCTTCCGCCAAAATACCTTATGTGAATATTTGTCATTGACTTCAGCAGGTGGTTTTCTTGACATCCATTTGTTTGTTCGCCAAAAGTGGAGACGGATGAAAAACAAATCCTTAATTTTACAGCCCTTTTTGTGTAGAATTCAAGGCTATAGCCATGTTAGTCTGTAGAATCAGTATGTAGTGAGATCTTGTAGCAACTTTACTGAAAGAAAGAAGTTGGCAACATGATCTTTCATAGACTTAAATCTACTTCCGCAGATGCATTACTTTTTAGTGTAGATGAGATTTCTTAGACTTCTGGATGCAACAGCCTCATCACTGGGAATAACCCATCATGGTTTCAAGGCAGAGAGATCCTCAGAAAAATATCGTTTCCACAACTCTAACCTGTGACTTCTTAGTTCACTTCTATAACAAACTGGGTCTCTTCCTCTGTTTTCCATAGATCTATCATCAGTTTCCATTCATTTTCAAATGATTGTTTATTCTAACACAGTGATGGTGGACCTTTTAGACACCGTGTGCCCAAACTGCAACCCAAAACCCACTTATTTATCACAAAGTGCCATGTCCCTCTGGCTTTCTAGTAACAAACTCTGTGCTCGTGTGACGGCGCGTGTGCCCACAGAGAGAGTTCTGAGTGCCACTTCTGGCACCCGTGCTCATAGGTTTGCCACCACTGCCCAACTGGTTCTTGACTTTCAGCACCTTCCTCTTTTCACACCATTGGCGGATGGCAAAACCTAAGGCAAAGATTTTCTGACCCAGCATTGCTCTTGTGCTTCAAAGAAGGGCCGTGGTTCTTCTTTGTAGTTTTTTTTTTGGGGGGGGGGCATTTGGGTTCCTTTGGTTCTTCTTTGTGGAGCCTTAGTGCTCTGTAATGGAATGGCTTTGTAATCACAACTGGCTTGGAGCCAAAGAAACCGACCTAGGAAGGCTTTGGGAACTCTTATCAGGAGCCGAGCATTATCACCCGCCTGTTCAGCTCTCATTAGCCAATACAGCCTGAAGCAAACAATAAGACAGCTTTTAGTAAGGTATTTGAAATGGGTGTTGGATGAGGTGGTTTCTGTTGGTAAAGGTTGCTCGGAGGCTTATGCATCACAAGCGTCTGCCTTGTCTTCTCTGTTTGGTGTGCGTTTATTCACGACGACCATAAGAGCATTTGGCCTTATAAGCTCTGGCACTCTTGCATAGCCCCTGTTGATTTCAGCAAGTCTTTTGTAGGAAATCGTTTGCTGGGTTATGCCATTGCATGCCGTGTTATGATAAGGTTTTTTGTTTTATGGTTGAGATTTTCAATTTAACAGGCTCAGTCACAGTAACAAGTTGTTTTTTTCAGAATGCAAGTCTGGATCAAATCACTTTCCTACTCTTCTTGCCCTACAGTGAATTGAACTGAGGTCTTCGCAGCTCTTTAGATTTGTTGCTGACAGGGATCTTGGCAGAAGAAATTCTGGGGCTTTTTCAAAGCGCCCCTGTAGCGAGCGGCTCATTGACAAAAGTTGTGAACCTTGACACTTGTGACTTTCAGGCCTTAGCCTTGCTTCCTCTTTGGAGCCTTTTCCCCTTGTTCACCTGCCCAGGTATTGAGATCATCCCTGGAATTATTCTCTGAGTTTCCTGACCCCTTGAAGTTAAACATAAGGGAGAGGATCTTTTCTCTTGTGATGCCTAGGAAGGCTTGCCTGGGGTCAGCTTTGCCAGGTGAGCACATTTTTTATTTTCCAGGTCTCGTATGGGTCTCATTTTAGCCTGGAATTCTTCATCTTTTTGTTTTGAGGCTGCTGGTTCTTTTTCTTTTATAATGAGTTCGATTTTTAATTTTTGTTTAAACCTTCAAGCTGCTCAGGAGGTCTTTAATGTGATAATAATATGTGATAAAATAAACTGAGGGCCAAAACACACTGCAGAAGTAATGTGGGTTGAGACCGCTTTAACTGCTCTGGCTCAGTGCTAGGGAATGCTGGGAATTGTAGTTTATTGTGGTAACTCTCTGACAGAGAAAGCTCAAGGTCTCACGAAACTACAGTTCCCAGAATTCCCTAGCATTGAGCCAGGGCAGTTAAAGCAGTCTCAAACTGGATTCTTTCTGCAGAGTGTTTTGGACCATAGAGTACAATACTTTGTGTTTCATAGTTGTATTATTTCTAACTTCTGAAAACTTCTGCTGAAAGATGCGGTATTGGTATTGTTTGTTTTTTAATTAATTAAATTAATTATATTAAATAATTATTTTTCAAAAATATGTCATGATAAATTAATATAATCTTATTTGATCAAATGATTTAAAAATTGAGCAATATAAGAGAGAGGTGAACGATTGCAGTGCTGTTCTTCTTTAGTTGTTGTGTGCCTTCAAATTCTTTCTGACTTACGGAGACCCTAAGGCTCTGTCGTGAGGTTTTCTTGGCAAGATTTGTCCAGAGGGTGTTTGCCATTGAGGCTGAGAGAGTGTGACTTGCCCGAGATCACTTAATGGGTTTCTATGACTGAGCTGGGATTTGAACCTTGGTCTCTAGAGTCCTAGTCCAACTCTCAAACCGCTGTGCCACGCTGGCTTCTAGTCCACTATATGATGTTCATAGAGATGTTAATTTTGAAACATAGCATTATATGCCATCAAATCTGGTATTGTATTACCTTTTGCTAGTGATAAGAAATTACCAGGTACGTGACCCGCCATAGAGCTTAGAAACTTGATACAGGTGCTTATCAATTTGTTCTGAAAATAACTTTTCCCCAGCCCTGTATTGCGCTGACTGCGCAGGAGTTGAAGTGTTATATGCCCTCCATCTTGGAGTCTAGAGCGGCTTCATCGATTTACTTGATAGTGCTGCATCCAAGGGCTTTCTTCATAAAGTTCACGTTCCTAGAATGATCTGATTGTATAGGAGATTATTGATGCGTTTCTTCGGAGGGGGGGAGGTTGGAAATAAAACTAGGTGTTTGGAATGGTAGTGAAACAAGAAATGCACCTCGGGTGGTTTAGTGTGGATTGGTTGAGCTGTTTCTCGAGTTGGGTGGTATGCTTTCCTCGGCTTAATTGATATTTTTAAGGGGCTGGGGTTGGGTTTTTATAATTGTCTAATAGTAGTTTACTCTTTGGGCCTAAAGGCACCAGATCCTGTCTGATCTTGGAAGCTCAGCAGGGTCAGCCCTGGCTCGTGCTTGCATGGGAGACTGCCAACAAATAACCAAATGCTCTAGGCTATAATTCGGAGGAAGGTCCTGGCAAAACCACCTCTGTGGACTCCTTGCCTCAGAAAACTCTGTGAAGCTCATGGGGTCATCGCAAGTCGACAGGTGACTTGAAGGCACATACATTTACGTTTTCTGTGTGCCGTTCTTAACACTTGTCGGTAGCCTGTGCGGAGACTCAAAAACAGCCCCGTAAGTACCTTGAACTGTTCTAAAAACCAATTGACTGTCTGCACAGCTTTGTGTTTAATCATATGTGACCCAAATGAATATGTTTTTTTTAAAAGGTTTCCTTATCTGGTTGTCAAAAGGTGAGTTTTAATCACCGAGAGAAATCCAACAAGTGGTTATTCACACGCTGATACTGCTCTGTCCCTGTTTTGGAAGCATTAGAAGTAGCTGATCTGTAGTCTTTCTACTTGGTCTAGTAGAACAGAAGATACTAAATCCAAGTGCTAATTCCGGCCAGAGGAGAACCATTGAATCCATGGCACTTGTTAACCCGAATCCCACTGACTGATTCACACATGCGTCCAAAAATGGGACTAATAATTGACTTTAGTCCAGAATCTTAATTGAGGAAGATGAGAAGCAAGTTGGAAGCGGCGGGAGAGAAGGATGGTTTCACAGGGCTCTAGTTAGGCAGAGCTCTGACTGCATGCGCTATTTTATTTCACAAGTCCCTTTGCCAATTGCCAAACCAGATGTCTTTGGTAGTTCGGGCTATAAGACACTAAGTAATTAGATTATTCATGTTCTAGTTAAATATATAATTAAGAGGCCTGTGTAAACTGAGCGAAGCTGACAGGTGGTATAGGTTGGTCATAATCGTAAACTTCTTTAACTTTGTGGTAATGCAACAGACTTTTTAAAAACCCCTATTAAGGCTGTATTCACAGTCAATATGAACAGCTGATATCAGGCATGGGTAATGTTTAAAATGTTTAAAATAAAAATAGCTGTCTTAAGTGGTGCCCACCTTCTTTGCTGTCTAGAACGCGAACCTTTTCACTGGCTTACATGAAAATTGCAAGTGGAAAAGGTGGCTGTTTGCCTGATGGTGCTTTTGCCGGCACACAGGGTTACACACAGCATTTCAGAGCTGCTTCTATCTCCTGGCGCCAGCGTGGCATAGTGGTTTGAGTGTTGGATTACGACTCTGGAGACCAGGGTTTGATTCCTGGCTTGGCCGTGAAACCCGCTGAATGACCTTGGGCAAGTCACACACTCTCAGCCTCAGAGGATCACAACAAGATTTGTCCTCTGAACAAATCTTGCCAAGAAAACCCCATGATGGGGGTCACCTTAGGGTTGGCATAAATCGGGAATGACGCGAAGGCGTGCAGCAACAACGACAACCCTTATCTCTCTATTCTAGCTTCCCCACATCTTCAAAAGGCACTCTTACTGCTCACCAGAACCCCATCCTGTGGAGTACATATAGATATGCCTCCTCAAAATTTGGAGGTTAGGTTTATAAAGGTTTTGCAGGAGGAAGTGTATTGTAATATTCTAGAAATAGAAAAAGTGGCTGCCTCCACACTGCAGAAATACGGTAATCCAGGTAGACACCACTTTAACGGCCATGAATCAGTGCTGTGGAATTCTGGGAATTGTAGTTTTGTGAGACATTTAGCCTTCTATGAAATTTACGGGGCTGCCATAAGTCAACAGCTGACTTGAAGGTGCATGCACACATGTCCTCAGAGAGTGCGCAGGGGACCTTGGAAGATTCAGCCCATGGAATGGTCCCTGCCAGTTTTTAGAGGACATCTGCGGTGGTAGTTGGGGACTCCCTGTCAGGTTTGAAGGACTGACAGGATATCTCAAGACATGTGCACTGTCTCCCCGTCTTGCAAAACTCTGTGATGTAACTGAGAGGCTGACAATCTTCCTTTTGGTCCACATGGGAATCAATGACACTGCCAAGCATAGCCTTCAGTACATCACAAGGGATTACTAGGCTTTGGGTAGGGAGCTAAAAGGGATGATGTGGCAGCTAAAAAAGCCAATGTGATTCTAGGCTGCATCAATAGAAGTCCAGTGTCTAGATCAAGGGAAGTTGTAGTGCCACTCTCTTCTGCTTTGGTCAAGCCTCATCTGGAATAATATTGTGTCCAGTTCTGGGCACCACAATCCAAAAAGGATGTTGAGAAGCCGGAGCATGTCCAGAGGAGGAAGACCAAAATAGTGGCAGGTCTGGAAACCATGAAGCCCTATGAGGAGAGACTTAGGGAATTGCTGGGTCTGTTTAGCCTGGAGACGAAAAGGTTAAGAGGTGCTTTGATAGCCCTGTTTAAGTATTTGAAGGGATGTTATCTTGAGGATGGAGCAAGTTTGTTTTCTGCTTGCTCCAGAGACTTGAACTAGAGCAAAAGAGATTCCGCCTCAGTATTAGGAAGAACATCTTGAAGGTAAGAGCTGTTTGACAGCGGAATAGACTGCCTCAGAGGGTGGTGGGTTCTCCATCTTTGAACGTCTTAAAGCAGAAGCTGGGTGGGCATCTTTTAGGAGTGCTGTAATTATGTATTCCTCTATGGCAGAGGGTTGGACTAGATGGCCCTCGCAGCCTTTATCTAAACTCTGTGATTCTTAGTTTTGCATGGAGGCCTGGATTACCTTTCCCAGAGATACTGTTGGGGAAACTGTGGTCCAAAACACACTGCAGAAATAATCCAGGCTGAGACTGCTTTAACTACCTTGGCCCAGTGCTAGGGAATTCTGGGAATTGTAGTTTATTGTGGCACCAGAGCTCTCCGACAGAAAAGGCTAAATGTCTCACAAAACTACAGTTCCTACAATTCCCTAACATTGAGTCAGGGCAGTTAAAGCAGTCTCAAACTGGGTTATTTCTGCAGTGTGTTTGGGACCTGTGAAGGAATGTCTTGTTTGCAGCAGGCTGTTGTCAGGTCTGTCGACCATCCTAATGATCTGACTCCTGAAAAAGTGACTGGCTAGCAAAACAGCTTTTTTTTTTTAATGTCCTGTAGCCAAACAGTATTTTTCTTAGAGTCAATCTGTGTAAAATTCCATTTTTTGAATACACTCAAATATACAATCAGCAGCAATCCCACATTGCACTCTAAATGGAGTGTAACGTTTCTTATCGTGCCTCAGTTCAGGGTAATCCTTTCCCCCTCACTGAGCTTTGCAGACCAATCCATTCAAGACTAGAATCATAGACTCATAGAGTTGGAAGAGACCCCAAGGGCCATCCAGTCCAACCCCATTCTGCCATGCAGGAATTCACAATCAAAGCATCCCCGACAGATGACCATACCACTGTCCGAAGGAACATCTTCCATTGTCAAACAGCTTTTACCCTCAGGAAGATCTTCCTAATGTTGATCTGGAATCTCTTTTCCTGTCGCTTGCATCCATTGCTCTGGGTCCTATTCTCTGGCGCAGCAGAAAACAAGCTTGCTCCCTCCTCAATATAACACCCCTTCCAATATTGTCTCAGCATGGCTGCTCCATCATGTGCCTTCAACGGTTAGCCCTAGTTATATAATAAGAGTAGTAGGGATAAGGAGAAATGGGAGTGGGAGTAAGGTGTTGCTATCAAAGAAAGAAACCTTGCTGTCAGAGAAAATAAACAGCCTGCTTTCCTTCCCTCCAAATCCTGAAGCAATACTTTCTGCTACGAACAAAGCAGAGGAAATGTGAGTTTGCAAATAAGAGGGAAGGGGGGAGGACGATTAAGCGAGGAACAAGAACGTGAAGATTTGGCTCCTTGTTGGCAAAACAAGCAAGAAAAGAGCAGAGACATCTTGCAGGCAAAGAGAATTTATTTTGGAGACAGAATCAGAGGAAAAACACAAAGGAGGAGACAGTAAAAGGTGCGACAAGAAGGAGGGGGGGAGAAATGCGGTAAGGAGAGAACATGTACACCGAGGTTAGTACATGTTCATGCTCTTCTGGTTTCTTGTTTCCCTGGCTGAGCTCCCATAGCTCCAAGGCCTTTGTCTGAGAGATTAGGACGGATACTTTTGGGGGTTGTATGTTGGAGGAGGAGGCAGTTGTATTTCTGGTTGCTGTTGCCTGTTGGCATACGACGACGATGATAAGCCAATATTTGGAAACATTACGTGCCGTACTGGCAGGCCATGCTTCCCTCTTAATGGTAACTTCAGCTGGCTTGGAATAAACGGACCTTATGGGAATTGGCCCCGGAGTCCTTCATACTTCCCTCTCTCTCTATCCTCTTTTGACCATGCAGTACCTGGAATGGGGCCGGGAAGGAGAAGTAAGGCATTTAGCTGGTATGGGAGGGTTGCCGTTATTTTAGATTATTATTAAACCAAGATGTCTTTCACTTGTGGTTGTGGTATGCCTTCATGCCGTTTCCGACTTGTGATGACCCTATTCTTGGCAAGTTTCTTCCGAGGGGGTTTGTCATTGCCATCCTCTGAGGCTGAGAGTGTGTGACTTGTCCATTTTAATCTTTATTTTGTCGTATTTTAATCTTTCTTAAGTTTAATTCTGTTTTAAGGGGATGGGAGGGTTGGATTGCGGCATGAGGGAATGTTTTTAACTTTGTCTGTTTTAAATGCTGTAACCCGCCCCGATTGCCACGCAGAGGGGCGGGCTATAAATAAATTATTTATTATTATTATTATTATTATTATTATTATGATCACTGAGTGGGATTCAAAACCTGTTCTCCAGAGTCATAGTACAATGCTCAAACCATTACACTGCACTCTCTCTTACAGCAACCCTATGAATGGGAGAGCTCCAACCCTGCCATTAGCAGCTGTGTTCGAGTCCTGCAGACTTGGGGCAATGGCTTGACTGAGTCCATCTACCTGTAATACGGTCTCTTTTCCTATTGCTCCCCCTTTACCAAACATTATCATGTTTTCTAAGGAGTCATGCAGTCTCAAGATATATGACCAAAGTACGATAGCCTCGGTTTGGTCACCCTGGCTTCTAGGGGGTGTTCAGCATTGATTTGCTTTAGGACCCATTTGTGTTCTTGCTCTATCACAAAGGCTTGAATTTTAAGTGTGTGATTTATTTTTGTTTTGTGAAAATAGCATTGGTTTCGATGTGAATTAGCTGCCTTGGATTCTCTGTTGGAGGAAGGTGGGAAAGAACAAGCAAATACATGTTTAGCGTATTTGTAAACATGAGTCCCAGTTTTGTAAAACTGAGTCCCTGTTTTGGAAAAGGGTGGGATATAAAGAATAATAAGAATAGTCAGAACAATATACTAGAATTAAGTCCTCTTGCAGTCAGCACCATTTAATCTATAGGAAATATCTATAGTTTTACAGTTTTGATTCTGAGCATGTTTATTGTTGGGGAGAGAGAAGCTTTTAAACAAATGAGAAAATGATGTTTAGACTGAGAAAATGAAAATTTTAATTCTGTTGAATGGCAATAGCAATGGCACTTTACATTTCTATACTGCTTCATAGTGAATACTTTGTATTCGTGTGGTGTTTTTAAGGTGTCCGTTGAAAAGGTTTCACTTTCTTTATAATCCTTGACTTTGTAAGGTAGAACATTATTATGATCATCATACTGCAGCGGAGGGACTGCGACTGGAAGAGAATGGCTTGCTCTGGCTATATATGGCCGGAATGAGATTTGAACGCGAGACTCCACTGCTCCTTGCTCAGAGCCCACCAAATTGTACCCCAACCTTGTCCCCGAGAAAGACCTACAGCACTTGGTGACCATAACCTGTCCTGCAATAAGACCTGCGACTGAGAAATCATGGCGGTGGTATGGATAATCTGTCTGCTGTGTTACTCTGTGAATAGTTGAGCAACGCTAATGAGAGGTACAGCGTTAACAGATGCTTGCGTGCAGACAGAAAAATAATATTTTGTGCCAAACCTCGTCATCTGGATTCTGTTTCTCTTGACGACTTGGTAACGAAAGATAGCAAAGATTTTAGGGGAATTAACTGTCTGCCTTTGCCTGTACTGATAAATCTGCAATTGAGGATGACTGTTCCCGTATATTTGACATTTGGCCTTTACACCTTGGATGAGGCCTTTCTCTTTTTTAAAAGATCAAGCCGCCTGCTGTTCAGTGAGTATTGGTTCATCCATCTAGCACAGTGGTCTTGGATCTGACTGGTGGTGTCCCTCCAAAGTCTCAGGCAGCAAAAAGGATTTTTTTATCATCTGCTATAATGGCAGAGGAAGTCCAGCCTGGCTCCATTCATCAGGCAAAGAAGAAGTGACAAAGAGTTTCTTTCCACCTCCTTTACCATAAAGAACATTTAGAAAGCATTAATGTGAACATTTAGAAAGCAATGCCATTATCGCAAAAAGTCAACATGGGTTTCTGAGAAACAAGTCAGGCCAGACTAATCTGATCTCCTTTTTTGATGAAATTACCTGCCTGGTAGACAAAGGGAATGCTGCAGATATAGCATATCTCTATTGACAAGGTCCCCCATGATATTCTTGTAGACAAGCTGGTAAAATGAGGGCCGGACAATGTGACTGTTAGGTGGATTTGAATTGGTTGACTGACCAAACCCAAAGGGTGCTGAGCAATGGCTCCTCTTCTTCATTCATCCTGGAGAGAAGTGACCATTGGGGTGTCCAGTGGGGTTCTGTCCAGTTGGCTATTCAACATCTTTATCAATGACTTGGATGAAAGAATAGGGGACATGCTTATCACATTTGCAGATGACACCAAATCAGGAGGAGTTGCTAATACCCCCGAGGACAGGATGAATATTCAAAATGACCTTAATAGATTAGAAAGCTGGGCCAAAGCTAACAAAGTTAATTTCAACACGGAGAAATGTAAGGTACTGCGCTTACAGGTAAAGGTAAAGGTATTCCCTGTTGACAAGGTTGTCAAGTCATGCCCAGCCATAGGGATGGTGCTCCTCTCCATTACTAAGCCAAAGAGCCAGCATTGTCAGAGACTACTCTGTGATCATGTGGTTACCATGATTGCGAAGAACGCTGTTTGCCTTCCCACTGAGAAGTGGTACCTATCTATCTACTTGCAGTTGCATGCTTTCGAACTTCCAAGTTGGCAGAAGTTGGGACTAGTGGCAGGAGTTCATCCTATCATGCAGCACCCGGGTCTCGAACTGCCAACCTGCCGATCTTGCAACCAACAGAGTCAGCGTTTTAACCACTTCAGCCACTGCACTTAGGACGGAAAAATGCAATGGATAGATATAGGATGGGGGACACCTGGCTTAACTACTGGAAATAGGAGGGCACATGGATAATCCTAACTTTAGTATTAATAGGACCTACTCCTTTTTCAAAGCCATCCAAGTTGACGGCCATCACTATATGACAGTGAATCCCACAGTACAACTACTTCTTGTGTGAAGAAATCTTCCCATTAGCATTGGATATAAGCTAAACAGCATGCCCAAATGATAACTTTCCTCATAAGAGAGTCGCTCCACCCCATGACACTTTTGTTTGCCCTTTCCTGTACCTTTTCCCTTTCTCTTTTTTGGAGTATGGTTTCCAGAATCGTAAACAGTATTCCAAGTGTGGCTGTGCTGTCGATGCCTATGGAAAAGATTTCCCCCATGATTTTACAAAGCAGCTTTGCACTGCGTCAGTAGCCCCAAGTTGCTTTTTGAGGTTAAGCCTGTGTCATCGGACGGAAAAGGCTGGAGGTCACTGCCTTTGGATGTATCCAAACGCCTATCAATCCAAATATTACTGAGGATATTGATACTGAAATCCCAGCCCGCAATTAATCGCATTGGATTCCCAGTGAAGGCAGGAGGACTTAACTGCACCGGATTGCACCCTTGGGCTGGAGCTGTAATGGCCACTGCAGCTGTCAGTAATGGAGCCCTATTTGAAATAGCTTTCTTTCTAGTCACAAAAGGATCTAGTGACTGCTTTACTTTGGGGGCAGGAAACTCTTTGGCTCACGGCCAGGTACCTTCTGCAGCATTCATCACTTGGCCAGTTGATTTGTTGCCAGTCTGAAATTCATAGGTGGCGGATTTATTTCTTGCGTTGCGTTCAGGCGGTGAGATCAGTTGCTTGTTAGCAGTCCAGAAGAGAACAAATATGGAGTGGTTTGCATTCTGTGTATCTAGTGCAGGGTGTAAGGCCCAGCGAGTCTTAAGCTTACAAAACAGCAAAGCCACACTTCAGGCCTTCTTCACAGCTTTAAGCCTACATGGGAGGAAATGCGTTGGGAGGATCCACTGAAGAGTCAAAAATCCCCTTCCTCTGTTTTCACCTGGCCAGAGTTCCTCATGACTGAGGAATAGGGCAGTGTATAGCCATAGATTTCTGCCCTCCTCTCCCCCCTCCATCTCTCACAAGGACAGTGGCTGAGCTAAACTTTCAGCAAGACTGCATGATAGAATTATTTAAGGCTTGTCTGACTCTGGAGACCAGGGTTCGAATCCCTGCTCAGCCGTGGAAACCCACTGGGTGATCTTGGGCAAGGTATGCTCTCTCAGCCTCAGACAATGGCAAACGGCAAATCCCCTCTGAAAAAGCGGGCCAAGATAACCCCGTGATAGATTCACCTTAGAATCGTCATAAGTTGGAAATGACTTGAAGGCACACAACAACAACAACAACAACAGCACTATCACTCCGATGATGATGATGATGATGATGATGATGATGATGATGATGATTATTTTGATAGTCAGTGGAGGGAGTTTCATTTGGAAAGTTCTTCCTTCCCTATAACCCCCCTGCCCCTAGCTAAAGCATATCCCTATGAAGCATATCCCCTAGCCTTAGTATATCCTACCCATAAAAGTATGAGTAGGAAAGATTTCCATGTGAAGCAATAAAAAATGGGATACCCTGCTCTCTTATTTGAAACAGTACAGTTCAAGAAGGACTATACCATGTATTTATTCTAAAGGGAGAGGATGGCACCCTTATTATTTATCTTTATTTGTATCTTGCACTTTGTCCAGGGAGTTCAGGGCTACTGCAAGATGGACTTTATCCTCACAACAACCCTGCATGCTCAGCGAGGGCGATAGTGACTGTTTGGGTCCTCATAGTTTGAACTGGGATGTCAAAACTTTTCTTCTCCTTGTTGTCATGATTTATGGCAGTCCTGCTCTGTGGTTTTCTTGGCGAGATTTCTTCAGAGGAGGTTTGGCAATGCCTTTCTCTAAGGCTGAGAGTGTATGACTTGCCCTAAGTCACAAAGTGAGTTTCCAGGCCAGAGTGGAAATGGAAAGCCTACTCTCATGGCGCCCATGATAGTCCCAACAGTGAATCATAGTCCCAACAATGAAACCACTACACCACATTGGTCCTAAAAATGGCTTTTCATGGCTGCATTTATTCATACAGGTTTGCCATTGCCTTCCTGAGAGAGCCATGGCTTGAATGGGGATTTGAACCCTGTGTCTCCCAGAATCCACAAACCACTATAGCGCACAGGCTCTTTCTTTTGTCATACCCATTTTTAAAAACTGTAGTCATGTAAGTTATTGTGGTTGTGATTCTTATTCAGCTTAAGGATCTGATGGGATCCAATAGATATGCAAATAGCGATCTCGTCTTCACCATCGCCCACTTTATGCCTTCAAACCAGGCTTTGAAACACTAAGTTTTCAGGCAGTTGGAGAATGACAGTGGACAATAAAATCAAATCCATCTGTGCCATGGTGAAGTTAGGGTGACGTTACTGAAAAACAAGCAATTGTTGTCTGTGGTTTTTCTAAAATAACAAAAATGCTAAATTACTTTTGTAAAAATAGTCGATCTTCTGCGACTGTATTAAGTTTTAAATCTTACGTGTTCTTATAGCAATCATTTCTTAGACACTTCTGTTTGGGATGTATCTAAAAGGTTAATGGGCGCATATAAATTTTAATTGCGGTTCAAAATTGTCCTTTTCCTTAGTGATTCCGTCGTGATTTAAAGTGCTGTTTGAACCACCTTGATTTAAATCATTCCACTCTGGACTGATGCTTTTTGCAGAACTTCACTTTTGTGGATGAACAACATGAAAACAACAACGTGAAGACGGTTTCTCTGGTGAGATAGAAATGCTCCAGGAGAACTTAGTAGCCAGGGTCACATTACTAGACTGAATGAAGTGAAAGGAGTTTCACAATGCAATGCAGTTAAGATGGCAGCAGAGGGAACAGCTCAGTGTCCTCCTGGATCTTGTCAATCACATTTTAAATGCTGATGCAGATGGAACATTTTTGGATAGCTACAGGAAACGCAGCTGGAAACCCCAGGCTATGGGAAATCTCTCATTAACATAGCCCTCTTTAGCTTTCGTAGACTTAGGGTGCATCTACACCAGGGGTAGGCAACCTTTCCCCTTTAAGGGCCGAGGGACTTCAGCTCCCAGAAGCCTCAGCCATGTTGGCCAATAGTCCCATGTTGGCCAATAGCTCCTGGGATTCTGGGAACCGAAGTCCCTCAGCCCTTAAAGGGGAAAGGTTGCCTACCCCTGATCTACACTGTAGAAATAATTCCATTTGCAATGGCTCCATCCTACATAATCCTGGGATTTGTAGTTTATACCCATAGCCTGAATGCAGTTTTATACCCAATATTTTAAATAACTTTCTGCATGAAACAAAGTTTGTGTACGTTGAACCATCAGAAAGCAAAGGCATCACTGTCTCACCCATGGGGACTGTTTGGATTTTGGAATTCCAGATAAGGGAGGCTCAACCTGTAATAGCTCTTAGGCATCCTGGGATCAAGGAAGGAAGAATTGCCTTCTCTGTTTTCAAAAATAAGTAAGGCTTTAAAGATGTACTTTGGAGAAGTAGTGCAAATGGAAGAATCACAAACAGAATCATAGAGTTGGAAGAGACCACAAGGGCCATCCAGTCCAGCCCCCTGCCATGCAAAGAAATGGAAGAGGACATGGAAAAAAGAAGTAGCATTTTAAAATGTTCTCACTTCAGGTCTGCCTTTTATAATTATTCCTTTGGGAGAAGCAACTAATTTTTTTAAAAAAACAGGAGAATTTAGAATGAGAACATTACCGTCTTAACATGAAGGATGCAAATATTACATATTCAGTAGTGCCTTGTGCCCTATAGTTTGGTAAGAGCCTGATTCTTGGGAATGATAGGCAAATGTCGTTGGACCAAGGACCAAGGGTAAGGTTTCTGTTGCGAGTGGCTAGATCAATGTTTCCTAAACTTTGCTCCTCCAGATGTTTCAGACTTCAGCTCCCAGAATTCCTGAGTGTTGACCCAAATGGCTGAGGGCTTCTGGGAGTTGAAGTCCAAAACACCTGGAGGACCAGAGTTTGGGAAACGCTGGGCTAGATGGATTGGAACTGAAGACATCCCAGCTTTTGGCAAATCCACCGAATACGGTGCATGGGTGGTATGGTTGCAATAGGAGTTGTCAGTGGAGCTGGATGAATATTTCTTGCTACAGTCAGTGTCCTGGCCCATAGACAGGGCTTTGGTATAACCCTTTCTGTAAAAGTGGATAAAGTTTGACCTTGTATGCAGAATTTAAAAGCTTTTAATTTGCAAGAAAAACAGGTTTCTAGTCACTATGGGTGGAAAGATAGGTGGTTACATAGATCATACTTTAGGGTAGGGCTGAGTTAACTTATAGAAGATACAAAACAATCAGGGTTCTCAGTCAATTAAAGAAAACATAGTCAATCATATGTCCTTAGTCTACTAATTACTGGGTGAAATCTATGTTTATTTGCTTATAAGCTTTTTAGAAAATTATACAGCAAAGTTGTGGATCTCCCCCCCCCCCTTTATGATGCAACCAACATTTCCTTGATCCATCTTATTTATTTATTTATTTATTATCTTAAAAGAGGCTTTCTCTCCTATTTGTGAGAAAAGAGGGAATGCTTCTTCTAGGACGGAGTCTGCCGTAAGTATGTTTTGTTAAATATACATAGGGTTGCCGTAAGTCAGCAATGACCTGAAGGCACACAAAAACAACACATAGATAAATCTGACCACTTTGTGTGGGATATGGTTTTTGTTGTTGATCAGAAGTTGTACTTCAGTTCGATCAAGAAAGTGTTGGAACCTTAAAAATAAAGTGAACGTCATTTCCCCCCCTCATGTTATATATATATATATATATATATATATATATATACAAACGCTCCCCCCCCCCCCCCGTTTTTATGCCGTTCTTTGCTTTGCTAAGAGTTGGCTGGGAGAAGATCCAAGCCCCAATTGCTCTTGAGATGAGGGAAAAAAATGGTAGAAGCGGAAAGTTTAGCAATCTTGCTATACTCAAGGCCTGTTCTTTTGTAATTCATTATTTGTCCTGTTCAGTCAGGCTGATACGTTGCTATAAAAACAGCCACACTCAGCCTTAGGGTTAGGGTGGAGGACACATTCAGATTAAACACATAATTCATAGTTCTGGAAAATGTGTTTTTCCCCTCCTGTTAATGGCAAACAGAGGCATAAAAGTCAATTATCTGTAATCAGCACCTTATGTCTTGTAAATACAAGTATAAAACATGGATGCATGTATTGGAGATAGGGATAAAATATGGATGGGATGCCTATATTTTCACACTGGAGTTGCAGAAACTTGTTAGATGCAGCTATTATTATTATTATTTTTGCAAGATCTGTCATGCTTACCAAGACACAGAACCTTAGGTGGAGCTTGACATATTGGAGCAGACTCGCTGTTTCAGTTCTGATTTGTAGGGCTCTCTGACGCTATTTGCTGTTTAAATGCAATGCCTTTCTCAAATCAGGAAGAAATCTGTTAAGGAGAGGGGAGAATGCACAGCTGTCTATGAAAAGGCATTTCTTTCTGCGTGGTTAGGGAGTATCTATAGTAAAGAAGGAATTTTTAGTCAGGGTAAAAACTCTTGACAGCGGCGTGGCATTTGTGATACATGTCGGTTAACACAACGGTTTCAGCACGTTGGAAACGAACGTGCCAACGCCGGAAGACGCCTGTAGGCTTAAAACATTTGCAGTTGGCTCTCCACATTTGCGGCTTTGACTTTTGCGAATTTGATTAATATGTTCTCTCTAGGTCCTCCAGTGCAACTCTGCTGGAAACTGACCATAGAGTTGTGCTGGAGAACCTAGAAGTTCCTTGAGAAAACGCTTCTCTAAGGATTCGTAGGTCCTCCAGCATGGTTCTGTTATGATCAACCTCTGGCAGATGTTGACCACAGAGTTGCATTGGAGGACCTGGAGATTCCTAGACAGGTGTTCTTTCAGGTAAAAAGAATGGCGTTTCTTTTATTTGCGTTTTTTCCACATTCAAGGGGAGTCCTTCCCCCCCAACCCAAGTGGATGTTGAGGGACCACTGTATTTGAAGGTTTCCTATCTTGTTTTCAACAGCATATTTTCTGAAATAACACACACCATTGTTCATTGCTCTTGAACCGGAGAAATGTGACATGGAATTGATCAGAACAGTTGAGGTTCTGGCTCCCTGACCACAGTTTGGAAACTGGAACTCAGATCTATAGCTGTCCAATTTTCATTGCTAAGCTTCTTTGACTTTTTCTCTTAATCGAGAGAGTATGGTTACATGCAGTCTGGAGCAAATAAATGTATTTGTCATTTGCCTTCCTTCATTATTGAACCTATACATAGCTTGCAATGTTTGCTGCCCAGCCTACTAGGCTGTAATGGAAGAGGACTGGGCATGGCCATTATATCCTTGCCAATGCATTGCTATGATCTGCCCAATACAAGGAAGGCAATGCCATTAAACGGTTTTCCTTTTGATCTAGGAAAACCTGCCCTTTGCTTCCTGTGTTTCAGTAGGCACAAATAACCTGCTTATTTAGAAAGAGACTGTATAGTGGCTACTGCCAGAATGTTAATATACTGTATATAGTGCTTTGAATAGAAATATAATGATTTAGGATTTGTTTCAGATAGACAGATAATTTTGTAAGCTGCCTTTGTATTCAATATTAATCAAATGGATTATTAAAACAGCCTAGTTATTTTTTCTTATTGGTGATAATGACCTCAACTGAGCTGTTCTCTTTAAACCAGTTGCAGTCAACTGTAAACAATAGGGAAAGAGCAGACTTACGATGATGACTGAATGAATGTACAGCCTGAGTCTTTTCAGTCGGTAGATACTACGAGTCTGTTGAATTCCAATCCCTCTTCAATGACAGATGTGTTAAAAACCCTGAACTTGATTTAGTATGAGGAAATCTGGGGAAATTTTTTAGCCATTTTCAAAAGATATTTGCACTTCCTGAGTGGGAAAGCTGTAGTTGTCTAGGCTTACAACATCTCTTCCTGGTGTTTGCACCACCCCAAAAAGAGATTCAAAACGTACAGAAAATCTTGGCCGTCTGTTGCTAAATGGGAAAAGTATAGATTTGTCTAGCTCTGAGGATGTTGACTTATTAACAGTAGGAGAAATTTCTAATAGGTAATACGTGACGATAAATGTCATACTGCCTTTGCCCTGTGGAAAAGATCTTAGCAGAAGAAGGCTCCTAATAGCCTCTGCAAGTGAGAATGTGTTGCTATTTTTGTCGGCTAGGATGAGTTCTTTTTCTGGCATGGAGAGCTGCCTTGTGGGTGTTGGATGCAATGATGGAGCTATCTTGATATAAGGCTTGTTTGTGCTTTGGTGTTCCTTGTGGGTCCTCAAACGCAGCACTGAGAGTAGGAAGGCAGTCTTGCCCTCCAAGCTTCTACCATGGCTTCCCTGCCCAACAGAGCGCATTGGTTGGGTTAACCTGGGAGCAGGTTAACCTCTCCCAGCTTTGTCAGCTTGGATTCTCTGGAGCAACAGGTAAGGCCTGGAGTGGGGCAGGGAGATGGAGAGGACGTGGTTTGTTGGGATTTCATCTGCTTTGTCAAGCCCTCCTTCCAACTCTGCCTGTATTTGAAGGTGGTTGGCTGGAACAGAACAGAACAGGGCTTCTGTTGGTGTACTGCCCATCCTACTGCCCAAACAGTCCCTAGACTCACAGAATCACAGAGTTGGAAGAGACCCCAAGGGCCTTCAAGCCCAACCTTCTGCCATGCAAGATTACACATGCAAAGTGCCCCCAACAGTTGGCCATCCAACTGCTGGAGTCCCCCTGGCAGCATCAACATCCATTCTGTGATCGCTGAGGACTTTACGTTCTTTAGGACATGGGACTTATTAGAGGGAACATCTAGTTCCATTCTTGAAACACCCTCACTGCCTACTGGTTCCTTTCTGGGCAGTGGAGACCTGTTTATGACCTTACAATGTCTTATATGGCCGAGGCCCAGACTGTTTGGAAGACTGTGGGCCTTTCCAGACTGCCAGAAATAGTGCACATTGAGTCCACTTTAAGGGTTAGGGTTAGCGCTAGGGAATCAAGGGAACTGTTGTTTTTTTTTTTCCTGAGACATTGAGCCTTCTCTGTCAGAGAGCTCTGGTGCCACAATAAACTACAGTTCCCATGATTCCCTAACCCTAACCCTAAAAGTGGACTCAATTTGCACTATTTCTAGCAGTCTGCAAAGGCCCTGTATTTCTCTACACGAAGGGACCTGACTGGTTGCAAAAGGGTCTCTTTTTTTAGTGTGTGTGCTTGTAATTGTACTGTTATTGAAATGATTTTATAGTTTTCCTATGATGTTTTAATGTGATAGCTTGTCCATTGTGTTTCAACATTTTTAAACTGAGTTTTCAGCTCTACCTTGCTTTAACCTTGCTGCAAACCACTTTGGGTCTTACCCTGGGAGACAGGTGGGATATAAGCAAAACAAAACAAATACTGTAAGTTGCTTCTTGATAGCTACCATACTGTTTCTTCTCATGGGTGGTAGCTCTCCACAAATGTTTCCAACCTTATTTCCAGTGGTCCTTTTAGGTAGAGATGCAGGGAATTGAACCTAGGACCTTTCATATGCAAAGCCGGTGATCTACCGCTTAGTCTGCTCTATCTTTACTGACTTCATTGTTGAAGCCCTGTGTTGGAACCAGCTTTCTTTCCATATTTATCCTCCTGTGGACTTCCTGCAGTGCTTCATTTGTTTATGTTGCATCCTGGCAGTGCCTTTTTGCACTTGGCATATGGTGACTTTCCTGTAGAAGACTTGACAAGCTGCATATATGTGTTCCTATGAAACATGAAAAGGTTTGCAGGTGATAGTTTTTGTGCTTAGGGCTCCCAGGTTGCTGACCAAGAGAGAGCTTTTGCTGTTCTCTCTACCAGAGAAAGATGCTTGTAAAGCCACCTTCCATGTAATGTGACAGGCGTTCTGTCTGCCTCGGTTTCTGCAGAGAAGGAGTCCCTAGGCAGGTCAAGGACTGGCACCCAGGTAGGAAAAGATGTATAGGCTTCCCCTTCAGCATGCACTATACATGAAATTTTTACCTTTGAATGATGTGTTCAGCTGGTTTTCATAATCACCAAGGCCTGTATTTTGCACAATCCACAGATTCTTTCTCCATGGATTCATCCATTCCCGGCTTGAAAATATTAAATACATTCCAAAAAGCAACGCTTAATTTTGCAGTTTTATATAAGGGACTCCATTTTACTATGCTGCCATATTTAATGGGACTTGAGCATCCATGGATTTTAGTATCCATAGGGTATCCTGGAACCAAACTCCAGCGGATACCAAGGGCCCCTTTCATGTTGTCTGTGGTGATGGAGCATCCAAACTGTGGCCTGATGCTGACCCAACCCAACCCATGAATAGCATGATATTTGACAGCGGAGCACATTGGAGGTTCTACTCGTATTTTATTCTAGTTTACCGACCCCACTTTTAAAAACATGCTATTTGTAGCTACTCCAGAGATGCTGATGGGAAGAATGCGAACACCAGGTGGAGCAGGCGGAGGGAAATTACTCACAAAGCTTCTCTGAATAAATGTGTTGCTTTCTTTGCATTTGATGAGCAGCAGCACGTTAAAGATCTCAGAAGTGTCACTTATTTGAAAGTTAGTGTGGCTTATGTAATTGAAGTTTTAAAAGTAAAAGAAACCTTGGGGTCTGTTAGAGGAAAGCTGCTTCTCCTGCCATCCAACTTTCTGTCTTGAGCACTCTCCAGCCTGCCATCTCAAAAACAGTCGGCCCTTAGGGTCTCTTCCATTTAAGGCTGAGATTTAAATCTACGCTGCTGCTCCCTGTAGATGTATTGTGATGGTTTCTGGTCTACACAGTGATTCCCAAACTTTGGTCTTCCAGATGTTTTGGACTTCATGTCCCAGAAGCCCTAGCCAGCTGGGCCAAGAGTCAGGAATTCTGGGAGCTGAAGTCCAAAACATCTGGAGGACCAAAGTTTGGGAATCGCTAGTCTAAAAGCCCTTTATGCCATCAGGCTATTATTTGCTGTTTAAAAAAAGTACTGCTTATTGTGAACCTACTACTCATGGATTGTTGGATGAGTTTGGGCTACAAAGGTTGAGAAAGAAAAACATTTTAAAATACTATTGTCCCTCTTTTTATAGCTTTTTCCCCTTCTTCCTTCCCCTTCATCTCGAAGTCAGCCCTTTGCTGAGGTAGGAATCCCATGCAGTTTCCCACACATACCCGGGTACCTCTTAGATTCATCTGGTTGCATTGCAAGATTTTGCATTTTGGGGCCTAACAGTTCCCAGTATGATGCATAAACCCGTGACTGGATGTAACTGTGTCGGTATTTGCAAAGTTCATTTACAACTAGGTTAGTCTGCATCAATATAGACCCCACCCCTCTTCCATTTGAAGGCAGGATTTTAAAAGGAAATTCTAGTGCGAGTGACTATCTAGTTGACTTAGCTGCATTGCCCACTTTGGAGAGAGGAGTAATACAAGGAGCTGGCCCTGACTTGTTATCCTCATCTTATACCGATTGTTAGCAGTTGTGTGGGATCTATGCAGAGATCTTCTCCATCCCCTGCCATCCTCCGTTTAACTGGGGATACTGACTTCAGATCAAGTCCTGTATTCTGCCATTTGGCCATGAACTCTTTGGCGCCTTTTGCGCGCTCTCTGTTTCTCGAGAGAGGAGAGAAGAATATAGGTATGCATCTTTTATATCTCTTGTGCTACTGAGGGAGCAAGCAGAAGGAGTTGCATATGGGCTGGCAGATGTGAGGAGCGTCTCTTTGCTGGAGAAAGGTTGGTGGCAATTTGGCCCTTATTCCAGTTCATTTGTGGGCAAATGAAGCAATAGTTTTTTTTGTGGGTTTTTCCGGGCTGTGTGGCCATGTTCTAGAAGAGAAATGAAGCAATGCTCTGCAGTTCCTGAGGAGTGGGTCCCACTGCTTATTTTTTCCCCGTCGTGAAAGCCACCTGTTTTAATTTGGACTGTTTGCTTTCTGTTAACCTATGTCTCCCCTTGGGAAGCATGGGAGACATTTAACCTGAGCTTGGCAGGTTGGTTTAGGAGCCTTCTCTGGCTAAGGGACATTGCGTGTTGTTGATAGAGCCCTCTCAGAGCCAGCTTGGCATTGTAATTTGCAAAATCTTGTGTTTCCCACTTGGGGAACAGGTTGTGGTTAGGTAGTGGTTAAGAAGAAGAAACCCGTGGGTTGGATGTTTTGGCTGAGCAAGCCATCTTGAAAGCTCTGGGTTTCTGAAATGGGAGGGAGGCATGCGCTGGCCTTCTGGCTACCTTGGTATTCCTCCAGATGGGTCGTGTTCGCACATTCTCAGTGTGTTATAAGAAGCCAAGTGAATCAGAGAAAAAGTCACATGAGTCCTAAGTGTGGAGGAGGTTGCCCACTGTGTTGCTGCTGAACTTGTTGCTCAGGGTATGGCCGCTTTCCAGACATCCTCTGCAGGGGAGGTGCGGACACATGCAAAGCCGTTCATTTGGCATTTTCCTGACAACTGGTTGGCCTACAAGTTTGGACCATGCCTGAATTCCATTGTGGGGGAAAGGCAGGACATAAATCCTGGAAATCAATCAATCATTCAGGCACTGCCTGATAGCAAGTGCAAGGTTTTGAGCTGAGGATCTTTCCCAGCAATGTGAAACTCTGTCCTAGTCATGTCCCAGTAGCATGATGGTCCATCCCTATGAGTTAACTGCAGAGGGACTATAAGTGACTTGTGGTCTACAGGTCCTCTTTAGGAGTTTATACCGAAAAGTGTATTACTATTGAATATGAGACTTTCATGTAAATAACATAGCTGATAGCAGTACGCTCATCCCTCTACGTTTGCGGCTTTGGCTTTTGCAGCTTTGATGATTCATGGATTTTGTTAATATGTTCTCTCTAGGAATATCTAGGTCCTCCAGCTCAACTCTGTGGTCAACCTGAACCAAAAGTCGCACTGAAGGAGCCAGAGATTCCTAAAGAGGACACTTTGCTAGGCATTTGTAGCTCCTCCAGTGCAATTCTATGGTCAGTGGCTGGCAGATGTTGACCACAGAGTTGCATTGGAGGACCTAGAGATTCCTAGAGAGGTGTTCTCTCAGGTAAAAACATAATGTTTTTGTTATTTGTGGTTTTTCCACTTTCATGGGGGTCCTGTGCCTCTAACCCCAGCGAATGTGGAGGGAGGAATGTAGTAGAAAAATGATCTGCTCTGACCTGTCAGGATGGACAGTGTTGGACTAAATCTTAGATGAGCAGAAAATAAACCATGATCTAATAGTCCAGGGGTGAGCTGGTCTAAATGCCCTAAAGGCACCAGATCCCATCTGATCTTGGAAGCTAAGCATGGTCAGCCTTGGTTAATATTTGGATGAGACACTGCCAGCAAATATCAGGTGCTGTAGGCTATATTCTAGAAGAAACTGGCAAAACCACCTCTGAGGATTCTTTGCCTAAGAAAGCCCTGCAAAATTAAATGGGGTCATCATAAGTTGACAGGTTACCTGAAGGAACATACACACACACATACACTCTTGAGTATTCCTTCCTTAAGGAAACCTTTAGAAATTGTGTGTAGAGAGATCTTGTAGCACCTTTGAGACTAACGGAAAGAAAGACATTGGCAGCATGACCTTTCCTAGACTTAAGTCTACTTCCGCAGATGCATCTGAGGAAGTAGACCTTAGTCTACAAAAGCTCCTGCTGCCAATTGCTTTCTTTCCTTGAGTCTCAAAGGTGCTACAGGATCTCTCTACGTACTGATTCTACAGACTAAGACGGCTATATCTTTGAATTCTGTCACTTCAGAAATCGATTAGGTTGCCATAGGTCCACTGGCAACTTGAAGAACCTCATTGTGCCTGCTTTGGCAAAAAATAGAAAAAGTAAATAAAAACCTTTGCCCCTAAATGCCCTCTCGGGGACATGGTTTTGGTCCTTCTTGTGCCCTAGAGGACATTTGGGGGGCATTTTGAGGACCCCAAAATGTTTTTGAAGGGTTTTTCTTGCCAAATTTTATTTTGACTCCTGGGGTCCTGTGGTGGAAATCCCCCAGAGATCATTTTTGTCCATTGCAAGAGCAAATACATATTGGTTTGATCCCTGCCAGGCTCTGGGATCTACCAAAATGGCTGCACTTTGCCAGCCTTGTACTATTTGTACTTGTTCCTGCATGGCTATCATTGGATCCGCAAGGGATTTCGGAATCACTTCTGGCTTTACGAATTCCTGGGGATTCAGGTGCACATTTATACTTGCATATAATGGAAGCCGGAACGTACTGGGGCTTTGCACTCTGGAGCTGTCATTTTCCATCTCATCCCACCCCAAGCCATTATTTGTGCTTGGTTTCATGCTTAAAAAATGGTTCTGGCCTCTTGGGGGCCTTCGGGTTTTAGAAAATAAAACGAGGAGTAGATTTTACAAGCCGAAATTCTGCTCGTGGCAACTAGGAGTGGACCCAGTGAATTGGTTGTTCAGTGCTTCAGTCGATCTGTTCTTCTTGTGAGTAGCAATAGGATTGGGGCCACTGTGTTTTAATTTCTGTTACAAATGGCCTTGCATGCTTGCACCAAACAAGATTTGGTATAACTTGCATACTCAACTAAGTAACCAAATAGTAACCAAAAACTTTTCCTGTCTGTCCGCCTGGAAGCATTTTTTAAGTTGCCACAACTGGCCAGGGAAAGACTGTTGTTTTTCAAGCTTTGCGTATAAATAAGTAAGTAAGTAAGTAAATAAAGTAGGTTTTTGATTAGATGCTGGAGATTTTTCCTCTCATCCTAATCTTTTTTGAACACTTCCTCAAACTGGACTCACTTCTAGGGGATAGTACCCATAAATGTTCATTTATGGTAAAGCGGAAATGGCATAACTTTAAAGAGAGAGCCAGTGTGGCGTAGTGGTTTGAGTGTTGGACTATGACCCTGGAGACCAGGGTTCGAATTCTGTCTGGGTGACCTTGGGCAAGTCACACACTCTCAGCCTCAGAGGATGCCAATGGCAAACCCCTCTGAAGAAATTTACCTAGAAAACCCTGTATTAACCTTGCCTTCAAGTCATTTCTGACTTAAGGCAGACCTGTCACAGGGTTTTCTTGGCAAGTTTCTTCAGAGGGGATTTGCCATTGCCTTCTTTGAATGCCTTTAAACAGAGGCTGGATGGCTATATGTCGGGGATGCTTTGATTTTGAGTTCTTGCATGGCAGAATGGGGTTGGACTGGATGGCCCTTGAGGTCTCTTTCAACTCTAGGTTTCTATGATTCCTCTGGGGCTGAGACAGTGTGATTTGCCTAGGGTCACCCAGTGGGTTTCATGGCTAAACAGGGATTTGAACCTTGGTCTCCAGAGTTATATTCCAACACTCAAGCCGCTACACCATGATAGTGCTAACCCAGTGGTCCTCCATTTGGAGTTTTGGATTTCAGGTCTCAGAAGCTCCAGCCAATTTGGCCAACAGTCAGGAGTTATGGGAGCTGAAGTCCAAAACATCTGGAGGACCAAAGGTTGGGAACTACTCCTCTAACCCAACACTCAAATCACTGTGCCACACTGGCACTCCAGTTTGTCTCAGGGTCACGGCTGGAAGGCACACAACAAGAGACAAAGTTGAAAGGACATCCTGGCTAGAGATGGCAAGTTTGAGAAGCTGAAGCAGGCCCTTGGATGGCCAGTGGCTTTTCCTTGCCTCCCGCCGGAAGCATCTCCGAGGGCAGCTGAACACGCTTAGAAATTTCGGATGCACGATGGCAACGTCCTTTTATCCCGTGGGTCAGCTGAACCTGATACGATGCAGTTGCTGTGGGGTTTTCCTAGTGGTACAGATGTATTCCGTCTGCCTTGCACTTTTCTTTTTGTTGTTGTTGTTGTTTTGCTGTTATATTCTAGGCCGAATGTAATGTGTGAGTGTTTAACTGTGCTGTGTCAGCAAGCGGCTGTGCCAACAACACACCATCCCAAGTGGCGGCGGCGGCGGCGGCTGGCGCTGTGAGAACATCTCCTCTTTGTTGCAGGAGGTACAAGTGGTTCAAATATGTGATAATGCCGCATAAGGAGAACTCTCTCCTGCTACTGTCCATTTTCTAATGCTAATTTAATTGAAATACAAAGTCCCAAGCCTGTTGTACAGAGTGTCTCTCCAGTGTTTTCTCATGATTTTGTTCCCATGAAATGGTAAGCACTGAAGCAGAATTCTGCATGAGGATCACCCCAAGGAATGCTAATTTCGAACACAATGCAGGAGCCTATTTATTTAAGGTGTGGCGTAAATCTGTGTATTGCTTTCAGTGATGGATTGAGTAAAGAGTTTATTCCCTGAGATACTGTGCAGCTGGTTCTTGTAGTTCACAGTGACTGTCGTTCACACATTTGGTATAGTATTTTATTTATTTAAAATATGTAGATACAGTGGGCCCTTGGTATCTACTGGGGTTTGGGTCAAGGACCCCCCACGGATACCAAAATCCATGGATGTTCAAGTCCCATTAAACACAGTGGCATAGTAAAATGGTGTCCCTTATATAAAATGGCAAAATTAACACTTGCTTTTTGGAATTTATATATTTTTGGGATATTTTCAAGCCAAAGAATTCATGGATATGGAGGGCTGGCTGTATCTTTCTATGTGAGGGTTTCATAGCATCTGAAGACCTCTGCTGGGTTATTTGAACCTCCCTAAATACCTTAAAGCCACCAGATCCTGTCTGATCTTGGAAGCTAAGCAGGGTCAGTCCTGGTTAGTACTTGGATGGGAGACACCCAACAAATACCTGGTGCTGAAGGCTATATTTCAGATGAAGAAGGGAACTTATAAAACCACCTCTGAGGATCCATTGCCTAAGAAAACCCTGTGAAATTCATGGGGTCCAAAAAGGGAATTGTAGGGTATGTACCCTTACACACAGAAGGTCTCTAAACTGAGTAACAAAAAATACTAACCAATAAAGTCAGGTACTACAAAAACTTCTTTAAACCATAAATTGCATGCGCTTACTACAACACAACAATTTTAGGCATCCAGTGGAATAATAAAACTATACAAACCATCTAGAAAGTGAACATCCATGATTGATAGTAATTTTCTAGATGGTTTATATAGTTTTATTATTCCACTGGGTGCCTAATATTGTAGCAAACTCATGCAATTTATGGTTTACAGAAGTTTTTGTAGTATTGTTGAACAAAAAATTTCATGGGGTCGCCATAAGTCAACAGGCAACGTGAAGGCATATATATACACACTTTCCCATTGCGGCTGCATAGCCCACAACTTTGTTATGAATTCTTGTCCTGCAAAGGTGCTGAAAAACCTCAGAGATCCTTCATCTCCTTCACAGAGCGATTTTTCCTGAGACATCTCCAGATGCCACCACACTCCTCCATTCTTAGTTCTTGCAGCCAAAGATCAACAGAACTACTTTTATACAAAGTGATCTAATTTGGACCGTTCTAGTGAGTTCACTGTTCTTTTATGCTTTGCCTGAAGCGATGGACAGATCCTTTTGTCTTCAGAAAACTAGAGCAACCTCTCTCTTTTTCCATCCTACTGTTCAGGGGTGTAACCTGAAACCTGCAACCTACAAGTGAGTCATTCCTTTTCATGAAGACTGAGTGTAGCTTCAGACTTGTTGGCTACAGCAACAAGGCTTTTGATTTTTTGCCGTTTTCTGTTAGCCATCCCTTAATTATTTTACTCAGTTTAGGCTCGTGGGTTAGAGGAGTAGTTCCCAACCATTGGTCCTTTAGAAGTTTTGGACTTCAGCTCCCATAACTCCTGACTGTTGGCCAAGTTGGCTGGGGCTTGAAGGATCTGAAGTCCAAAATGGACAGAAGTCGAAAAGTGCAAATGGAGGACCAAAGGTTGGGAACCAGTGAGATAGAGCCATTGTGATATAGTAGTTTGAGTGTTGGACTATGACTCTGGAGACCAGGTTGTGAATCCCCTGCTCAGCCATGGTAACCCACTGGGTGGCCTTGGGCAAGTCACACACTCTCAGCCTTGGAGGAAGGCAATGGCAAACCCCCTCTGAGGAAATTGTGCAAAGAAAACCCAGTGATAGGTTTACCTTAGGGTCACCATAAGTTGGAAACAACATGAAGACATACAACAGTGAAGCCTGATGGAGAGTTCTAGGGGACCCAACAACTCAGTCGGACACTTGTTGCAGTTTGATGAACATATTACACAGCGGAGGCTTTTGTTAGTTAGCATGTCGTCTTTCAGCCCAGATTTCTCTGAGAGTGGAAGACTAAAGAGAATGTACTGTAGTGATCCTCCAGATGTTTTGAATTTCAGCTCCCAGAGGTCCCTGCCCATTTGGACAGTGGTCAGGAATTCTGGGAACAGAAGTCCACAACATCTGGAGGATCAAAGCTTGAGAACTTCTGATGTACTACATTTCTGTGCCTGCTTTCACTTTTGGATTTTTGAGAAAGTTGCCAGAAGGGAATCTATCCTCTGCTTGTCTTTCCATCTTCTCCAGTCATGGAGATTGTGACTTCCTTCTTCCTTTATATATTGGCTTCCTATAACATGTTGTTATGATCCTTCAGGCTTTTCAAGACACAATGGCAGGAAGCAGAAGCACAGAAAAAGCTGATTTACCCCTTGCAGTTTGTCTGAACATAGCTTCCCCTGTTAGATTTTGGCTGGTGGCGAAGACAAGAGCCAGGCAGGAAAGCTTTCTCTCTGGTGGGTTATCCCCATTTCCAAAGCAGTGGCTGGACCTGCATTTCAGGCTGCTGCTTTGCTGAGTTGACAGCTTTCCCTGTACAGTGATTCCTTTCTTTAGCCAGAGCATGGGGGCATTGAATCTGTTGAATCCCCAACAGATAGACTTCAGTTTTCTGGTTCAGGAGCCACTGCACACTGGTCTTGCTAGCTGAACTAGAAATTGGACAATAACATCCAAAATGTTGTTGTACTTTGCAATATGGCCAACACAGTTACTCCTGAATATAGTTCCTAGAAATCGTAGTTGCCATCCTGATTCATACCTGGGACCCCTCCTCACTGTCCTTCTTCCATGATGGAACAGACAAAGAGGGAGCATGTTGCCCAACTGGTTCACCCATCCTCCTCCACCCGCTGGCCGCCTTCTCAGGAGAAAGTGGAAAGTGGAAGAACCTTACAGGGCAAATGTTTGGCTGTCCTCCTCCTCTTCCTCCTCCTCGTGGCCTTCTCCTGCCAAGAAAGCTGGACATCAGAGGAGCCTCGAGGGGCAAGCGTTTGCCCACCTTCCTCCTCTGCCACCTGGGCTTCTCCCCTGGAAGAAGACCCTTGAAGACATTTCATATCCTTGCGAGCCACCCAAAATCCTTTGGTGGGTCGCGTGCAGCCCCCGGGCCGTATGTTGTGCAGGCCTGATCTAGATCTTCCAGCACAACTCTGTGGTCAATTTCTAGCAGAATTTCTCTGAAGGACCCAGGGATTCCACAAATAACCAGAGCCACAAAAGCCAAAGCCACAGATGCGGAGGGCCGACTGTAGTTACCCAGCCCATGCTTGCCCCTAATGAAAAGTCCAAGAGAGGAGTGGGAGGAGAGGAGATGGATGGATGGATGGATGATGGTGACCCGCGCAGCCCAACACCTCAACATTTGTTGGGCTTTTCTCATGGAGAGGAAGAGTGGCTGGTTGAGTGCCATTGCCTGGAGATGTCCTGAGCAGTTTCAGGCAGCCTTCTCTGGAGGAAGAAAGGGGTTCATGTGTCCCAATCTGGCTGGGTCCCATATTCGCCAGGATCCAGCAGCATGGTTGCTGAGCTGAGATTTCTCAAAGCCTGGTACTTGCTTGAGAAGGGAATGGATTAACTACACCACCACCACAGTTTTCTTTTGCTAGACGTAGTATAGGGGAGCCTTGTGAGTTCTTACCCTGCTTACCTTCATCTTCAATGCAATACAGCGGTGCGAGCGAGTAGTGACTCACCTGTGTTGGTGTTGGCGGCTGAGAAAACCTTGCATTTCAGTCATCCCTGATGAGTCAGACAGTGACTCATTGCCCAGGTTCATGGGGCAAAGCCAGTTCCTTTGAGTCGGGCCTCATTCCTAATCGTTTCCTGGTTCTGACCTAGTTGAACTGGGATGTGAGGCAAAGATGGCACCGAAAGGCAAAAAACCTTTGGTCTCTGTTCCCTGCTCAGCCTGGAAGGCAAAAATCTTTGGGTACTAGATAAATGCATCAGAATAAGTGCACATATGTCCTTGAATGTATTTCAGTCCCAGCCATGGGGATAAGCAGGCTATATATCTCTCTTGTGCCTATCTCTTACGCCTGTCCAAGTGGACATACTTGTTAAGACTTTTGGGTTTGTTTGTTCTTAATGGAAACATTTCAGTATTTGCAGTGTACCTGTGCACGCTTTTGGTGAGAATAACAATTTCCTGACTTTTAAAAAGAAGTGAAATAAAGGCAGTGGGGGAGAGGTGCCCCATAGTCGTATCATGGATTCCTTGTTTCTGACCTTCTGGCTGGACTGGTGAAGGAAATGGTCCCAAATGATACATGGAGGGGGTTTGATTTGGAAAAGGAGTAAACTAGCAGCTAGAGAAAGCATTCCATGCTCTTAACCGAGGCTTTAGGTAGGAACTCCTGTTTACTATCTTTGTGTTAGAATTTAAATCTAGTTTATCTAGAAATTCCTACTGGGGTCCAAGCATTCTTCATTCCACTTTACAGTGTCCTCTTAGAAGTCGAACGTTTCCATCACGAGTTCTTTCTAAACAAAGGATTGCTTGGCTAGATGAGATCAGATGGTCTATCCAGTTTATCATCATGGTTTCTGCCAGATCCTGGCCAGATCTCTTTCAGGAGCCATGTAAGCACGGTATGAAAGCAACAGAGAGTATACAGAGATAGTTGCCTCCACACATAGAGGTTCTGTTCCTATCACTTGTGGCTAGTAACTGTTGAGTTGATTCTCCAGGGTTAATCTAAAAAGGCCATCTAGACCAAGAGCAACTTCTCCATCTGGTGACAGGGAGTTCCACAATCTTTTTGGTCTTGCAATGTACAACTTCTCTTATACCCCAGAATGAAAGCCATTTGAACAACGGAAGCGGCCTTTGCAAATATTGAAACCAACCCTGGTGCGTTCCAGGCTTTTGAGGGGAGTATGAGGAGACGTAAAGAGTCCTCCAAATAGACTGCTAGACAGATCCTTGGGAGAGTTGAAAATATTTTATCTGCTTCCGAGGGGGACTGGCTTTCTCAGATGTGTTTACCCAAGGGAAGGGTTGAAGGATCTTTCTTTCACTGTCATTATCCCGGCAGAGTTGCATAAAGCGATGGGGCGAAGATTTGAGACAGCCTAAGGTTGGGGAGGGGAAATGCGTGTATCTGCTTGTAGAAATAACAATAACAAAATAAAACTAGGGAGGGGTGTGTGTGAGGGTGTTGGGAGCGCTTATGGAAAACGGAAGTGTGAAGTTAACTTAGTTGCCCAAGTCCTCCTTTGCTGCCTCTTTAGCTAACCATAATTAAAAAATGCCTGGATGATCTTAATAACACATGATTCAACCGACGAACACTAATTGCTCTGTATCGGGCCAAGAGAAGATGAATGTTGTCAAGAAAACCACAAGTCAGACAAGCTGATTCTCTTTTAGTCTGACACCATGTTCCCATGTTCAAACCAGTTTTTACTGGAGCCTTTCCAGCATCAAAAGTGAATCCTTGGCTTCGCTTCGACATTTTTTTTTCTTGTTGCTGGCAGGTCTGTTGCACCAAATAGCTTTCCTTACTGTTGCTGGCCTGCTAATTTGCCTGCTTTTGTAAAAACAGAAACGTCTGTACGTTTCATGTTGTGTTTCTTTTCTTTTTTAAAAAAAGAAATCTGCAGATACTAAGTACAGGCCTGCACTTGTCTGTCTGTCTGAAACCTCCGGGGGTAGCCAGGTTGGCCGTATAACAAATCCAGTAGCATCCAAAATCCACCAAACAGTGATACCTTCCTTGGCCAGCCAAAATGCACAGTATACATGTGCAAGCTTTCGAAACTCCACTGGCTTCTTCATCAGGCAAGGTGTTAAAAACCATACAATCTTTTAAATTTTGAGTTCCAGACTGGAAAAAATTTTTTGGATGATGATGATGATTTGCCACTACAGGATTGGGGAGGCTTTAGGCATTTGTATAGTATAGGGACAGATTTAACAGCTTGTTCTTGTTATAGTCTCTAATGGAACCCAGTTGAAGAACGAAGAAGACATGGAAAGGCATTGTTGGACTGTCATATATTTGTTTCAGTCTATTTATGGTCTTACTCCAGCAATGTACTCCCAACAATAATGTGAAGAACAGTTCCAAAACATGCAGAAACCTGCCTAGGCGTCAACATCCCATTGATAAAATAATCTGAATCATCCCCATTTCTCATGCACAAAGGCGGTTTTGGAGTCTCATGTAGATATTTTTGTACAGGGTTGCAAGTCAGAACTAGGGAGATAGGCAAAAGAATGGGTTCCTACGAACTGAGGTTGTAGAGCCAGCGTGGCATAGTGGTTTGAGTGTTGGATTGCAGCTCTGGAGATCAAGGTTTGATTCCCAGCTCAGCCATGAGAAAACTACTGAAACCTTGGGCAGTTTACACTCTCTCAGCCTCAGGGGAAGGTAATGGCAATCCTTCGCCAAACAAATCTTGCCAAGAAAATCCCTTTGGTTTAGGGTCGCCATAAGTCGGAGACGACTTGAAGACACACAGCGAATTGATCAGAGGTCAATCTAGGAATGCACACATCTTCCCTGTGTGTCTCCTCCAGCTACACTCATAAAGCATCCACCCATTATTGCTATTAACTAGTAGTGACTTGAATCTGAAATCCCATTTCAAGCAACAATATAATCATTTTACACTAAAGGAGTTGTTATTTTAAAATATGGCAGTTACCTAATCATTTTCTGACGTTTTGATCATTATGTTTTCAGATGCGTCTGTGTGTATGTGCCGTCAAGTTGCCTGTTGGCGTATGGCGACCCCATGAATCACACAGGGTTTTCTTAGGCACGGAATCTACTCGGAGGCGGTTTTCCTCTGAAATATAGCCTACAGCTTCCAGTATTTGTTGGTGGTCTCCCATCCAAGTACTAACCAGGGCTGACCCTGCCTAGCTTCCAAGATCAGAGAAGATCTGGTGCCTTTGGATGTACCTTTTTATAATTCATATTGCAAACCTGCCCTGGATCCCTTGTCAAGAGAAATGTGGGGTGTAAATTAATTAACATTTAACTTCCTTTTCTTGGAAGGCCTTCCCATCATTTCCACTGAACCGTGGTTAAGTAGAGAGAGTATTCAGCATTCTTGAAAAGGGGAAGGCTATACAAGAAGATCATATTTATGAAGGTGAGGTGTTGTCTCTGTGTAACCCCTGGAGATGGTACACAAAAATGATTCTGTGTGAAAAGATGCAAGTTGGGATTAACCAAGGGCCAAAACACACCGCAGAAATAATCCAGTTTGACACCACTTTAACTGGGAATTCTGGGAACTGTAGTTTTGTGAGACATTGAGCCTTCTCTGTCAGAGAGCTCTGGTGCCACAACAAACTACAGTTCCCCAAGTTTCCTAGCACTGAGTGAGCCAGAAGAGTTAAAGTGGTGTCACACTGGATTATTTCCGCAGTGTGGTTTGGCCCCAAGAGTCTGAAGGGCAGGGCTGGAGTCCAAAAGAGGGGACTGTGTGGATGCATATATCCCAAGGCAATTTTCTTAAATCGTTCCAAAACACTCAAAGGCACACCGAGGATGTACTTTTAATGTGCCAGGGTCCCAACTTCTAGAGATAAAAACCTGGGATACTGTCGCTCTGTCACTCCTTTCATTGGAGGCCAATTAAGCTGAAAAAGATAATGATGAGCTGTAGTGCCATCTAGGGTAAAAGTTATACTTTGGTTCCCACAAAGAGAACTGCTTGCTCGCATTCACACCATGGCTAGTAGATCTCCACCATCATCTTAAGACTCTTCCCTGGAGAACGTTTCATTTACAGAGGTGCAAAACCAGCAAAGGAACAAGAGCCAAGGACTAGTCCTGTCCTGGTGGCGTAATGCAGAGAAGAACAGCTTTTGAAACCACGTCAGATTATAATCCAAACTGAGCAAGGTTGGTCTCAGCAGCAGACTCATTGCTTGCACAGCTGGTCATGTTGTGTGTTGTATCTTGAAAGTACTTTGCAAGCTCTGATTTTGTAAACTCTGAAATGAAATATCCAGCGGCTTGTCCTGTCTCCTTAGATTAGCCTGGGATCATACTGGGATTCTCTGCTTCCGTACGTAGAGCAATGTGGTTCCTTGATGATATCCTCAATCTGAAATTGATTTTATTATAAATGTCGACATTTACGAACCAGCAGATGTGTTATACTGTTGGAATAACTGGAGATACTACTTTGTACATCGCCATGAGGGCAATGATATGTATGTGTCTGTTGAAGAGGAAGTGTGGATGGATTTATCCACAATATTAGTAGCCAGATTTATGAGAGACAATAGCCAATTGTGTTCCCAGCTTTAGAGCAGGTAATCCGTGTGGAGGAGGGTGGTGGGATGCTGGTGGCAGCATAAAGGGATTCGTAATGCTCATAATCGGTCTTACTGTGCCCGTTGTTTAGCTTTTAATACCAAGACAGGACCTGCTTGCTGTGTATCGCGCCAGTCTGTTGCATTTAGGATTGATCTTCTCCTCTTCCTTCTGAAAACACTGAGCTGGCTTTGACCTGTAAAGATCATAGCCTGGGATCTGCATATCCTAGAGTAGGAGTGGGCTGCTATGGCTCTGTAGATGTTTCTGGATTGCAGCTCCCATAACTCCTCTCTGTTAGCTATGTTGGCCACGGTTGATGGGAACTGTAGGCTAAAAATATCTCTAGGGCCACAATTGCTCACATCCTCCTTAGAGGTTGTTTTTCCTCATCTCAGTCCCCCGCTCTTTTTTTTTCATCCAACCAGGTTCTATTTTTGTTTAATCTCATGTACAGGTGGCCCTCCACATTTACGGCGTTGGCTTTTGCAGATTTGATTATTCATGGATTTGATGAATTTGTTCTTTCTAGGAATCTCTTGGTCCCCCAGCATGACTCTGTTGTCAACGCCTGCCAAAAGTTACATTGGAGAACCTAGAGATTCCTAGAGAGAACACTTTTCTAGGCATTTGTAGGTCCTCCAGTGCAATTTCATGGCCACTGTCTGGCAGATCTTGACCATAGAATTGCCCTGGAGGACCCAGAGCTTCCTAGAGAGGTGTTCTTGTGGTTTTTTATTTGCATTTTCCCCACTTTCACGGGGGTCCTGTGCCTCTAACCCAGTGTTTCTCCATTATTTTCTGTCACGCCCCCCCTAGGAAAGAAGAAAACATTTCGCGCCCCCCCGCGCGATCACATGGGCGGGTTTGGCCAATCAGGATAGAGCTACTGGGGCTGTGCTGGGACAATCTCCCTCTCTCCAGCTGTAACGGGACCCCCTTTATGGAGCCTCGCGCCCCCCCTGGGGGGCCCGCCCCACTATTTGAGAACCGCTGCTCTAACCTCAGCGAATGTAGAGGGTCCACTGTATTTGTTTCCTTAGTCTGTTGTACAAACAGGGCCTTTATAGCTGTTGCTCCCAAGTCTGGCAGAATGATATCTTTATGGAGCTGGGGAATTACAGTTGTCCCTCCCCATTCGCGGTTTTGAGTTTCCGCAGACAGCAACCCAGGAGGGACAAAATGGTGCGTGCCGCCATTATAGTCAATGGGGCTTGAATATCCATGTTTTTCCTATTTCGTGTGTGTGTGTCCAGAATGGATCCCCCACGAACGGGGAAGGACAACTGTACTTTTTTCTGTACTTTGAGGTAGAGAGATCTTGTAGCACCTTTGAGACTAACTAAAGAAAGAAGTTGGCATCATGAGCTTTCCTAGACTAAAGTCTACTTCTTCAGATCTATTGGGAAGTAGACTTAAGTCTGCAAAAGCTCATGCTGCCAACTTTTTTTAATTTTTAGTCTCAAAGATGCCTACAGGATCTCTCTCCATACTGATTCTACAGACTAACGCGGCTATATCTTGATTTACAAGGGTTTGTAAAGCCTTGCCTTGCTGTTTCTCAGATGGATTTTCAGATTGTTCTATATATATTTTAAGCTTTCTTTTCTGTTATGCATTGTTTTATATCCTTCCCTTGTTGTAAGCTGCTGAAAGGCAAGCTATACAGGCTGAAAATGAATACATATAAGAATGCACTGGAGCTGTGAGGATAGCTCGCTGTTAGCCATTCACTTTTGCAATCTGTTTATTCATAGAAATGTATTGTAAGGAAATGCTTTGCTGGCCTTTTCTGACTGGAGGGTTTAACACTGGTTAGAGTCTTGCCCCGAGAAATAGCAGCAATGTTTTATCTTGGGCGGTTGGGAAAGCTCATTGTAAAACCTAGTGACAAAACCCCCCTAAAACTCAGCACATGCTTCTCGCCATCATACACTTTCTTTGATTTTTCTTACATTCAGCAGATTCTTGCTTGGCGAGTTGAATGAGATCATCTTTGTCAAGTTGTGGTGCCCTGAAGTAGCTAGGATTCATTTCTTCCAACTCTTCCTGTCTTTCAGATGTTCAACGGGGAAGGAAAACATCGTATTTATGGGTAAATGCATAGGGTAGGAAGTGTGAATACCAGATTGTAGAGCCCCCACTCAACACTTCATGGAACAAGTTACAGAATCAGACCGGGAACAGTCCATGAAATATATGATGATTCCTCTCTTTATCCTCACCTCACAAAATCTTCTGTGTTTTTGATAATTTGTCGGGCATTTATTAATGTTTTTGTAAGAACCCTAAAGGCTGTCTGATCCAGGAAGCTAAGAAGGGTCAACTCTTGTTAGTACTTGGATGGGAGATCCCCAAGGAATACCAGGTGCTGTAGGTCATATTTTAGAGGAAGGAAATGGCAAAAGCACCTCTGAGTTTTCCTTGCCTAAGAAAACCCTATGACATTTTTGGGGTTGCCATACGTCGACAGGCAACTTCAAGGCATGTACACATACAAATTATTCAAAGATATAGCCATATTAGTCTGTAGAATCAGTATGTAGAGAGATCTTGCAGCATCTTTGAGATTAACGGAAAGAAAGAAGTTGGCACCATGAGCTTTTGTAGACTGATGTCTAGATGCATCTGAGGAAGTAGATTGAAGTCTAGGAAAGCTCATGCTGCCAACTTCTTTGTTTCAGTTAGTCTCAAAGGTGCTACAAGATCTCTCTCTACATACATACAAATTATTTTAGCATTGTCAGGGAGTTCGCAATGTAGAAGTCACCCATTACCTGTTGTGGCCAAAATGTACAGTTTTGGGTTTGGCCTCCTTTCTCAGTCTAGCCTGTTTTACAGCACCGTTGTGAAGCAAAAAGTGCAGTTGTCCCACTGTCCTTTAAATAATGTATATCCCACTTTTTTTTTTTTTTAAAGTGAGGAATTCCCTAGACCATCAGTCACAAGGGCCATCACTATGACACACACAAAATGCCGCATAAGATTGTCACAATTCCTCTAAAGCCAAAAGAAATAGAACTTGAGAAGGACGCTTCCCTTGGAAGAGGATCCCATGGCTATGGGGCCACTGCTGAGAAGGCTGTCCCTCCGGCAGCCACCAGTCCGATATTTGCCAGAAATGTGCCAGAGAGCAGGACCTCTTGTGCTGTCTTAAGGCTTTGAGTGAGTTCATGTGTGCAGATTTAATTTTTAAAAGGGAAGGAGTTTGAGAATCATGTTTTGTTTTGTTGTGTGCCTTCAAGTCGTTTCAGACCTATGGCAACCCTGTGATAGGGTTTTCTTGGCAAGATTTCTTCAGAGGAGGCTTGCCACTGTCTTCCTCTGAGGCTGAGAGCATGTGACTTGCCCAAAGTCACCCAGCGGGTTTGATGGCAGAGCTGGGCATCAAACCCTGGACTCCAGAGTCATAGTCCAGCCCTCGAACTACTATGCCACACAGATCCCAAGATATTGGTGTATTCCAACTTTTTGATTCCTATTCATTGGAAGGCAGGGTTAGGCTTTGGACCATTTTCCTGGCATGCATTTTCTCCTTAGACTTGTTTCCTCCGTCTTTGATGAAAGAGGAACAAGTTTTCTTGGGGGACAGGATGAGCTCTTTGGACCACCCCTGCTGCATATTCAGAAATGGGCTTCATGTGCGTTCCTTCTTCCCACCGAATGCCTGGAACTGGCTGGGTTGGGTAGACAGATTTCAGAGAACTGTCCGCACCTTTATTGAAAAGACAGTTTCCGGGATGCTTTGGGGGAAAGACTTGACAGTTAAATAGGTATAAAACTGGTGTGCAATTTCTTTTTTGCAGTCTAGGTGTGGCCTTCCGCCAGCTGGAATTTGGAATATGTTTGAGAGCGGTGATGCCTCTCCGTTGCCATTGACTCTCGCCTTCTGCCTAATGCATACATCTACATAGATTTCAATCAGCCTTAAGTAGCACTTACTCCCTCGCCTCCTCAGCCTGGTTAAAACATTTCTTGGCACTGTGATAATTTGTACTCCTAATGTTTGAGTAATTAATGCCCATAATAATAGTATCTGAGGACCAGCCGAGGACAAAGCTGGGGATTCTAATGTAAAACAGAGAGATTCTGCCTGAAGATTTACAGGGTTGCTTGTGGCGAGTAAATAGTCAGCTTCAAGATATATATTTATTATATTTCTTGTATTTTATTGCTTCCTGGGATGGTGCACAAAGTAGCGGCGTAATTTTTTGTTTCTATTGCCCCCAATCTTGCCCTTATATGCAAGCGACAAAGTATCCATTCAGTTTCCTCCATTCAGTTTTGTGGAAACTTTCTTTTCAACTGCCTTTGCTCTTCAGGAAAGACCAGAAGTCTCTCTCCCGTTTAGTGGTAAGCCATGTTCTTCCATTACATCTTGATGAGATGAACTTGGGGCTCACACAAAAATATAATTTGCCCTCAAACCAGACTGTGACTTTATAAACCTGCACCTGCTTGTTTTAGAGGTCATAGTGGAAATGACTTGAAGGCACACAACAGCAACAGCAACAACAACAACAACAACAACAAAGTGGTAAGCTTAAAAATGCACCCATTTTGTTCAGTTGCTTGAGAATCCACATGCATCTCACCTTAGATTCAACAATGGTTGCATCCACACTGCAGAAATAATCCACTTTGAGACCACTTTCACTGCCATGGATCAGTGCTTTGAAGTTGTGAGATTTGTAACTTTGTGAGATATTTAGCTTTCTCTGACAGAGGGCTCTGGTGCTGCAACAAACTACAAACCCCAGAATTCCAGAGTATTGAGCCATGGGAGTTAAAGCTGTGTCAAACTGCATTGTTTCTGAAGTGCAGATGCAGCTAATATCTTCTCCTGCCTACAGAAATATTCCCTGTCATTAAAAAGAAGACAAACAAAAACGGAGCATCTTGTGTAGCACTAGCTTTTCTTTCACTGAAAAACATTTCTCTAGCTTAACACGAACACTTTCATTGGATCCCCAACAGGAGAGAGGTAGGACATAAAGTAAAGAAATAAATATGATTTTGACATGAAATAAGAGGTATACTGTTAGGACTACCAGTGGAGCTGCACCAGGAAGACCCCTAAATCCAGGAATTACCATAAATGTTAAAGAGCCACATTTCTGAAATGGATAAAACTGAAGCAATGGTTAAGGCAGCCAGATCCTAGCCAGGGAGAGAACAATTCAGTTTGAATTTAACCAGAGTGTTGGTGTTTGGTTCAGATTGAAGTTGGTAACTGTTAAGATTGGTAGTGTTATGGAAATGAGACATGAGTACTAAAAAATGCATCTTGGACAGATAATTTCTATGCAGATAATTTGCTATAAAATTTATATCGCAGTCCTTAAAACCGTCAGGGGTTTATTCTGTCTAGGGAAAAGTGATTTATACAGTATTAAAACACTTTTTTACATTCCAGTCCTTTAGATTTAATGTTTATGGCCTATAAAAACGAAATCTTACTGCAGATAGTCAAAAGTTTTGGCGCCGTTTGAATTATATGCTCAACGTAGAAGCTAGAAATGCTTTGGAGATTGCTGTAAATAATTGGCAGGATGTTGTTGACTTGTATTTCTCTGGCGCAGAAAATCTTGACTTGAGTCTCAAACTCATTTAACCGGTAGGATATGGCTAACTTTGGGATGGGTGCTAGTTATTAGGGGAGAGCAAACGGTATGGAATTACTTTAAATGTACTGAATGAATACGATATCTTTCACGGTAAGCAAGATGGAGGCCATTACACCCAAGAAGCTGCAATTATAAATTTATAAGAAACAGTTTCTTCCCTTTTTCGGTTGACTGTAAGGGTCCTATAGATTTGTTTTAGAGCTGGATATTTAGTGGTGTGCTGCCAGTTCTCATGGTGTCTGCTGTTGGATTACTGTGGTGGGCTGGGATGTATTCTGCAACCATTTCAGGGATGTGAGTTGTTTGTAACACATCTCTGCACTGTCACAACCTGTACACCCATGGGACCTGTTGGTTTTGCTTTCATTACAGTACTGCACCCAAGGGTAGGACTTCTTTCTCCCCTCATAACACTGATAAAGGTAGCTGGGGGGCCCATTAGGACTGGTATGAAAACTACTTCCTACCTCTAGTGTGGACACACTAAAATGCAGTGGCAAGCAGTCGGTGGCCCTCCATAGGTTGGACTGCAGCTCCCCATAAATCCTATTGAATATGTTGTCCCTGGTTGGTGGGAATTGCAGTCTAACAACATCTGGAAGGCCACAAATTGCCTACTCCCTTTGATCGGGAGCATGGATGCACTAAGTAAGTGTCATAATTCCCTTGGCTATATTTCTGAGGGTAGACTTTTTCTTGAGATGTAGTAGGAACCCTAGAGAACCAGGCTATTCCTGGTACTAGATTGAAATGAGTCCACATGTGTGGTTGCTTTGATGGACACTCCGTGCCAAGAACCAGTAAAAGAGAGTAGGATCCTCTTACTTCTAGTGGAACTTCTCTGTGGCATTTGGTGCCATGGATCAAGGTATCTTTGTGGGTTGCCTGGTTGTCATGGGTCTTTTATATTGGGTCAGTTCCTGGTGGCGTTATGGGGGACTTGTGTTCAATACCTTGGTTATTGGTGAATGGGATTGCTCAGGGATCACTTTTGCCCTCTGTGGTAGTGAACATATACATGAAACTGCAAGAAGTCATCTGGGTGATTGAGGTATGTTGCCACCAGCATTTTGATTGATGGACAGGCTATATTTTATTTGTTTCTTTGTCTGCATCATCGCTTCTTTAAGAACAACAAGAATTACATGTAAGCAGAGGCATTTACTAGGTCTTCAGTCCTACTTTGCATGCTTTAACCTATATTAACAAGTGAAGACCTAGAACATAGATGGTAGGTTTCAGGCTTTCCAAGAATAACGCGTGGTATCCATCACAATTTGACATGCTGGTGTGCTTGACTGCATCTAGGAGTGAAATCCTGTATTGACAGAGACATCCAACTCATTGCAAATATTACCTACACTTTGCAGATTATACCTACAATCTGCATTGCAGATTATTCACGGTAGGCCTGTGAGAACATTTGCCATAAGAGCCACTGGATTTATATAAAGGTCTTTCATAACCCAGAATAGCAATGTTGGCTGGGATTGCTTCAGTCTCGGCCTACGCTGCTGTAGAGAAAATTGTTGATGTTGAGTGGGATGGGAGCACCGGGGAGAGGTAGTTCAGATGTGGTCCCCGTAAAATAAGAAATGGTTGGTTACACAGTGTCCTGGCCTGACCATTTTGAGGCGTGAATGTTTCGCTAACTTTGGCAGCTGGGTTGGGCTGGGCAACCAATTGGAAAGGAATCAAAATTACAATATTTGAGGGTTTTAACCCTAATCAGCTCATGCTTCAGTTTGTTGGACAAGCAAGACGGGGCTGTTCTTGTTTGAAAACTAGGTATAGTAGAATCTGAGATTCTGTGGCAGTGTGTTCCTGTTCTGTGGCATTACAGCTAGTGGCCGGCTTCCATCTTCATCTCGATCTTTTTTTAAAATGCTGCTCTCCTTTCTTCTGGAATGTTCACCTTCCTATTGCTGCTATGTAATATTTCTATACCCTTTTCACCACTATTCTTTTTTTAAAAAGTGAGCCTGGGCCATGTGCAGATAATCCATTTTGTGTGAAGAGAGACCATGTAGCACCTTTTGAGACTAACTGAAATAAAGAAGTTCCTAGAAGTAGTCTTGGATTGGGTCCTGGATCTAGATATTATCCCTTGTATCAGTACCAACTGGAAAGAAAAAATAAAACTGAGAGCAGCTGAGGCACAGACCCCCACAAAGATAACACCCATCCATCTCTAAACACCCTAAATGGTTTGGGATGTGGATGGTTGCTGGACCGTCTCCTTTTACATCATTCTGTTCAGTCACTGAGGCTGTCATTTGATGCTCTTTTCTCAGCGTCTTCACTAGAGTTAGGATGGGTAGCCATTAAAGAGAGAGTCTTTTTCAGCTCTGACTGAACACCGTCCAGATGGAAACTCTGAGATGTCTTTTAGCTTTCAGACAAGGATCTCTTTTCTTGGCCATAAGGAGTTGGGATTACTCCCATTCTCACTCTTTCAAGCCCACCATATACCCTCCAAGGCCCAAAACAGGGATGAATACACCTGGAAGGGTCTTGACATCACTTCCAGTTTTGTGTTAATATATGGCCTGGTGTGGGGTCGAGTAGAACCCCCCCCCCCTCAAAATGACCCTTACATTACATTCTCTATTGCTGCCCACCCTTTTAAAAAAAATATCTTGATCATCTTTGGACAACTACTGTGCAAGCGGCGAGTCAGGGTGCTGCTGTGATTTATTCAATTTTGGTGTCTGTAGTTGGGTTATATGTGTTTATTGTAGGTCTTTAGATTTCACTAATACATTTTGCTTTGTGTTGGTTTGCTGCCCTGGGAGTTACGGTCACAATGGTTATCCTGTATTTTATTGCCTAATAATTCAGATATGCTCCATGGCTGTGCACTTTGCAGTCTTTGAATAAAATTGTGCCCAACGTGCCTTCTTCCCCCTTCTCCCTTTCTCTTCTCGTGCCATCGATGTCACAATCTTATGCATGCTTATTTAAAAATGACTGGGATTGCGGGGAGAAGGAAAACCTGAACCTTTTAGAAGCTGGTTAGTGTTGGATGGCGGCATTTAGGTGACTGTGGGTCGTGCATAAGTGAAAACGCAATTTGACAGATGCAACAACATCACCTCTTTTGGATTTTCTGCACCTCGTCCGGCGTTACTTCTTCTTGTGGAAATACAGTTTTGCACCTTAGCATCTTTGTGAGGAAACCAATTCTGCTTTAACTTTTGTGAGTTATGTTGAAATTATCCATACCTCTTTGGCTCTCTTGGCAGTTCTGGTACAACACTTTTCTATTCTAAGGTCGACTTTGTTCAGGAGACCCCCATGAAATTGTGTAATATAAGCACTGTTGAGTGTGAAGTCAGAGCAGTTTTTACTGTAGGAGGGACAGTGTGTATGTGAGAGAAAGAGAAAGAGAAAGAAAAATAGAGGGAACGTAACATAAATCAAATGAGAGCAGTTTGATTCTTCCTCTAGTCTGGACTCAATACAAAAGAAAAGCTTGGCATAGTGGACTGCAGATGGTTGGAAAGCGCAGGGCAAATGCGAACGTGAATGAGCTTGACTTTCCTCTTCTCATGTATTTAAACTCCAGCGTGAGATGACATGGGTCTAGTACAAAGCATAACTTGATGTGTTGGTCAAAAACGTGTAGCTTTGCTTCACAGTGCATGTTTTACTTTTCAGGTGCTCTTCCTTGGCAGGGCACCCATCTCTTTTGTATGGAGCTTGTTCACACCTTTCCACTGCCCATACCACATCTGGTGGTTTTCACCCGGGCTTACAACCTTGAAATTTGAGATTATATGTGTCTTGGACAGCTTCAGACTCAATGCAGATGGATCCTCCCCCTAAAAAGATAAACAGCGTGTTGGCGGTGAAATTTCAAGAATGTCAAAATAAGCATCGCTTGTGGTGCCTACACGGTTTGTCTGACACACATCTGCTTTCTTTTGCTTCTGGTAATACTGCGAATCTGTTCTGAGTGTCTTTTTCCAAAGATCCTGAATGTGATGGACATGCTTTGTTGTAAATCGCCTGAGTCCCAGTCCTGGGAGGAGAATGGGATGATGATGATGATGATGATGATGATGATGATGATGATGATGATAAGAAGCTTGATTTCTTCCCGTAATTAATCTTCGACCTACAATTTTATTAGCGGTGGAACCTAGGAAGAAAAGAACCTTTATATATTTATGTGCACATGTCCAGTGAAATCAGAGGTTTATTTATAGCTTTGTGGGATTTTTGGCATAGAATTTGTCTTCAAAGGCTTCTGGCCAAACATTTTCTAAAAACAATGTGGCTAGAAATTGTGTACACTCATCTGATGGATAGTTGTTGAATACTTATGATAAATGGATTCACAGATTTTATTTCAGCACGTTTCTAAAATGAGCTTGCTATTTAAATATTCTGATGTTCAACTCATCCCTCACCCTCTTATATTCTTCCTCAACAGACCCGTTTTTTCATAGTTTTAAACTATAAGGGTTTTTCCTCCATGGTTGTATCAGTAGGATCAGTGTTGACCCATCTTACGAATCTTATTAAAGGACTGGTGAAGCAAGACCAGCTTTTTAAAAACAGAAATAGGGTTCCCATATGGGGTAGAAGTAAGTGAGCTTTGATTTTCAAGTCTCAAATATCAAGAAGGCGGTGGGGAGGAGGTTTACTTGGGGTGGAAAAGAGAATGCTTTAAAAAGTCAGTAGTGGTGTTACTTGTTGTGAAGTTGACTTGGACCTAAGGCGACCCTATGATTGAGAAACTCCAAGAACCCGATCTTCAACCGTTTTGTTCGAGGACTGGGCAAACTCAGGGCTGTGGCTTTCTTGACTGAATCAATCTCAACCCACCTGTAGTATGGCCTCCCTCTTTTCCTACTGCCTCCCGCTTTACCAAGCACAGCATCTCCTGGGTCACAGCATCTCCTGATATGTCCAAGGTATGACACCCTCAGTTTCATAGAGTTGGGCCATCGAGTCCATCCAAATTCTGCCATGCAGGAAGACACCATCCAAGCCCTCCCTGTGACAGATGGCCATTCAGCTTCTGTTTAAAGACCTCCAAAGAAGGAGATCCAACACATTCTGAGGGAGCGTCTTTCACTGTCAAACAGCTCTTACTGTCAGGAAGTTCTTTCTAATGTTTAGGTGGAATCTCTTTTCCTATAGTTTGCTGTAGTTCACCTTCACATCTAGGAAGAGTTCCGGCTTGATTCCCTCCAGGGCCCATTCAGTTGTCTCTATTGAAGACGACTGCTCCATAACCAATGTTAGCTCCATTGATTATACCCCAAGACTTGCTGATTTTGCTCTGTTCTCATTTGCAACATTAGTCTCAATGAAATTTGAAAAGGGGGATACAGACCTGACAAATGAATAAATCATTCCAGGAAAGCACATCTTAATAGGGAAATGTATGCTTCCCTTGTTGTGAAGAGCAAGTGGGATTGCTGGAAGGAACATCCTCACCTATACTCACTGCAAAATTAGACAGTGACGCTCACAGAAGTATGCAAGGTAACCTCTTTTTGGTACAAGTAGTTCTTCTTGCATGCTTTAAATGAAAAACTTTTCGGGTACAAGTATGATGAGGTGCCTTGAATAGGAAAAGAGATTCCACCTCAACATTAGGAGGACCTTTCTGAGAGTAAGAGCTGTTTGACAGTGGAAGACGCTCCCGCGGAGATTGTGGTGGAGTCTCCTTTGGAGGTCTTTAAACAGGGGCTGGATGGCCATCTGTCGGGGGTGCTTTGGTTGTGAGTTCCTGCATGGCAGAAGGGGGTTGGGGCTGGATGATCTTTGATATCTCTTCCAACTCTATGATTCAATGCATAATGCTGGGCTTCTCCAGTATTCTTCTCCAATAGCCACAGGTTGCGAGTTCCTGCATGGCAAGAGGGTGGGACTGGATGACCTTTGAAGTCTCTTCCAACTCTATGATTCTATGCATAATGTTGGGCTTGGATTCTTCTCCAGTAGCCACAGATCTAAACTGATGTGAATGCTCCTCAGTATGCCTCTGCATATGTGTGCCTATGTATTATTATTATTTTTTTAAAAGAATTTAATCCTGTAAAGTAAAGACCCTGCTTAATGATGGCCACACAGAGTCGTTCACACAACCTTTAACCTCTGAGTGTCGGCCCATGTGTGCCTCTTTCACGACAAACGGGCCCCGGGGAGTTGTGGCGTTTTCTGAGAACTCGACCTCGCGGTGCCCTGGAGGGGCCGCGGTGAAAAAGGGCCCTTTGTTGGGCGAGGGTTTTGCCCCTCCGGCTCCTGCCGCGGTCCAGCCTTCCTTCCACATATGGTAGGTGCTTGCATCTGGAAGGAGGAATTACTCCACCGGAGAGGAGGAGGAAAAGGGGGAATGAAGTCATCTGTTCCATTGGCTTGTAAAAACCAAAGTAATTAACAGACAATCAGCATTGATTGAGACAGCTGCAGACTCTGGGGAGCGATTGGCAACACACACACACAACACACACACCGCCTTTGCCGCACCGTTGTTCATGGCTCTTGGGACCCGGCCTTGGATTTGTGCCTGTTTCGTTGTCTGCATGGGGGGCTTCTGAACAACTGTGGGACCTCAGATCACTCTCGATACTTATACGCTCGGAGCATGAGGCTTCGTTTCAGTTTACAGGCATGCGCGTTTTACGCGGCATTTTTGCACGGACAGCTTGGGTCTAGAACAGGAAATTATTTTGGCCCAGAGAGCTCTCGCACATCCCTTGGATGTCAACAGCAGCGTCAACCGGTGCTAGAACGTGCTAAGAAGCGATGGAGGATTGTCCTGCAAGAAAAGTTAATGGGCTTTCGACCCATCTGGACCGAAAATCCTGCTCTGTGTCAGTTAGCACATCAGTAACCTTTTAGAAAGTGCATTTAATATGTACACCTGCTTCAAGGTAACATATTTTCATCGTCAACGATTCCCTTCATTGGTCACGGTTATAAACTCTTCTTTGTATGATCAGTCTATTTTAAGAGACTTGATGAAAGTGTTAGTTTGAGCCAGACTGATTCAAGAGCCTGGCTGTATTAAATCCATGTTGTTGTTTTAACTCTGACTGGCAGCAGCTATTCAATGTCTCAAGGAGAGATAAGGCTTGCAGTCAGGACCATCTGGTGTGCCATCTTGGTCAATGGGCCCTCACTGGCCTGTTAATGTTTATTTTTTAACCAGCTTGCATATTGTTAGTAGCTGGTGACTCCCTGCCAGTCCTTCTCTGTGGCCCGAGAAGCCTCCTTCTCTGTGATCTACATGAAATACATGCTCCTCGCCTCTTTGCTTGCTGGTGTCTTCTGCCAGGTGAGCTAATGGGATAGGAGTGTATCCCCATCTCCTCCTCTCTCCTGTTTCATTTCTGTTGTAGTTTAGGAGGAACAGAATTTCCTTCCTTTGCATCCAAGGAGGCCGGTGGAGGTAAGTTGGAGCAAGCCTTCCCTCCTGTGCCAGCTTGCATGGAGTTCCTGGTCTCCAGGGATGAAATGGCAATAGCATGTACATTTCTATACTGCTTATCAGTGAACTCAGCGCTCTCTTAGGGCGTTATCACACGGGGTCTAAAGCAGTCCCATCCCCGTCGCATCCCCGTCCCATTGCGCTTCCTTTTCCCCTGTGTTCACACGACGTTGCAGAGAAACCCCACCCATCCCCGTCGCATCCCCGTCCCATTGCGCTTCCTTTCCCCGTGTCTTCACACGACGTCGCACCCATCCCCGTCGCATCCCCGTCCCATTGCGGCATCACCCGGCATCATCCCCATTCTTTTGAATGCCGGGTTTCTTTGGGAATTACATTGCCGCGACTGGAATGATGCTGCTTTGGTAAGTTCACGGATTGAAAAAGAACCGCAATGCGACGGGGATGGGACTGCTTTAGGCCCCGTGTGATAACGTCCTAAGTGGTTTACAATGTGTAAGCCAATTGCCCCCAGCAAGCTGGGGACTCCTTTTACCGACCTACGAAAGGATGAGGCAGCCTAGGAGCCCTGGGATCGAACTCACAACCTTTGAGTCCGCAGCGCTGGCATTTAACCGCGGTGCCACCAGAGCTCCTTATAAATAGAATTCAAGGCTGGAATATGCCAACATGGTGTTGTGGTTAACATTCGGAATTAGTCCTGGGCACACCTTACTTGGTCATACAACACTCCGGGTGATGTTGGGGAACAACCCCTATTTCTTTGCCTATTCTACCCCACAGTGTAGTTGTGAGTATAACATTAAAGCAGAACCACACACATCGCCATGAGTTTTTTTGTAGGAAAGGTTGGCTGGATGAAGTGTGCTTGCAGCCTATTGAGAGGCCTGTTAAAGATGCGATCTAGATAGCTCAGTGATAAGAGCACTTACTTCCCATGCCGAAGGTTCAGGTTCAGTTTTCGGCTTCTCCCAGGACATGAATATGGCAGCTTCCAGAAAATCAGGGGAGGGAGCCACGTTTCTCTGCATTTTGCAGTGGCAAGTGGATGTCAGATCTAATTCACCATGAAATTCCAGCAGAAGCAGATGTCTTACATCAGATTTATAACGAAGGGCTAATCTGCACATAAGTGCATTATGTGAATTGCTGAGGATTTTCATACGTTCTCATTGAGGCTTCATTGTCTTCACTTCCCTGTGCAAATTTGCATCTATTTGCCCTCCCTTTGCCAAAAATGCGAATCTGTGCAAATTCATGTGAAGTGGATGTACAGATGTATGTTTGATAATGTGCATACTGGCACAATAGGTACAAACAGTGAATCCCTTTTCAGCAAAGTTTATGGAGTCCCCTCCTGCTAAAAAAAAAAAAAAAAGCCCAAATGTCTTTGAATTGTGTGTGGCTGGATTGCAGCCTATTCAATTGGAACAAGGAGTATTTTAATTGTGTAGATAAGCCTTTACCTTATCTGTAGCAACGTAGTTCAGTGGGCCCTTGGTATTCGCTGGGCTTTGGTTCCAGGACCCCCATGGATACCAAAATCCATTAAATATAATGCCGTAGCAAAATGGTGTCCCTCATATAAAATTGCATAATCAAGGTTTGTTTTTGGAAATTTATATATATTTTAAAAAACATTTTCAAGCCATGGATGGTTGAATCCATGGATAATAAATTTGTGGATATGGAGGGGTGATTGTATTTAATCTTTTTAATCAGTACATAAACGGCTATATGAAGGAAAGGAGGAAGATCAAGAAACAGAGAGAAAGAGAAAGAATGAAAGAAAGAAAGAAAGAAAGAAAGAGTTAGCCTTGTTAGCTTTCCAAGAACCTGCAGGTTGTTTAAAGAAGTGACAGAAGAATACATGTTCTCTATACCAGGAATACATTAATTTAGGTCTTAAAATATTTTTCACAAATATGTACCCATATTTTCAACCGATTATAGATTGCTAGTCTAGTTTTGATTCTGGATATAGGTACTTGAGCGTAAGTGCCATTGGAATCAGCAATGTTTTACGCCTCGGTATGCACACAAAATCAGGCTGCTCATCCATTCAAATCAATGCCAAATGTAAGGAAAAATGGCAGGTTTAGTTTTGTTGAATATAAAGGGGGGGGGGGGAGTAAAGCAACATGTCAATAGATTTTGATCAGGAATGCTATAACATATGGGGAAACTGCTATAAAAAGAAGGAAATCCTTAACAGTTGGACAAGCCAGTCTTGAAATTCATCCCAGAACCGGGAGAGAAAAAGAACATGCCCAGAACAGAACCCCCATTTGGCTAATTGCTAAGCAGAAGGCCTTTTAATATATATATATATTTGAACGAACAATCTGTTAAATAGCAGGATACCAAAATAGACACCCCCGCACCACTTTTTGGAATTATGCAAAAGAAAACAAGCTTCTGAGGAGGGTCGCAATTAATACAGAAAAATCCAAAAGGCAAATTTGGTCTCTTTCCAAAATCAAATGAAGTTTGTTTTATTTGCTCATATTTTTTTTTATAGTGGGAAGTGAGATCTGCAACAAACCGTTGCAATGAAGTGCCCACCAGACAGACCTGTCCTCTTCCAGGATATTCAGTTCATTCCCTTTCTACTCAGGGTTCCCATTCCAATATCTAGACTTCTCCACTCCAGAAGAAAGGAAGCAGAGAAATGACATGAAGCCTCTGAGCTTTCACTGGCATTCTCCCCACCATTCCAGATTTTGCTTTCCCATAATGTTTTTGTACATCTAGAGACCTAGTGGTTTTCCCACCTTCCTTTCATGCACACGTGGCATTGCTTTGGTCATACAAGGATTCCCCATCCATAGGATGACTTCCTTCTTTGTTGTTATGTATGTGCTTTCAAGTCAATTGTGACTTTTTGCAACCAGGAATCTGGTTCACAGGATTGCAATCTGTTCACAGGAGCTTTGCCATTGCCCTCCTATGACACTGAGAGAGTGTGACTTGACCAAGGCCACCCAATGGGTTTCCAGGGCTCCCTTTTTTTCACTTATTTTCATTTCCTTAAGGAAGCATCTTAGTTAGCTGTAGGATGGGTGAGTTGCTCGACTGTATGTCCTCAAGCAGAGGAAACAACCCATCTCGGAAACCTCAAACAAGCCCTGCTCTCTTCTGGAAATATCCCTCCTTGGGTTCATCAGTTTGGGAGTATTTTGTTTTCTATTGTCTTTTTGCCATGGAAAGTTATTAGAGGAGATGGGCCCAGCCTTTCACTCGTATCTTGCCTCACAAGTGAGTTGTTTTTCTCACTTCTCATGAACATCAGATTTATTCGCAATGAAAGGAAATCGATTCGAAGTAAAGAAAAATCTAGAGGCAAATCCTCCCCGAAGGTACATAACATAACTTCTATTGACTTGGCGGGATGCGGAGCACATCCTTGAATTTAGTGCTTAAATACAGTGAAGGGAGAGATGAAGAAAGCATTGTTGGGTGGTTCAGAAACAGGTTGCAGCAGAACTTGTCTCATGCCACTCGATCTGCTTAAAAAGTTAACCTATTGGGTCCAAATGGAAGATCTGATCTGGCAGCCGGTGAGTATGTCATTCCAAAGCAAGACTTCCTAGACTCCCTTTTTAGTAAATAAAACAAGCAAATGTGGGCTGAGGTGTGTGTGTGTGTGTGTGAGTTAATCAGATTGTTCAGTCATCCGCCACCTGCTAATACTTCCATGCTCTTATGAATTAAGAAATATATCAATTCGTCGCTTGCTTGGGAAGCCCTTGTATGGTTTTGTGGTTTTGGATCCTTGTGTACTGGCTGTTGTTTGGCCATACATAGAACAAATGGATATCATGAAGGAGTTCTGCGGTCCATGCCCCAGCGATCGTCTTACTTCTCGGCTCTTCTGGCTCACTTCGAGTCCCTTGTGTGTCTCAGTAGACAGTGCTGGTCAAAACATGGGACTAACTTAGTATAAGGCAGCAGTCCTATCCATCAAGTCACTTGTGTCAGTTTTGCACTTCAACTCCCACAGTTCCTTATCGCTAGTTATGCATGAAGGGAGTTGCATGCCACAGTCCCCAGGGGACCCAATCTCTCCTACAGAAGACGGAGGGATTTACTCCTTGGTGTAAGAGGGTGTAGGACTGCATCCTTCATTTTGTACAAGAAAGAGGGCAACATGTGCAGGATATTTGCTTCCAGGACTTCCAAATGAAATCAAACATCAGAACTCAAACAGCAAAAATTTACAAGAACCCTGAATGGTCCTTTCATGAAAATGGTGGTGCCCGCTAGCAACAACAGCACACATTGGGTTTGTTGTGTATTCCTATAACATGCACAGAAATTATTCTGTAATGCTCTAGATGAGCCTTCCATAACCTGATGGCCTTCCAGATGTTTTAGCTTCCAGTTCCTTTTCTTGCCCGAGTCAGTGTTTGTAGTTGTAGTCCAGAGGGAGGGCTTCAAGGTGCTACAGATTGTCTTACATAAAATAAAATAAAATAAAATAAAAATCTCCACACATTTGGAGTGCATAAATCCTTCTCTTAAAAACCATTGTATCCTTTATTTTCACAAAACAAATCTCCCCTCAAAACAAAATAGTCCTCCCCACCCCCAAAATATACATTTTATCTGAGTGTTTCATACAATTTTTTTTTTCCTGTTGGAAAAATAGAAAGCTGTCAGGAGGACTCTTCCTCCTTCCTTTCTCTGTTTTCCCCCCTTGGGTCTTCATATCCGTAGCAGCTGTATATATACATACGACTTGTGAAGAATGTTAAACAGAAGTGTTCTGGAGCTCAAGTTGGTCTAGAAGTGGCTCAAAATTAACTTGGAAGATGAAGGCCAAATGCGTTCTTTTCTAGTAGAGCCAATCTACTAACTAGGTTGCTCTCTGTGTCCCCATTTCAGTGTTCAACAATAGTGTGGCAAAAGCTAGAAGAGGGAGACTAGTCGAACTACATAACTGACATCTTCTAGCCCAAGAGGCTTATGGATTTACTTTTGATGTAGACTTCATTGAAGTTGTTCTTCAGTAAGAGAAAACAGACACGTCCTTTTTGATGAGCTGGAAACAAGACATGGCCAAGGGGACGGCCGCTCTCAAGGGAACAAGCGTTTGTACATTGAAAAGCTGAGAGACATAAAGCCGCTTCTCTTACTGAAGGTTGACTCCTGAACCTGAAAATCTCCAAAAGTAAAACGACAAACCAAAAACAACCCCACAATACAGCAGTGGAGCTCAGTTGTTCATAATGTCAGTGGCCGTGTGAAAAAAAGGAGGAAAATAATTCCAGTTCCAATCTGGATTTGTGTTTTATGAAGTGGCTAGTTTATTTTTCTAGTCTTGAACAAGGAATTGCCTGAGAAGTGGTTTATGGGGGTCTGTATTCACATGGAGCTTTTTGGAAATGCTCTGTGTGACCAATTGAGGCTGTCGCACTTTGGCCATATCGTGAGGAGACATGGTTCATTAGAAAAGAAAATGTTTGGTAAAGTGGAAGGCAGTAAGAAAAAAGGAAGATTATATTCCAGATGGAAAAACTCCATCAAGGAAGCCATGGGTGGTTTGACTCCGCAAGACCTGAGCTGTGGAGGACTGGAGGACTTGGAGATCTATCATTCATGGGGTGGCCATAAGTCAAAGTCAAGTTGATGGCATTTAACAACAAACAACAAATTTTATGTGAGCAATGGCCGATAAAATACATTTGAATTTAATAATGGTTGTGCTTTGATATTGAGGTCCATGTACTATCATGATCAGGTTCATGCGAATTTACTTTTGAAAAGAACCTATGTGTAGTTACAATTATTTTCTTTCTTTTCGTTGACAGAGGGAGCTTGATGCCACAGCGACAGTCTTGGCTAACCGACAAGATGAAAGTGAACAATCAAGAAAGAAACTTATTGAACAAAGCCGCGAGTTCAAGAAGAACACACCAGAGGTGAGCAGTCTTGTGAATTTTATGTCTCAGATTTTCTAGCCTAGCAACAGGCATGCTGGAGTTTTTACTGCAATAAATCCAAGGGTCCTGTTCTTTACGATTGTACCTTGGACTCATAACTTGCCAGTGGGGAGTACAGTGGTCCCTTCCCATCCATAGGGGTTCGGTTCTGGTCCCTCCCCATGGATGGAAAAAATGTGGATGCTCAAGCCTCATATTATCCAGTGCTTGTTGATGTGTGCAAGATCCTCCATTGGATAATAAGGAGTGTGACGATCCACAGATGATCCAATCTGGTGTATATCACCCACTGTATATCACTTTTAAGTTATAGAGTTGGCTGTCTTCACTTCAGTCTAAATTGTAGCACTGGATTTACTCAAATTTTCCAGTTTCATATTTTTTCACAAAACCTATTCCATTTTGGACAGTGTATAATTTTATAAAATTACATCGTCAACATAATAAAAAGCATGGCAAGCCTGCTCAAATGGGCATTCTTTTAATTTTTTTTTTTGCATATCTAATAGACTTTACAAAATATTATCATTATTAGATCACATACTCCCCCCCCCCAGCATTCTTTTAATGAACATTTTCAGATTACATTAGCTAAGAAATATCTGTACATCTAATGCATAGACTTTAAGTTTTGCTGACGTGGCTTTGTTAACCACAGTGGTGACATCCTTCATTCTTTTCTCATAACATTTAAGTAATGTTGCAAGGGAAGTGCATTTTCCTGAGCTGTCACATATTAAAATACTTAAAAGGATTCCATAAAATCATTTTAATTAAAGTTTTGAATTAATTTGAAAGAAATGTTTAGCTGCATTTAAGTGTGCTTTATTTTCTCTTTCTTAAACACAGTAATCTAAATTGATTTGCTTTATTTTTTCTTTATTTTTTTGTGTGTGAGTGTTTTAGAGGATGTAACCATTAACCTTGCAACTTTTTTAGTTTTGTTTCCCATGTATTGGTTAAATAAACAGTCCTCTCCTACTTGTTACACTTCAGACAAGTTGAACTATAGCTGCAGATCTGAAGGGCACCATGCATGAAAAGATGCATATCCCAATCAGGTTTGGACATCAGCTTGCTTTCTGCCTCCATTTGAAGTTATGCACTTCACCTGTGCTGCTGTTGAAACCAGTCCTGAATCCAGTACTTGATGTTTCACTAAGGATGTGCAGAATAGTTGGCTATATGAATCACAAGTCATCTGTCGGCGCCATGCCATTTTGCAACAGGAATCCTACCAAAGTGCCGTTTGCTAAGCTCCTGTGACCAATTTGAAATGTGAGAGAGCAACAGCATGGTAAAATTACCTCATTGCATTATCTTATGCATTATCTTGATTGCACGAGGTAGGATTACAATCTTCATGGCTGGAAGCTACAGTTGATAGGCTTTTCCTTGTGGAGGTGTTGCGCTTAAACACAGTCAACAAGTTCAGATTGAGAATGGCTTCGCCACGGTGTGTACATGAGCTGCGCAGATGTGAGCATGCAGCCTGTCTATCCTCCTGTTTTTTTTCCCTCTTACATTTTAACAGTATACCTTTCAGAATGAAGAAACTGCAGTTCTGTGGCAGAACATGGCTTTTCTTAGAAGGTTCCCGGTTCCATATTTCTCTTTAAAAGAATCACAGTTAGTGGGGCCAGAAATACTCTTACCTGAATCAGAGCGGCTAGCCTTGTCAGTCTTTGGCTGGATAAACCAGCGTGTGGATCAGGCTTATTTTCAGAAATCTGTTCACCTATCAGAGTTTTCAACATACAATCCAGAATCTGATGAAGATTCTGGAAATGCTTCCGAAGACGACTTCTGCTTGCTTTGTGAATTGTGGTCCGTAAGTCCCCTTGTTTGGCTATCTTGGTTTTGAGCAGCAGGTACTTGGAAGTTGTTGGAGGTGTGAGAGCGAATCTTTTGTCTTTCCAACAGCATGGAGGAAAGAAGATTTGTGGATGATGGCTTTGGGGATCAGGGAGGAAAGTACAGTGCACCCGTCTTCAACCTGGGCTCCTCTGGGTTTTTGTCCTACAGTTTCCTTCAGCCCTGTCTACTGATCAGGATAATGGGATTTTTGCCCGAAGCATCTGAATGGACCCAGATTGGGAAACTTTGTAATAGGACGTTTGGTATTGGGAACAGGGAGCTGATAAAAGATTGTCCTCTGACTCAAGGATCGTAGCAAACCCATGCCAACTGCTTTGATAACATTGCTCTCCTGATCCCCTTCTGGGCTAAATAATCTGATTTTATCCAAGTCATTTGTGTTGGAGGTTTGAGTGAATGAAGGACACACACAGATCCACTTTAAACAAGGTTAGTTTTCTAACTCTTTTGGCAAATCTGGACTTTGTTCTCTTTAGCACAGCAGTCATAGACAGCAAGAATGGAAGCAAAAACCCTGTGTAGCATCTGAGGAAAAAAATAAAAATAAACAACAATGAATGTGATCCTGGTGGTTCTTAGTTATTTTGGCTCTTTTGGGATGGCTTTGGTGGTCTTTTGGGATCACCAGCCTCTGACTTTAAACTCCATAAACCTCTTACATTGCATAAAACTTTTGTTCAGCAATGTCAAAGTATTTAGTGTGTCCACATGCACTTTTCGGACACGTATGAGCGTGTGCACAGTTGTGAGTCTTTTGCATCCCTCTGGTCCATGGTTCTTTGAATGGTTTGGCTGTTAAGATTTGGAAAGGCCCAAACAATGAGCTTGTATATGTACGTACCTCTGAGTATGTGTCGGTGTGTGTGAAGCTATCTGTAGTTATGCATCAGCTCTTGAAAAGTTGAGCTATGTGCTTTTACTGTGTGCATTTCCCTTAAGACCTAGACTTCAAAGTGGGATCAGGTGAATAGAGAGTCTAAACAGTGGCCCTGTGCTTGATGTTTGTAGTCACTTCATCCAAAGACGGAGGATGTGACGCTGGCGCATCCAGAGTCACAGGGCCATCTTGTGCTCTCTCGGGTGATTACAAGATTGGGAACAACTCTTATCACCATACCAAGGAAGAAACTAAGAGAAAGATGGAAAGATTCACAAGACCCATTGTAACAGCTGCAAGGAACTTCAGTATTCCAGTTTGAGCATGACACTCATTTAAAACCCCGTTTATCTATTTGGCGACCTACAGAGACAAATAACATTTGTTTAATACATGTTCATCTTGTTCCTGTGCAGATGCTTTTTTGTAATACACAACTTTTCCAACAATAAAACCACAGTATAGAAAATTAATGAAAGACTGCAAAGCCCTGTAAAAACAGAAGTGCCCATGACATTCCATTGATGTGAGCGCTAAAGTGATTTTTCTTTTTTAAAAAAACAACAACAACCATCAATCGAACATTGATCAAGTTCTTCTGATAAGGCGTATGGGAGCCAGTGTGATAGAACTGCACTGTAAAAGCATTAGCTTTTATTTGAATGAAATATTTTAGTAATGAGCAGGCTTGGTCCTGTTAATTACTGAAACAAATTGACTGTGACAATAAAACAACAAAACCAGCTTTTTTGGGGAGGGGGGAGTTGTCATAATGTCTAATAAAGGAAGATAGTAATCTGCCTTATACAGTTTCAGAGCCCTGGCCTTTCTAGCTCATTATTGTCTCCTTTGCCTGGCAGTGACTCTCCAGTCCTTCCTAGTTCTTTCTTGAGATTCTGAGGATTAAATTTGGGACCTTCGGCATGCAAATGTCATATTTACTACTATCAAACCAGGGATCAAGGGGACGCTGTTGTATTGTTGTGTGCTTTTAAGTCTTTTCTGATTTACGGTGTCCCAAGGCAGCCTGGCGTAGTGGTTTGAGTGTTGGACTATGACTCTGGAGACCAGGGTTCGATTCCCAGCTCAGCCGTGAAACACACGGAGTGACTTTGGGTGAGTCCCATTCTCTCAGTCTCAGGGGAAGGCAACGGCAAACCTCCTCTGAACAAAGCTTGCCAAGAAAACCCCTTAGGGTCTCTATAGGTCAGAAAGGCACACAACAACAACAAGAAAGGCCATGGTGTTTCCTTGCAAGATTTGTTCAGAAGAGGTTTGCTTTCCTCTGAGGCTGAGAGTGACCTGCTCAGGGTCACCCACTGGGTTTCCATGGCAGGGCAAAGATTTGATCCCTGGTTTCCCAGAGTCCCAGTCCAACATTCAGACAAGCACACAACGCTAGTTTCTCAAAGGGGATAATCATGAAAAATATAACAATTTTATAAATTGTGAACCGGAAAGCGTGCTCTACTCTTTAGCTTTTATTTATCTGGGCACTGCTAGGTAGTCTGTTACCAATATTCAACTGTTCAGTTGACTGGCATCCCAACCATAGAATGAGCAGTTAAAAACCTTTCAAAAACATTAGCAGTGTCTAGGTCAAAGGCGTAGCTAAAATGGGGGGGGGGGGGAATCTTTCATACCCAGTTGCTGTTGTGCCTTCAAGTCATTTCTGACTTATGGAGAGCCTGAGACAAATTTATCACGGGGTTTTCTTGGCAGCTTTCTTGAAAGGGGGTTTGCCATTGCCATCCTTGAAGTTGAAAGAATGTGACTTGCTTGAGGAAGGATGTTTTCTCCAGGCATGCTTCATCTGGCACCACCACTGAGAAGGCTCTCTTCAGGCTTGCTAGCTGCAGTTCTGAAGGGTCTCCAAGTCTAATGTAAAAACCTCAGAAAGTCTTTGAAAGGACCAGATTGTTCTTATGTGATTCTAGATTGAACCAGGGGATCGATAGGTACAGTAGTCTACCCTTATCTACACTTTTATTTTCCATGGTTTCAGATACCTACACTCAGCCATTGTCCGAAAATATAATTTCATCCCCCACTTATCCTTGTCTTTGCTCTCTACAGTTTCAGTTACCCGCAGTCAATCATGGTCCAAAAACACTCCAGGTATTACATTTCATTTCAGTTCATTTATTACAGCAAATAGGCAGCATAACTATCTGGTTTCAGGCATCCACTGGGGATCTTGGAATATATCCCCGAAAGATAAGGGGTGACTACTGTAATGAAGGTGTTATTGGGCCAAAATGTCATGGCCCCTCCAGCCGTCCCAGTCACATCTTGATGTCTCCATGTGGGAAACAGCAATTTAATTACCGAAAATGCTCATCCCTCTTAGCTACAGGAGGACCAGTCATTAAAAATGTTCATCTTGAAAAGAATGATGTGACAAAGATAGTCTTAGCAGCAGTTTTTGTCTTGAAGCTACTCCATACACTATACAAAACTATCGTTGTGCCTCGCAATCCCAGTTTGTCTGCATGTTCCCAGTGGTGGGGGTAAGGCAGTGCCAATGCTTTGAGGCTTTTTAGTCCCGGTGGGCAGCCAGTATCTTGGGACCATTTTCCTTTCCCTCCCGCCAACCCCAGCCCATGGCAGGGTCTTGCTCCAGGTTAGCGGCTAAGCGTCTCTTGGCTCCCAGTTTCCTTTATGCTGCTGCCCAAGATGCCCAAAGAGCCTTCTCCAAAACCTCTTGCAAGTAAATTGGCATTTAGAAGAGCCCCGAAGCAGAGCCCGACTCTGCTCAACTGTCAGTGGCAGTTACGGCACTGAGATGGCTGCCGGGAAGTTTGGGAGATGAAAATGGAAAGGCTGGATTAGGCGAATTCTCTTTGCCGCACTCTTAGGAACCTTTGTCATGTTCCCAGCTGCAAGAAGAGATGAGGAGTCCATGGGGCACTGCTGGCCGACCGCCTCCGAGACTTGACATTGGGACCAGCTGCATTAGCAACAGGGACAGACCATCTGTTAGGAGAAAGCTCTTTCTGGAGAAAGACAACACACTTCCTTTAAGTGGCCACTGATTTCGATGTTTTGGCCTTGTTTGAAGGCAGACCCATTCAGAGCACTGTAAGCAAACCTTGTTGGCACAGAAGCCAGAAAATTCAGAGATTTCATCAGCGTATCCTCCTTCCCCTGGAGGTCTGATTGCCTTATCTTGCAAAGCATCTAATGCGGGATATATCTGTTCTAGGGGTAATGTTTCATAGTGTGGGGAGCAGGTGCCAGAGGCCACGTCTCTCAACAACTTGAAGCAGAAGCTTGGTAGCGGTTGCTACCAAAACTCTGTCTGAGCTCAATTGACCTTGTCAGAAGGCACTTTCAGTCGCTTGGCACCCTGGTTTCTGTCAGTGTTTTTGGCAACTTACGCCTGAGCTGCATGTTCAGGTTGTTACTTCATTATGCATTTGGAATATTTAAACCAGTCTCTTGTAAAATGTCTCACATGTGCGCTGCCTTAGCTGATGGCAAATCCATTTCACTTCCCATTTTGTGATGTGATCATTTGGATTTCTTGGGGGCCCTGTGTGATGTTTCCAAAATGTCCTTCTCATTTCTGTAATAACATGTCTCATATATATATATATATATATATATATATATTACAAATCAGGACCTCAGAGCACCTGGAGGGTTCCAGTTGATTTTCCTTGTGTGTCCATCTATGATGAATGGAGGTGGATGAAACATCTCAGGATCAGGACTGGCGTAATGGTACAAATGTGCTCCATCCCTTGTTGACTGTGAACATACATATGCAGTGCCCTTTGGTTTTTAATGATCTTTGCTTAGGAAAAGCTGTGGTCACATATAAACTGGATGGTAATGTTGATGGAAGTGATCCAAAGCTCACTTTTGGAACCTAGGTCCCAAACTTTATGATAACGTTTATCATGATGGCCATCTGTCGGAGGTGCTTGGATTCTGTGTTTCTGCATGGCAGACGGGTTGGACCGGATGGCCCTTGGGGTCCCTTCCAACTCCATGATTCTATATATTAATATGAGACACATACACCAATTTACCAAGGAGTGTGAAAACCCTTGGCCATTCCTGATATTTCAACCTGAAGCCACATCTGCATTGCTGATATAATCAGGTTGACACCACTTTAATCGCCATGGCCCAATGCTATGGAATTCTAGGATTCGTAATTTTGTGAGATGTTTAGCCGTCTCTGTCAGAGTGCTCTGGTGGCACAACAAACTACATATCCCAGGATACCATAGCATTGAGCCATGGCCGTTAAAGTAATGTCAACCTGGATTATTGCTGCAGAGATAAATGCTGTCTTTGGACTGGCAGAATACCGGTGTGCCTTTGGCCTTTGAGTGAAGCTGGTCATACAGCCATATCCTTTGTGAGTTCTCTTCTAAATTTCTGCCATGAAAAAGCAATTAGGTTATTGCCATGAACTTTGTTGCGTTGTTACAGAACAAACCTTTAGGGAGCAAATAAGGAGCCAGTGCTTGGATGGTGATGGTGGTGGTTGTGAGTTAACCTTGCTGTGAGAGTTTGAGTACAAGGAACAAAAGGTAATATTTCTGGACAAGGCCTTCTCTCAGACTGTACATTAAGTTCGGTTACATAATGGTGATATCATGTGTTTGAATTTTCTGCAGTTAGTCACTTTAATATAATAGTTAATTACAAGGTGATCTGGCCATTTCAGGATTAAGGCTGCCTGAAATGTATACTGTGTTAAAATCTGGGGGGAAAAGAGCTTTAATTAAAAACAGCCATTTTGTTTTGCCAGCTGTGCGACTTCTTAGAAGTCCTGTAGATCTGCATCTAAGCGTTGCTTATTAATTTTGAAAATGTGGTTAATCTTGATAATTTAGAATCTCTGCAGTCCTTCCGCGGAACTGAAATCGGCCACAGAGATGGCAGTCGAAATGCTTCGTTACAAATGGCCGTAAGGTGCCTTGTTCTGTTTGCCAAGGAAAACGTCTCAAGTGAGAATCTAGAGAGTTAATCTGGACCAAAAAAACCCGAAAGCCTTCAAATAAATTAATAAATCTTCAAGCCTAGAACTGGTGATATCAAAGGTGGAAACTAAGTTGGCTCCTGCCCAGTTCAGTACTTTAGATTCAAAGCAGATCTACAGCCCTCTATATCCATGGATTTTTTTTATCCATGGATTCAAGCATCCATGACTTGAAAATATTTTAAAAATATATACATTCCAAAAAGCAAACTCTGATTTTGCCATTTTGTATAAGGGACACCATTTTACTATGCCACTGTATTTAATGGGACACGAGCATCCTGGAACCAAACCCCAGCAGATACCAAGGGTCCACTGCATGTTGAATTGCTGCTGTTCTGTCCTGCCTTTTTCCTAGATCGGGACTCAGTGACAAACAGAAATGAAGAGATTGGTTTTGAAATACTCATCCATCACTGCATACGTTCTGGATGTAGCATTCAGATGTGTGACTCTTTGGTCTGGCAAATCCCAAATGCTGCCCTCGGGGGGGAGGGGGGGAACCTGAGTGCAATAAGGGGGAAAATGTTTTGTGGCACCTTTAAAAACTAGCAAATGTATTATAGCATGAGCTGTTTGTGAACTAAGCTCAAGCTGTAATAAATGTGTTAGCATTGAAGGTGCTGTAGGACTCTTTGTTTGCAACAAACTCAACCTGACTCCTGGAAATTGCACTGTGAGTCAAAGGATCCTATGAGTTCCCAAAGACCTACCCCCAGGGAAGCTAATCCTGTCTGTCGGTGTGAGTGTCTGCTCTCAGGAGCCTTTTGTTCGGCTGTCTCTTGGGGTAGGTAATTCCGGCTGACTTTTTGCATGGAAGGTGAGTTGAATGAGACAGTTGCATCTGTGCCTGGAACATGGCAGAATTTCTGCCCCACAGAGTAAGCTGTCTGTTGGGGCTCTCCCTGAATCACTGCTTTGAGTCTGCCATCTTCAAAGACAAGTAATAGGTATTGTGTGTGTATGTTGTGTACCTCCAAGTTGTTTCCGACTTATGGCGGCCCTCCGGCGAACCTATCATAGGGTTTTCTTGGCAAGATTTGTTCAAAGGAGGTTTGCCATTACCTTCCCTTGATGCCCAAGGTCGCTCAGTGGGTTTCATAGTCAAGCTTGGAATCAAACCCTGGTCTCCAGAGTCATAGCCCAACACTCAAACCACTACCCATGCTGATACAGTTGACCCTCCACATTTGTGGTTTTGACTTTTGCGGATTTGATTATTTACAGTTTTGATTAAGAGGTTCTCTCTAGGAATCTCTAAAGTCCTTCAGCGCAATGTTCCTGGAAGTTGACCATAGAGTTGTGCTGGAAAACCAAGAAGTTCCTAGAGAAAACACTTCTCTAGGCATTTGAAGGCCCTCCAGCATGATTCTATGATCAATGTCTGATCAGATGTTGACCACAGAGTTGCACTGGAGGACCTGGAGATTCCTGGAGAGGTCTTCTCTCAGGTAAAAAGAATAGGGTTTCTTTATTTGTGATTCCCCCCCCCCCACATTCACAGGGGTCCTTCATCCCTAACCCAAGCGAATGTGGATATGCCAAATAATTTCAGCCATAGAAGTGTACAGTGTCTCCATGCGGAAATCAGTGGAGGTTTGGCAATCTATGTGTCCAGAATCACTTTTAGAAGTATGACCTCAGTAATGTTCCCCTATTGACATTATCTGCCGTCAGATCAGTGTTTCCCAAACTTTGGTCCCCCAGATGTTCTGAACTTCAACTTCTAGAATTCTTTTTTTGGCCCAACTGTCTAGGACTTCTGAGAGTTGAAGACCAAAATACCAGGAGGATCAAAGTTTGGGAACCACTGTGTCAGATCCTTCTCTTAAAATCAGTTGACCCTAGCACTGTAATTGTAAATTCCAATGTGCCACAGATCCAAATGTGAGCGTTTTCCTACCAACACAGAAGCCGGGGAGATCTTGTGATCATCCAGGGTTGGTTGCTGTAGATCAGTGATGCCCAAACTTTGGTCTTCCAGATTTCAGCTCCTAGAATTCCTAACAGTTGGCCAAGCTGGCTGGGGTTTCTGGGAGTTGAAGTCCAAAATACCTGGAAGACCAAAGTTTGGGCACCACTGCCGTCGATAGTGTCTGGAAGGGTCATGGTGGAGCACCTTCTGCTTCCCTCTCTGAGTACTTTAATGTTGCCTGGAGAGGCCTAAATCATTCATTCCAACATCCACAGCCTTGAAAATGTAATAGCTGGTGGCTAAAATGTGGTGATAGCTCTGGCCTGAAAATGTGAAAGTGACCGGATGGCCTTTGAATGTTCAGGTGGCATCTGTTTTCATGGGGCTGGTGGCCATATCCAACATACAGGGGAGCTTGTGAGCATAACCAGGCATAGGCATAGGTGCATTTGGAGCATAAACAGCTTCTAACTGGGCTGGAAAAAGAGAATTTTGCAAGTTGACAGGAAAAGTAATAAATGAGCTTTCAAACAGAGCACCTTAACACTTACAAAATGGTGATGGCCCCCCACTGACCCCCAGGTTCTCTCCGAAGTAAATGGAAATTTTGAACCACGGGGAAGTTTTTCTCCCGGAAAGCGTATGATCTCACTCTCTTTGCCTTAAAACTGCCTAAGAGGCATCTGGATAATTTACATGATAGGTTTTTTTAAAAAAACAACAACAACGTATTTTTGCATTTTGAGTTCTTCCTAAAATATTTTTTGGGCCATGGCAGTACTGCACTTTATTTCAATCGCTGTATTTATTTAATTAGACTAAACCCCCAGTTGATTGATAGCCTTAATGGACTTTTCCTGCCCTGAATCAAAATACAACATTTGAGAAAAATATAAAAAAGGTGAATCATGGATGTGGTTGATGTTTGGCTTTTTTCCTGCAATATGGAGATGAAATTAGCTATAGCGCTTGGAAATGTACCATTGATAAATGATAGCTGGCGTAGTGGTTTGAGCATTGGAACTGGACTCTGGAGACCAGAGTTCAAATCCAGGCTCAGCCATGTAAACTCACTGGGTGACCTTGGACAAGTCACATACTCTCAGCCTCAGAGGATGCCAATGGCAAACCCCCTCTGAAGGAACTTACCAAAAAAAAAACACACCCAAAACCCCATGAATAGGGTTGCCTTAAGGTTGCCGTAAGTCGGAAACGACCTGAAGGCACACAACAACAACAAATATGTTTTTAAGCTTTCATATTCACTGGAAAAGGGGAGAAAGGCTATGATTCTCTTTAAGGCAGTTTTTGCTTTATAGCAGTGATCTGGGACTTAACCTGCTGTATTAGCAAGGTATGCCAGCACTATACTATACTGTACTGTACTATACCATACGAATATAGTAAGTACACTGGTATAATACAGTATATATACTATGCATACTGTACTAGTATTTGTGTATGTCTATGTGTATATGTATGGGATGCTATATATGCAATAAAAGACATGAGCCAATGCGGCACAGCGGTTTGAATGCTAGACTAGGATTCTGAGAGACCAGACCAATCTCTGCTCAGTCCTGGCGATCAACTGGGCAACTTTGGGTAAATTACACTCTCTCAGCCTCAGGTGCTGGCAAACATCCTCTGAACAAATCCTGCCAACAAAACAACAACAAGGTGTACACACAATTCAAACTCCCAAATATATGTCCTTTGACACCTTGGGGCCAAGCGTTTTCTAATTTGGCATATCCCCCTAGTATTAATGACAGCGTAAATACTCAAATAAAGTACATTTAATATATGCTTCAGTTTTAACATTACTAAAACGTATACAGTGTTTGAAGTCCAGGGTCGCCCAGAGAGTGTGTGTATGTACATATACATATACATATACATATACATATACATATACATATACATACTCTGGGCTCCTTGGATTAATTCTGTGTAGGGGCAATCTTGGACATTGCTCCCCTTGCTTCTATGTTTGATAAGATTGCCTTAAAGCAGCTAACAAGCAATAGCAACAGCATTTTCATTTCTATACTGCTTCATAGTGGACTCAGCACTCTCTATGCTAACAACAATCATCAAATGGTAAACCAAAGATCAACCACGAAATGGTTCAGACGTTTTCCCTCTCCTCTCATCTGACCCACGGAAACAGATAAAGGGCTACGTCTCCCCGCTTGCTGTAAACTCAAGATGCCCAGAAGTTATTTGGGAGAAGAACAGCCACGTGGTATGAAACTTGTACCCTTCTCTGCCTGGGTTTCTTTCCAATGATGGAGCTTCCTGTTAGTCCACCGAGGAACTATGCAAATGCTATCTGCACACGGTCACTCACAAATGTGTTGCCATTCTAGCAGAACAATTTAACATTTGGTTTATTGGAGGCTAAGGTGGACTATGTGCTAGTGTTCAGGAAGAATTAATCTGAAGCCCAGTTTTAAAATTAGGCTCTTAAATTGTGCCTCTCTCCGTAGTGAAATACTAGGCGAGTGAGCAGGGCTTTCCAAAGAGGAATAAATTTCCACGGGAAACAAAAGCTTTTATCCATCACCAGCTCTTGGATACTAATTAATGCAGAGGGAAGGGGAGAAATTACAGCCTTATTGGAAGCAGCCATCATTTAAAGGAGCGAATGTGGCGAAAATGAACAGAATGCAAGGAGAATATGAATGAAGGTACATAAGCAGGTTATAATAAGTGTTTAAGATAAGACAGATCTGATTAATTTCTTTGGATAGTAGATATACAAGATCTGAGAAGTGAACCCCTAGACCTTCCAACATGTCATGAAACTCATTTAGAAAGTGTGTGTGTGTGTGTGTGGAGTATATTGAGTATACATAAAAGTATATAGACTTTAGAGACCATTCATCACATACAATAATGGCTTCTGGCTGGAGGAAGCCTGCCGTTCCTCTTGATAAATCGAAATGTAACAGTGGTTCCTTCGGCTTGAGATAAACTGTGGCTTACAAGTTAAGGAGAAGATGCCTACTTGGTATGAAGTCTTGGGTCAAATTAAAAGTAACTTCTCTGGCATTAGAATTCACCCGTGATCTTCAGATTGGGAGAAGAGGGAAAATTATGCCTCCTGTGTTTCTACAATGAAGGCTCAGTGGGTTTTGTTTCTTTTTCTTAAAACATTGAATGGGAGTTTAGGAGATTCTGGCTTACTTTTCCAAGAACTTTTCCATGTCGCATGCTTACACAGGTGTATCGCAGTCAAGTTTGGCTCTGTCAAGTTGCTGTTAACCCTGGGAAGAGAGAGAGAATAGGTTGGAGTCATCCTCTCTCTCCCTGCTCCCCTTGCAGAGCTCAGAAGAACTTTATGGTCCAACTAGAAATGTCCCATTATTTGAATCCTTTTGAATCTGGGCACTTAAAATCTGGGTATTTAAGGAGCCTGGAGCACATGGGCCCCTTTTCCCCGTCTTTGCATGGGAATAATAATGCATTGACTTGTGCCAAATCCGTGGATTGTATCATGAGCTTCATAGCTAGATGCTTATGCCATGTTGAAGGTGAACCATGGGTCTCAAAGAGCATCTTCTTCCTCGTAGCAATCCATCACCAGGACCAGTTTTGGTTTTGATACCCCTGAGTTTTTGCCAGTCTTTTGAGTTTTTTCCAGAACTGTATCAATGCAAAAAGTTTTCTTTGCTCGAAATATTCCAGGAGATTTAAGGAACCGGAGGTTGGCCAAACCTAGGCTTGACATCTCAAGAAGAGATCCAACCATTGTGTATGCCCGCCTTGTGTGAAATTTGCCCCCCCGACAACCATTTGCAAGTAAATTAAAATGCATGCGAGAAGTCGAGGAATGGAGAGTGGTTTTTATTGTTGGATTCTTTTTGAATTAACGCACTTTCAGTGTTGATGAATATATGGAAAAATGAAATTATGCTGCTATCCTGTCGTGTCTCCAGCGTGACAATAAATCAATTTTTTTCCCTTTTAAAATGTCTGGCTCTGTAATTTATGTTTGCTTAGGCCATTACTAAATTCGTGGTAGGTGTTTTAGTTGGCAAGCGTCATTCCCGGGACTCTGAGGGCTTTTTTAGAAATACTGTGCTTTTGTTCTTGGCCAAAATGAAGTGTGGAAAAACACATATGCATTTTTTTTTGGGCTAATTGCAAAAAGTAGTTTGTTTCTTTTTTCCTTCTTCAGCAGTGTTTGTACCCAGCCCATTTTAAGAAATCTTGCAGGCTTAGATTGAGCTCTGACTGTGTTATTTTGTGAACTGGCAAGGATCTTGAAGCAAGACCTCCTTTTGGTGGCAGCGAAGAATTTATGCAGCTGTGGCTACGACTAATTTTTAAAAATTGTTGGGCATGAACATCTGGATCCACTTCCCAAAACATGTGGATGATTTGTGCTGCGTACCTCTAGAAAAGGACTAGTTGAGAAAAATAAATAACATATGAATGATGCATCTGAATTTTCTATTCATGGCCTGGAGTAAATTTGCAGCTCTTTGTTGGAAGCACTTTCAATAAAGCGTAAATCTTAGCAAATCCATGGGACCTGTAGCCTGCAGAGTTCCAGTCGTATTGGGGGAAAGTTGGAGTATAAATCGATTGATTGATTGATTGATTGGAGATTCTTCATCCTGCCACAAGATTCTTCTGCTATTATCTCTGACTCGGGATATTTATATATAGCCCGAAAAGCTGTTGTGCGACTGAAACTTGTTGCTGAATAGATCAGTGCAGAGTTGAGTTGTGCTTTGTAGGTTTGATGGGAGAGTGGCCAGAATAATGAGAATTATATATATTCGCACCCCTTGCCTAGTGATATGAAGGCCAGGGAGGAGGAGATAACTGGGTTATCTGTTTTCCCCACTTGTTGCACCAATGAGAAGTTTTCAGTTTTCCAGTGGAAAACTTTGCAGAATATAGTGAGACTCAGAAAAAATATTTTCTTTTGGGGGATCAGTGAAGTGCTTTTCAAAGACAAGGTTTTAATCCCCCAAAATGCCAGGAACTGTATAGTAGGAGGAGATGTACTTAAGGCAGTCTGCAGAATGAGAGGACAGTCATTCCTGTGCGCACGCTAGACATATACAACACTTTAATCTAAGGTGCATTGCCAAACGTAGTGGCGGCTGCCATCTTTATGAGAGGAACAGATGAGTCCTAGTCCAGCACTCAACCCTGATATACTAGGTTGGCTCCATTTAATGTTTAGCATTTCATATCATCTTTAAAAGACTAGCGCATTGTTTGTGTTTCAGAGCATCTTGACTTTCCTTGGAAGCTTATCCAATGAGACGATCAGGCAGTTTTCTCTGAAACGTTTGGGCTTAAAACATAGGATGGATTTACTTCTCGATATTTTCTCAGAGACCGGAGGGTGCCCTACCAGGCTGTCTTGGGGGAGCATGGCCTTGATCCCTCCTTCTCCATGGCTGCTAAACTTTGCAGTCACATCAATGGAAGCATAGCTAGCAGTCTTTCTTTCCCTTTTTCTTTCTCTTTCTCTCTCTCTGATCCTTGACCCAGAGTGATGCATAATTATAGGCTTTAAGCATGTTCTCATCTCCCTCCCTCTCGACCCCTCACCCTCCAAGCTATCTGTGCCCTTTTTAACCAAAATAAATTGTTCCTCTCCAGGAATTACTCAGCGCTGCTTCCTTCCCTTGGTTTTAAAAAAAAATAATGATTATTTTCTAAAACACATACCTCATCTGACTTTATCTTACAGTGTTTTTTCTGCTGCTATCCCCTTGATGGTAAGAACCTACTGTTCTGTTCATTCTGGGTGCCTAATAGCCAGTTCCAAACCCATACCAAAACCCCAGCTAAAGATCATTGGGCCCAGGATGCAGCCTCTGGCAAGAAACACAGTGGAGAAGCACTACTAGCACATCGAAATAGAAAATGCAAGGTTCCTCCATAACTTGAAGTTCATGGGGGGGACAGTCTTAGGTAAGTTTATCCTGGAGAAGAGATGGCTAAGAGGTGATATGATAACTCTGTTTAAGTATTTGAAGGGATGTCATATTGAGGAGGGAGCAAGCTTGTTTTCTGCTGCTCCAGAGAATAGGACATGGAGCAATCGATGCTAGATTTGCAGTAAGTTGGAAACAACTTGGAAGTCACACAACAATGACAATACTAATTGTCAATGACAATGAATTCTGGAGATGCCAGCGTTTGTAATCTTGGCGCAACTTATAGGCTCTTTATCACAGAGCTGTGGCTCTTTCCCAATTCATGAGATATCCATGGTCCTTGTCCAAATCATAGTCCTATGTGCTAAAATGAATTAAAGTTGAATCCATGAAAGACACAGGTAAAAATCTGTTGGTTTGCGTGAATGGAGTGCGACTCCAAATACACATCCAGGATTCCTCCTGTTTCTGAAGGCAGATGAAGAAGAGCCAAACTTATCTCCCTTAGGGATGGTGTAGGCAGGCCATTCTCCTCATTGAAAAATGCCTGGTGTGCTTTGAGGAATTTCTTGGAATTTCTTTAATTTTTTCATCTTAGCTGTGTGGCAGATCAATAATCTGCCCGGAACATTTAATCAGGTGGTGCAAAAGCATATAAACCTCACATGGCATACGGTCTCAATTCCCCCCTTCCCCAAATTTGGTTGAAATATTCGATCTTCCTGCGGAGAGAATAATCAGGCCCTTTTGAAAAAGGCTGAAGGCTTTATTTAGTTGATTTTTGAAACCAATTAAAGGAAGATTGGCTGTGCTTCCTCTTGTAAACACACATTTAGTTTGCTTAAAATAGATGGAACGTACTCAACTGCGTGGAAGGATGTTGTCTGCTTCCCGTGAATGTGTGTTGAGATGGTTTTACAACACTCTCAGGAGCTTTCTGCTTGGCCTGGGGGTGGCCTGGGGGTTGGATAAAAAGAATTCACATGCTTCAGAGCCAGCACTATCCTTTGGAAGTACCTGTGGCAAGCCAGTTGTGTCTCAGTCTCACTAGCTAGGAAGAGTTACTTAACAATGAATTTATTTAACTGTCTTGAACTACTGTTCCACAGCACCTTGGCTCATGTTGTGTGTGTATGTATCTAAAAATCTAAAGGTACCAAATCCTGTCTGATCTTTGAAGCTAACCAGGGTCAGCCCTGGTGAGAACCTGGACCACCTGTGAATACCAGGTGCTGGAGGTCAGAGGACGGTGGCCTGAGGTGAGTCACACTCTCTCAGCCTTAGAATCATAGACTCATGAATTGGAAGAGACCACAGGGGCCAGCCAGCTTCTGCTTTAAAGACCTCCAAAGGAGGAGACTCCACTGCTTTTTGAGGGAGTGTGTTCCACTGTTGAACAGCTCTTACTATCAGGAAGTTCTTCCTCATGTTGAGGTTTAATCTCTTTTCCTGTCTCTTGCATCCATTGCTCTGTGTCCCCTGGAGCAGCAGAAAACAAGCTTACTCCATCCTCAGTATGACATTTATTCAAATATTTAAACATGGCTGTCATATCACCTCTTAACCTTCTCTTCTCCAGGGTAAACATACCTTCCTCCTTGTCGTTTCCAGCCATTGGTTCTAGTCCTTCCGTTTCTCTTTTCCTGTAGCTTGCATCCATTGCTCTGGGTCCGATTCTCTGGAGCAGCAGAAAACAAGCTTGCTCCATCCTCAACATGGCATCCCTTCAAATATTTAAACAGGGCTATTATATCAGCTCTTGGTCATCTGTTCCCTTAGCCTTAGAGGAAGGCAATAGCAAACCCTCTACAAGGAAATCTTGCCAAGGAAACCCTTTGAGAGGATCACCTGGCTCATAGCCATAGCTCAAGAAAAATGGAATTGACAATGGAATAGGAGATTTAAAATATACTATTTTCATTTAGCCAGCTAGTTTGGGAGAACTTGGTTGGACATTGTATACCACACCACATTATTAAACAAATAAAACCTGCCTCCCGACTCTGTTGCCATCAGGACATGGAGGGGAAAGTCACTAGGGGGAGGCTAAAACACGATGATGAATTAGTAACTATATCAGGTATGTGAAGACTTGACCTATTTGACAGTCAGAGGCACACGTTTAGTACACTGCAGCCCTCCAGCGAATCCCTTTCTGAATGTAATAAACATCTAAAGCTTCCCACCCTATTGTAAACAGGATAGAGGTGCCTGGAGCACCCTGGATTTATCAGTGCTATTAAAAGAAAGAACACAGGGCTGCAAATGTAAGGACACGTGCTTAACAGATCTCCTCTTGACTGGCAGTCTTAAAAAGACAAACCTGCTCCCAAGTTGGGATGGATGAAATTAATGACCTCTTTCTGTTGGAAATTTTAAAACTGAAGATACGGTAGTTCTGCATGAAGCAAAATTCTACGTTTGTAAAATGTGGGGATACATTGCACACAGAGAAAAATGTAAGATGGTCTTAAGATGGTAGTGATATCTTTTGGTAAGATGGTAGTGATATCTTTTGTTCCAGGTTGATCCCCCAGTTCAGTTGAATGTTTAGGACTCTAATTCCTATCAAGGGGGGCAGTTGTTCCCGCTCATTGCAACTGCTTGAAGAGCAGACTTTTCTCTTCATGTCACCAGTGATAGTGGTGGGAGGCAGTCTTCCCTTAAGCAGAGATATGCCCCATAACTACTAGGCATGAATCCAAGGGATGGTGACATAGGGCTCTTCTAAGCATCTTTAGACTTCTTGTGTTCTCTCTGTCCTCTCTTCTGAGCCTGGAGATCATTAAGCATGCTCAGAGCATAGGAAACATCTAACCAGAAGAATCATAGAATTGGAAGAGACCACAAGGGTCATCCAACCCCCCTGCCATGCAAGAACTCTCAATCAAAGCATCCCTGACAGATGGCCATCCAGCCTCTGTTTAGAGACCTCCAAAGGAGGAGACTCCACCACTCTCCAAGGAACAGTATTCCACTTTTGATCATCTCTTACTGTCAGGGAGTTCTTCCTAATGTTTAGATGGAATCTCTTTTCCTGTAGCTTGCATCCATTGCTCTGGGTCCTATTCTCTGGAGCAGCAGAAAACAAGCTTGCTCCATCCTCAATGTAACACCCCTTCAAATACGTACTTAAACAGAGCAATCATAGCATCTCTTAACCTTCTCTTCTCCAGGCTAAACAGTCCCAGCTCCATAAGCCTCTCCTCATAGGGCTTCATAGTTTCCAGACCCTTCACCATTTTAGTCTGGACACACTCCAGTTTCTCAACATCCCTTTTTGAATTGGGGGGCCCAGAGCTGGATATAGTATTATTCCCGGTGAGGGCTGACCAAAGCAGAATCGAGTGGCATTATTACTTCTCTTGATCTAGACTCTATACTTCTATTGGCTTTCTGAAATTAAGAGTTTGTCAAATGCATCACTCTCCCTTTGGCCTTCCTTCTCTTCTGAACCTACTGGGATACCAGTACATCATGGACCCTGACAGAACACACAGCCCTGTAATGCTTGCTGACTTCTGTTGTCGATCCATGGCTTTCCCCATGGCTTTCTGGCTTGTTTTGACATCTCCCCAGCTCAATGTTTAGCAGCAACATTAAAGAGCTGTTGATGTACCGGGTATTTCTTCTTACAGGACAGAATGTCAGAGTAGTAACATTCTTCTGAGCTTGCTGAGGATGCAAATCATCAAATTATTATTCGGATAATCCAATTTTCAGGGAGGATTTTGCTTAATTCGCCCATTGTTCAAACCGAGGTATTTATGTGCCGTAATGTGCCTGTCTTTGATATTCTAGAACCTGGTCTTTTTAATTTCATGCCAGGGATCAGAGTTTAACCACATAATGCATTAAAAACCAGAAGACTTCAAAGCCTAGACCTATTGACTCATTATGAAATGATAACATTGAGAATTGCATTATCTAAACCAGTCAACAAGCGCAACCTTTTGAAATAGTCCGATTCTTAATTCATTCACTTTACATTTTTGGACACAGGAAGCGTAGACTGTCGGCCAGTTGTACATCTTACGTTTGAAGTGACAAATCCCCAAACTTGAAAGGCAAACTTGGAAATTGTTTGGAAGCAGTAATGGTTGCTCAAAAGTGTATCGGTATAATCTTCAGCATACTTTTTTCTTACTAAGGGCCAAACCAAGAGCCAGTGGATATCTTGAGTTCTGCTCAATATTTTTTTTTAGCTGATACTCCAGTGTACATCTTTGACTGAATTCAAAAAATAAAAGCATTTCTGCATCTGAACTTTTCATTCTTCCAGTGTGGTTCAACTCTTCTTTTTCTTCAAGTCCTCATAGAGTTCCATCTCATGAATGAAGCTTTGTGTCTTGGAATTGCCTCTGCTTGGTGGTCATGGGAAGGAAATTTTTTACCAGTATTAAAAGTGGAGAGATTGATAACCATAATGTTCCCTCACCCATCTCACAGCGTCTTCTTCAAAAGACGCCATTTGGTAGCCCTGGATTTTGGCCAGAATTTACCCAAGTCATCATGACTAAGGGAAGGCTTATCAAAAGAGGAGGAAAAACACCAGGGTGGAGCACCCAGACCAGGACCATCAAAATAAAAATAGTTTGATCTGTGATTCTGGTTTCTATGATGATCTGGGTATCAGTTTGAAAAAATTAACACTAGTAACACGGCTTAATTATGATCGCCATTTAAGAATGTTTTTTTTTTTTAAAGATTGACTTTTAGGAGGAAGAATGTGTCCCTGGTCCAGATTTTGACCTGTCACTATGACTGGCACCTAAGGATTTTCTGGCAGCCTCCAGCTAAGCAAGAACAGTTGTGTATGTGTGTGTGTCAGTCCATCTATCTGTGTTTTATCTATTCTGCACTCTCTGCATTGGAGGTCAATATTGTTGCATGGGGAACAACACAGCCAAAACCCCTGGAACCAAATGCAGCCCACCCTCAACCAGTTATTGTCACATGGATAATAGATGGATGGAAAGTAGCCAAACTACCCCATTTCGGTATATCTCCCAGTTGGCCAAAATTGGGTCCAGATATGTTGGGAGTCTCTAGTCCACCATGAATAATTGCCAGCAACGTTCTGCTCTTTCTGTTTGATTGAAATGTATAGAGCCCAAACAGTGAATCTGGTCCTGAAAATACTCCAAAAACAGAGGACATTTTACATTTTAAGATGTGAGGAAGCAGCTATTCCTGGATATGTATATTTGTGATGGACATTGGTTTATTTATTGGCTATTCAGTCTTTTTCTCCGTTCTTAGAAGGCTCCTGGAGCAATTTATGTACAAGTGAATGCAGAACGCTGTACCTGTCCATAGGCCTACAGTCTGAAAAGAGGCAATCCAAATGGATGAAGTGATGGGGAGGGATTTGAGCAGGTTTTGAAACAGAGGCTGGATGACCATCTGTCAGGAGGGCTTTAATTGTGTATTTCTGCACAGCCGGGAGTTGGGCTCCTGCTATCAACTATAGCCATTGTGCTTTCTTCCAACTCTGTGATTCTATGATTTTAAAAGCATGGAAGAAAGTACCGAGCCTTGCAGAACCCCATAAACCCCAGGTGTTCTGTTCAGACACCTAGGACCACAACTATTGTAGAACAGTGCCTAGAGGTCCAAATCAGCCAAAGTGGATGCCATAATATATGTGCTGAGCAGCCTAGTGGAAAGTGACAGTGACAACTCCCCAGTACAGTTTCTCTTTATCCGTCAAGGCAACCAAGGCTGTCTCTGTCTCCAAACCCGACCTGAGCCCAGATTGGAGTGGATCCAAGTCATCATCTGTTTGATCCAAGAAAGCCTAGTGCCGCCATTCTAGGCTTTTAAGGAAAGACCTGCCTTAAGAAGGGAAGACGAGGAAACTGGTTGATAGTTATTTGGGGTAGTGGGACTGCCTTGAACCTTTCTTTTCAACAGAGCTCTAGTCATTGTTAGATGCTGGAACAGAAATCTCTTTCAAAGACCGCATTCACCGTCAATTGGCCAGGCTTCATCTGGTAATTCTTATCATGGCCATGAGTATAATAAACAAGTGGCTGGCATTATTATTCACATTATTGTTCACAGTATCAGGTGGAACAGACTGGAATTCACCCATCAGAACTAGACATGTGCTTGCCTCCATTTCTTCTCCAAAACCTACTTTCAATATAATGCCCGATGCAACCTAATCCTGTGTATATATGTTTTCCCAGAAGCAAGTCTCATTGATTTTTATTATATTTACTTGACACCGAGACTCCTTGAAATCAATGGGACTTACTTCTCAGTAAATAAATGAGCTTGCAACTCTAGGTTAAATAGTGGGCGATTCCAGCCAGATTATATAAAAGTTGTAAGTACAGGGGAGACAAGTGAGGCAGTATGAAGCATGGTTAGGCCTTCACTATGGAAACCTTCCCACTCTCTAGACTTGAGAATGATTTATGCAGAGGTGTTGTTGTGCTAAGCTGAATGAGGGAACTAAATATGGGGCACCCATTACCAGCTCTGTGTGTTTAAAGAGAGATAATCTGTGTTGGATTAGAAACCTTGAAAAACTGGATCAAGTCATGCCTCCCCCGTGGATTACCTGGAAGAACGTTTGGGCCGAGACAGCGACTCGGGATGTCGAGAGTGCCCAAAACGCCGCTGTTCATTCCAGTGCCGTGTCTTGCCTTGCGAACCACAAGTGTCATAGGAGAGAGTCCAAAACTGGGTTGGCGTTCTCAAGGAGACGTTTGCAAACGGTTTCAGCACGCCGGAAGGCACGTTCCCGTTAGTGATATTTGATTCGTTCTGGAGCAACATCCAATATTTATTTATTTATTTATTTTATTTTGATCTCTTGAATGAAAATGACGCTAGCAATGACTGGTTCATTCTCAGTTGAATGGCTTTGTTTTTTGTTGACGGTGTCAAACAGCATTGGAGGACAAAGCAGCCGTTGCTGGCTGATCTGTGCAGCCGGGAAACTGGCAGTCTCCGTCAAGTGTGTGGTTCTTCCTTTCTCAGACTTTTGTGCAAAATGAGCAGCAATTACACACACACACACACACACACATATATATATATATATATATATATATATTAATACAGCTCTTCCTCTTTGCAAACCATGACACACCAAGGTTGCTTTGTTAGAGGCCTTTGCTGCTCAATTATGTCTCTGCTTTGCTGCAAAGTGTCCCTGCTCAGCGAGGAGAGCTATAATTAACTCGCCAAGGCGCTAGTCAGCCGGATTTGGCCAGGCGCCATGAAATCAACCCCAATTACTATATTCGCATTGTCAGTAATGCCCACTTCACAGCGCCTGCTAATTTGAAATGGCAAGTCCCAACATCCCATAAGTAAAATTACCATTTGTGCCCTATTCTATTTGCGATATTTGCTCCCATTATTTTGGCTACATGAAATTGGTTGATGAGGATTTTCTGAAAATGGCTGGTAATTGTAATGATTCGGAGGGATGCGTGAGAGACCCCAAGGTTACGCTGTTCGTTTTTCCTCTCTAATTTTGAGATTGACACACATACCTCTCTCCTCCTTCCCTCCCTCCCTCCTTCTCTTTCTCTCCCCCTCCCTCTCGTCACTGCTTCTGTTATTAGAATTGCTGAAAGGGTGTTTAGATTTAGGTCAATGCATTTGTTATAGTCATATAGGATCATCACTGTCAGCCACTTGCCAGCATGGTGTAGTGTTTTATATATCGGACTCCGACTCTGGAGATCAGGGTTCAATTCTCAGATGAGCCAAAAAATCACAGAATCATAGAGTTGGAAGAGACCCCAAGTACCCTCTAGTACAACCTCTTGCCATGCAGGAACTCACAATCAAAGCACCCCAACCACCCAGCCTCTGTTTAAAGACCTCCAAAGAAGGAGACTCCACCACTCTTCAAGGGAGTGTCTTCCACTGTCCAACAGCTCTGTCAGGAAGTTCTTCCTAATGTTGAGCTGGAATCTCTTTTCCTGTAGCTTGCATCCATTTCTCCATTGGGTCCTATTCTCGGGAGCAGCAGAAAACAAGCTTGCTCCATCCTCAATATGACATCCCTTCAAATACTTAAACAGGGCTATCATATGAAACCCATTGAGTGACCTTGAGCAAGTCGCACGCTCTCAGCTTCAGGGGAAGGCAATGACAACCCTCATCAATATATGTATTCCAATGTCTTATTTTGCTTTTTCTGTGATATATGAAAAACACTTAAAATCTAGGATTTCCCACCCATGAAGGGAGGAATATCCCTTCTATGGGTTGCTCCTTCATTGAGAGGAGCAACTCACAGAAAGGATGTTCCTTCCTTCTCTGCCTGAAATGACTTATCTCACAGGTAAGACAAGCTACTGTTCTATATTTGGTTTTTATCCCCTTGCAGGTTGTGATGAAGCTTTTTCCATATTTAGAAGTATGCTCATATATCAAAACTCATGGGACAATTTAGATCTACTTCTAAAAATTCCTTCCAGCTTTGGTGGGGAGAAGTGAATTCCCTCCCCATTAACTTCCTTCATTTTATTTAGGTAAGGCATCTGTATCATCTGTATAATGCATCTCTAATCTGAACAAGGGATCAACAAATACACAACATCAGTTAAAAACACATCAGTTGAAAGCACACATCGATTTAAAAGAACAAACAAGACACATAATAAAACTAGCCACATTTAAAATTTACAGTTTAGAAATCATCTGGATAGGCCTGCTGGAAGAAACTGGTCTTTACTGCTGTTTTAAATCTGGATAGCGTATTCAGCTGTCAAATTTCTTCTGGCAGGTCCTTCCGCATTCTAGGGGCAGCTGAAGAAAAAGGCTAGCTACTGACAGGGATCTCCAGAAATGGCATATTGTTTTGAAACAGACCTTTGTACATGTGAGTACCAGTCATACCTAACAGTAGTGTAATTTTTGCACTCTTACAGACAGGTAATGATCCAGCTAGAGGTAAGTTCTTCTAAGTCTTGTGGACCTGAATGGTACCTGAATGATGCTTTTGTACCCACACTGTTTTACTTGCCCCGTATAATGGCAGTGTAAGTAAGCTGTCTTCTGGCCCCTTATATTATAGATAGGGATAGGAGTACCTATGGCCAAACGTAAGCGTGGCTTGGCCAAGACTATTAAATTCCTACCAGAACAGAAGGTAGAACTGAAAATAATGCATGCATTCTAGAGAAGCATGTCTGAATTTCGAGTGGCATGTCAGGAAATGTATGCATTTTAGAAATGTGCAAAAAGTGAATTGTGAATACTAGTCAACATTACACAAAAGTTGAAACATTCAAGGGAGTTGAATTACACAGTGAAGGAAAACTGGTCAATGGCCGTGCCTTCATATTGGATGTTGTTGTGCGTCTTCAAGTCATTTTTTACTTAATGGTGACCCTAAGGGAACTCATCATAGGGTTATCTTGGAAAGTTTCTTCAGAGGAGGTTTGCCATTGCCATCCTCTGAATCTGAGAGAGTGTGACTTGCTCAAGATCATCCGGTGGGTTTTTATTCTCGAGTGGGGAACTGAACTTCAGAACAAAAAACATGGGGAAATGCATGAACCAGGCTGGATTACAGAATCAGATCTTGATCTCGGTCCCACTTGTTAAATTTCCATGTTTTTCAGGCTTTCCTTGTGAATCCCGGTTCTTCCAAGGAACTTCGATATGCCTTAGCTGGTTCTACAAAACGAACCCTGCCCTCTTTTTCTGGTCGTTTTTTGACATGTGGTCAGATAATTGTTCTGCACGTCTGTGAGATTAAGCGGGCAGATCTGCCGAGGTAGTTACTTTTGTCATCGAGGACCTTTAAGATCCTGCCAAACTGTTCAAGATTAACTTTTGCCCTTCACTAGTCAAGAAGCAGCTTGACAACATCAGTTTAGATTTTCTTCATTTCTGTATTCTGAGCTTCCGAGGGTCTCGCCCAACAATCACGCAGCCTGGCTAGTTTTAAGTGCACTTTATTAATACAATTAAAGCTCAGTGTTCCATCACACTCTTCTCTTGACTAGACCAACTTGCTAAATTGCTTGGACAAGAAGCATTATATCTCAGCATTGACTGCACAGTAGTGGACCAGGCTCATTAGTGATCATTATGCTCCTTAGTCTCCTGTTAAGAGAGCCCTTTTTAAAAAATATACATTTGGAATAAGTCAAGTACATTTGCATAGATTTAATCTCCGGTAGGAGTGCTTGACTGTTCATGTTTTTGAATAATTTGGCAGATCTAAGCAAGCACTGCAGAAATTATTAATGCGAATTTTCCCCCCTTTTCTGGGGGAGAGGTGACTGTGAGTTTTCAACGACTGCAGCGAACAGAACGGTGGTGGAGAACATCCCTTTCGGCAGCATTTGGATACCTATGTTGTTGATAAATGAATATGACTGAATTCAAAGTTATCCAAGAGTAGGTTTGATCAGGTCAATGTGGTGGTTTCTTGCGCTCATTTTCAACTCGAAGCCTACATGCCAACTTTACCAGCCCACCAGTATTCCCCTTCTTGCATAGCCTCCCCTTTGCTGCCCATGGAATTTGCCTTCAGCCATCACATGGAAGGGTCAGCGTCAAAGCTGACTTGTTGTTTGTTCCTAAATCTGCAAATGACACTAAGCTCCTTCCTCAAGGCTCTTCTCCTTGTGAATATAGTATGTCTCTTAGCCTAGCAATTAGGTCTTAGAGCTGGTGGTTCTGAAATCTCAATGCAATTCCATGGGGTTGAGGGAGAGAATAGGATATTTCTGGCTTTTGGATCCCCCCCCCCCCCTAAATTGCCTGATCTCTTGGTATCTTTGTGTTTCTCTGTTGAACCCTTTCCTCCATTGCATACATGCATGCCCATACACACACCTTTCTGGTTAAACACTGGTTGTTGTTGCTGCTGTGTGTGTTCAACTCACTGAAGTCAAGCCGCCTCCTTTGAAACAGAGGCTGGATGGCCTTCTGACAGGAGTGCTTGGATTGTGACTTCCTGCATGGCAGAAGGGGGTTGGATTGGATGGCCTTTGGTCTCTTCCAACTATAGGAGTCTGTGATTCTTTGTGGAGGTTTTTAACCAGAGGCTGGATGGCCATCTGTCGGGAGTGCTTTGGTTATGTCTTTCTGCATGGGTAGGACTAGATAATAGAAATGGGGACTGTATTCAGGAAATCAGAAGACTAAGAATGGGGAGGGTAGCTATGAAAGAACTAGAAAAAAAATCTAAAATGCAAAGACATACAACTCAGCACAAAAGTTAGAATCATACAAGCCATCGTATTCCCTATTATTCCCATGGATGGATGTGAGAGCTGGACAGTCAAGAAAGAAGATAGGAGGAAAACCCATGCATTTGAGAGAATGTTTTGCTGGAGAAGAGTGCTGAGGATCCCATGGACAGCCAAAAGGACAAACAAAGGGGTCCTAGAGCAGATCAAGCCAGAGAGATCCCTAGAAGCCAAGATGACAAGACTTAGACTGTCGTACTTTGGAGACATCATGAGAAGAGAGGACTCTTTGGAAAAGACAATAATGCTAGGAAAGGTGGAGAGAAGTCGGAAGAGAGGAAGGCCACAGGCCAGATGGATGGACTCTAAGGACTGGATGGCCCTTGAAGTCTCTTCAAACTCTTTGATTCTATTTCCTACTTATGGCAGCCTTAAGCTGAACCTATGGAAGACAGTCCCTCGGAGATTGGTGGAGTCTCCTTCCTTGGAGATCTTTAAACAGAGGCTGGATGGCCATTTGTTGGGGATGCTTTGATTTTGTGTTCCTGCATGGCAGAATGGGGTTGGAGGACTGGATGGCCCTTGTGGGCTCTTCCAACTCTATGATTCTGTGATTCTATCATAGGATTTTCTGGGGCTGAGAGTGTGTGACTCACCTAGGGTCACCCAGTAGGCTTCCATAGCCAAGCAGGGAACTAAACCTTGGTCTCCAGAGTCACAGTCTAAAGCTCAAACCATTACAGCCCACTGGCTCTCCTTAAATTCTGTAGACTGGAGGAATAGAGAGATCTCCCAGGATCAGATGGCTGTAGCACACCATTGTATTCATTCTTCATAAAAGTAACTTTCCCAGGCTCTGACGTTTTTGTGAGAAGAGGGAGGAATGTGGTCCTGAGTTCTGCCTTTAATGAGCACACGCTGAACAGTGAGATTTCTTGCATCAGAGTATATAAAGGAAAGGTGGGGTCGAAGGCAGTTAATTCATTGTTTTCCTTTGTTCACTTTCATATTATGTTCTCTCCGTCGCTCCTTCTTCCCCCTTCTATATTTCTGCTTGAAATTTTTTTGGGGAGGCTCCCATTTCTACTGTTTAATAGCAGGGGAGAAGTTGTCATTCTTGGCATTTCATCACACACAAAACAAGGTGAAACTTGTGGACCGTTTTTACGCTAACTACAGCCTTGAGTGTTTATAAGGCAATGATCTTATTAGCCAAATAATGGAGCCCAACTTCCTTGATCTGCTGTTGGCATGGCAGGATTGTTTTTCCTTGCTGGCAATGCAGTTTTTGTAGATTGGCTCCAGAATGAGCGTGGTCTTCGAACCAAGGTCAACATACATTGAACTATTACTTTTTTAAATAGCATGCTGTCCTACATTGGAAGGAAGGGAGTTTATCTGCAAGGCTGGCTTCGTGCAGATTTACCGCTTGCAAGAGAATAATGTACTGTTGTGGAGGGGGATAGGGAATGGATTGTATATTTTAAAAAAGTGGAGTTCCCCTCCACCTCAGTATGGGACTGAAGATGGCTCATGAGTCAAAACTGTCATGAAAGCACAAAATGGGATCAAATATTAAAACAGAATTAAATTAAAAGCAGAAGGGAAAACAATGACAAAGTGCAGCTGGTAACAAACCCCTTCTTCAGCAACCAACCAGTTGCCAAGAGTTTGCCTGGCCAAAAATAATTTCTTTTTTTGCCCTACAAAAGACTTTTTCATAGGAAGCAACATTGCGATGCTGAGTCTGACCATTAGTCTTTATCTAGCCCAGCATTGTGTACCCTGTCTGTTTCCAGCTTCCCAATGTTGTTGGATTACAATGCCTATCCTCTGGAACTGGCTGGGAACGGTGGGAGTTGCAGTCCAGAAAAATCTAGGGACCAAGGTTTGCAAAAGGCTGACCAACAGTGTTTTCAACCTCCTTGAGCTGCATTACCCTTAGATTGAGCCTGGAACATTTTAGGAATACAGGCCAAGTATGTGCTTTCTCCATTTCTGTGGACTTGCCTGGGACATGAAACAGCAACCATCCCTCTGAGCTGACAAGCCTTTCCACGAGGGGCATATTTGACTAATGGTTGCCCCCTGCCAAATTTCCCAATAAAGTCTTAATAATCGGTTGCACGGGGCTACAGCATTGGCGTGGCTCTACTCATCCTCGGGACTGGAATTTGTGGTTACCATGTTTAGAAACTAATAACTATAAAACATTATAGCTTTTCCCCAAGATCAAGGGAGTCTCAAAAACCCGGGGAATAGGTTGTTGCATTAAAATAATTAGTCAATGACCACCTGTTCTGGTTTTAGCTTGTAAAAATTGTATTATTTAAACACAGGATGAATCATTTCTAATTCTGTTTTATTTCTGATCTTTCCCTGGAAGACTCTTTCCACTGGAAGAAGCATAAACATGCTTTAAGCAAGCAAGCAAGCAAGCAAATAATCTTTGTTGTCTGATATTTAATTTCAATGAGCAGTGTAGCAATGAAATTTTGTAAGGGTTAAAGCCAATAACTAGAGAAGGGTGACCGGGTTACTAGTTTTAGAAATAGATGGGGCCAAAACATCTATTTCTGCTGATTCCAACTGGTGTTAGATATATGGGACTGTGTTCAAGATGGGCACAAATAGTCTTTCTCATGGTTGGATGTGGCCTAGGGGTATCTGTTGCAGAATACTGTAATTTTTATTATGCAAAGGATTGCAAAAACAACACAACTCCACCAGGGAGGTATCTGAATGAGAAACAACTGGTCTTTCAAAAATGTGCCACAATTGTTGGGGTCCCCTCTCGCAGCATAACTTCTTCCAGTCTTGTAGAGAAAAAGGTATCTCTCACACAACCACCCTGAACATACTTTTAGGGGGGGAAACTATGATTTCATTTCATTTATTTCATTGTGCAGGAAATTGGCCCTGGTCGCATAAAACAATACACACTTGCGTCAATATGAAATGCAGAATACAATGTGCTGAGACTTTCTGAATACAGATCACCCTGCTTCAGATGATGCAAGTTTTTCAATAGATTTTCACAGCTGAGAGGTCAAACAGTACAATGCTTATAAAGGAAAGGTGCTACGTTATGGAATGTGGCTGTTACCAGAAGAAATGGGAAAGGTTTCAGTTTTAAGTTTCTGCTTGGCATACAGTAGAGACTATAAGAAGAGCGGAGAGTCAAGGTCGGTCTAGTCCAGCGTCTTGTTTTCCAAGCAGCTATTTACTTATCCAAATATTTTATAAAGTGGATTCTGGAGGAATACAGTCCCACAGTTGCCTGTAAGAAGACCATAGGAGGACATGGAGTATTCCTCTCCCACTGTTGTTTCCCAACAGCTCCTATGAGGAGGCATGATGCCTCCTTGTTGCTGTTGTTGTGTACCTCCAAGTCATTTTTAAATTATGGCTATTTAAGGCGGACCTATCATAGGGTTTTCTTGGCAAATTTCTTCAAGGGCGGGGGTTGCCATTGCCATCTTTTGAGGCTGAGACAGTGTGACTTGTCCAGGGTCACCCAGTGGGTTTCTCTGGTTGAATGGGGATATGTATTATGAACTCACCTACACACCTTTTTCTGCGTGTGACAGCTTCAGACCTTGTAGCCTTTCCTCATAAGGGAGTTGCTCCTGTTTTTTGAATATTTCTGTTTCCCTCTTCTTTCCCTTTCTAGTTTCACAATATCTCTTCTGAAGTGCATACTTCCTTTTTGTTTTTGCTGCCTCCAACAATATGACATGGTTTTGACGAATTGTCAGATATCTTTCTGGTCACTCCTAACTCTGTTTTTAGGAACACGTTAAAAGGCTCTGGGCCTCATACATATTCCTTGGAATGCCCTGTCCCACTTCTTACATTCCTCATTCATCCATCATTCCTGATCATGGCTTCCTGTCCAAATTACCAATCCATAAGAGAATAATGTTCTCTTATTCTGTGACTGCTAAGTTTACTCAGGACTGAGGTCTTTCCTTGGCCTCATTCCTTCTTACAAATGAATTGGTTTGCAATCCGAATCGATGGATCGGTTCAACAGCGGAGCGTGATTCACACTACATTTGCTCTGATTGCATTTTCTTGCTGTCAAATAACCCACTTGTGGTTCACATTGACGAACGAATCAATTCAAAATGGACTCACTTCAGCCGGACGAATGGCAAATTTGAATGGATTCCAATCCGCATCTGGTTCACAGTTACATGGAATCGATTTTTCGAAAAAGACGCGGGGAAAAATCAGCGTCAAAAAGACGCACATTAAGTGGGTCTAGTGCATGGCCACTCTCTCCAAACCACTTCAGCGATTTGGTTCAAGTGCGAACCAGGGTTATTCAAACTGCTTCAAACCAGTTTGCAAACTGGTTTAAAATGTAATGGGAATGAGGCCCTTGACAAAAGCCATATTGACTCTTCTTAGCAAGACTTGTTCTTCAGTAGCTGAATAGTTTCATCTTTAACAGGGCTTTCCACTAATGTACCCAGACATGCGAATTGACCTGCATTTATTTTTGTAACCAAATCAACTCCCATTAAAAAAAATTCTACTCCTTTAGTACAGAGGCTGCTTGTAGGGACAAATTAGTTATTTTTGTTAGAAGAGCAGCAATTTCACATTAGATTTTGTCACGAATTCTCGACTGGATACCCTCCAGACCCAGGGATTCATTAATTTTTAATTTGTCAATAAGGCCTCTATAGTTTGTTGTACAATTGCATGAGCCAGAGATTACATCCATTTGGACATGGTTTTTCAGAGAGCCCCTCTCTGGGCACCTTGCAAATTATTCATTCCTCTGTGCACATGAATTCAAATGTGGCTCCAGTGGGATTTGAACAAACATGGTTCTTGGTTTTCCCAAGGCATCGCACAAGTTGAAGTTTGAAGCATTTGAGGTCAGGCTGCATTTTAGGAGGAGAAAAGCAGAAAGGCATACCTTGAATAAACAGACACACTGCCTGTTGTCACACCCACGAGACACACAGTGCACTTTGCAAAGGAAAGATCTAGAATTGTGAAAGCAGAAGTAATAAGGTTCAGTTAGCAAATTTGTCTGACATTAAGAATGTGTTGGGGGATTCCTCGCGTTCCCCAATGGTGCTTTTGCAACCTAAACATGTTAAAGATTAGCATTATTTATTTATAGGTTTACTTGTGTGCACACTAGAAAAAGGGTCTTGTTTAATGTTCCAGATTCTGTTCTTTGTATTGGCATCAGGATGCACAGTTTGCAAAATATTACGTTACAGTTAGCCTCCATACCTTGAGAGTGGCCTTATTTGCCAATATTTGTGGTCAGCCTTTTCCTTGTGCTCACTTTGAGTGAGAATGGGGCAAATTCTCCGCTCCCTTTCCCAGTGAAAAGAGAGCTGTGAATCCTTGTCGGTGTTGGACTTGGGTGCCTCTAAAGTAAAGTGGTAGAAATGAAATCACACTAACCTATTTACCCAAGACAAGGGAAGCAATAGCCCCATTATATTCTCTAATGTATCATCTATCTATCTATCTACCAGTATCTATCTATCTATCTATCTATCTATCTATCTATCTATCTATCTATCTCATCTACCATCTATATGTCATCTAGGGTATTGTATTACGGTTTTATAGCATGTATGTTTTTAACCTGTATTTGTACTTGTAAGCCGGCTTGATTGCCAAGACAAAAGGCGGCGTATAATATGATATTATTATTATTATTATTATTATTATTATTATTATTATTATGAGTGGTCAGGCCTCATCTCAAGAACTGTGTTCAGTTCTGGATGTTTCATTTTGAGATGGATTTAGGCAAGTTGGAGCAGGTTCAGAGAAGGGCAACAAGGATGGTAAAAATTATGGAGAACAAAATGTATGAGAAATGAAACAATTGGGCATGTTCAACCTGAAGAAGCAAAGACAGGAGTGACATGATGCACCTTTAAATATTTAAAGGATTATCAGAGAGAGAAGGGGGCAGCTTTGTTCTCTGCAACCCCAGATGGTAGGACTAGGTTTAATGGAGGTAGATTTCAATTGAACATGAGAAGGAACTTCTCAACAGTAAGAGCTGTTACGAAGAGATGTGGAGAAGCTTCCAAAAGATGTGGACAGCTTCAAAAAGAGGCTGGACAGCTATCTGCTAGGGATGCTCTAGCTCAGTGATTCCCAAAGTTTGGTCACCCAGGTGTTTTGGACTTGAGCTCCTGGGATTCCTAACAGTTGGCCAACCTGGCTGGGGCTTCTGGGAGTCGAAGTCCAAAAACGTCTGGAGGATCAAACTTTAGGAACCACTGCTCTAGTAGGATTTCCTACATTGAACCCAGTGTAGGGGATTCAAGGCCCCTTTCAGCATTATGGTTCTATGATTCTGTCTCATTTCTCCAAAGAATGCAGACTAATGGTGACCTCTGGGCAAGGCAGATTGTGAGTAACTAACGTGGTCAGAAGAGTCCCCTCCCTGGTGATCACTCCTGAGTTGGCTTTGGCTGTCATGGCTTCAGTTGTATTGTTCTTGGCCAATGGCAAGCAGTTTATAAGATCATTATCCATCTCCTCTGTGCCTGCAGGAAAAGGTGCAGACAGTAAGGCGCGTGATAAGGAACCTGATCGGCAGCGTTGGAGAGATTTCCAAGCCACAAGCGGTTAGCAGCAGGAGGATCCTCATTTTCCCACAGAATGCACATTTGATTCTCTCACTCCTCAGCTTTCAGAGAGATGGTCTCACACTTGTTATCTCTGTACTTGGCATGATGGTATCAAGAGGCTGCAAGTCCCTTCAGGGGCAGTTGTCAACCTCAAGGAGCGTACCAAAGGAGTGGGTCGGCTTGATACTTCAGGAGTTTCTCCTCCTCTCTCAGCCTGCCCTGTTCTGTGAAGTAACATCAGGGTTGTCTTCCATGATACATATACATGCATTTCTGAGACACTCAAGGTGAGCCAGTTCTGGATTCCTGCAAATCTTTCATGTCTTTTTTGTTAATGACAAGTTTTTCTTCCCAAGGGTCTAGAACTACAAAAGGAAACAGGCAGGAGTCTTCCTTTAAGGCTCTAGTGTTCAGAATGAGGGAGTCAGTGGCATAGATAACTGTTTGTTTCTTCCTTCTACCCTGCAGTCATGTTCCAGTATCAGCCGTGGCTGTCACACTGCCACGTTTCTTTGGGTTGCCACAATGCTTCTCTCTAGATTCCACAGAAACTCGAAACAGTCAGACTGACTGTCAAGGAAAAGCTCACAGTGAAATTTAAAATAGCGTCACTGTAAAAAAAATACAATTGACAGTCAACCTGGGAAGCAAGCAGTATATTTTATGTCAATATATCAATTACAATAGCAGTGTTATTTCACTAGTGGCATTCAATAAGAGCTGAATCACCCTCTCTGCTGAGAATCTAGCTGAAGTTAGCGATAGAATAGCATTTATATTTACATTTACATTACTATGCAGCTTATCAGTGAACTCAGCAATCGGTTTACAATCTGTAAGCCAATTGCCCCTAACAGGCTGGGTACTCAGTTTTACCGACCTACAAAAGGATGGAAGGCTGGGTCAACCTTGGAGGCCTGGATCGAACTCACAACCTTGTGGCTGAAGGACCAGCATTTAACCACGGTGCCACCAGGGCTCCCTTTCAGAGCACAGCTGGAATAGATTTAGGTGAAACTTTTAAGAAAGTGTGCGTCGCAACAATTCTGATAATAGAATAAGCTTGGAAAGGGAAACTGAGGTGTCTTGAAGAGTATTCTGTGTGGCATGATATTCCAAAGGGAGCCATGTCTTGGGATGCTGGGAGAGAGTAGGTTGACTTGGCTAGGCTTGAACAGTGGCTTTCACATCCTTTTGGGAGCTGTTTTCCCTATCAATATATGTCAAGAAACCCATCTGAAACAAAGAACTCCTACACATTGGAGATGATTCTTGCACATGTTCTTCAGCATTCGTAAGCACCTTGATGCCCTCAAGATGTTTGAGATCACTGCTCCCATAAGCTCTAGTCAGCATGGGGCGATGGTTAGGGTTATAGGAATAATAATCTAAAATCTTTTGGGGAGCACCACATTGCCTGTTCTTGCTCTAGGGCAGGAGTGGGCAGATACTGAAGCCCAGAGGATTATGCCATCTCATTTCTTGCTCCTCCCATGCTCCAGAAAGCTGCTAGACTTTATTGCAGCCACCACGCCAGAAGTGACACACTATCGCTTCTAGCTGCCTTTCAGGTTCTTCTTGGAATATTCTTTTTATTATATTGTGCACCATTCTACTGCCTCAGAAGTGTTTTTAAAGCATTTAAAACATTTAAATTAAAGCATTTAAACAAGTGTGCTTTGAGCTAAAAAAGGATGTTCTTCCAGGCCAAATGTTTTGTATGTGTGTGTGGGATGCCAGGGCCTTTGGTGATGTTGAGTCTTGGGGCAACATGGGACTTTTGCCTGTGAGTGAGATGTTTCCTACCTGTATTCTAGGATTTAAGTATGGATCATGCAAAGTGCTGCTTGCATGTATTGTGGGGCTCACAAATAGAAAATGTACTCAGCCAACACGTTTGTGGCAGCCAGTAGTGGTGGCGATATTTTAGGGATGCTGACTTGCCATTACTGAACTTATCTCTGATGACAGATCAGTCCAAGAAATCTCTTCTTTTACTGGACTGCTGTTTTTGGACTCCTTTGGATATAGGTTGAGTACCCACTGTTGGGCAATAAACACATCTATTAGTATATGTTACCTTGCTATGGGGTTGCAAAGTAAGGATTGTCGCAGCTTTAGGGTTGTACTCTGTGGAACCTGGAGGGGAGCCATTCAAGATAGAGGCTAGTGAAGGAGTAAAGGTAAGTGAATTTGCCAAGAGTAGGCCAGGGGCCATAGAATAAGAGCACCCACATTTAAGTCAATACCACTATGGGATCCCGATTGGGGAAATCGTATATATTCACATCTAGGCCACAAGGATAAGAGTGGAATTCAAAGGAAGTGTTGCCTTCAGTGTTTCTTAACCAGCTGATAACCATTCAAAGACTTGAAGGAGTCGTGATAGAGTATATATGGTACATACAGTCATTTTCTCCCCAGAAGATTGTGAAATTTGGCCAGGGGCGGTAGCACAACTGAGTGTCCACAACGCTGACAGTGATGGCTTTATCGGTCCATTTCCAGACTCGATCAGGATATTGTCAGTGTGATCTTTGTCCAAGTTCTGGAAAGCCAGCTGCTTTTCAAAATCATAAGACCATGTGAAGATTCCAGCTTGCTTTTCCCTTGTCAGGTAGGTTTTTTTTTTTTAATTCCCTGAGAAAGATGAATCAACGCAGCTCTTGTGGGGGCAGGAAGGCCAATGAAGACATCTATCTCCTTAGAACAGCTAGAGTAGAAGATTGTATCTCACTCACACCCAAAAGAGACCAGGACTCCCAGAGGTGCTGGGATGTGTGGGAACAAAGAAGCACTTGAGGCTTTTTGGATGCTTGAACCTTTCCGATTTAAGGTACATCATTAGTTTAATCCAAGTGGAATTTGTCCAATGTTTCAATATGTCTATCGCCATTTTAAAAAAAAAAGTTTTTTGCCATTCCCTTTGTTGAAAGTTCATAATTTTTGAGACTGGGTGACTCAGGTGAGCCACATTTATGTCGGATTGGTGCAGATTTGGCTGAAGCGATGCATGCTGGAGGTTGCGGCATGCTAAATATTTGATTTTCAAAAGTTGGGTGACTAATGCATGTGATGTACTTTCTCTACATCCATTGTGTCTCCTTAAGAATATATTCTCTTCCGTTGAAACGTTCCAGCATGGGGTCTTTTCAGAAGGATGTTATGGGCGGAAGGAAGTGCATTCATAATCAAAACAATGATTACTGATGCATTAATTGAACGGTGGAAAAGCCATTTGAAATGCATGGAAGGGGGTTAGTGTACACATTCTTTGGTAATTCTAGTGTTAGATGCTATGGTTTCATAATCTCCACAGGGAAGATTAATTTTGCACTCCTGCTTCGCAATGATATTCCTAAATTCAATTCTGTTTCTGTGATTAAAGGGATATGACGGAAATTGGGGGTGGGTGGGTTATTTCATAGTGATGATCTTAAAGACCCCATGCTGGTAAATGTAAAGAGAATGAAATGTTGATGGAATTATTATTACTGTTTTGCTGGGAACAGACTCTTGCCAACTAGGTGGCCAAAGAGTAACGGCGTTAGATTGTAGTAGCAAAATGAAAAGTCTGATGGTGTAGTCTAAGAATTGCACATTTTCCCCCAAAGATATAGCCATGTTAGTCTGTAGGATCAATATGTAGAGAGATCTTGAAGCACCTTTGAGACTAAACTGGAAGAAAGAAGTTGGCAGTATGAGCTTTCGTAGACTTAGGTCTACTTCCAAACGTATCTGAATAGAATATGTATTGATTTTGATATTGTAATATTAGGGGAAAGGTGGGTTTATTTTAATATTAACATCTCTCTCTCTCTCTCTCTCTCTCTCTCTCTATATATATATATATATATATATATATTATTTTCTCTTTGTACCTTTGAAAAATTAATTTAAAAAAAAGGATTTTAAGCAGGCTATTGTAGGGTAGTTTAAAGTAATGGGAAAGTGATCTTTTTGTGGAGTAGTCTTGTTGTTCTGTGCCTTCAAGTCGTTTCTGACTTATGGTGACCCCTATCATGGGGTTTTCTTGGCAAGATTTTTTGTTGAGTGGAGGTTTGCCATTGCCTCTCTTCCACCTCTATGACTCTGTGAGGCTGAGAGCATGTGACTTGACCAACTGTGTTGCAAAAATAACTGAGCAGGACAAATAATGTGTATTTTAAAGCAGTGGTTCAGAAAAGTGGCAGTCTGTGGACCAGTATGTAGAAAGATCCTGTAGCACCTTTGAGACTAACTGAAATAAAGAAGTTGACGGCATAAACTTTTGTAGTCGTACTTCCTCAGATGCAGTGGTTCCCAAACTTTGGTCTTCCAGATTTTCAGGGCTTCATCTCCAAGAATTCCTGACTGTTGGCCAAGTTGGCCTGGGCTTCTGGGAATTGAAGTCCAGAACACCTGGAGGACCGAAGTTTGGGAATCATTGATATAGATCATGGATCAGTGTCGGTTCAGAAGCCATTGGCTGCTGGAGCAAAAGAGAGACATGCCGCCAGTGGGCATAAATGTGGCACCAGTTCCTGGCACATTGGAGGGAAATAATGTCAGTCCTTTGAGAGGCGCTGGTTTAAGAAACAAAGGTGACAGAGACCGTTCTGCACAGCCATGAACCTGTGAAAAGCTCCGAGATGGCCAGTTCCTGAGCTTCCAACAACCATCCCATTTCTCCCAGGCCTACAGCAGAGGCAGTGGGTGGATAATGGGAGTTTTGCTAGGTATTAAGTCGATGTGTATGTGTATGTAAATATGTATATATAAAATTACAGTTTTACAACGCTGGTAAAATGCTAAGTTGCTGAAGTACAATAGAACTCACCAAAATTTTATAAATATTTAAAATGCTTTTAGCCCAAGTATGTTTTTTCTTTTTTCTGCCGTAGTTTTCATAAAGAAAATAATGCATTTTTAGTTAGATGGAGGGAGGGGGAACTTGAGAAATTGCTGTGCTGCTTGGGGTGGCTGTCAGTACAGAGGGTAATGCTATTTATTAGGGTCCTGGTTTTATTTAATAGCCAGATGAATGGAACAGTTAATAAAAGAAATATTGCTTTATTCCCTGACATTTATGTCCTTGGTTTCCAATAAAGAATTGAAATTATGAATAGTTGATGGTTTAAATTGATGTTTTATGTTGAACGCTGGCTATAATTTGCCCTCTGAGGATTGTAATACCGAGAAACAGATGGTTTTTCACAGTAACAAATTGCTGTGTGTGTACTGTGTGTATAGAGCTGGCTTTCAGAGCCTTTTGCCTTCCATGTGGAGCAGTCCTGAATTAAACTGCAGAGAAAAGCAAGGAAGGATAAAAGAGTGCCTTAGCGGAAGGAGGGCTAAGCAGGCCTGAATCATCACAAGATAAATTGATGAAGAAAGAAGCATCACTTTCCCTTTTTAACTTTTTAATTTAAGGTGCGGCAAAGGAGATTGCTGCTGCGTTGTTGAAGGAAAAAGTTCTGCTTGCAACACACGGCTTGGGAAGAAGCGAAGCCCTTCAGGCGTTCGTAAGGGTGTGCTTATCCTCCGCAGACTCCGGCAGCTCCCCTTCCTCCCATTTCATCTCAGTTTGCTCTTGCAATGCTTTGCCTCAAAACTGGCTTGCCACTGCAATAGGAGCGGAGGTCAGCTAGGTAGAAAGTGCCAAAAATGACAAAACACCCCTGCCTTGCAACCTGTGTACATATGTCCCCATGTGATCACCAGGGAGCCTTTCTTGGTGCCCAGGGTGCCTGTGTTTTTTTCAGATGCTGCAATGGGAAAATCCAGATTGGCTGTTTGCCTAATTCAGCCCATTCAAACACACTGATGGGGAGTCGTAGTTCTGGTTCTCATGCCTGTAGAGAAAAGCTAGGACCCTTATAAATACTGTTATTATCGGTTCAAGGAGGAGGGATACTGATGAGGGCTTGCATGGCACTTGTTCTCACATTCTTCTTTCCCTTTTTCTTTTTTGTCACATATAAATTAGAGCTTTGTTAGAATTAATACATAAAGGCACGTCGAGGTTTAGGGACCTCTTCTGAGGAAAGAGAGGGGCCTCTGCTCAATAAACCAGTACGGGTCACTTACTGGGATCTCCAACTGCTAGTACAATGGGACTTCACCATCCATGGATTTGAGCATCCGCAGATGGCAAACCCTGTTGTCCCAAATGGAGGTCCTGCATTTTTTCGTATGAGCGGGAGAGGGTCCAGAATGCATCCCCCATAGATATGGAGGTCCGACTGTAGTGTCTAAGCATTTAGCACACGGTTCCTGTGTTTTCAGGGCTTTTTCATCAAACTTGAGGAGAAGAGCATGCCAACAGGTGACTGACTGTGTTGTCCACCTGGAAGCCACATGCCAGCCATGCCGATCCTGTGCCGCTTCTTTGACAGCACAGCCTCTGAGAAATGGACAACCATTCTGCGGAACTAGAGGCTCCATGACGATTGGCGTCTTTTCTTGACTGCCTGCTGGACATTTGAGAAAAACTGAAACTAAACCAACCAGTCCTCTGCATTTTTCTGCGGGCTGATAGTGCACGACTGGCAAACAGAGATGGTGGCAGAAGGCTGGGCACTCTCCACAACGCTGGAATGTTATCTGGAATGTTCTTGTTAGGACGGCTTCCAAGCCTAACTGTATTGTTCTTGCTTAAATGCAAAACCGAAACAAAATGGAACAAGAGAAAAACCCATTTAGACGCTCTTCTGACTTGTCGACTCTGCTAATTTTATTCTGTTGCTTCTACTGATGTTCTTGTTTTGTTAAAAACCCTTGGACAGAAAGTTTTACACTCAAACAGCAAACGATCTCAAAGCCCTCTACCTGTCTTTGCATTTGATGCATGTTGTACAGTACAGCCCTCTGTATCCACGGATTCTTTATCCATGGATTCAACCGTCCATGGCTCCAAAAAGCAAACCTTGATTTTGCCATTTTATATGTGAGCCAGCGTTTTCCAGCAGCTTGAGTGTTGGACTACGACTCTGGAGTCCAGGGTTCGATTCCCTGCTCAGTCATGAAACCCACTGGGTGATCTTTGGCAAGTCACATGCTCTCAGCCTCAGGAGAAGTCAATGGCAAACCTCCTCTGAACAAACCTTGCCAAGAAAACTGCGTAGAGTTACCATAAGTCAGAAACGACTTGAAAGCACATCACACATACACATGGGACACCATTTTATATAATGGAACTTGAGCATCTACAGATTTTGGTATCCAAAGGAGTCCTGGAACAAACCCCAAGAGATAGCAAGGGCCTACTGTATGCACTTAACCTAAGGAAGAGAATAGTTAGGAAGGACGTAAGTGCATGTCTGAATCTGCTTCCTAAAACTATAGGACATGGAACCGTGAAAACTGTTGGACTTTTAAAAACCTTCACATCTGTTAGTGTTGCTTAACTTGGCTCATTTTTTAAAAAAGAAATTCTACTCTCTCTCTCTCTCTCTCTTAGTTTCTTTCATGTATTAATGAGTCTGATCACTGCTCAGTAGAAACGGAGCATAATCTGAAGGTGTCAACATTAAATTGTGCTTTGAACGTATGCTAAGTGAACGTATTGGAATGTCTCTTTAAAGTTAAGTCTGTTCCTAATCCTTCTTCTCAGGGCTTCACAAAACAGTTTGCGCTGGAAGTATGTTGGTCTGTGAACAGTTAGATCAGGACCACAACAAGTCCATGGATGGCTCGTATTTTAGAAGTGTTTACTGAAAATCTGAGGATTTTTACAACGAAAGAACACATCCCGAATCACTTTGAGATTTTTGTTTGCTTGTTTCTAAGAATTGAACAGGATTTAACCTTCTCTGCTGTTATAGTATTTGAGATAACCCCAAAAATGGGCATTCTGATTCAAATTCTAGTAATAGTGAGGATTGGGGAAGGAAGGAGCCGGCATCAGAAAAATCCAAGCCAAATTTGTATCTCTCTCTCTCTGTCTGTCTCTATCCCTCCCTCCCATCCATAAATTGCTTTTTTCAGCAATGAAGTGTGCAATACTAAAGTTTTTAAAAAACACAACCAAAATAAAAATAAACTCTTTAAAACAAAATGGATATTAATAAGCCCGTGAAAGTGAACCTCCTCACTTTCTTCTGGGCAAGATTTTTTTTTTCCAATTGGGAGAGAGAACAATATTACAACAGAGAGCCTGATTTCTCAAGGAAGGAAGAGGGCTTCAGAGAAGTAGAACATGCATTGCATTAGATTGTTAAATGACTTGAGTTTTTGTGAGGAAGGGCGGGGTATAAAATAAATACAAGAGGAGGAAGTTGCCCTAAAGAATATATAGGAAATACAGAATCCTGCTACTGTTTTAGCAAACCTTTGTATCGATGAAAGAGGACACTGGATGTCTACATCCTTGCAGTAGGTGTCATGCACACCATGCCACCTTCTCTCCCCACTTTTACATCACTTTTCCTGATTCACACAACTAGTCTATATTTGTCACTGGTTGGAGCTTTTAAAATCTTACATATGGTGGTCCTTTCTATGAGACAGAGAGACATACTGCACCAGTGAGATAACTATTCGCAATTGGCTGCTTAATGTTTTAGTGTGCATTATATTCATTTCTCCTTTCAGACACTCTTAAGCATGCTCTTTTTTTTAAATAGTCAGTAGAAGCTACTTTTGTGATTGGATCTTGTCTCGGTTTGAGTTGTTGGTCACTGTGCCTTTGCTTTGCCAAAAATGTCTCCAGTGATGCGCACCAGCAATATCAGTACAGTCTTTGCAGAGTGATGGTGAAATAGAGTTGAGCAGCTTTTCTTGCCTTTCACTTCTCACTTCATGAACTGGTCAGGTAGTCAGGAACACATTGCCTGAGTCAGTGTGTGAGGGATGTGTCTTACAAGTAAAAATGTTGGTTATTCCTTGCACAAACAGGAATGGTTAGACTGTCCTGATTCCTCAGCACTCCCAGTGTGCCAAGGAAGAAGCTCAGTTTGCATAAAGCATAAGAAAAGGTGTGTATGTGTGTATGTGTTTGTGTTGTTTGCCTTCAACTCATTTCTGACTTACGGCGACCCTAAGGTGAACTTATCATGGGGTTTTCTTGGCAAGATTTGTTCAGAGGAGATTTGCCATTGTGACTTGCCCAGTGGGTTTCATGGCCAAGTGGGGAATTGAACCCCGGTCTCCAGAGTTGTAGTCCAACACTTAAACCAGTACGCCACATTGGCTCTTTGGGTTTGTGGTAGAGGAAGAGCCATAGCTCAATAGGAGAGGTTCCCATCTCCATTTCCAGTAAAAAGATCTCAGGTTGCAGGTGAAGGGAAAAGCTTCTGCTTGAGAGCCAGGGTTCAAATCCTTGCTTGGCCACAGAAACCCACAGGGTGGGCAAATCACATTCTTTCAGGCTCAGAAGAAGGCAAATTTCGAACCAATTTTGCTCACGATAGGTTTGCCTTAGCATTGCCGTATGTCAGAAACGACTGGCCTATAGCAGCAAGGGTGTTATAATAGTATGTGGCGCATTGGGTGAAACTGGGAATGTTTTTCATGTTAGCCGCTTTGTTTGGATTGGAGAAAGTAACATGACAGTGAGTAATAGCCGAAGTGCAAAATCTGTGGCACTCCAAGAAGTCTAGCTTGAGCACTTTAGGACTGTGATGCTTCTGGGAGGATTCTCGGCCGGCAGGAGTTCTTCTTTTCTTCAGAGTTTCGACTGATAATAGCCTCTTGCTGAATTGGTTTTTGCAATTACTTTAACGCAGTGTCCCAAATAATGAACTCTGCCTGTTCCTTGAGCCTAAAAAGGCACTTACGCACAAGCAGATCTTTGCCTGCAGAGCATTTATCCGGTTGCCTTGATGAGAACAGGAAATTGAGTCTTCAGAACAGACTTCCAGAGTGCCAGAGGCACATTCTTCAAAAAGATAATGTGCAGAGTCCAAAGCCTCCAAGTGTCAGTTCTGTTTTGAGTCAGGTCCAGTTTGTTTCTGGTCTTCCCAAATTTTCTTTGCTCAGCAAATTAATGAATAATTTTTGAAGACTTTCTGTGTCTCTCTCTCTCTTTGTGTGTGTGTGTGTGTGTGTGTTTAAAAAAAGCTCCGGCTTTTTATTTCTAGAAAAATAAAAAAGTAATCTGTGTCTTACCCTGGAGTCTTGACAACCTAGTGGCTTTATTTATTTAGTCTCGCTGAGAAATTCCTGAATAGTAGCCACGTAAGAACAAGAAAATGCCACAGCTTGCATTCCTTATCTCTCTTTTAAATTGGCACTTCTGTATAAAGGCACATAGGAAACGGCAGAGGAATAATATAGGGAACGAACAAGAGAAAGAATGCGATTTGGGCTTTTCACCAGCGTGGTATTACTTGGGAGAGGGAAGATAAATCCAGGTTTTCATGAGCTCCAAGAGAGCCATTTGGAAGGTGGCAAAGTTTTGTGAAAACTGCGCTGCCCAGTTGACCTTCCCTCATGTCAGCAAGATTTTCCTGCTTACGTGAAGGCTCCCCGCATTTTTTACGTATGCCAGCCATTCACAGATGGAAGCTTTGAGGTTTCCGATAACTTTGATTTATATTTTAGTTAAGGCACAAGTGTATTGCTGATTTTATCTGTCATGGTCATTGTAAAATCTTAGAGAGAGAGATTTGTGTGTTGCGAGGAGAATGTATGGCTGTCTTCCTCTCAATCAGTTTCTTTGTTATCATGCCCGCCTGAATTTAGCTGTCCTTCCTCCTTGATGTCATAGCAGCCTTCACAGCTAAACTCGGCAGACCTGGCTGCTTTTCAAGGAGGGTGTTCCTGCTTCAAAGAAGCCAACTTCATTGCGGATTGTTTGCCGTCCGATAAAAGACCCAAACCAGCCCAGAGTTAATGGTCTTGCATGTCGGACGTTTGCTTTTGTTCTTGTTATCCACCCTCAAGTCGATCTCAGCCCATGGCAACCCTGTAAGTGAGACATCCCCAAGACTCCCTGTCCTCCACTGCTCTGCTCAGTTCCTGCAAATTCATACCCGCGACTTCTTTTATTCCATCCATCTGGCATGCAGCCTTCCTCTCTTTTTCTTCTTTCCTCCACCTTTCCTAGCATTATTGTTTTTTCCAATGAGTTGTGCCTTCTCAGGATGTGTCCAAAGTATGACAACCTTCGTTTAGTCATCTTGGCTTCCAGGAAAAGTTCAGGTTTCATCTGATCTTGGCTGTCCACAGTGGCCTCAACCCTCTTCTCCAGCCTCAAAGGAGTTGGTTGTCTTCTGGTTTGCTTTCTCAACTGTCCAGATCTTGCATCCGTTCATGGTAATAGGAATACAGTGGCTTGTACGATTCTAACTGTCATGCTCCATTGTATATCTTTACAGTTTAGGACCTCTTCTAGTTCTTTGATAGCTGCCCTCCCCATTCTTAGGCTTCTTAGGATTTCTTGACTGCAGTCCCCGCTCCAATCAATGTTTGATCCTCGATATGTGAACTCTTGCTAATTCTGTTTCCTCATTGTCTAGATTGAATTGGTGTAAATTCTCAGTCATTATCTTTGTTTTCTTAATGTTCAACAATAAGCCTGGCTTTGCACTTTCTTCCTTGATCTTCCCTAGTAGTTGTTCTGTATCTCCGATGTTTTCTGCTAGTAGTATCGTCTGCATATCTTAGATGATTGATGTTTGCTAGCAGCCTACTAACTCCATAGCCCCGCTCTCCATTTTCAAAGTGATTCCTGATATGTACAGAGCCCCGAAGTGGAGGCATCTGTTTGGCACACCAGAAGAACAAATTCCCATTTTTCACTGTATCGAGGAAACAGTCTTGTCTCTTATCATGTGTCCTGCAGTCATCTGTGGTCCTTCTGCAAAATTGTTAACAAAAGGAAAAGAGACCAGAGGTGACATCTTTTACTATTGAAGATCCAGAGGCAGAAAGTCTGCCTTCTGCTCTAGGCTCTCTCTAGGCACAATTTGCTTGAGCTTTTGGAGGGGTTGTTATGTCTTGTTCTGTCTAGAGCTCTGCCCAGGGTTTCTCCCTCACCATCCACACCTGGCAGCAAAAGAGGAAACTAGGAATTTGTTCAGAGGAATGGAAATGAAGTGAAAAGGAGTAGTTCATAACAGCTTTGCAGATCTCAAAACCTGCTAATCCATCTTCCCACCCCTCTTCTCTACTTAGTCACCTGCAAGCCATTTTGCCCTTGCTACTAGTGTCTATTTATGATGCTCTTGCTGGTAATAACCAAACCCTTTCCTGTGGATTATCAAGTCAGTAGTGGCTCTGCATGGTTAGCATTCAGAAAGTCCCATGTCCACTCTTCAATGAAGGACCGGTGGCAGGCTAGCGGAAGGCCTCTCTGCCCAAGTCTTTGGGGGACTGCTGCTGGTTTGAAAAGCCAGTACTGGGGATAGATGGAGTAATTTTCTGACAATGAATTGAGCCATTTCATTTGCACATGCTTTACATGCAAGGTTCTGTGCCTGACATTTGCAAGAGACACGATTTCAGGTAACAAGGCTGGGGAAGCGGCCTCTTTTTCCCGAAATCCCGACCCATAGTCTCTCAGCTTGCCTTGATGGCCTGAGTCAGTATGAGATCACTTTGTATACCTATATTGCGTGCTGTGAGGTTTCTCATGGTCCTTGAGTCTGTTCTTTTAAGAACCTCTTGCCAGGCAGACCTTCACATCATCAGAAAGAGGAAAATGCTGTGGAATGGTAGGAAGCTCAGTCCCTCTTGTTGCGCTCTGCTAGATACGGTGAAGGGAAGCTTCCCTCTTATCTCATGCCCTGGCATCATTATGTTAGGATGTACTTTGGTGCCTGGGCTGTGCCTCTTTGGCTTTCATTGCCCAAAGGTACAAGGAAAAGGATGTCCAAATGGCATCAGGAGGTGGCGCAAAATGAACTACACATACTTGGGCATCATTTTCATGTTGCTGTCAGAGCTGAAGCATAGATGGCCTTGAGCAGCAGCCAGAAGTTGGGATCTTGGTGTGAGGAGTCAAGCAAAGGGTGCAAACAAGAGTTATAAAATCATAGAGTTGGAAGGCCATCCATTCTGCCATGCAGGAACACACAGTCAAAGCGTACACACACCAGCCGCTGGTCATCCAGCCTCTGTTTAAAAACCACTAAAGTAGGGCAAGTATCAATCAGAACAAGTTGCTAATATATCCCTTTCAGTTGAGGAGAGCTAACAGTCAGTTTGAAGGCTACAGCCAATCTTCAGACTAAGGATCCTTTACTATTTAGGACATGGGTGGGCAACTGTGAGAGGCTAAGCAGGGCACATTAGTCCCTTAGGAGACCTTGGGGGAATTTATCACCCGTGTAAACAAAAAATGGCTTTTCCTCCAGGTCCCCAGCTGCCGCCAGGGCTGGTTTCTGCCATTTTTAGGGGGTGGGCCTTGGCCTTTGTTGAAAATAGGTTTACTTTTGGTTTTAGAAATGGCCTTTTCTGGATCTGAAATGACCCAAGGGGGCTCTTTGCCCACCCTGATCTTGGAAGATGCTCCAACCTGCAACCCTGGCGAGTTGACAGTCAATCGGTAAAATGTTTTTAATTACTTAGACCCTCACTGAATATTTACTTTGCAGAAGGGTGGGATATTATTAATAATAATAATAATAATAATTATTATTATTATTTCACAGTGCAATACAGTCAGGGAGATACAACCCAAATGTAATTAAAACAGAGCTCCACAAAATCCATTGCTGCATCCAGTGTACGTCTCATTACGTTATACAGCAGTTTAAAACGTATAACATACTTTGAGGAGAGCTAATAACAGTCAAAGCAATAATTGAAACGGAAGAAGTGCAAATATTTCCAACAATTCATGTGATCATGAATAGCTCTGATGTCAGAAGTATTAACAAAAAGTTCTGCTCATTTGTGATTGGCAGTCCCCTAGTGTTAACATTTTCTATCCTCCTTCATTGTTCTAAATGGTACTGGCAGGCTGTCATATGAAATTCAATACTTCTTAGTAGACAGCACTGCAACTAAAAAATTAGCTAAGTCAAATATTAGCTTTTGAGTCTGTTTGTCTACAAGAAGTCAGTACATCTTTGCCAACCCAGTCCTTCCTTTATTTCATAGAAGCATAGAATCACAGAGCTGGAAGAGAGCCCAAGGGCCGTCCAGTCCAACCCAATTCGGCCATGCAGGAATTCACAATCAAAGTATCCCTGAAAGACGGCCATCCAGCCTCTGTTTAAAGACCGCCAAGGAAGAAGACTCCACTATATTCCAAGGCAGAGTCTTCCACTGTCGAACAGCTCTTACTGTCAGGAAGTTCCTCCTAATGTTTTGGTGGAATCCTTTTTCTTGTAGCTTGCACCCATTGCTTCATTGGGTCCTATTCTCTGGAGCAGCAGAAAACAAGCTTGCTCCATCCTCAGTATGACATCCCTTCAAATACTTAAACAGGGCTATCATAGCACCTCGTAACCTCCTCTTCTCCAGGCTAAACAGACCCAGCAATTCCCTAAGTCTCTCCTCATAGGGCTTCATGGTTTCCAGACCCTTCACCATTTTGGTCTTCCTCTTCAGCTCCTCAACATCCTTTTTGAATTGTTTTGCCCAGAACTGGACACAATATTATTCCAGGTAAGGCCTGTCCAAAGCAGAAAAGAGTGGCACTATTACTTCCCTTGATCTAGAGAGACATCTTATTTGTCTTTTTAAATTGATGTGTATTTTAACCAGTGTGTTTTAACTGATGTTGTTGTTTGTTAGTTGTTGTTGTCCCAGCCTCAATCCATGGGGAGAGGGAGGTAAGAAATAAATTGTTGTTGTTATTATTATTTAAAATGGGCACATCTCCCACATGCGGTACCTGCCCTCTGCTTCCCAGTTTGAATCAATTCTACCTTTAGCATTTGCCAAATACCTGGCTCTCCTTTTAGGATGGCAAGGGAAGCAGGTCTTTGTAGGGGCAGACTCACACAGCCAGGTAGGTTTGTAGGTGAGCAGGCAAATCCCTGGAACCCAGGTGCCTCTTTGGTGCCTATGACCTGTTTTCACATTGAGATGCAGCCTCACTTGCTGCTTCTGTGTACCGACGCAACATTGCCTCTGGCAGCTTGACTCATCCTTGTCCAAAGCACTTGTGAACTCTATTGACTCTTTGTTACAGAAGATTACTTATAATCCCAATACTCTGGGACTGAGTAGACTTCATAATAGCGACGCTTTCTCCCTTTTGATTTATGTGGGCGATATCCAGAAAACAGGACTCGGTGCAGCCACCAGACAGAGACTTGCACGGAGGAGGCCCCTTCTGCATCGGGTGACAAATGGTGCTCAAAGCCTGGATGACAGTTTGCGATGTATTCGTCGGGAGGAGGAACGCTGGCTAGTTGCTGCGGTTGCTTTAGAAATCAGCCTTTTTCTTCTAAGCTGAAGCTATTTTCAGTTTGGTTTGGTGTGCTTCTGTGCGAAGATCCAGGGCATTTCTGGCCTGATCACATCAGAGCTCAGTGGGATCACCTATTGTCTGATGTTGCTTTGCTTCCGTTTGAAAGCAGAATTCCTCTGAGTGTGTTTGAATAGGACTAGGTTGGTGGTGAGAACAAGGTCAGTGAAGAAAACCGTTGTGGAATTTACTTGGGAGTTTGACAGGAATGCTGTAACTATCCACATCTTTTATTCTGTATCAAGATTGAGGCACGAATGTCTTTGTGACCTGCAGAGCAAGGGTGTGTTACTACCAGGTCGAGTACCTTTTTAACATTTAGGGTGAACTGAGGAAAGGATGTTCATAGCAAATAAGGACCCAGTTTTCAGCTCGCAGGGTCTGACAAGTACATCTGACCTAGATGCTGTTGTGTGTCTGTGTGTGTTATGTGCCATCATTTGTCTTATGATGACCATAATGGGTGTTCTTGGCAAGAGTTGTTCAGAGGAGGTCTGCCATTGCCTTCCCCTGAGGCTGAGAGCATGTGACTTCCCCAAGACCACTCAGTGGGGTTTCCATAACTGAGGAGGGATTCAAACCCTGTCTCCAGAGTCACCATCTAACACTCAGCTTCTTCCAAAATGTGTCCAGAGATGTCCAGCCTCAACTTTCATTATGATTTCCATTCTGATCTACATGTCTATACTTTTTAAACATATTAAGGGTAGCTGGCAAGGCAGGCTAATCTGCTGATCCCTTTTCTCTCTGTTTGGCTCTTCACATATAATCAATACAAGATTCTAGCGATGGCTGCTGTTGTCTCCCTTGCCTGTTTGTTGCAGGCAGTCACACACAGCTACAGTCGGAGCAGAATCACGTCCTTTCCTATCTCAATCTTTATTGCTTTGTTGACTTTGTAGAAAGGATCTTCTTTGCTGGAGTCTTGATTAAGTGAGATGTGTCCGTATAAAGATATTGCCTAACTGCCGAATTTGTTTTTACTCATGGAGCAGCATTGTTATCATTTTTGTTAAAATACCAGTTAATGTCATTTTTTTGTTCCTCCCAGGAAAAAAAATGCACAATAACATCCGACAGAGTAGAAAAGAATATGGCCATTTTATGGTCACAGCAAAGAGCGCATACTGCATGGTTGCTATACTGTCTGCCTCTTCACAGTTAGGACTCCACAAATGAAAAAAAGATGAGGATAATCAATACAGCATGCCTTGGACCAGTCATGCACATTCGGGATGTCAGTATGGAACATGACATACATAGCGACTAAAGAGCTCCTTTGATGAATATCTGCTTCAGAACTGTTGGCATAAAGCAAAGGTACCTTAGATATGCCAGACAGTGCATTTCTAGAAGTTGACAAGCTGACAGAACCTCAGGCAAGAAGCACAGGATCTTCCTATCCAAGGTATCTCAAAACTACTGGGAGTTCATGAAAGATACTCAGTGAGTTCACTGAGCCCCTGAATCTTTGCACATTCTAGGTGCATGCATTCACAGGCATCCCGATAAGACGGTAAAGCAGGATAGCTCCAGGATTTCAAAGTTATCTGGCATTTTTCTCCTTCTAAAATATTCAGTGTTCCTGCGAGAGAAAAAGGACAGGCACTTATTTTGCCCCTAATGCACTTGGAACACTAAAAATATTTCATCTTTTACTCAAATTCCAGATATTTTTTTTTAATTTTTAAAAAGATCTATGAATTATCAATGGCCCGTTTCCATGTCATTGGTTCTGAAAAACACCAATGCCTCTTGCCAGGTTGGCAGCTTCTGCAGACACGAAATAGAAAGATAGCCAGGAGAGTTTAACAGGTCCTCCATGTACAGATGCGAAATGGCACAAAAAACCGGAATTGCTTGGGGCAGGGAAGGCTGGGATGAGGACACTGGGAGGAGGTTGTTGGCTTCATGCCCTACCTGTGGCCTTCTGAAAAGCACCTGGCTGCCCACTGGGAGAAACATGATGCTGAACCTTTGGTCTGATCCAGTAGAGCTCTTTTGGAGGGCCATTGACCATAGTCTCTCCTCGGACTATGTGCTATTACAGCCACCTAACTGCAGAATAGGAGGAAATACAACAACGGCCCTATCAGTTCAGGTGAGAGGCTGGCTACTTTGGTTTCTCTTCTCTCTGAACAGTTTCCATATAAGCAAGCTCTTGTAAGAACGGCTAGCAATGTTCAGACGTTGTGTCCAAGTTGGCCTATTTCCCTTGCTGTGTTGTATCTGTTAGTTTTGGGGAGTGGGTGACCTGGCATACAGCTCCCAGCCTATTTTAGATTACGCTGCCCAGAAGCCCACACCAGCATGGCGGTCAGGAATTAAGATAGTCCAAAACACGTGAAGGGCACCGGGTTGCCAGCCCCTCTATCAGATATTATGCTTACAGGCAGAGGCTGCCATAATATTCATCTCTGTACAGAGCTTAGTCAACATGGAGATTCCTGGCAGGGGACAATGGACACATACTGACTCCTAAGTTACATTAAAAACTCTGGCGTGTTTCAATAGCTTCTTTGTATAAACCAAGAAATGATTATCAAGTCAATGAGATAGCTGTATAAACCTCTCCCATTCCATCTCCTCTTCCACCAATTTTCTGTTGTTGGATGATGATGTTGATGGTGATAGTGATGGTGATGGTGATGATGATGGTGATGATGATGATGTCCTCCTTCTTCCCTGCTCCTCCCAGGTCGGTCAAAATCTCACATTGCTTAGTTATCTGTGGGCTTTCTGGGCATGTCTCCAATTCTCAATTTTCCCCCAATGAAAAGGTGATGCTCTTCTGGCAACTTTAGTGCAAAGATGGTAGAACTTGAATCTGTATATCAAGGGATTGCCATATCAGAGACCAGTGCTGAGCTCTGGCCAACAAAGAGGATCTAGAGGGAAGTCAAGAATACCAGTTAAGTCAGAGCAAGGAGGAGATATCCTGAATCCCGTAAGAACCAGTGTGGCCTAGTGGTTTGAGTGTTGGACTAGGACTCTGGAGACCAGGATTCAATTCCCAGCTTGGCCATGAAACCTACTGGAAGACCTTAGGCAACTCACAGGTGCTCTCAGGTTTGCCTTAGGGTTGCCATAAGTTAGAAACAGCTTGATGGCAAACAACAACAACAGTTGAGTGAATAGTTCTTTAAAATGTAAGCAGTATTTCACACAGTTGTTTATTCCATTTGTCACTCTCTTTCTGACACTTCTGAATGGTCTGGTCTCTAGATTCAAATGAATAGTACCGGGGAAAGGAGTAACATGTGCGGGTAGTTCCTTCTGCTGTTCTTTTATCCATTCAGAAGAAAACGTATTGCCTTTTGGTTATTGTGAACTGGACTATTGATTTCTATAATACGATGCAATAATCTGCATGAAAAATAGGAGCTGGAATGTTGAAGCAATCGATTCTTTTGGTGTACTTATCACTCCCTTCCTGGTGTATTGAACCAGACACCGCAAAGATACTTAAAATACATAGTCAGCTTTGTAAGTTCTCCAGACTTACTGGGGAAGTATGTTGGCTGTAACTAAATTGGTATTTTATCCATTCAGGCTGTAGCTGGCGCTTGTTTATGAAGCAACTCTGAATCATGTTTTCCATTTATCTTTTTATCCACGCACACTTATCAGGGGAAGGGATGACAGTGTTTCCAATTTGGCTGCCGAGAAGACTAGCGCTGCATCTCAAGGCCTATTGCTTGCTTTGTTTGCTCTGCTGGGCTGTTCAATGGCTCCAGTTGCTCTTGGATCTCAGGGGCTCTTGCTTTTGAGCAGGAGCCAGTGCTTTCATCCAAGTAGAAAGTGTCTGTATATGGAGTTTTGTACTTGAAAAAAGCCAACCATCTTGCACTACACACTAGATTTAGCACGATGGGAATGCCGTTGCCTCTCTTGACTCAGCACCATTCCCATTTCCTGCTCCCTATTTCCATTTTGTCTCCATTTTTCTCCTTTCAGAGGTATCTTGTTCACCTGAGCAAATAATATTGCCCTTCTTAAAGTTTGAATTGCCACTCCTGAATTTCCAGGAGCCAAATCTCATAGTAGATGTATCGTGCCATAGAATGGGTGTATCATGTCAGTAGGTTTTTACCATTACCTTATTTTTTTCTGTATCCTCTTTTTACCTGTGCTGGTCTATGAGATGATACTGATATATGTCAGTAGCACATTTGCATGTTATGACATGGGCCTGAAAGCTGAAAACATCAGACAATGCACTGCCATGTTTGTGTTTGTGTGTGCATTTAATGGTACAGCTAGTTAGGCTCAAATAACAAGTTGTAGGGAAGTTTTCTTTTCCTATTAGTTCCCTCCCCCATGACACAATTTTAATTCTTAAATCAACAGCTAGTAAATTAAGAGAAAGTGGAGCAAGAAGGAGGAATTTAGGACTCACAGGGAGCTAACAACAAGGGTTGGTACGCTACTCACTTGACCAGTCACATTTTGTCATTTGATTCGACTGCAATTCCATGTCGCTGGATGTTTCCTGAATCCCAGAATACCACCGTGTGGGAGGCATGAAATCTTTAAATTTCATGATAACAGTACAAGCAGGAACTGTTTTCCCTTGGTAAAACAAGCAGCCCAAAGGAGCTTGTCCAGCGGATCACCTATGTAAAAGCCAGCATTTTCCATTTGAGATAGGGAAGAAAGAAGAGCTGGGACCCAGCAAAAGTCACCTAAGGCCTTTTCTTGCTTGCAGCAAAAATCAAAGAGAACTCTATCATTTGGCTGGCTCTTAAAAATGGTACCCTTACTTTTATTTCTGTTTTTCTCTCTTGATCTCCATCCGTTAAAAATGTTAACTGAAGGCTAATATACCAGTATACCATATACCAGTATAAAAGCCAAACAGACCAGCACCCCAGTGAATTAGTCAAATCTTGAATGGTTTTTTTTAAAAAGAAAACACAACAAAAACCACACACCCTGACTGTCATTTTATAATATTTGACTAATGCTTGACTTCCTCAACTGATTACATTTGGCCAGGCCTAGAAGGCAAAGTTGTCCCCGAATTTGTGCTTCCAGGGCCTTTCTGTGCTTCTGGATGAACCTGGTGCTTCCAGGTGCGTTGGGCAACAATGCCCATTAACCCCAGACAGTGTGGACAACTGTTACTTTGATGGGCACAAGATTGATGAAGATGCTGGTTAACATCTCACATAAAACACCTTCACAGGAGAATCTGAAGTCTGGAGAAAAAGTTCAAATATTCAAAACCGAAATTTAAAGCAGCAACAACAAAACACATTTAACTCTAATTTCAAGAAGCGTACGTTGGATGAGAGGAGACATGTGTGTCTTGACTTGAAAGCAATGATATCAAGCGTGCAGAACCGAGAAGGTCTCACATAACTTTGGCGCCACCACATGAAGGCTCCTTCCCAACTTATTAGATCTTTTCATTGCGGAGCTTGTGGGAGGATCTCACCAGGCATTATGGAGAGCAGACAGGATTGTATGAGAGCAGGTTGTCCTTGGAAAGATACTCTGGGTCTGAGCCATATGTGGCTTTAGATGCCACCACCAGTGCCCTTGATTTTCCTCAGAAATTAATGGCAGACTTTCTGGATGCAGACAGATAGAAGGGACTCCTCTGACACCTTGACAAGCACAAAAATATATACAGCACACAGTATATACACAAACATAACACATAATGCAATAATACAGTCATTGTGTACGATACTATGGCTCCCTAGATTTATTTCTCAGGGAAGTTACCTGTGAACACTTACAGAGAGGTAGCCCTGCTATGGACAGAGCACAGAACAGCGTACTTCAAGGCTGGTTACCAGTTTGTTGGGCCAAGACGTTTTGTGTACTCGGGATTGCAGATATTGTTATCTCTGTTCGCCGTATATGTCTGCTTTAGGAACGCTTGTCCAAGTTGGCTAGATATATACGGACTCTGCTGATTCATTTGCTTGAGCCAAGAGCTGTGGCCAGGATGGAGGGGTTGACCCTGTTCAGTTTCTCAATTGCTGCAGAGCCAAAAAAAAAAAAGGAGGTTATTTATTTTTGAAATTGTGAAAACAGTTCACTGAAATGTGAAAACGGAGCAGGCTGCTAAGAGCTTGGAGTACATGAATGTCATTGAAGCTGGAAGCTCCATCAACATTTATTCCTACATGGCATTGGTGACTGTTGAGAACAGAATGTGCTTTAGTAACAGTAAACCCATTCAGACGCATGCGCATATACATGGACCCCTCCCTACACACAGTTTTTTAAAAAAATGCTTCTGTTAAAGTTATCATAACTTGCACTAGATTGATTTTTCAACATGTATGCCTTGAAGTGAGGTCTCAGTCCTGCAGTGTCCTTGTACGCGGAAGACTTGTGAATTTCGAACTTGCAGTTAAGAGAGCTCTAGATGGCTTTTCTGGTTTCTTTCCTTATGGATGCATAGGATGAACATACTTCCACTACCTATGTTGGGTGGTATCATAGAATCATTCAGTTGGAAGAGACCACAAGGGCTATCTAGTCCAACCCCCCTGCCATGCAGGAACTCAAAATCAAGGCATCCCCGGCAGATGGCCATCCAGCCTCAGCTAGTCGAATTACGGAACAGTCCTAAATTTTCTAAAGACCATTTACTTATGACTGGTCCAGACATTATACTGTGACAAATCCAGGTCAGCTTTCAATTGTGACTCCCTAATGTGAATTATAATTTGTTGTGGTTGTGTGCCTTCAAGTCTTTTCCTACCTGGGGCGACCCAAAGGCAACCCTACCACGCGGTTTTCTGGGGCCGAGAGTGTGTGACTCATCCAAGGTGACCCAGTGAGTGTCCACATGTTTGCAAGCAGAGTTAGTTGCTGTAGAAGTGAAGTCTCCCTTTCCTCTTCTTTTCCTTTGGTATCCCTTTTCCATTCAAAGTTACAGCACCCTCCTCTGCCTGCTTTTTACTGAAAAGAAGAGTGTTAAACACGGCTGTGTGCAATGTCTCAAGCTTGCCCTACGCAAGATAAAAATAGGTACAAAAGAAGGGTTTTGGTTGGTGTGAGGATGGCTGAAATAAAGAACCCGGTGACTTCCTCTGCAGAGGAAAGTGTGTTTATTGATCAGGTTTGAGTAGTCTCTCTTAAAAGCAACCTGTCCCCTGACATTTCCAATAAATGATTGAGGGGAGGGAATTGTTTCCCATTCTGTCATTTCCGGACAGGGTTAACTTAATGTTTCATAACTGATGGCCCAATATTAACGTGCTCTGAAAAAATGTGCACTTTGAGAAATTGACTCGTAAAGTTGTATGAAAAGAATTGATTCTGACGTTTGTGGAGGCAGCAACATTTCCCATGCGCAGCGTGTCCTGTAAACAGTTTTGAAGGCAGTCTATCAGCATTTGCGCACTGCTGGGTAGATTTTTTTGTTTTGTTTTAAAGCCTGCTGTAATGAACGGTCCGAACATAATGCAGACTCAGGTACTTAAAAAGATACCATCTTACTAGAAGAAACTTCAAGTCATAGAGGGGAAATTTTGGCAAGTAGAGCTAGGTTCTCCCTCTGCTCTCTTTGCCTATAGAATGATCGATGCCCAAGCGGCTGTAGGGTTTGCTGAGAAAACCCGTAAGTCTATCCAGGTAGAGATCCTCATCCGGCGATACGTTTAACTCCGTTTTGTGTTTCTGCCTTCCAAATATCCCTTGGATACTTTCTTCAGTCTCTCAGGGTGCCTGTTTCTTCTGGCGCCCAGAATTTCTCTTTCAGGCAGCCTGTATTGTGGGAGAGACTTGCGAGATGTGATACCAATTTTTAAAAGATGTCTTTTTTAAAAAATATATATATATATTTTTTAATTAATTTTATTAAACATCTTAAAAATATCAATCAACCCTAACATCCATAATACAAAAAAGCATGCATACATAATCCCAAAAGCAACCCTAATACCTAACACGTACAACCTAACAGATCGATATCATACTTTTTAAAAATATAAACTTTCTTAAAGCACTCGCATGTTCATTTATCCTGAACAATAAATCTTCGTTTATTTATTCTAAATAGCCCTAACATTATAAAATCGCATACAACTCACAAAGAATAATTCATATAGTTCATAACCAGTTCCACTATATATCTCTATAATCTACCTCTCTTTTCTCTGTCCCCTTCTCTTTCCTTATTCTTTCCTCTCTTTTTTCCTTCTATTTTCTCTCTTCTCTCCACCCTTTCTACTTTTTCCACCTATACCTTCCCCTTCTTTTTCTTTCTTCCTTCTCCCCCATACTTTGTTCTTCTCTCTTTCCTCAGTTCCTCTCTCTTCCCCACTCATCCCCTCTTCACTTACTCATCCGTTCATACACTTTCCCATTCCTTCCATTTAAAAGCTCCTTAATTTTGCAAGCCTTTTGGGGTATGTTGGGGGAGACTTTTTGACTCCCAAAAGGGGATCCTAGTAAAACTTCGTACTTCCAAATGGAGGGATACACCGAGATGCTGTGAGGCCGAGAGCAATGCCTGTAGAGGTCTGGAAATGAGATTTCTTCCCCATTCTTTCTTTATTGTGTCTCTTGCACTCTTCAAAGGGCTTGTCACAAACCTTTACACGTTGACACTACTGGAAGGTTTTCTAACATTTTGGGAAAGTATCCAAAGTAGTGATTCTTCTCTCTCTTGCATCTCATACCCTCCAGCAGTCCTGATTTGGCAAAGACAGTCTGGATTACTCCTCTGCCATTGCCATAAATCGGAAACGATTTGAAGCCACACAACATCACACAGATGCACACCTGACCTTTGAGTTGCTTTTAAAATGTCCCGGTTTCTCTTTCCTCCTCCCACTTTCCCTCTTTGCCCTCAGCTTACTTCTCTTGCTGCAGACTGAGTTCAAAGTAGTATGAACTCTCAGTTAACTCAGTGGAGGAACAGAAGAGTAGAAGAATACTAAGTATGCTAAGAAGAGCAGAGGACAGAATCTTTTTCTTTCCCAGGAGGCTCAGGCAAAAGCAGACTGCTGCAGCCTTTCCTAAATTGCGCAGTCTTCCTGACTGATCACATTTGCTTGCGGTCTTGGCCACATTCTGGTGCTGCTTAGCTATATGTGTCTCGGTTTTCACCTGTGACATGTTGGAGGGTAGGACATCCTCACAATAACCTTGTGGAATAAGTTAGGCTATGAGCAAGAGCTGTTAAGGTCTTCCTCTGTGGTCCTTGTTCAGGAACAAGAAAGGGGCAAAGAGAAAGGGGACTACCATCTTTCAGACTGTGCCAGGTGCCAATAACAGGTCTAAGTATCCTACATATTTTGTAAAATCTTACAATACTTCCTGATGAAATTATAATCCCAGTCTGAAATGCTTTACATCAAAATGCTGTTGCAAGACAAATGCATGAATACTTCCTTGTCTGCTGCAATTTTTTTTTCTTCAGATGTTAAAATTAGACCAAATTATCAAAAAGGGCCAGACTAATGGCGACATACCTTAAATCTATAATTATATAACCAAAATAATTCTCCAGGGTCGTAACCCAATCTGATAGTTCAATTTTTGTTGTAAACTTCCTCTATTTTTATGCAACCTTTCTACTTAATATGGTTTAAAGTTCTGTGTAATCCTCCTATTTTATTTGAGTTTTTAAGTTACAGCATGTCTCGCCAGGTCTGTTGACTATAAATAGAGATCGATTGATTGATAATCCCGATCTTGTGTGAATGAATATATTCACTGGTGTGCCATAGTGCCAGCAGAAATCTGGAACATCTTAACTCACGCAAACTGAACCTGTACAAGGTAGAGAAATATTCCCTTGTGTCAGAGCAAACTGAACAGTGTGTGAAAATTTGGGGATGGCATTCCTAACAGTCTTTCAGAGGCAGCCATGTGTAGAGCTGGGACACATGTTCTCGGTTTGATTTGTACTTATAAAACCAGATTTGTCCAACTTCAGTAAGTCATCCTCCCTTGCAGACGCCATTCTCCTTCGTTTCCTTATGTGTGCGTAGGGGGGGGGGAAATAGGTCACAAACAGTAATCTAAATCTACTTCTGATAAATAATTAAAGCTAATGGAATTTTCACAAGATCCATGAGCCGAAATCGTTCTTAAAGCCCTCGCATGTTCTTCTCCTGCGATGGTAAAGTAGATAACAACATTCTCATAGATGTAATTGAAAAACAGTGTAATTTTTTTTTAAAATTTTGGTGTGGCGTAGAGTGGATTTCTGGAGTGGCGTAGTCTCATCGGTAGAAACAACAATCAATCTGAGAGTAAATGAATTGATCCGTTGGACGGCTGGGCATTTAATGAGCAGCCCAGGAGCTCCTTCTGCCCCGGAGGGAATGCAACCTGCTGTTTTTCTTTCTCTTCTTAACCTGTAAATATGCAGATGTCCAAAAAGACCTGAGAAACCTCCTGGGGCACCCTCTTCATAAAGGCTTTTCCCTTCAGTGAACAGCAAAGCAGTATCTTAAGCAACCAGATCATTTTAGCATGTGATTTAATATTAATAGGTGCCTGCCATTACATATCTAGCTGTGCGTACTTGGATTTCACTTAGTTTGCTGCCTGTAACAAAAGAGGAATATTGGGCTTTGGCTCGGAGTAGTGGCGGGTCAGGATTTCCTTCTCCTTGCTCTTTGTTTTTATTTGCGCCTTCCTTTCCGACGCATTGTGCCATCCAACACGTTGAGCCGCTGCTAGGTTTCTTAGCCGAGAAAGTAGTCCTCTGGAAATGTGTATGCTCTGTTTGTTTTCATTTTAAGCTGAGGATAATTAAAGATAATAGAGTCCACCGTCTTGTGGTCTCTTCCAACTCTATGATTCTCAGGCAGCCTTTTCCACTCTCAGACAGCTCTTACCAGTAAGATGTTCTTCCTAATGTTTACATGGAATCTCTTATAATTTGAATCCATTGCCTTGTGTCCTAGTCTCTGGAGCAGCAAAGCAAGAAGCTTGCTCCATCTCCTTCACGCCATCCCTTCAGATATTGACAGATGGCTATCAAATCACCTCTCAATCATCTTTTGTCTAAGCTAAACCCAGCTCTCTAACCCGTCCTCATAAAACTTGGTTTCCAGAGGTTTAATTGTCTTGAATGCCATCCTCTGCCCATATTGCAGCTTTATCAATATCCTTATTGAATTGTGGTACCCAGAACTGGACACAATATTCCAGATGAGGTTGAAGGAAAACAGAGTGAAGCTGTTACTTCTCTCGATGTGGGCTCAGGAGCAGCTTAGAATTGAATTGGCATTTTTCTGCCGCATTATACTATTGACTTGTATATAACCTGTGATTCCTTATGTCCTACCTAGGAGGTCCTTTCCACATATACTACTGTCAAGCGAGCGGCACATCTTCCTTGTTGGGATGTGTAAATCCTTCACGTTGTGTGCAACTATAAGGTACTGAGTGTAGACACCTCAGTTCAGGCTTCTTGGGGATCATGACTGTAGTAACATCATTCCAGATTGGTTCCAGAGCAGCAGCGCCTAGAACACCCCAGCCTCAGAACTCATGGCTCACTCTAAGCAGGCTGCCTCTCTTGTGAGGATGTTGCTTAACCCTCACAATAGTCTTTGTCCTGGCTGCTTTCGTGGATTTTGACCTCTGCCTGATTCACAGCCAGCTAAAGTCTAATGAGGATGGGTTAGGGAGCTGGATTTGGCTTGGAAGTCCATCGCTGATGCACTGTTGTGCCATTTTCCTTTTGTGTGATCTTAAATATGCAGGAAGTATTTTCCTCTTTTTCACTTAACTTGTATTGGTTGTAGACAGTTTGTGTGTTCCATCATAGAAGTGCAAGTGGGTCAGAACAGCAAAAAAACACTTTAAGCTGCAAAAGGCGCTGGACTTCTCAGAGAAGCGCTCTGCACAGAGAGGGCCTACTCTCTGGCCCAGGCTCCTTCCATTCAACCTCCTGCGCTTAAGTTGCTCATCTCAATGAAGGACACAACAGAATTGCTGCTTTGCGAGATAGCAATAGCAATAGCACTTACATTTCTATACCGCTCGATAGTGCTAAGCAGTTTCTGAGCGGTTTACAATCTGTAAGGCAATTGCCCCCAACAAGCTGGACACTCACTTTACCAACCTACGAAAGGCTGGAAGGCTTGAGTCAGCCTGGAGCTGTGCAGGACTGAACCCTCAATGTTTTGGCTGTAGGACAGGTCACTCCTCTGGGTATCCCCCATTTCACAGCCATCACAATAACTCATACACAAACTTCCAAAGTGGGTACTTTCCCTACTGAGCATTTGCTTCTTCTCCATGCACAAAGTAGCTGCTCCTATCTCAGATCTCAGAATCGCAGGGAGCTCTGACGTATAGCGTTCATAGGCATTTCGTTTCCAGAGAATGGTTCATATCTGCCTGTCTGGCCCCCTCTTTTTTTTTTAAAAAAGGGGGGCAATGCTTGTTGAGAACACGTTGGTCCTCTTTTGTTTGTACAGTACGAGTGTGGACTGAGAACATGTTGCTGCTGCTTTCCGAATGGCCCAAGCGAGCAACCTCCCTCCACATGTTACGCTCCGGCTCTTGTCAGGAAGCATCTGGAGTCATAACGTTCAGCCCTGGCCAATTTTCTGTGTAGGGTCACTTGGCTAGTTCTTTATTAAATGTCTCCTAACAAGGAGGAAATGCAAAAGAGGTAGACGGTTGGACAGTCAGGGCATCTCTCCTGCGTGATGCGCCAGCGCCACAATTGGAGGCGACAGCTGAACTAATGATGTCACTGACGCTGATACGACTGGGCTGACAGTGTTCCCCCCCCCCCCAAAAAAAACTCTCAACATCCATTGTGTAGGAAGTTTGCAAGAGGTGGGGGCAGACAGCACACACAACACAACCCAGTCAAGGGATCCAGGAGCTTTCCCTTCCAAATTCATTTTGCTTACGGATACAGTGCTTCACGGATGAGAACTCTGTCTAGGTCGTGAGATCCCCGGCGGGTCATTTTGTCAAACCCAGGGCTGCAAATAGCAAAGGATTCTGGTAGACAAAGTGTGTGCAGGACGGCCACAGAAGGCAGAGCGAGAGCAGTTGGAGGTCAGAAGGGGCTTAGCAGCAGTAGCAGTAGTTGAAAGAAATGGTTAACATTCCTGGCCTGACCCTTGGCTAATAGCAAAAAGATGTTTTCAACACAGGTCCATGTGCTCTTGACATTTTTTTTCAGTCAGTCAGCTTAGTGAATCAAATTTGTGGGCAACTGCATCAGGGGCAGGGGGCATTTTTCCACACTACACCGACCCAGCGGTCCAGACCTACACATTTTGGTATGCCCAAAGTCACACAGCATCACCCCCAGCGGCTGTTTTGGATGATTTTTCTGCCGTGTTTTCTTATTTCTTTGCTGTTTGGGGGAAATTTGGGGGACTTTGGAGGGACAAGGGAAGCAAACCGCTATAGTTTGGGCACGCTTGGGGCAATTTTCAAGTAAAAAAATACCCGCTCCCCATTGATTTATTTGTTTTTGTTACCCTGGGAGAGAGCTTGGAGGCTTTGTGGGGGCCATCAGGGGCTGCACTTCATGGCCCAGTCCCAATGGCTGGCTATGGCCCGTGGTCTGCACTTGCCCACCCCTGAGTTAGCAGGTCACTTTGCCAGTTTATCCAATCCCGACAGGGCTTCGTTTGAGCTGAACGGATGCTTTGAAAGCAAAGCTACCTCCTGTGAATTGAATAGTTTGCTTCAGACAGCCCAGTTTAGAACCAATCAGTTTGGCATGATGCCCCTGTCACCAAGTATGGATATCAGCCTATTTTTGTATTAAAATGGCTGGAAACAACTTTCAGGTTCTTGTTGAAGGGCAAGGGCTAACCAGAGGTTTCATCCAGATGTCTGAACTTGCTCTCAGACTTGCTCTCCGCCGGTGGAGCAATAATAATTTACCTCTTTTCTTTCCACAGTCCACTCGGCTCAGTGATGCCAATGCTGTTAAGATGCACAGAACACAAGCAACCGTTCCCCACTGGATTAAAATTGGACCAGTGTTTCTCTCTGAAAAAGATGTTTCCTCAGTTAGCACCCACAACCCTGGGAACTGTCTGTTTTGCTATCACAAGTTACCCCGTTGCTCCTTGCTTCCCAATGTGCCAGTTCCCTTTTGCCAGGGCTTAGGGGTCGAACCATCCTTTACAGACCTTGGAGAGGCGTCTGGGATTCCCCTGGCCCTGTCAGGTGAAGCTTAGGCTTTGCTGGGACTTTTGGACATCCTTTCTCCCTGTCTTGGGTGCGTTGATGCTGCAGATCCATTAGCACCAGAAGTTTAGAGCAGAGCAGTACTCCATGGGGCTTCCCTTCCTTGGGGGCAGAAAGAGCAATGGTTGCATCCAGTCTGACCTTTTAATTTTTCATGATATAGCTTCCCTGGTACACTGTTTTGAGCATTAGTTTGTTAAATCTCAAGTAAACCATTGACACCATTCTTGTCCTCTTCGTTCTCCTCTTCTTTCTTACTGTTCTCCTTGCACTTATTTTAAAGATGCCCCCCCCCTCCCCATGTTAGGAGTGTCTCTGACCTGAAGAATTGGGTTGTCTTTCTGGGTGGTGCATGCATCCAGCATCCATGTCGGCAGTGACAGTGTCTCATCAGAGAGGGCTTAAATTTCTCTAGCCAAGTTTCTGTCACTGGGATGAATCTGGTGCCAAGATTCTTTCACTTTTGGGAGGCGCTGTGGCTCTAGGTTCAGCATCTCAGTCAGGTAGTGAGTGATGGGAACAACCTCAGCCCCAAACCATAAAGAGCGTCTACATCCTCCTGTGTCATAAATAGCTCTCCCAAGGCCATCTCTTTGAACCCCCTTGCTTTGACATTTATTCATATTGGATGGACCAGAGATTCGATAAGCACTTAAAGGTGGCTTCATCGGCCATTCTTGACCTGGACTTCAGTCTGCATGGAAAAGGTTGTGTGAATGGGGTCTTTGCTGGGCAGCTACTTTGTTGACAGTGAGTCTAGACCAGACTTCACCAACTTGAGGTTCTCGGCCTATAACACACATCATCCCCAGGCAGCATGACCATGTTGACTAGGGATTACAGGGGCTGTAGTATGACACATTGAGAGGGAAGGCTAATGTCGTTCATTCTGTGCGTAATGAAACATAGGAGCCAGTCCAGTTTTGCATCCAGATTTTTGTGTGCCAGGAAACGATATTTATTCCTGTATTCCTGATGAGCTCCAAGTGATTTCCTACAGTGCAGGGGGTGAAAGTTGGCTGGTAATATTTAATTGTCTTCCCTGGCCCTCTCCTTCCCCACGCACCTTTAGAAGTGTGCTATTTCTAAAATGGGAGGTGCAGGAATTGCATTGGAGGCTGTGGCATGGCTGACACTATCAGATGACGTTTTCTTGGCAGGTTTCTTCAGGGGGGTGGGTTGCCATTGCCATCCTCTGAGGCTGAGAGAGTGTGACTTAGCCCAAGGGGTTTATATTCAAACCCTGGTCTCCAGTATCATAGTCTACCACTCAAACCACTACACCACTCTTACTGGTTCAATATTTTTACCTGGGCTTAGTGTCTTTGGGGAGAAGCCACCAGCCTCTGCCCTACTTCTTTTCTCTTTGCACCCTCTCCGCCATGCGAACTTAGTCATTCACAGACTCCCAGCACCCACAGATAATACCTCTTTTAGACGCAGTGCAAAGAACTTCTTCCTAGCTCTGTTATTAAGATGGAGGCTCCTGTGGACAGGGCCTTGTCAGCTGTGGCCCCATACTGCAGAACCAGTTATCTGATGGGTTCAGCTACATTATATCTGAGTCTTCCCCTTTCTTAGACCTTGATCTGTTCCTTGCTTCTTTCTGACATGTGGCAACAAATACATTTGCTGGGAATTCGCTTGGTATTCGCTGGGATTTGGTTCCATGTGGATATCAAAATCCGTGGATGCTGAAGTCCCATTATATACAGTGACAGAGTAAAATGGCGTCCTTTTATACAATGGCAAAATCAAGGTTTGCCTATTGGAATATTTTAAGTATTTTCAAGCTGTGATTCTTGTATCTGTGGATAAACAAATCCGTCGATAAGGAGGGCTGACTGTATTTCTGAGGAATGGAGTTACTAATTCAGTTTTTAAAAAAATAGGCTTTAAAGACCAGGCCAGTTAAACAGGCTTCTCGGTTTTTAAAAAAGATGTGTGTTGTAGCTTAAAGTTACACCCTGCCTTTCTGTATACAATCCATTTGAGGTGCCTGCGTCTCAAGCATTTATTCATTTTTATGGACTCAGACGTAGTCTCTCTGCTACTTGATATTCCTTTTGATGGTCTGATTCTTTTGTGTTTCCTCCTTCGTTTCTTTTGTTCTCTGCCTTGAGACTTTGGTGTTGATGGATATTAAATTCTCACACGTGACTGTTCCTACAACAACCGCTGCTGCAGTCCCTAAATAAATATCCTAATTTTGGGAAACTGGGTACAGAAGCATTGCTCAGAGCTTGATCCCCTGTTTCTCTTCTGGGTGATGAAGACTTTGGAGGGAGGCGAGCGAGGTTGCTCATGATGTGTGCTCCCCTCTCAACGCAAAGGCTGGCTGGAAATCCCATGGAACTGGCAAGGCTGTAAATCTAAATAAATGATGCCCAATTCCTGGCACATCAGGAGGAGGCTGTGCTTCAAACTGGGGTCTAGCTTGATCCCTTTCCATGTGGCTACACATGTTTTACATCCCATTAGTCATTCATTGCACTGTTTCAGTTGAGTTGTTAGACTGAAGGAGTTCACTGATTATCCAACATTACTACAGGCTTTTGTTAACTAATTCTCCTCCCTTGGGACCATCGTAATTGTGGATCAGGCTGGATTCATAAGCCAGTTAAAAATGGATATATATATATATATATATATATATATATTTGCCGCACTCCATGCTCGTAGCAGTCTTTCGATTAAAAATGTAATCAGCCTTCAGCTAATATGATAAAATTGGTGGAAAGAAGAAAGTGCTGCGAGAGGAACGAAGGGAAATGCTTTATTCAGATAGATGTGTGTTTTTTCTTCTCTCTCTCTCTCTCTCTCTCTCATGGCTTGTTTCTTGATGTCTCTGTGTATTGCTTTTCTCTTCCAGGACCTGCGCAAACAGGTAGCTCCACTTCTGAAGAGTTTCCAGGGAGAGGTAAGCCCTCGTGGGTTGTATTCCAGTTTTTTCTTTCCAAGATAATTGTGTGCTGTCTTTCAGTAGAATTCTTCAAGGGCTGGGATTTCCTGTCTTGAGAGCTTTCTTTTAATGGTATCACATTCATTACTGTTGCATCATGCACACATAGGATATTTTCTTTTTGTGTCTGTTGAAAAAACACTTTTTAAAAAAATGTAGGGTTCTCTAAACCCATAATCCCTCACACAGGGCCCATGGGGGCAGCCTACAGATCCTCCTCATCCCACCTTCTCTCTTTACCGTCTTTTACGTTATTTTGCATGAGTCGGTAAGCCGCAGCCGTGCAGCCTTGTCAGGTGAAGTAGTAGTCATCCGGTGCTCCGTACCTGTGGCTCTGAGGTCTGGAGTGAAAGCAGAGGCAGAGAGAGAGAGTCTGTACTCCAATAGGGAGCAGAAACACTGCATCTGACTGGCCCCAGAAAGCAGCCTTTTGGTAGCATAGCCCAGGAATATAGAATCATAGAATCATAGAGTTGGAAGAGACCACAAGGGTCATCCAGTCCAACCCCTGCCATGCAGGAACTCAAAATCAAAGCATCCCCGACAGATGACCACCCAGCCTCTGTTTTTCAACATCCTTTTAGAATTGTGGTGCCCAGGACTGAATAGCTTTCAGTAAAGTAATTAGCCCAAAGTTATGTGGGGACTCTCATGGGGAGGAGGAATTTGATCTTGGATTTGTTTAGTCCTAGTTCATCATGCTAGCCACTACCTCACCTTGGCAGGAATCCTATGGTGCAGTAAAGGTGCATTTTCAGTCTTATTACTGCTCCATCCGGTGTGGCTAAATTCTTGATATCTCACACTGTGCTCCTCAAAATTCGGAGTGAGCTGAAAGCCAGTAAGTGGAGAGCATTTATTTCCTTAATGTATTTGCACAGCTGCTGCTGCATAACTGAAGTCCTGTGAGTTGCTCACAAAGCACAGATACATTATTTAAAATAAATAAATAAGTAATAAACGCAGTAATGAAACAATGAATACAACATTAAAGACTGGAGAACTAGCATGAGCTAGAACATTGTTAAAATGGCACGTAACTGGAGATGGATGACAAGACCGAGGTGAATAAAAAGAACATAAAAAGGGCAACCGGTGAACCTCTCTGCAAAGACAGTCCCATAACTAGGATGCAACTACTAGGAAGGCTTTCTGTCTTGTGGTCACTGATTTTGATCCCTTGGCTTCTTAAAAAATGAGTTTCAGGTAGTCTGGTCCCGGACCATTTGGGGCCTAGGAAGTTAAAACCAGTATTTTAAATTGGGACCAGAAACATATTGCATTGCATTGCATTGATAGCCCACCTTTCTCCCAGGATAGGACCTAAGGTGGAGTCCCTTAAGTATGTCTGCATCTCACCATTCAGAAGGAAAGCAGTCTTGTTCCCATCTAAGCAGCACAGACTGAGTTTGGAAAGAGTTCCAGTGGGGTGGCCATTGATGCAAGCTTGTGGCAACATCTTTCTGGGGCTTTGGGCCCTAGACTGACTGTTGTGAAAGAGAAATGTGAATGTTAGGAAGTGGAGTGTCTGGACCTGCACCTGTGATGTCATTTGGTGGCTATTTATAAGACTGGGTAAGGATTTCCTGAGGCCATCCATATTCTTTTCATGTGGCACAGCAGGACTGTCCAAGAGCAACAGAGGAGTTCCTCATCCAGAGCTTGCCAGAGGGCAGATGCTCTGCAAGAACGTGACCGGCTGCGTGATTTCGGTGCCTTCCGTTCTCACTGGACGAGGTGAAGGGACTTTTAAGGGCGAACTCATTCAGTTATTGTAAATGTGGAGAAGACTCTGTGAAACCTGAGGAGATGGATGGGCTGCACCCATTCATTAATTTAACAGGGAGGGGAGTTTGAATAGGATTATTTATACCGTGTGCAGGGGAAACGACACACCTTTCCCCATCTGGGTTCCACATCGCCAGCACGGCACACCAAAAATGCATCGCTCATGTATGCTTAAGTTGCCTCCTTGACAGTCACCTTAGAAAATCAGAGTCTAAAAACCCACGAACACATCAGACCTTACTTCATACCTTACATGTGCTGAATTGTATTAAATATATGCCAATTTTAATTTGATACTTTCATTTATTTGTCACACACCCTTGTGGTCAGTCCTTGCCTTCCTCTCTGGTTGATATTGCAGTAACTGAAATCCCACCATCTAGCATAGTTCCCAGAATTGTATAGCACTGAGCCATGGCAGTTAAAGTGGTGTTAGCCTGGATTATTTTTGCAGTGTGGATGCAGCTTCAGTCTATATACATCAGTAAAAGTGATAGGGAAACTTGCACTGGCCGCACCACAGCATCCTTGTCCACCTCAGCACTGATCCCTCAATTCTTGACCTGTGCATCTTGAAGAGGGCGGTTGGCATAGGATTTCTACTTGACATTCAGTTGAATGTGAGTAGAATTTTTGCATGAACAGAAACAATGGTAGCACAGGATTTCTGGCTTCATGAAAGTTTCTGCTTGTGCTTGCATGTACGTACACACACACACACACACACACACACACAAACAATATATATATATATCCATCTGTCAATATCAAAATCAAACAGGACAATACATAGTAAATAAATAAAATGTTCACGTTCTTCTTGCCTGAAAATCAGACTGCGCTGGGTTGTTTGTCTTCGAAATTGCTGAGCATTAGTGAAGCTTTCATATTAGATTGTGAGTCTGAATATGTAACACTCGAAGAAAAGTTTATTAAATCCTCCAGCGAAAGAATCACCTCTCTTGCTGTCTTCCATAGTAGAATTTCCTTTAGTAAGCACTGGTTCCTCACCCACCCACTCCATTGCCCAGATTCCTTATGTCGAACTTTAAAAACCTAATTAATCCAATTTCTTTACTTTAGACTTGCTCCATGATGGCTCAATTAGAACAGCATCTGAACTGTGGTTCAATATCCAGGCCAGTTTTTGTAATTGGAACCACATTTTCCTTCGGAGGAGCTGCAGCTGGTTTGGTGCTTCTCATGCAGAAAAAGGATATAACCTTGCATAACATAGGAAATGAACGGTTGAGGGAGAAGCCAAATTCAATTTCAGTCAGATATTTTGAGGATAAGTCCATGATCTATGGAAGCAGGGGAATGAAAAGTGTGTGTTCTGTAGAAAGCAGTGTCTTCGGCAGTCTATTAATCATGGCCAGTCTGGGCGCTTCTTGAGCTGTTGCATTAGCAGCCGATTTCAAGTCGAGAGGCTGGAGCCTGGCCAAGCGCTCCAGAAGTTAACCTCTTCGAAACCCAAAGCTTCTCCGCTGTGGAATAAAAGCAGCGTTGTGGTCACGGGTGGTGCCTCTGTGTGTGTGTGTGTGTGTGTATGTGTGTAGAGACTCGAAACAACAGTTGAGCAAAGCTATTACAAATTGCTCCAGACTCTGGGAAGTCAGTGGCACATGGCGGAATCCAGAGCTTGTTGTTTCATTGATTTAGGCTCTGAGCTTTATGGCCTTTTGATTAAAAGCTCCTGTTCCACCGTTGTGATAAAGCCCACACAATCTGGAGCAAATCTAATATGTCCGCAAGACAATTGATATCTCAGCGGCAGGAACAGCTGTAACGGTGCGTTGTGGGGTTAGTGTCCTTGCAGCTGGGAGAAAAGCAGGGGTGTCCAGGCCCTCCAGCATGCAAGTCCTCCACGGAAAGGAGGATGGAGATGCAATGGTAGGATAAGGTGGGGAGAAAGAGTATTGGGTGGAGGAGTGTGGGCTAAATGGAGTGATGAACTTGGTTGCAGAAAAAGTGAGGCTAAGGGAGGAAAGAAGAGCATTAAGCTGCTTGGGGCAGGCAGACAGTTTATTCCAGTATTTTCCAAGCTTTGCTCTCCAGAAAGTTGGGACTTCAGCTCCTAGCATTCCTGACTGTTAGCCAAACTGGGCAGGGCTTGCTGGAGTTGAAGTCCAAAACACCTGGAGGACCAAAGCTTGGGAACCACTGGTCTATTCCATCTGGTTTCAAGGTGAGGCATTTATGCCAGAAGTGTTCATCAACAGGCGAGGGAAGTGCATTGACTTGATATTCCATGTCTCTCATTTCCACATTAAAAATGGCTCATGTCTAATTGCCTGTTGGTATGGCCAGGATCCAGTGGTGCTCTCCTGTTAAATCCCACTTGTTCCACCAGAATCGGCAGTCTACCCCTCCTTCCTCTTGCAATCTCCATGCACCCCAAAAACCTGTTCTGGAGGGCTGGGAAACACTTTGCAACATGTTTTGGGGGCCACAGAGGGCAGGCGTTAGAGGGGAAGAAGAAGCAGAGGTTCCCAGTCTTGCTGGTGTTAGGTTCCAAAGTACACTGTTGGCTCTTGGCCATAGAAACAAGAATTCCTCGCCTCCAGTTTTTAAAACATCCTAGTGCAGGAGACGGGTTGCTGAATAGTAAATCAGCGCTTGGGTAAACCCCATTGCTTTAGCGGGTCTGCTCTAGTTCCAAGTAGCAGTTGGGTTGGGCCAGTCTTGTTAAAGTGTTGGGAGATCCATTCCTGCCAAAGCTTGGTACCTACTGGGTATCTGAGTTGGACACTTTCTCTTAGCTTGCCCTACCTCACCAGGTTGTTGCAAGGATTAAGTGCAGAGGAAGGGAGGAAAGGTGGACGATCTGTGTGACTAATGAATAAATCATTTCCATTTTTACAATATTAGGCCATTTAATAAAATCACCCTGTGATCTTGAGGGAATAAGTGACTTCCTTCCACATCAAAAAATGCTCTGTAAGTTGAATCAAAGGAAGATGGCGAGGAGTGGGAGGCATCCAGAGGAAGCAAAATCCTCTCTCTGACCTCGGTATGTGACCAATGCTACCTAGAAGAAGTAGGTCAGGCTCCGTTCTCCACATTCTGCACCTTCCTTGTAGAATTGGCATATTGAGAGCGAAGCCAGTTTGCCCCACCAACAAAGGCTGTGGGGTAGTGACATCGGTAGCCTGTGTGGTGCCAAGCAAAGCACAGCAGGCCTCATGGTTCCCCTTGAAAGCTTTGAGGAGCTCCCAAGTTGAATCTGGTGGAAGTTACTCATATCCTGAAACAGGAGGGCAAGTTGGACTGTGTTAGAGTCGGCAAGTGTGAAAACCTTAGAGGTTTGGCAGGAGAGTGCCAAAGAGGCTTGGCTGTTCTAGTGGCAGAAGAAGGTGTTTCTTCCTTTCCCTTGCTAGAGAAGAGGCATCCTGACCTTGGTTTCCAAGCCATCCTCTGACACATAGTATTTGGGACATAGTGGGGATGTGTGTGAGGCTGCACTGACAACCTGTTAATTTTGGGATTATCTGCCTCCCTTGGCTGTGAAAGGAAAAACAGAAGGGGCAAACAAGACCTTAAAATACCTTGCTTTTTATACAAACTCCTGCTTTAAACTCTTTATGGTTCCTTCCAAGGGTTCTGGAGAAGACTGGGACTCTTGAGCAGCTGCCTTGCAAGCTGAAAAGTTGGCAGCTTCAGCTGGTACAAAATGGTGTGGTTAAATGGTTCTTATTGGAGTCAAGGGTTTTGGACCATATGGCTCAACTCCTATGCCAACTTCACTTGTTTCTGATCCAGTTCCAAGCCCCAATTGCTGGTATCTAACTTTGAAGCCCTAAATCAACCTCTCTGAGCTGATTCTCTCCATCCGTCGGGATTACAGCTCCCACTTTCCTCAACCATGGCCCTCACCACCCCACAAAAACCCGAGAGAGCCCCATCTTAGAAGGCTGCCAGAACAGGTTTAGGGCCAGGATACGCTAGCATCCTTCCTCCAGAGCTTGGTTATGGGTTCTCAAGTGGGGCCTTCTCAATATCGGTGCCCAGCTTGTACCTTAATTCCTCACTCTTGCAAGAAGAAAACCACTTGTGCTCTTTTGGTGTCAATTTTTAATTCTTTCCAAAAAGGAGACTCAATGGCAAGCCTCTGTCTTTTCCCTTTTTGTGGAGATAAACAAAGCCAGTGCTCTGGCCTGTTAGTCCATGATGTAGGTTTCGCTGCTGGCATTAAAAGCAAAAAGGTGCATTTATTGATTTCTAGGCCGCCAATATTGTACCTGTCCAGTAAGTGCTACATAATGGCTTAGTGCATGCATTGTTTATCGTGGAGCCGCTAGGATGTATCACTTCCCAAGCTGACGCATTAATGGCTTGCTTGGACCAGAGCAGAACTGATTCTGAAGCTTCAGTCGTGGCTTTGCTCTCCTTAAATAGCATTTCCTGGACCACGGCTCCCTTTTGCTTGTTGGATATTTTCAGTGCACAGGGGGTAGTTTGAAAAACAAGGGCAGAGTTCTTTCAAAGCTCTTTCACCATGGAGTAAGATTAAACACATATAGTCATCCATTTTGCTAATTTTGGAAATCAGAGCTCATCCTCATCCCAAGGCTTGGGCATGCAAGTTATTGATAACGGTTGAGCAATGAAACTCTCATTTTCCCCTCTCACCAGCAACCTGATTTGTTTTTTAAGAAACTCCTTGCATTGCTTTTGGAAAATGGCCAGGCTTTTACTTTGGCCAGTCTCCAGGGGAAAGGAATCTTAGACTTGAGCTTCACAACAAGTGCCTCTCCAAATGCCATTGTGAACCTGACAAAGCATCAAGACATTAGAGGTAGAGGAGGGACTATAGCTTGGTAGAGGAGCACATACATTGCCCAAAGAAGTCACTAGCATTTCCAGGATAAAAGGATCCATTGTAGGCAGTGGGAAGCCTCTTCCCTGGAGGACTCCAAGCCATGGAGTGATGCTGTCAGTCAAGGTAGACAGTGTTGGGCTAGGTAGACAGAGTCTGACCCAGAACAGAGCCTCTTTATTTATTCACGATTCTGTGCCAAGTAAGCACTAGAGGTTATAGGTTGGTCCTTTTAAGGTATGCTAGGCTTGAAGTTAGCTTAGGCTTTCCAGGATAAGACCAGCAGAATTAAGGCTTTTACCTCTGGAGTTTCTGACTAAGATTCAGCGCAGAAAGAGCGAGCCTGGGTCAGTTTGCAAAAAAGTCAGCTTATAGCTTGCAAGGTACAGCTTGCCAGCTTGCATTGTGCAGTCTACCCAGTGCAGAGGTGGCATGGAGAACATCCCATTTAGAGTGCATAAAGAAGTCTCTCCCCCCAAAATGTCACGGTTTAGGAAAGACTGAGCAATTGTCTTCATGTTTTTCAGGCCACATAATGGTTACTTCTTAGGAGGAGGCCATCAATTAATTCAGAAAGGAACTTTTGGGGTACTCTTAGGCACAACAGCTTGAGACTTTGGTCCCAAACTCTCATGTCTGAAAGGTTATTGTTAAGAGGCAGGAGTTGTGAGGATCATCTTGGAAAGACTGGGAGTAGGAAGCAGTCTTTTAAACGGAGAACAGCCATTCTGAGCATAGCGAAAAAGAGAATGGCTGAACAAAGGACAAGGCCATAAAAACACAGCAATAGTGTTATGACAGCTTGCAGGTGGAATCTGATATCTGATGCTGGGGGGGCATTGTGAGAATGTTGGCATTCAAGTTCTTTTTAATAGAACAACAACAAAAATCCAGACATCATGGTGTTTAGAAGAATAGAGAAGATGTGCAGGCAACCAAAGAAAGGGAAACCTATAATGCTCTCTATTTGAAAAGATTAACATCTTCTCCTAGCATAGGTATATTTTCTGCAAATAACCTGTTTGAGGAAGCTGTTCAGCTGGTTTATTAAGACCTACATTGGGGTAGAGTGGGGCTTCTTAAATGCCTGCCATTAGCACCAGTAAGGTTAAGATGCAGTGGAGACAGGGGCTTTCCAGCAGTGGCCCTGGGTCTTTGGTACTCACTTCCAGTTGGCATTTGCTTTACACTTTCGACTCATGCTCCGAGGTGGGTCTTGAAGACTTTCCTCTTCAGGGCTGCCTTTGATTGATTCCACACGTCGGTAAAACATCTTAGCAAGTAATTTCTGGACATCTGTTTTGATGATGTGATCACATCTAATTTGTATCTTGTTTTAAACATCTTATCTTTCTCTGGAAGGGTGTAGCCCTAAAATATATTGTGTTAAATGCTCCCTGTGGACTATATGAATGTTAAACCTTTGTGAAACTTTTCAATTCAGTGTGGTTAAAACTGTGTGGTCAGCCAACCGGTTTCCACTAATGCCAATTGAAACTCCCTGCAGATTGTGAGGGAGCTTCTGAATAAGCTTGTTGCCATTCAGCTACTCAATTCAGATCACCTGGGAAAAGAGCTATTCTCAGAAATGTCCCAGACTTATTTCCATTTGATTAACAAGTCACATTTTCTGAGTCTTCATAGCACTTTGTTTTTCCTAGGTTGTTGAATCTGTCATAGGTCAGACTCGTGGATGCTCTCACTTTCTGGGCCTAATTCTACTGCAGAAGCCCTGTTGGCTTTCCAAGGTGTTCTTCCAGTGTTGTATGCTGAATGCCCAAATCTCCAGATCACTTGGAAGGTTCCCATGATGCCTCTGCTTGCCACACCATTGCCACTATTCCAGTACTGAAGCAGTGTTGGTGTGGAAGGCGCCACACCATGGAAACATCCCAAGTAATCTTAGGCTCTGACATAATCCATGTCACAAAGGAGAGAGCTCTACCTCTGTGGTCTTCACATCATAGCCATTATATCAGAATTATTTTCTGAGACTTGGGCAGTATGTTGCTGGGGGGAAAAGTGGTTAAGCCCTTCATGTGTAAAGGTATTCCAATCTGTGCATCATAAGTAACAGAAAGAGAGAAGATTGGAGACAGGGAGCATGGGAAATATTCTTGAGTCATTGGACACCAACCTAGGGGTCAGTCGGGTTGGATGAGATTGCAAGGAGAGCTAGTGGTGGAACCTAGGAAACTCCCAGATCTGCTTCATGAGATATTTTGATCTAAGGGGCTGAAAATATAAGAGCAACTCTGCTTTTGTATTCACACTGATCCACCAAGTGATGTTTCTTATATGCCTAGCAATTTGGTTGAGGAATTACCCAACTTGGGTGGTACGTTGCCAGTTATCTTATTTCCTGCGAAGTTGTGTAATCACCATATAATCGCAAAGATATTACTCTTCTCTGATTTCATCTGCTAAATGAGTTGGACCTGGTTAACGCTTGCCTGGAAGGCAACCAAACATTGCTAGGAAGAAACCCTATCTGAAACTCTGGAGAGTCCTGGCTGCCAGAGTTGATAGTACTGGACTAAATGGACCACCTGTTTGACTCCATGGATACATCATCTTCTTATTTTTCTGTGAAACTGCAAAAGTGATAAAAAAAGGACACCAGCTGGTAATATGGCTGCAACGCTCACTGACATTTTCAGTTATACTGTATATGTGTATAGTATTTATACCCAGCCAAAAAAGCCAAGAGATTAAATGTCAAAACTTAAACTCTTCCATACAATCAGTCTGCTTTGTTTTGTTTGGATAAAGCAAGAAGAATCAAACTAACCCACGTCCATGCCATGTGTAGTGGATATTATTAATAATACTATCTTTAGCTTTTTTGTATAGAAATATTAGTATTCATGGCACCTCACAAAGTGAACAACCTAGTATTAATATCCTTTGTATTCCAGATGGAGACACTTAGGCTGAGGCAACTGGCTTTCCCTAAGGCCAAATAGTGAGTTCATGGTAGGGCTGGCATTAAACGCAGAGACTTTTTGGTTCCCGGGCCCTAGAACAACACTATCTCCCTTTAGTTCAGGACTGGCTTTCTTAACATTGTGGATTAGCCAACTATTGTGATAGCAATTCCTATAGAAAATATGCCAAAATGGAGATGGGGCCACCAAATTCTCAATATTGGGTTAATTTCCTGAGTGAGAATGCCCTATCTACTTCTGCATTGGGATTCTTAATACCCTAGTTAGGGATGTGGAAATGATCCATCTTGAAGAAGGATTTTGATATTTGACTGTTTCAGGAGTGGAGGTGGAAGACTTTTGATTGGTTGAGAGCAGGGAATGGAGGTGTGTTGGAAGACGTTGGAAGGCAGCGAAGGAATTTAGGCATTGCTGTTACAAGTTTGGTAGCAAGGAAAAGATATGGCGATGAGTCCCCTGGAGTAGGGTGCCCAGACATTTTGGCATGGTGCTGCTGTTGATGTTCTACCACTTTACTTTCTTGTGAATGCCCCGTGATATGGTTGATTTCCCCCCCAGCTGTGAATGTAAGGCTCCTTGCTATCTAGTGCCATTTCCCAAACAATTTCACCATTTGGAATGCAGGCAGGGATTTAAAGCATAAAAATAGAATTGGCAGCCAAGGAACCCACTATTTCTGGGGAGGCAGGTCTCTGCACCAATAATCTTGCAATCTAAAATTCAATTCAAAGGTGGCAGTGGGGGAAATGAATGTAAATAGGGGAAGAACGTTGTGGCTTGGACACTTTATGAGATGACATGACTCATTGGAAAAGATGATAGTGCTCTGTGAAGCTGAATGAAGGCAGTGGGGAATGAGGTTGACCTCACTGCAGGCTTGTTGACTCGGTCAAAGAAGCCCTGGCTGCCCTGGCATTGCAAGACCTGACCAGAGCAGTTGATGACCAGGCTCTTGGAGGTCTCTCATTAAGAAGCTGTCCATAAGTCGGATCCGACATGATGGCACAAAACAGTCACGGTAGGGGATGAATCAGAGTTCATGTCATTTAAACATACAAATCTGGAGGGAAAATGCAGTCAGCCTATGAATATCATGACTTGAGCCCATGGTAGCTCTTAACTAGCGACTCAAGGACAAAGATATTAGATGTGGATACTGCTGGGGCCAAGGAACAGAAGAGAATGGAGGTCCACCAGCAGAGGAAGTCTCAACAAGTTAGAGATCAGGCAATATGCTAGTTGCTATAAAAGCATTTGTTACTGGTCTGAGCACTGTAAGATTCAACATCTTGCTGCTTGCACGTTATCCTCTCTGCCTTGCTCTACCATCCTCTTATTGGGGGGGCTGATCTGACCAGGAAAATCTGACACCCCAAAATCTGCTGCCCACACCAAGAAACTGGAAACATTTTTTTCAACCTGCCATTAGCTGAGTTTGCCTCTTTAAAGGAGAAATGCACTGGCCTCGCCAGTAATGTTTATGGAGTCATAAATTCAACCCCACTGGTGTGCGTGCAGATATTTTTTTTCTCTAGGACTGATCCAAGACTCTTCCATCCCCCTCTCTTTTTTCTTTTTTAGATTGATGCGTTGGGCAAAAGAAGCAAAGAAGCAGAGGCGGCGTTCCTGAATGTCTACAAGAGATTAATTGATGTCCCAGGTATGCAGACTTATTGTCCTGTCCTGAAACACAATGCAAATGATATCCATGGTCTCATGTCCCGGCAGGCATTTTCTCCTTTGCCTGCCAGTTGGCTGCATGCTTGAGAGACATTTCAACTAGCCAATCCTGCTGTGCTGCAGCGTTTTCTAATGGGGAAAAAATGATACATGAGGTATGCTGACTGGTGTCCAGGAATGACTAATTCCACCAGAATTGTTGTTCATGCTTGTTGGTGTCAAGGGCAGACTCTGCAAGGAAGCAGCTCAGAATGTGGATGTCCTCCTCAGTTAGCACTGGAGCCATCTGCAATAAAAGCACACGGGAAACTTTGGCAGGCACACAACGCATCCTCCAACAAGCAGCCCTTGTTGTCTGTAACTGTACCATAATGGAGAAAGGTCTGGAAATGATGCCCTTTGAGGAGTGGCTTAGGGAGCTGGGTATCTTTAGCCTGGGAAGAGGAGGTTAAGGGGCAACCTGATAGCCATGTTTAAATATTTGAAGCTGTGTCATTTTGAGGAAGGAGCAAGCCTCTTTTCTGCTCCTCCAGAGACTAGGACACAGATTCAAGGGATTCAAACTAGAATCATAGAATGATAGAGTTGGAAGAGACCACAAGGGCCATCCAGTCCAACCCCCTGCTATGGAGGAACTCAAAAGCAAAGCATCCCCGACAGATGGCCATCCAGCCTCTGTTTAACTAGAGGAAGAGAGATTCCACTTAAACATTAGGAAGAAATTCCTGACAGTAAGAGCTGTTTGACAGTGGAGGACATTCCCTCGGAGTGTAGTGGAGTCTCCTTCTTTGGAAGTCTTTAAACAGAGGCTGGATGACCATCAGTCAGGAGTGTTTTGATTGTGTCTTCTTGTATGGCAGAATGGGTTGGATTGGATGCCCCTTGGGGTCTCTTCTAACTCTATGATTCTAAGGGGTTGTGGACCTCCAGATAAAATATTCTCTCTTTCTCTCTCTCTTTGTGTAGCCTTCATTCCTTCCAGTTCAATTTCCAGTTTTCTATCTTGGCTTTGACTCCCTTCCCCCAATCCATTTTCTGTAGAAAGAAGACACACACACACACAGAGCGACTATCTATCCTCCACTGTTTTAAAAGAAGACCCGGCAGCGGCCTGTGTTCTGGGTGGGACTGAAATGTTGGAGAATATGGAGATGGGGTTGTTAAACTGGTCATCTTGGTACCATTTCCCCATTGAAATCCCCTCTTAAGCTTCTGTTTGAACAAAAAGGTACCACTGCAGGGAGTGGCACCTTTGGACGCATCTCACTTTTGAGAGGGGGCTTGTGTGTGTAGCACCAGAATGAAATGGTTAAGCCCCCTCCCAGCCTGGTACTGCAATGCCAACCTGGATCCTCTCCCATCATCTGGAATTTCTTTTCAAAAACAATCGCCAGAGAGATTGAACATACTGTCTAGTGAAGGGCCTAAAGCGATGGGCAAGATAGCATGGGCCAACCCTGTGGTATCCTACCCACGGTTCCCATGGTCAGTTCCCCTGGCCAGTGCGGCGATGGGCAGATGTTCACACATACGGACACTGCCATGCCGTGGATCTGCCACCAACACGTGCCCTATACCTGTTGTTGCCTTCACATCCTCTCAGACGTCCTCCTCATATGAGTCCACTCATGGGTGGAAACAGGCACGTGCAACACCCCATGTGGCCAGGTAGCCCCTTCCAATGTCACAGTTCACACTGGGGACCTTCAGAGAGGATGCGATGGCAGCGAGTGGTACGATTCACATGGGCCCATCCATTATGCCAGCTGTCGCAGTGGAGTTTCAGAGTAACTCAGCGGCAAACATCCTGCCTTTTTAGACCAGATTAATGGCCTTTTGGGCTGGGATCGAGCTGGATCCATTGGACCCACATCTGGTCTGCCCACTCTTGGCTCAGGGCAAGACAGGACAAGAACAGACTGGGAAGGCACAGACCTTTTGCTGCATTGAGAAGGGGCCATAGTCTGTTTTGACAAAATAAACCAGCATGTTAAAAAATATGGACAGTTTGTGGATTGACTTAATGGATGGCCTGCTGCAGTCAGCATTTAAGGTGTTCACCGCCTGCCCTGGCTGGATTTCCTTGGTCCAAGTGGCCCAGGGTGGGATGGGTTTTCTTTTAAAACAGTGCTGGGGCCATATCTCTTCCATCACTGTGTTGGCAGGATCCATAGGTGAGGTAGAAACTCCTTTGGAAAGAAACCCTCCAGGCAATGTGGGTTTATTAATTTTCTGGGGAATAATTAATGAATTAATTATACCGGAAGGCATCTGAATATTCAGAAGCCATGCTGTAATTATTATTGTTTAGTTTGAGGTAGGGTGTGTGTGTGTGTGTGTGTGTGTGTGTGTTTTAATTCATGGAAAGATATGCAAAGATTTTTTCCCTTGCTCATATTTGCATATTTCCTTTGGTGTACTGGTTTCCGTACAGTTTGTTTTATTCTGCAAGATCCTTGTGGCAGTCTTGCAAGTTTGGTGAAGGTAAGGAAGGAATATGGGCTTGGGAGAAATCCTCCAGAATTCAGAGGTAGCCTCACATCCAAGGCCAGAGGTCTATCTTCTTCCTTGTATTGACCCTGGGGGAAAATGGTCTCTCCTACCAGACAGATGTTAGAGATGGACAGTGAAGAAAGTGGATAGGAAGAAAATAAATTCATTTGAGATGTGGTGCTGGGGAAGAGTGCTGAGAGTACCATGGACAGCCAAGAAGACAAACAAATGGGTCCATGATCAAGCCTGAAATACCCCTAGAAGCCAGGATGACTACATTGAGGCTGTCGTACTTTGGCCACATCATGAGAAAACCAGCCATTGCAAAGCTTCCCCAGCTAGGAAATGACATTAGAAAAGACAGTAATGCTAGGAAAGCTAGAAGGTAGCCGAAAGAGAAGAAGACAACATGCCAGATGGATCGACTCAATCAAGGAGGCCATGGGCCTGAGCTTGTAGGACCTGAGCAGAGCAGTGGAGAACAAGGGATTCTTGGACAAGTCCCATCTGCAGGGTCTCCATGGGTTGAGGTCAACTTGAGAGCAGTTAGCCACAACAAGCTTGACATGCTTGAGGGTTGCCTTGCTCAGCACTGGCCTATATAAGACATAAGAGAGAAAGGTGGAAAGAGAAGGTGCATGTGTTCTTTAGGTCTTCCTTTGCTCTCAACTCAGAACTCCTAGGGGCAGAATAAAGGGACTCTTAAGAACTCTTTTTGCTTTTTGGTGGTGCTGATGGTGTGCAGTGGCCTTTAAAAACCCGACAGTACATTTTAAAGGCCTGGCTGCAGGATACGCTCTCTTCCCAGTCTCCTTCCTGCCCCCCGCTTCTCAGTTGTTCTGTGTAGGAGTTGCTCGAAAGAAGCAGTCCCTGAATTCTTTTTCTGCTTGAAGACCTGGTTCTGGAGAAGCGGCTACGCAACTTCACTGAAAAGGAGTCAAAGCGTTGGGGATGAATTATTTTTAGAGCCAACCCTTCAGAAGCACATTACCAGCTGTATAAAATATTAATTGCCTCGGTGGTTCTGCTCATGTTTCATAAGGGGCTGTCTGGCTGTTGTCAGTGTTACACGGGGCCTGTAATGAAGTCCTTTTGTTTTAGCCATCCTCACCCACTCTGGCCCCCTCCCACCTCCGGGAGATGAAGGAGGTACCCTTCGGCAAATGGGGATTTAGCAAGATAAATAGAGATCACCAGCCTTGTTGCATATGTGTTCCTGTAGCATGTGTTGCAATTCTGCAAGACAGGGTTGATCTCTGGATTGCTGGTAGAGTTTGCCCTCTTGGCACAACCGCAGTCCCACCGTTCAGGACGGAGACATCTGAAATGTAGTGACTTCTGTTTTAGTCAGGCGAATGGCGTGTGTGTTTAAAGCATCTATGCTTTTATGAAAGATCTCCACAAAGGGAAACTTAACAGCACTTCTTCCTGGTTCTCATGAGCCAATTCCACTCCGTACTTTGCAGCTTGCTTGGTTTTTCGTTGTCTTGTGTTGGCAAAATAGGAGGTGGACCCTTTGGTGGAGCCCAGGGAGCACTTTCTTGTTCCTGGTCTGGTTAGGCATTTGTGTTTTCCTGAAGATGCCAGCCACAGATGCAGGTGAAACATCTGGAATAAATTCTTCCAGAATGCGTCCACACAGCCCAAACCCACCCACTCCCACAGAAAACTACAGCCAGGAGAGCTTGGCTTAGTAACAGCTTGAATCGAGTGCTTCTCCAAGATATGGTTATAAAAGATAAGCCCTCTGTTCCATTGGCTCTCTTTGCAAAGCTGCAGACTTTCTTGGGCTTAAAGGGTGCTGCTATCTCTTGACTCCTTCTGTGATAGGTTCCCGGCACCCTCCTTTTAGAAATATCTACTCTCTACAAAGCCAGAGATGTTGCCATTTTTGCATGCCAGCATGGAAATAGGGTCTCACACACCCTTACGTGAAAAACAAGACCCATCCTCCTGAGTGCAAGGAATTGTTTGGAATGGAGGAGCCCAGGCACAGATAGATCTTCCTCACTAAGAAAAAGCAACATTGCTCAGGGATACAGCCTGCGGTTTGCATGTCAGCCCCAATTCCCTGGTGAGATTTGTGTATCACCAGTGGTGGACCAGAAGGCCCAGTTGCCCAACTCAATGCAAGACATGTGTAGTGGATGAACCAGGCTGTGGTTTGTGCAGTGGAACACTCCTTGTAAAGCAAGGGTAGGCAACCTTTCCCCTTTAAGGGCCGAGGGACTTCAGCTCCCAGAATCCAAGGAGCTATTGGCCAACATGGGACTATTGGCCAACATGGCTGAGGCTTCTGGGAGCTGAAGTCCCTCAGCCCTTAAAGGGGAAAGGTTGCCTACCCTTGTAGTAAAGCTTAGGGGTCTTTCTCTTCATTCTGCCTTGGCTTAGTCATCCTATCTTTCTCCATCCCTTGCTGGGAACCTTACTGGGAACTGACCTCTTCCCTGCCTCTAGGGCCATGGGTTTGGTTCTTTCCTACAGCTCTGAAAAATATGGAGAACCCCTCCAACCCATGAAAGATTCTCCTTTCCTGCCTTTCCCTATGGCTACAGAGAATTTAGCCCTGGTGGTGCAGTGGTTAAATGCCTGTACTGCAGCCACTCACTCACAAACCACAAGGTTGTGAGTTCAATCCCAGTCAGGCTCAGGGTCGACTCAGCCTGGCATCCTTCCGAGGTTGCTAAAATGAGTACCCAGCTTGTTGGGGACAATTGGCTTACACATTTTGTAAACTGCTTAGGGAGTGCTTAAGTGCACTGATAAGCAGTATGGAAATGTACTTGCTGTTGCTATTGCTAAATATTGTGTGCATTCTCATCTTGCTTTTGGAAGATTAGCCATCTGTAGAACATGCTATGGAGGTTTGGCTCTAGAGGTTTTTGTGGGTTTTTCAGGCTGTGTGGCCATGTTCTAGAAGAGTTTCTTTCTGACGTTTCGCTAGCATCTGTGGCTGGCATCTTCAAGATGCCAGCCACAGATGCTGGCGAAACGACAGAAATAAACTCTTCGAGAACATGGCCACACAGCCCGAAAAGCCCACAAAAACCTATGGATTCCGGCCATGAAAGCCTACGAGTTCACTTTGGCTCTGGACTTTGGCCTTCCATCCTCTTCATGACTCTTTCTTACCTTGAACTGGGAGGTTGCTTTTTATAAATAGTTCTTAATGACACCTCCGTATTGATGCTCATGGTGGGGGTTAATCCCCTCCTCCTCCTCCTCTTTGTAGATTTATAACTATATATTCCCAAGAGGAACGATGCTGTACAGGTCTGTCCCTCTCCCCTGTCTGTCGGCCGCAGTGGGGTTTATGCGTTTTGGGGGGATGAGATGGGTGGTCACAGCACACTCCCCCATCTAGACGGAGTGCCATCATTTTTGCTCATCAGCATGCTAATTGCCATAGGACTAATTATGCCCTGAATTCCAGTTGATTTTCTTAATGAGACAGCTGGGTTAATTATGTAATCATATGATTACCTTAGCCCAGCACAAAGTAACCCACGCAGGCATTCTGATGTCATGGTGGAAAGGGATGCATTGAGTGCTTCACCTAACAATGCACAGGGGAGGAGGACCAGGACTAGGACCAAGACAGGGGCTGACTTCCGTGGTCTCTTTGAATGTTCGGGGTGTGGGCCGTGGCACAATGGTGGAGGGCACCCCCCCCCCAATTAATTGATCTCTCTGTTGATCAATCAATCGTTTTATTGTGGATAATGGCCATGTTCCAAAATGCATTTGCATACATAAAATGCATATGCCTATAACCATTAGCAAAATGTAAATGTAAACATAAGTCATATAAAATACGAAATCTAAAACCCGAAATATAAGTGCATATACATCTAATAAAAGCCTAAGCATTTACTAAGACCTTATTTTTTTTCTTTGTTGATGGGTGTTCTCTCGCTTTGGGGAGAATAAGCCTTTAATGAATTCCTCAAATGTAGTGAATATGATGGTAACCCCCTTGATTAAAATGAATGACGTCTTTTACAACTTAACCCTATCTGTCTGTCTGTCTGTCTATCTATGTGCTTTTTTCACTATTTATTTAAAAATATTTATACCCAGTCTTTCCCTATGCAGTTCCCTGCTGGAGATGGTATATCACCATCTTGACTAATAGCAATTGATGGCTCTATCCGTCTTGAGCTTCCCCATTCCCTTCTTAAGCCATTCAAGTGGGCAGCCATGGCCACTTTCTGTGGCGGTAAATTCCACAGTTTAAATATGTTTAAGTTCCTTTTATCTGTTCAGAATCTCCCATTATTTAGCTTCAGATGACAACCCTAGATTCTAGTATTAGGAGAGAGGGAGGAGAGCTTCTCCCTTTCTGCTTCCTTCACACCATGCCTGATTTTATCATCACTGTTACGTTTTCTCTTGGAGAGAGATCTTGTAGCACCTTTGAGGCTAACCGAAAGAAAGAAGTTGGCAGCATGGGCTTTCCTAGACTTCAGTCTACTTCCTCAGATGCATATGGTGCAGGAAGTAGACTTTAGCCTACAAAAGCTCCTGCTGCCAACTTCTTTCTTTCCGTTGAGGCTCAAAGATCTCTCTGCATACTGATTCTGCAGACCTGACCAACTGGCTAACATGGAGGCTGAGGTGCCATTTGGCTTCCAAGTCACCATAAGGAGGACATCTGCTCATTGAGCTGGAAGCTGTTCTGTGTCTTTTACTCTGGCTTGTCATCATGGATTATGATGTTCTTATTGCAGCTCTTTTATAACTGTTGTATTGCTGGTATTTTTATTGTTGCTTGATCACTGTGTGTTGCTCAGAAGCGTAAAGTAATGCACACTGAGGCAAGAAATCCCAATGTCACACATACACACTGATGGGATTTGAGCTGGCAGGAATTGATCAAGAAAGGGATCTCAGATGAAATTCTACAGGAGATCTGAACGGGTTTCATCTCACGACTCTTCCACTAAAAAAATCTACTCTTAGTTATCCCCAAGCCATCTGAGCCTCCACCATTTTTGCTGCACATAAAACTCAGCCCCATTACTAAAATTCCTTTTACAAAGAATGGGCATAATCTTCTGTCTCCCGTGGCAAATAAGACCAACACGTCAGTCACATAACGCCAACCATTTAATAACATCAAGGGCTCAAGCAATCATCTGAATGGAGTTTCTATTGATTTTCTTTTTACATCAGTCTTCAATCTTACCAAGGAGGGACTGGGTATGTCACAAGTTGGCCACCGCTAATATTGATAAATACTGCTTTGTCGTACACAGTTGTTATATCGTAACGCAACCTGAGAAGGGATGATTTTGCCACCGCTGTTGTTAACTCACTGGGAGTCGGAAATCTTTACGGATGTATTTGGAAATGAGACAAAGAAGTACCAGTAGACCCAGATCTATCTTCGGTTCTAGAGATCCCTTGGAGGGAGTTTGTAAGGATGAAGGTGGATTCCCTGTTGCAGCCTATGTCACAAAAGATGTGATAGAGGAACTCCAGAAAGCAGAGAGACAAACTCTAAAGTGTCCTCTTTGAAACATTTCATGAAGCCCAGAGCATGGCAGACCATTTGGGATAGCCATTGGTTGAGCTGTCTTGCCTTTTAAAGGCAAACCGAAGTAAACTCTATATTTAAGTGGACCCAGAGGAGAAAATTGGAGAGAAACCACTTTCATTGGCATAAATGGAATTGAAATTGTTTACTTTCCACATATAAAGCATCCCACCCTGATGGCTTCCTCACTTTGGCCTTTCACAAAGGTCTTATTTTCATGGACATGGTCAAGCTGTCAATGGGATGGTCCACTGGGCATGTCAGGTTGGGCAGAGGGGAGAAGGGGTTTTCAACATTCGATACTATTCCATACTAGAAAATAACATTTCTCGGCACATAGAAATCTTGCATGACAGCAAAAATATTCTGCACAAGTTTTGTTTTATTTATTTATTTCTGTGTGGAAGAGTAACCCATGACACAAAGTCCCTCACATTTCCACCTGAGTTGGAAAAGGCAAGGGGCCATTTTACCACCTCCAAGAGAACTACAGTGCTTGATAGACCTCTTCTTCATGGCATGGACTTGGGTGCTCAAGTCGGTGTTTTAATTCCCACATTTCATTCTGTCTTCCTGTACATTTGAAAGCCATTGCTTTTTGTTACATTTTATTGGGGATGTAGAAATGTACATTGACTAATGCACGGCAAAATGTGTCATAATTTTAGGACATTTCCTGCACTAACATTTCCATGAGCTAGATTTCCCCACCCATAAGACCAGTCTAAATGTCTACACAGATATTCAAACCCACCATGGACTATTGTTCCTTTCCTTCCTTTTCTTTCTGCTTCCCCCCAAATTTTCTTGACATTTCTGCCATTCCACATGTTTACTTAGCAGGTTTCTCATTCTACTCTGAGCGTAGTTGGAGAGTTCCTCTGATTTCCCCTCCCCTCCATAAATTTGGAGTATTTGGATCACCTCTTCGGTATTAAATTTGAAAGGCTAGTACCACGGAGAATCTTTTCAAAAGTTTTGTTCCAAAACTAGCTGCACACATTGCACTTGATACATTTTTATGAGCTAATAACAATACTTAAAGTACTTTCAGAAGTCAAGGGGGACCCCAATGTACCCCTTTTTGTTTTTTGTTGGTTGAAAAGTACAAATTGTTGGAGTGTTGCATGGCTGGATCATACCCCAACCCTATAACCATGATATAGTTATGTTTTCCTTAGAAAGAAAGAAAAACGTCGAAGTCTGTTTCAGCATGGCCTCTTTAACATATCCCAAAACAATATTCCAAAGCGGCTGACATTTTAATCATTCATCTCAGCTTAAGCAAAGTTTGGAGTTTAATGCAAGGAGATGGTTTTAACATTCTGTTCATACTTTATTCTGTGACTGTTTTGCTTCTTTGACATTAACCTTTAATAGAGCTAAATTAAATATACATATCCTGATGAATAATTATGAGAGTGCCAACATTTTCATTTACGATATAATGCTTTCCAGGGATTTGGGAATTTATTGACTAAAGGTTTAGTCATTATTCATCTGATAATGTAGATGCTGGTAATGCCGGGGGAAGGTGGGAAATGATGGTTAATATAAATTCCTGGCTAATTTTAGTCTAGGAAAGCCTTGCTCATTTGCATATCTTGTGGGCCTTTCAAAATGAACATCCTGAATAATAATTTTTAAAAGAGGTTTCCACTGAGCATGTGCACCTTCTTTGTGTGTGTGCTGGTTGTGGCGTGGCCATGTACGCATCCCCAGAAAAGAAGAAATGTATGTCAAATTCATGTGTGCTAATTTCTGTGTATATAGCTGCAAACTTGACAATAGTTGCTGCAATTGAAAAGAAATTACAGACTCTCTGTAGAGGGCAAGACTGTGGCTAGATGAATCTCCTACCTGCTACTCAGTCTGTTTTCCAGGTGCTGCTAAGTGCAGACAGGCATCTTCCAGGGTTCCTGTTCTCCCTTCGTAGAGTTTTTCACCTTGAAATTAGGCTTGGCTAAGTAGCCCTCGAGATGGAGAGTGCCTCCATGGCAACCTTTTCCAGCCTGGTGCCTTCCAAATATTTTGAGTTTTATCTATACCATCAGCCACAGCCAGGATGACTATTCGTTTAGGAATGCTGGAAGTTGAGATCCAAAATATCAGGTGGACAGGCTGAGACAGTGGACTGGCTTCTGTAAAGCAGGACACATGGCTATACCTATAACACATGCCTTAAGGATGGTTCATTGAAGGCTTCATGTCCATATCTTCAAAGACCTCCATGATGAGGGTGAGGAACCTCCTTCATCCTGGAGGCCAAGTTCAATTTCAAAGTAGTTCCCAAAGTGGACTGATTTCTGTAAAAGTAGGACACATGGCTACACCCCAATGCATTAAGGATGGTTCATTGAAGGCTTCTTGTCCGTATCTTCAAAGACCTCTATGATGAGGGTAAGCAACCACCTTCATCCTGGACGCCAAGTTCAATTTCAAAGTGGTTCCCAAGGGCCACATGTTGGGAAGGACAGAGGCAAAGGGCAGCATCAAAAAGATCAGCATGCCTCTTATTGAGCTTACCTCTCTTACTTCCTTTGATCCCTCCTTAAAATTTCACCTTTTTACCTCTGAGGGCCTTGGGCCTTCCTGTAACCATTGAAACTGGTGACAACATTAAACAGGCAGAGCAAGAAATACTCAGAGGAGAACTTTAAAAAAACACACATTGAAGATGAATAGCCTCTGATCTTTTAAAAACAAAGGTCTTCACCAGACCCCCAGGGTCTAAAGCTGAGAATTTCCCAACCTGATGCCCTCCAGATAGTTTGGACTGTCAATCCCAGTCTTTAAATATTGCCCATATGAGTTTTGATTGTGTCTTCCTGCATGGCAGAATGGGGTTGGACTGGATGGCCCTTGAGGTCTTTTCCAACTCTGTGATTCTATGATTCTGATGGATTCAGCTCTAAGATGCTCTAAGTGGCACAGAGAAATAAGAATTTAGAGCCCTGATGGTACAGTGGTTAAATGCCGGTCCAGCAGCCACAAGTTTGTGAGTTCGAGCTCGGAAAGCTCCAAGGTTGACTCAGCCTTCCATCCTTTTGAAGGTCGGGGAAAAGGAGTACCCAGTTTGTTGGGGGCAGTTGGCTTACAGAGCACTTAGAGAGTGCTGAGTTCACTAATAAGCAGTATAGAAATGTAAATGCTAAACCCGTTTGCTATTTGGGGGCAGTCATGGAAGCAGGTCAGAGTCAGTATGACTCTCTTGACTGCTTTCCCCCCTCGCAGTTGTTGCTCAGCCTGGGTGCTCTGCCATCCATCTGACTCCAGATCAAGGGCATTGACTTGAGGCCGTACCGTAGTTTAAGCTTTGAGCTCTGTGGGAAGACAACGGGAACCCTGGTTTGGGGCAGATCCACTCCGTATCTCGTTCTGGGTGCCTCCACCCTCAACTCTGGCCTCACCCAGGTAGCGGGTGGGAAGTGACGGCACTGTGGCTTTTTTTGGGTACCCAGGTCAGTTGCTGTGCGATCCTTCATTGGGCAGTCCTGTAGGGACCGTGCCTCCCCAATCTGCCACTTCAACATTATAATTGCTCCCAAATCCTCCCGGTGTTAAATAATGTGTGATGAATATTTTAACAGTGCTAATAATGAAGAGAAACAACAACAACCCTTCTCTAAAAACCACAAATGAGAAAGCGATGTAGTTATAAACTATGCATGCGCTGGGAGGGCACGCAGTAAGCAGCGTGCCCCCCTTCTTCCCTGCCAACTTGTATTACGGTGGTGGTAACGCAGGAAGCCCTCTCTGAGCAAAGTAACACAACGCAGCACACCGTGCCTCTCTCTTTCCAACATTACCCAGTGCTGTTCTTTTGTAAACTCTGGCACTGGCCTGGCATGTTGCAAAGCGCCCTGGCTTGTGCTTAGTGCATTACGAGAGGTACAATGGGCTTATTATGCCTTTCCAGAGACTGAGGGTGGTCTTTAAAATTAATGATTGTGGCGGCTGCAAATTAAGCGAGCTCCCTAATATGTACTGTTGTTGATCCTCCGAGATCGGTGTGTTTAACATTCCTCGACAGGAGACTAAATCTTTGTAGCCATTTCACAAGTGATGCTGGCGCCCACCGCAGAAATGTATGCAGCCCTTATTTTATGAGACCTCTCCGGATTCCACGATTTTCCTGCTCTGGCTGGCAAGCTTACGATCAGTCAGGCGATGGGGTGGCACACATTTGGCCAGCTCTATATGGCAGGTGCAACATGGTACTTTGACTTACAAGCTTCCTAGTTAGGCCCATGAGGAAGGACAGGCGATCCCTGTACTTGATCACAGCAGAAATCGACCAGACTGCTTGACCGTTTCAGTCTATTTCTGGGAGTAAAACAGGGGGCAGGACTCAAAGCAGGACCTGATTCAAATTATAGGAAAAGAAATTCTGCCTAAACATTAGGAAGACCTTCCCAATGATGAGAGCTGTTCAACAGTGGAATAACCTACTTCAGAAGATGGTGGATTCTCTCCCGTTGGAGGCTTTTGAACAGAGATAAGAAGGCCATCTCCAAGGGGTACTTTGGCCGTTGATTCTTGCATACTGGGGTGTGGGACTAGGTGGCCTTCAAGGTGTCTTCGAACTTTGTGGTTCTAACTCAAGTGTTTAAACAGCCTCATCCTACCCCATCTCCCCTGTTCTTCCATGTTTCTTGTCCGTTCCTCACTTTCCCCCAATGTGGAAAGGTGTCTAGGTCTGTAAAATCTATTAAAACACATGGTCCTGTCCTGGTGGCTTCCTTCTTTTCCAGTTGTGTTCCTCTTCCACTCATAAACTTGCATTGCCTTTCACTGGACCCATTGGCCTGTCACTGTGTTGCAGCTCACCAACTTATCATTAATAGCTTCAGAAGAAACGCATGCATGTATTTTATACCATGACCTTTCTCCAAGGAAGTTGGGACCATCTGTATGATTTTTTCTGTGTTATCCATACAACCATCTAGTTGGGTAGGTGAGGCTGAGAAATAAGTGTTTGGCTGGAGGTCACAGAGTGAGCTCTCTGACTAAGTAGGCTTTGAATCTCTTCTCTCCATTTCTGGTAGAATAATCCTGAGTTGTGCGTGCATTGGCACTTGTCTATTTGTAAGCCGAAAGAATGTAAGATTTGCAGATACAGTGGTTTGAGTGCTGGATTGCAACTCTGGAGATCAGGGTTCGATTCCCCTCTGGCTATGGAAACCCACTGGATGACCTTTGCCAAGTCACACACTCTCAGTCCCAGAAAACCCTGTGATAGGTTTGCCTTAAGGTGGCTGTAAATTGGAAATGGTTTGAAGGCAAACGACAACAAAGCCTGAGAGCAGGGAACTGTCAGATCTTGGAGCCTTTGTGATCGAAGAGCAAAGTATAAATATTCTTAATTTAAAAAAAAAGTGTGTCCTGCACATGCATGTTTGCCAAGCAATTGCGAGAGATTTTTAAATTGGTTTTACTTTGATAATATGCTTGCTTTTCTTGAAACAGAGACCAAGCCTATCCTTGCTTTTGTATTGTTCAGATCCTGTTCCAGCTCTGGATCTGGGGCAGCAACTCCAGCTGAAAGTCCAACGCATGCACGATATTGAAACGGAGAACCAGAAACTTAGGGAAACTCTTGAGGAGTACAACAAAGAATTTGCAGAAGTGAAAAATCAAGGTAAGCTGGCAAATGGGGGTTAGGAACTGATACTCATATTTATATGTAAACATAAAGTTTTGACTTTGTTTCAGAGATATTTAAGAGGAGGAAATACATTGATACTCAGAGGGGGAAAAGACAATCTTCATAGAAGCCAGTTTTCACAACCTTCAGTGTCAGCCTCCCCCATCCCTTTAGTGTAACCCAAGAGGGATGAGTATGTAGAGAGATCTTGTAGCACCTTTGAGACTAACTAAGGAAAGAATTTGTCAGCATGAGCTTTCATAGGAGGGTTGCAGACTGCCAGAAATAGTGCAAATTGAGTCCACTTTTAGGGTTAGGGTTAGTGCTAGGGAATCATGGGAATTGGTGTTTTTTTTTCTGAGACATTGAGCCTTCTCTGTCAGAGAGCTCTGGTGCCACAATAAACTACAGTTCCCATGATTCCCTAACCCTAACCCTAAAAGTGGACTCAATTTGCACTATTTCTGTCAGTCTGCAACCCCCCACAGACTTGAGTCTCCTTCCAAATGTACCTGTGGAAGAAGAATTTAGTCTAGGAAAGCTCATGCTGCCAACTTCTTTCTTTGAGTGAGTCTCAAAGGTGCTAAAAGATCTCTCTACATACTGATTCTACAGACTAACATGGCTATATCTTTGAATTCTGCCACAGATGGGGCTATGTAGATGAGAGCATAGAGCAAAATAGCTAGGAATAGACTTGCATCTCACTCTCTGGATTCAACAGGGATGGGAGTATCTTCATGCTATATACCTTCAGGTTTGGATTGTGTTTTCAAGTAGAATCTGCTTGATAGTCTCATGCCTGCTTTAATTAAATCTGTTGTTTTCATCTTTAATTATCCAGCTGGCTTTCTTTTCACCTTACACTGTTGGCGGTTTTTATGTATCTCCGTCTTCTCGGCCAGCTTCGTGCATTAAAAACATATGTGGGACTCTGTCCCACTGATTCCCTGTGCTGCACTTGCAGGGAACGCTTAACTGTGCACCATTTTCTCTCCAGATTAATGTGCGATACTGCCTAGGTATCTGCAGCCTCCACTGTACTTACAGTTTGTTTATCCCTAGGGCCGAGTGCAGAGAGTGAAGTAATGTAGGTTAGTTATTTAAGCAAATGGGCAAACTGTTAAAGGTGTCCATTGTACATGAAAATGCCATTATCTTAAGGAGGAAGTGCTCATCTCTCAAAAATGTTCTGGGTTTTTGTTTTTTTTGGGTGGGGTGATGGTAGACTTGCAGCAAAGCATGCCCTGAACCAGGAAAAATAAGGGAATGTGTTTAGTCTAAGGCAGTTTTCCTTTTTGCACAAGGCCTGTGGTTGCCCTGAAAATATCCAATTCGAGTCCTACCAGCAGACGCCAAATGGCTCCAGCATCTGCAAAACTGAGAACTGTCGGCTGTAGCCCTCAGATCTGCAACCAAATATTAAGCATTTTGTGTTACATTGTTTGCTGAACCAGCATGGTGTAGTGCTTTGAGTGTTGGACTACGACTCTGGAGACCAGGGTTTGCATCCCTGCTTGACCATGGAAAACCACTGGTGACCTTGGGCAAGTCACACTCTCTCAGCCTCAGAGGAGGGCAATGGCAAACACTCTCTGAAGAAAGAAAACCCTATGATAGGTTCGCCTTAGGGTCACCAAAAGTCAGAAATGACTTGAATGCACACAGCAACAACAATTACAGTGTTTTCTTCTAATAAAGGCCCAATGGAATTTACAATAATAAAACACAGGAGAACCCCTCATCCAGTTAAATTCTATCTGTTGTTGCAGAAGATGGATAGAAATTTGGGGATATTTAAAAGCCTCCCATAGTTCAAGCAAGCATTAGTCTAGCTGCCAGAACAGATCTGTAGCTGCGGATAAAAAATGTACATAATGACCAGAAATTGTTCCAGTGCTCAACCAGTGTCTGTTGTCGGTCATGGACTGGATGTGTGCAAACAAAGTGAAACTTGATCTAGACAAGACAGAGATGCTCCCAGCCAGTCCCAAGGCACATAGTGGAATGGGGATTCAGTTTGTGTTGGATGGGTGCACAACTCAGGTGTCCTCCTGTACTCGGATCTCAGCTTGAATGACCAGGTTTCAGCAGTGCCCAAGAATGTATTTGAGCAGTGAAGTGCATCCACACTGCAGAAATAATGCAGTTTGACACAGCTTTAATTACCATGCCTCGGTGCTATGGAATTCTGAGAATTGTAGTTTTGTGAGATACCTATCCTCCTGTCTCCGAGACCTCAGGTGCCACAACAAACAACAGCTCCCAGGATTCCATAGCATGGAGCTATAGCAGTTAAAGCAGTGTCAAATTGCATTATTTCTGCAGTGCAGATACAAGACTAGTGTGCCAGTTGTGACTGTTCCTGGAGATGTCAGATCTGGCTTTAGTGACACCAGTTTACATCCAGTTTGGATTACTGTAACATGCTTGACTTGGACTGCCTTTGGAAACAGTTTGGAAACTGCAGCAGGCACAAAATGCTGCGGCCAGGTTGCTGACAGAGGCTGGTTACAGGGAATATATAACTCACACATTGCAACAGCTTCACTGGGTACCAGTCCATTTCTGCGCACAATTCAACATGCTGATCATGACCTTTAAAACCCTATACAGCTTGGGTCTAAACCAATGACTCCCAAACTCTGCTCCTCCAGTTATTTTTGACTTCAGCTCCCAGAAGCTTCAGTCATCTTGGCCAATGATCTGGGATTCTGGGAGCGGAAGTCCAAAACACCTGGAAGGCTAGGGTTTGGGAATCACTGGTCTAGATTATCTGTATCAGTTTCTGTGAGCCTGCCTGACTTTTAAGGTCTTCCAGGTCTTTCTGTTTGCCTTGCCACCCTACAAGTGCATTTCATAAGGATGAAGGAGACAGCCTTTTTGGTGGCTGCTCCCAACTTATGGAATTTCCTCCCACAGATGGTTGGCTTGCCTTATACTTTCTTTCCATCGGCTGGCAGAGACCTTTTTATTTGGAGCTTAAGTTATTGTGGCAGAAAGATCTTTTTAATGGGCTATATTATGCTTTTATCTTTTTACTGTTTTTTAATGTGCTTGTCATTGTTGTAGTGTTTCTAATGGAACCGTTTGCATCAAATAGGTTTTTAGTATACTTAGGAACATACTTTATATGCGACACCATTGGGTCCCATCCCAAGAGAAAGGCAGGAAATTAAACAAATAACAAGTATGCCTTTGGAAGGGAGGGTCACAAAGCAGGTCCCAGCACCAAGGAGGCTCTGCCTTGGTAGAGTTCATCATGGGGGGTGGACTCAGGATTCCTTGCCCATCTTCATAATAACTTGTGAATGAATATACCAGAGAAAACACTTACTCAGAAGTGCATTCATGCCGCTTGTGAACAATAGCAGTTGCAAGCAGTTGGCACAGTCCATGTAGAACTAGGAAACGGCTTATGCCATCTGCCCAAACCGTCCTAAGGGGTCAGCTCTTGCATTTTTGAGGATAGCTTTCTGCTCAGATTTCCTCCCCAAATATGACTACACCTTGTCCTTGTCGGCTCTTTGCCAGTAGCCCTGGGGTATGGCTTCCTCCTGATACATATACCCCAGCAGGCCTGTGGTAGACAGGGTGAAGTCTTGGGCTGCTAACATCTGGGAGGACTGTAGATCAACAACAGAGCCCCTGTGTTGCCTGCAGAATCCTCCAGGTTCAATCCTTGACATCTCCAGCTTGGGCTCGGAGAAAGCGCAGCCTGAAATGCTGGTGAGTCACTGCCAAAGAGAATGGAGACAGTGCCATACAAGACAGAGCACAGGTCTTCCTCGGTTTAAGCAAGTGCTTTACTTTTCATCCTTACTCCCCAGCCAGCCTGTCCTCGCTAGGTAACACCTATGGCGAGCGGGAGGGCTCCAGCTCCAGCGGCATAAAAGAGCTCCGCCCGAACCATCTCCCCCGCAATGGCGGTAGTGGTGGTGCCTGAGCCGGTTTAATGATAAGAGAGATTATGGGACACTTTTGGGGGTGGGGGTAGGTAGAAGAGATGGGATTTTAACGGTGTAATGTATTATTGTACTACTGTTGTTTACTTTACTGTAATGTATTGAGGTATTATTGTTGTTATTGTTATTATTTTTGCAATGTATTATTGTATTATTGTTGTACTGTACTGAAGTATTACTGTTGTACACCGCCTCGATTGGTTATCCAGAGGGGCGGTATACAAATAAATCATATTATTATTATTATTATTACTCAGAGTAGGACCTGATTTTGGGCCACTCAGATAAGCTGTCGCGCAGCTGACGTTTCATTCTGGTCCGCCGTCGGCTTAGAGAAACCTTAGCTCTGTTTCCCGGCAAAGTCCATTGATCCTTCTCAACCTTAAACATTTAAAGTTCAATTTAGCATTTAGGGAGTAAAAGGTCTCCAAAGAGACTCGTAGCCATTGATTTTGTGTCAGAGTTGAAGAGCTAAAGTTTAAGCCACGCCGCTGCCGCTGCCGCTGCTACTGCTGGGTCTACAAGGCAAGAAAAACCTGGGCATTCTGCAGCCACGTGTAGTTGTTTACCACTCATCTTCTCTCTCTTTTGGCCACCCCTTTCTTCTTGCAGAAGTGACAATAAAAGCACTTAAAGAGAAAATTCGGGAATATGAGCAGACCCTGAAGAACCAAGCGGAGAATATTGCTCTTGAGAAGGAACAAAAGCTGCAGAATGACTTTGCCGAGAAAGAAAGGTAAGCTGGTGCAGGTTATGCCTATGAGTTGCAGTGTGATTTAGAAATACCTTGAATGGACCCATTCAAAGCAGGAGGACTTAAGGAGGCTGTGGTTATCCCCTTGATTCCAATTGATTTTTCTAGGTAGGGCTAAATCTTCATCCAGCTTCATGCAACCTCAATATCTGATGGGTGGCGATTTTGCCTCTGGTTGGCGGTGCAATGAGAACACCTCCCTTTCCCCCAAGGTGTTCTCCCTTTAGCTCAAACTAAATTGAAAACTAGGTTCTGACTTTAGCACCCAAGCCACTAGGAGTGTAAGTTGAGGACTAGGAAGTCCTGAATTCACACCACCCCACATCAGCCTCAGGCAAAGCGTGGTTGTTGTTTAGCATGGTGGCAGCATGCCAACATTATTGTTAATGGTGTTGTAATGATAATAATGTTTTAAAAGACATTTTGAACCTCTTGTCAAGCCAAATTCCCAGGGCAATTTACACCAGAAGTACAATAAACTGTTAAAATTACATATATGAATAAAGCATAAAATTAACAAGGTAGCAAGATCTCTGGCAGCATAAAACCACTCAGCCAAATTAAAGTTTGTGAACACCTTGGGAAAATCATAAGATTACTAAAACAGTGGTCGAAATCCAGCGGTATACACTGGAATTGGGATGCTCTTCTTCCCCTACCTCCAGCCGTCTGTGGCAGAAAGGACCTGCTTGAAAGGTATAAATGCAGGAGTAGCCCAATTGCGCAAACGTCCATGATAATAAATCAACTAAAAAAGGCTTATGCATCTGAGGAAAGTCTAGGAAAGCTCATGCTGCCAACTTCTTTATTTCAGTTAGTCTCAAAGATGCTACAAGATCTCTCTACATACTAAAAAAGGCACAGAAATCATTGTGCAAGCTTTCAAAACCAACAGTTTTCTCATCAAGGAGGGATGTTTAGAAACAGCAGATGAGATGGATGGAGGGGACAATGTTAGTGTCCCATGTTAGTCTGAATGTTGACTTCAGAGGGTATGAGTTGAAGGGTTTGCAAGCTGTCAAAATAGGCTTCTCAGGCCCACACGCATGTCCAAGGGCCCTGCATCAACTGGGAAGAAGAAAGGCAAGCAAAGCAAAGTAGTAAAATGTGGTTATCTGAAAATTGAAACTATAGGGGGAAAGGAGGGGTCATAGATTATGACAAAACTATAGCAGAAGTACACCAATGAATCTTGGCCCTTGTATGTAAAACACATTGAATTCTTGACTGTATTCCACTGTAAGGACCAAGCACAGTTAACAATTTCTGTACCAAGCAAACCTAGTGATGTTGTTGTTGTTACTGTTGTGTGCCTTCAAGTCCTTTCCAACTTATGGTGTCCCTAAGGCAAACCTATCATGGGGTTTTCATGGCAAGATTTGTTTAGAGGAGGTTTGCCATTGCCATCCTATGAGGCTGTGAGACTGGAGCCAGCGTGGTATCGTGATGTGAGTGTTGGGCTATGACTCCGGAGACCAGGGTTCAATTCCCAGCTCAGAAATGAAACCCACGGGTGATCTCCAGTGTGGAGACACAAAACCATTGGTGCTCCACTTGCAGTGTCTGTAATGCCCTCTTCTCACGTTTATGCAACCAGAGTCTTCCTCCTGTAGCCATGATAATTGCCAAGTGAGCTATTGTTGTTCTGCTTTGCACTTTGGAAAGAGATCAGGTGCACTGCTGAAATAGTTCCATAAATACAAAAAAAACAACAACAATTTTTCCAGCATTTTTGTACATTTGCAGCATTTCCATACCTCAGATAATGTACAGTATTTCTAAGAATTCAAAGATATAGCTGTGTGAGTCTGTAGAATCAGTATGTAGAGAGATCTTGTGGCACCTTTGAGACTAACTGGAAGAAAGAATTTGGCAGCAGGAGCTTTCGTACACTCTGCTTCCTCAGATGCATATAGTATTTCTCAGATTTCAGTTCAAAGTGTGAACACTACGAGACCACAGATGTATAAGCACCAAAATGAAAAGTTGTGGATCAGGGGGGGAAATTATTCCCCCACCCCATATACACATATACCACTCACACTGCCATAGGTTCTGTTGCAACAGTTTTTAAACTTTCTGCCTTTTTAATACACACTTTCTGCATAGACTTTTTGACTGCAGATTCCCTTGAATATTACAGAGGATTCTGGGGTCATCCTCTTAGCCTCAGACCAATCTCATACCCTTCAGATGTTCAGGATTCCTATATACCTCGCTGCTTGTGAATGATGGGAATTTTAGCTAAAAACACCTAGAGGTTGCTTAGCCCTCTTCTGCAGACTGCACTCTGAAAATCTTTCTTTTAAATGGGATGAAGACAGTGAATTTGCCACAGGTTCAGTCTGTAGATCCCTTTCCTCCAATGAAGGACTCCATTGGATCTGGCCCAGTATATGTGGAATTTGGTGCTGATTTATTTTAATTTCCTTGTTTGGCGTTACAAAGAGGTGAATACTTTTTAAGTTGCCTTGTGTCAACTTTGTTTTACAGAATGTTACAAGAGACGCAGATGTCGACGGCCACTAAACTGGAGGAGGCTGAGCACAAAGTGCAGACGTTACAAACAGGTTTGTGATTTTCCCCTCCTGTGATGGAGGCTTCAGAAAATTAGCCTCTCTCCCATTTTTTCTGGATCCCCACCCCAGGTCTTCCCATCTCTTGGCCTTCCAGATATTGGACTCTTATTTCACATTAACCTATGTGAGCTTGGCTAATAGGAAAGGAAGATGGGAGTTGTAATTCAAGAATAGTTCGATGGTCACAGATTCTCCATCCTGGCCTGTTTTTGTAATTGCTGATCATATTATATCCAGCTTACAAGCAGGTTGACAAACCCCAATGGAAGGTAACCATGTCAAAAATTAATTTTAAAAAACTAGAGAATTCACATGGAGTTGAAGGCTTTCACTGCCAGCATCCATAGTTTTCTTTTGTTTTTTTGCACAGCCACATAGCCCCCCATAAAAAACCCACAGAAAACTAATTCACATGGAAATTTCATGGAAAGAATAGAGTCTGAGGAAACACACTCTTCATCTCCAGATCATGGCCTGGAGATTGCTAGTGTTATGTATGCACGAGCCTCAGCATCGTGAGTCCTCTGTTTCACTCCTTCACTGGTAGAAGGAACCTGGAGCCATTTGAAAAGGGAATAAATGTCTATGGTAGAAGTGCATGAAAAGGAGAGCAGCCTCAGTGCTTTTATTTCATTTGTGCAGATGGGGTGGTGGTGGCATTCTCTCACCCGCATCATTGGGACTTCTGGAAAGTGTGACGTTACAGGTCTTTGGACAGATCTGTGATGGCTTGGAGGGGTCAAAACTGGAATCAATCTGCAGAAGAAATGGGTGGCTTTCTCCTTGTCTCTCTGAGATATCAAAGGTGGGCAACTGGGAAGCTATCAGGCTGCATTAGCTCTCAAGGAAGCCTTAGGGACGACTCCCACACTGCAAATATATATGTATCACCCCCAAATGGGAAATTTTTGCTATGTTTTTTAGGATCCCCTAGGTCTGTTTTACACTCAGGAGAGGGCTTTTTACACTTCCCGTTGAAAAAAAGACCTTTGTTGGGCCTAAACTGGTATGGTGGGGCACGACAAAAATGCCAGCTGAAGGGCATTTGGGGACAAAAAAAATTAACTCAAGGGAAGGAGCACATGTGGCCCATCATCTTCCCCACTCCTGACATAGAAATGCAGCATGAGGAAATACCTCTGCAAAAACCCAAGATGTGAATAAACCCCATTCAGGAGCAAATGTGTTGTGACCCTCTTTGTTAAGAGATGATGGTCAAGACTACCAGCTGGAAACAGAAGCCCCAGCTTGGAATCGAACCCCCCAATACAGTTTGCAAATGATGACGCCATTATATGTTCACCCGAGCCTCCCTCCCTCCAGTTTCTGGTCCCCTCCTGTCAGTGGCCTGTTTTTGACTTACCTGCTCATCATTTCCTATCAGTTGTAGCTGGCCTAACTGCTGAAGCAAGAGCAGATCCATAGATGAACTTAGTGTCAGCAACGTCTGGATCTATAACGGGAATATAGCCTGCTTGGCTTAGGCTGATGGGGTAGGACAGGATCTGGAAACTTTCACTGTTCTGGAAAGAGATGGCGCTTGGGGTTGGATTTGTGTTTGTGTGTTTGCTAGAGGAAAGAATTTTGAAAAGCTTTTAAGGATTGTTTTTCGACAGTGTTGATTTTGTTTGGTCAGGGAGAAGCCTTAATGCAAGATGACTGGGCAGACAGAGAACAGTTTATAGTTCAATAGTAATTGAGTAGTCACTTTTAACATGTAGCTCTTACCATGTCAGTAATGCTTTGGCATGTTGCTTTTTTTATCCCCCTTTACCCTTCAGCCTTGGAAAAGACGCGGACAGAGTTATTTGACCTGAAGACAAAATACGATGAAGAGACGACGGCAAAGTAAGCCCTTTTTAAAAAACAACATGGTTCAGGTGTTTCAGACTCTGCTGTCATCATCACACTGAAGAAGGGCTCAGAAACAGCTAGAAAAATGGAGGGTGGGTTGATTCCTAGGCCCATTGCATGCACAATATTTATTTATTTATTTCCCACCTCTCCTACACACACTATAGATAGTGTACACTCTCTATATATATCACTTTTGAATGTGTGCAAAAGCTAAAAAGTTCTCTCTCTCTCTTTCTCGCTCACATATATATATATATATATATATATATATATATATATAATATGTATGTATATGTATATGTATATCAGTTGGCCCTCCTTATACATAGATTTTTTTATCCATGGATTCAAGCATCCATAGCTTGAAAATCTTCCAAAAAAAAGTATACATTCCCAATAGCAAACCTTGATTTTCCATTTTATATAAGGAACGACATTTTGCTATGACATTCTATTTAAAGGGACTTGTGTATCCATGGATTTTGTTATCCACTGGAGTCCTGGAACCAAACCTCAGCGGATACCAAGGGCCCATTGTGTGTGTGTGTGTGTGTGTGTGTATATATATATAGAGAGAGAGAGAGATTGAGAGAGAGAGAGAGAGAGAGTGTACTTTGTAGCTTTTGCACACATTCAAAAGTGATATAGTAAATAGTAGCGGTTGCGTTAGGCAGAGGGGCAGGATAAAAATAAATTTTATTATTATTTTATTATTATATATAGTGTGTTATGTACATTTTGACTGCCACAATGCATTTACAAGCTAAAAAAACTCTGGGTTACACTTTTCAAACAATTCCATTTTCTGACAGTCCTCTGGTCCCTAACCCATCAGATAAGCGGGGACTTCCAGTACTTGTTTTTTAATTTATAATATATATATAAACAAAGCTTAGCTGTAATGCCCCTTTTCAGTATATTACTGTGTAGTGTATATATATTATATTACACTGTATTATAAAGCCAAATACTGTACAGCAGTACTGTAGGAGACACACTGCCCACAATCTCAGAGGCACCATGAATGCAGATAGAAAGGAACAAAGATGGCACACAGTCAACAGCCTGCGGGTATTGAACATCCTCGATTATGGTCATTTAGGCATTGTTGTTGTTAGTTGTTGCTATTCCTTCTGTTCTTGTTTCTTTTACCTGTTGTATTCATGCAAAATCTCCCAAGCATCATGGTATGCCCTCCTTGCTTCCCAACAGCCTTGCCATTTGGGCTCCATCCTGGATGGCACCTGTGCCCACTTTTAGAGAGAGAGGATGATTATGATGAGGAAATTTTTTATTTTATTTTTTTACTTAGTTGCTGCCAGTGAGTTAGATGTGTTTGTATGGTTTGACCATTAAAGAAGCATGTCCCCCAAAGGTCTTTCCTTGCTCATCCCTGGGGCAGCGAAGGCGTTAACAGCGATAAGAAAAATGGCTTTGCAGTGTGTCGGCTGGGACACCAGAATCTGAAACTGACAAGACACCATCAGTAAAGTTTTCCATGTGTAGGCTTGAAATAAAATGCAATTAGGCCTTTATTTGCAGAACAAGGATCCATTGATGACTACAGCTGGTCTTTGTTTTCTTCTGTCACTGAGTGTGGGAGGTAAAAAGAGCTCCTCTTCATGTTTATTAATGCAGGATTCCTGAGACAAATGGCAAGCACAGTTTAATGTTTGTTGGGACATGGAGGGGCTTGCCAAAACAGTTGTGTAAGAGGATTTCAAGGTTTTCAGATTGCGGCTGTTCCCGGGTTAAATAAATGGACGGTGACGCTTCCCGTTTCGGTACAAGAGGCAAGCCGTGCCCAAGAGGATTGCATGGAGGATCGTACTGGAAATGGCAATATCTTGGGGGAGGTGGGCATGAGAAGAGAAGACTGGGCAGTGGATTGAGCGGGGGACCTGGCAGGGCAGGAAGGATGTCGCTGGTGAGGTTGGGGGCATTTGTTTTTAACAATATGATGTAAGGAAGGAAGGGGGGGACCCATAGGTCAGTAAAGAGTCTCAGCTCTGCATGCAGAGTATTGCAGTCCCCAGCATTTCAAGTTAAAACTGTGAAACAGTGGCTGATGGGGAAAACCTTGCTTTGCCAGAGGCCATGCGGAGGCACCGCCAGTCGGAGCAGGCAGTGTTAGATAGATAAAACAGTCTGACCTACTATTTTCTGCAGTGATTGTTGGTTCAAGTATCCATGTTGGGGATGCCCTCTTCCAGGTGGTGAAATTCAGCGCTCAAGTTGATGGCCCTTTGCCTCTACCCAAATGATGTAACTCTCCAGTGAGCATGGATAAGCCCATTTCTGCAGTCTGCATTCAGACATGCAAAGAAGATACTGCTAGATTGGGTGTCCAAAACATTTTTTTATTTTTTATTTTTTATTTTACTGATTAAAAAACAAACATGTAACAATTAGACATAAAAACATAAAAACACATAAAACACATGACACATAACATTTAGACATTTCAAACAAATAACACCTAACATAAACAATAACATTTACCTACCAACACTACAACTACTTTACATAATACACAGTACATACATGAACTTCCAGAACGTGAATTAGGTCTTCTAAATTGATATTACTCAACTATCCCCTATTATAAATTCTTGCCACTTAAAAATTATATACTTTTTTTTTTTAAGTAAAATTCTTTACTTATTACTTTCCCCTTAATTCAATACCTGTACTCTATCCCATCTAAATAAATTCTATCTTATAATAAAAAAATTAAATAAAGAAATAGAGTATTTCTTTTACTTCATTCTCCAAGAATCCATTTATATACATAACAAAAAAAACTTCATATTGTATCTCCCTCTATGTAATAGTTTTTATATACTCATATATTAACATCCAAGGTTTTCCCGCTTCTTCCAAATCTTGTCCCCTTAATAAATTTGTCAAAATATCCATTTGTTCTAATTCTAACAGTTTATCAAGCCTGTTTGGCTTGGCTTGGCTTGGTGTCCAAAACATTTTTAGTGGAAGAGCCAGGTTCAGCTGTCACGGCCAAACTCCTGCTTCGCTGTCATGGTCAGGCATCCAGCTTGTGCCCTCCAGAGTAGGCGGATATGGTTTGAACCCGTTTCCCCCATCTGATTTGGAGGCAGATCAGTTTTCCGCTTGCAGAGTTCGCCTCTTTTACACATCCCAGCAAACTAGCTGACTCTGAACCACGAAGGGGAGGCAGGGTTCAAATATCTTATGGTAAAAGAGAGCAGGTGAGCCTAAAGCCAAACCAGAGCGGCCCACTCTTACCTAAGGTCTTGAAACACAGGTTTTTAAAGTCCAGGCCAATTGTGTGTGCAGATTCGTGTTGCCATTATATTACAATCCGTATCCACGGATTCTTTATCCACAGATTCAACCACCCATGTCTTGAAAACATTTTTAAAAAATATAAATTCCCAAAAGGCAAACCTTGATTTTGCCATTTTATATGAATCACCATTTCAGTACGCCATTGTATTTAATGGAACTTGATCATCCACAGATTTTGGTACCCACAAGGGATCCAGGAACCAAACCGCAGCAGATACCAAAGGCCCACTGTATATCTAAATTTAAAAGACTTTATTATTATATAGAGTTTGTCGTTAAGCATCCTCTAAGCCATGCCTGAACCCTTGGGTTCTCACTGTTTTTTTGCACACTGATTGTTAATGCTCTGGTGCCATATCAATAATGCACATTAATTATACCCCACCCAGCCTTGTGTATCTCTTAAACCCTCTCCCAGTATGTCATCCAGTCTTTCTTTGTTCTTCCCATAAAATTGTAGACAAGCAGCTGTGATAGCGAGCAAACCTTCAACCAGTAATGGCATCGGCTTTATGGCTTTACGACTCCCGGTGCTGTTTACCTGTGCAGTTTCCCCGGCTGCAAGGATGACCATTTTGTGAGTGTGAAATTTGGATTCTTCTCCAAGGCTGGAGCAGGGGAGATCATGCAGCGGGGGCACCGAAGGATTCCTGGGCCTGCATTGCTCTTCCACTCCACTCACACATTCACGGCCTCCCATAGAGCAAATGTATTGCTTGCCCCAAACAGCGGACTGCCACAGCAGCCGGAGAGCCCCTGCCCACCAGCCTTCAAAACAGAAAAGCCTTCCTTTTCCAAGAGAAAGGGAGGGAGATAATTGAACCCTTTGATTTCTTTCACGGTTTGTTTGCCTTTCGTTCCTTTCCCGAGGTGCTGTTTGTTGAGGAATGTTTCCAATTGCCAGAGAGAGGGTGCGCGGGGGTGTCTAATACTTCCCTGCTAGTGCTCCTTTCAGCCGGAGTGGAGGACCGTGGCAGGCCTGTGACATGCATTTTTAATGCAGAACTTTATACCCCGGCCCTTGCAGAGCGCGGTCTTCTCTGGAGCTTTCAGATTTAATGCTCTGGTGAGCAAAGCACAGGCTCAGGGCAGTTCAACGTCAGCCGACATTAACCCTTGCTCTGCCCAGCATGGAGCAGTTAATTTCCCCACAGAGCGAGACGAGGAACAGCTTTTCTGCTTGGCTTTCGTCACTCGAATGATTATTTTCCACAATGCAAAATTGCACGGCCTTGACGCCTTCATCAGTTGATGCCCTCAGATACAGTCTCATTCAAATTCTGGCTGTGTCTGTCTCTTTGCATTTGGAGTCCTCTACCTACCTTCCTTCCTTCCTTCCTTCCTTCTGTCCCACCTCTTCTTTTCAAGGGCTAAGAATGAATCTGACCCGTTCAGCTCCCCAACGTTTCAGACAAAGAGGAAACTAGTGTTATGCCTCACCATTTCCCCAAAGCTCTTTTCCAGCCCTACCATTTGCTGCATGCAAAAGGATGAACTCTGACTGTTGAGTTAGAGCTCCTCTTCTGGAACTGCATGGCCAGACAGTAAGCCGAGGCTCATGTAGTCCAGTGACCTTTTTCTGACAATACTAGATAATTTCATCAAACGGATCAAGAAACCTCATCATAGAGACTGGATGAATAACAGCCCTCTCGGGTTCTCCTCTTCCCTGTCCCTTTTTTCTTCTTCTTGCTGTTCATTCACCAATATGTCTGATGAAGCATGAGAACCTCTAGCCTTAACCATTTCCATGGGGTTGGCATCTGTGTACCTCTGTTTCAGGAGAAACAACTGCCATGTGGCATTTTAAAAACTATCCCATCAGGGGCCATGCAATTGCTGTGACTTAGGTCTCCAGTGCATAGACAAGCATAAGTACTTGTATAAAAAAGCTTAAATATTTTGGTTTAAATCCAACCTCTTGCCCTGAGTAGACTGAGCCCATGGGATCAGAGTGCTGAATTGGAAGATACAAGTCTCGCGGATCCCTTGTGTCCACTCCAGTTAGGAGTAGCAGGTTTGTGAATCCTGCAACAACCTCATTGCAGGACATCTCTTATGGTAATTGGGTTAGGTTTACTTTCAAACTAGCATTTCTCAAACTTCTAATACCCGGAGCACATCTGAGTTCTTTTTCTCTTCCTCTTTTTATAACAAAGTGCCAAATGACAATTCAGAGGAATCTTTTCTGGATTCTAGAAGGACACATTGCATCACTTAAAGCATATATTTATTAGAGTAACTAACAAAACAGAAATATTAACAAAAGGTTCATCTGCTGTCTTCTTCAGCTGCTCAGAACCCAAGCATTCTGTCCCTCTTTTAAAACAAAACAAAACACTACATACACACATGTACATGCAGAATTCAAAGATACAGCCATGTTAGTCTGTAGAATATGTATGTAGAGAGATCTTGCAGCACCTTAGAGACTCACTGAAAGAAAGAAGTTGGCAGCAGGAGCTTTCGGAGACTTAAGTCTACTTCCTCAGATGCATTTGGCATATGGTGTAGGTGCACCCTATGATAGTAACTAGCAGGTTACTTTTATATCGCACAAATAAATTACCCCAATTAACAAACAATAATGCATGTGGAATGCATCTGAGGAAGCGGACTTAAGTCTAGGAAAGCTCATGCTGCCAGCTTCTTTCTTTCAGTTAGTCTCAAAGATGCTACGTGCACATGCAGACACATTTAATAAAGTGTGACTGTGTATATACATGTGTGTGGCATATCTACATCCATAAACATATGGCACGCCACTGTACAGCCACTGAGGACATGAAGCAGGTGCATGGAGACTAAATGGCATTGATCCCCATGAGGACAACTTCCATACTTGATGACAGGGAGAAGTCAGTCATCAGGAGGAGCATTTTTAATAGCCTTCTTTTGACATGATCTTGCCCAAAATGTGCTTCAGTCCTCTGAGTTATTACTACATTCATAGCAGAGAGGGCCTTTTTGAGAGATAAGAGACCACAATAACCCAGTGTATTGTATGTAGAAAGATTTTGTAACACCTTTGAGACTCATTGAAAGAAAGAAGTTGGCAGCAGGAGCTTTCGTAAAGTCTCCTTCCTCAGATCCAAATGCATCTGAGGAGGTAGACTTGAGTCTACGAAAACTCATGCTGCCAACTTCTTTCTTCTTGTAGAGGTGCTACAAGATCTCTCTACATACTGATTCTACAGACTAACATGGCTATATCTTTGATTTCTACCAGAGTATTGTAGTGCGGGGACACTTGTGTGACCTTCCAGATGCTGGGCTACACCTCTGGTCAGCCGTATTCAGCAAACAGCAAGATTTGGAGAGCCAGTTATGATTCATTTCTGTTGCAGAAGCCATCCTCAGCCTATTGCTTTCCGAATACCTGGGACTACCATCCCCACCATCCCAGCCAGCATGGATCACTGGGAGTTGCAGCTTCTGCTTTCTTTAATCCTGGCCTGACCTACCTCACAGGGTTGTCACAGCTCCCTGTCTATTAAAGAGGCAAAAGACGCAATGAATAGTTCCCAGGCTGTGCCAGATTCTTTCCCCTCCCTATCAAATGGCAATAATAATAATAATAATAATAATAATAATAATAATAATAATAATATACGGCTATAATAATAATAATTTTTATTTATATTTCCCGCCTCTCCCTGCCGATCTCTCTTGAGAAATCAATGTCTGGCGTACAGTACTGCCCTCTTTCCCTGCCATCCTTTTAGCCACGGCATTTTGCTATCTACCAGCAAATATTGTCATAGGTGTGGTTTTTACTCCAGACTCTTCCATCTGTATCTGCTGGCATAGCTAAGAAGGCTCCACGGATACTTCAAGGTTTCTCCAGAAGCGAACATGGGTGTTACCTCTTTCTGCTGCCCAGCTAATGTGTTAACAACAGCATTAGGAGACAGAGAGAGAACAAACGTACATCTGTAGAGCTCCCACCCATGATGGGAAAAGGAGTCTTGTGCATTTAAAATGTGATAGAGAGAGATGTTGGCTGCAGAGAGTCAGGCTGGGTACAAAACAGGCAGAAGTGTTAATGGCACTCGGTGCAGGATTTTATACTCGAGGAGTGTTTAAAGTGTTTGCTTCCAGCCCTCCAGCATCACACGCACAACTTGACTTTAAAGCGATAGCACAGAAACACATTTGCACTTTGTTAAAAATCACAAAGAAGGCTCCCACCTCTCAGCCAAAAAGCGTTCCTCCTTAACATCAGGAAGGTGGGGAGGGAATATCAGCCGGGCAAAAGAAACATAACAAAAGGCAATGGGTTCTCCTGGAAACTGGGGGTGAGATACCCAAATGGCCAGTTTATGATTTTGTCCCATAGACGGAAGTTAGCAGAGAAAGATGTTCTGCCCTTGGCATCTTAAAGAATTGCACTTGATTCTTCTACAAGTTCTGCAGTCTTTGCTTTTTTAGAACGATTTCTTATTATGGCAAAGGTAGAAGGAAGCTAGAGCCCTGTTATACAGTGTGCTGGTACAGCCGTGGATAGATAGTGTCTCTGTAGAATAGTACTGTACTCCTTTTACTGCTTGAATGGAGTGTGGAAATGACTGACCCTTCATATTCCACCATCACAATTTGGTCCACTCCTTTTGAGCACCGAAAGTGCCGTTATTAATAAATATTTTCCTTCAAATCATGCTTACGCACCCTAGAAGCCTCTGCTCACTCTCAAAGCACCAGAGGCTCCCCATCACATTTAACACACGAGATTCCTTATTCCTCACAGTTGGGTCAGGTTAAAACAAACAGGGGTTGGATGTGCTGGATTGCCAAGAGGAGGATGAAATGTGTTAGATTTTCTGCATCCTATCATTGCCTCCTGTTTACTTTTGTGTTCTTAAACCGGGAGCACTGAATCAGACCAGGTGCCCATCTCGGGATCTCATTTCTATTCCTGGCAAACCAGGTGCCTTCAGCTCAAACTTGTCTTGAACTTAGAAAACTTTGGTTCCTGTGGTAGACACATAGTGGGCAGACTGTAGATACAAATGCTCTCCTTTCAGAGATTTTGCCAGCTGCTGCCCTGGAGTTTGTATTTGTCGAAAGGGGCAGGTGGGAAGCAAGAACCCTGTCCAGCATGTTCCAGCAATTTCAAGGAGTTGCGGCAGAATTTGATTCCAGCAAAAGGAGCAGTCCAAAACCAGAATATTTATAGAAGTTTTTTCTCTCTCACCGCTGGCCTGTTTGCTGCCAACGTGTTGAAAAGTTCACACAAGTTCCAAGTGTCTCTTGTTTCTGCAAATGTTAGCGAGGAAGCAAATCTCTCTTTTCCTCTTTAGGTGGGAGGCAGCCATTATTTTGCAGGGCCGAGCTGTGCATGCCACAGGCGAACTGGATTCAGAGAAAGAAGGCTTTCCCAAAGAGAGCTCCAGAAGAGGCATTAAATCAGTAGCTTCTCAGTTCTGCACAACATATCACTCCTTATTACAGGAATGATGTATGTTAGTTATTTCAGTAGGTTTATGGTGCATTATAGAAAAATAGTAAATATTCCTCTAGTTGGCCAGTTGTTAGGGCTTGGACTCGCATAATGGAGGTCTTCTCTTATCCTCACCTCCAGTTCTCGTCTCCTGCCTCAGTCGTGATGTTGGCACAGACATCAACATCTCTTAGGACCACAGGGTCTTCCTTTACTAAAGGTGTGAAACTACTTAGGATTATAGGGTTTTTTTGGGGAGAGGGGTTCAGGCTGTGTGGCCATGTTCTAGAAGAGTTTCTTTCTGACATTTTGCCAGCATCTGTGGCTGGCATCTTCAGAGAACGGCCACAGATGCTGACGAAACGTCAGAAAGAAATTCTTCTCTAGAACATGGCCACACAGCCCGAAAAAAGCCACAAAAAACTATGGATGCCGGCCATGAAAGCTTTCGACTACTTAGGATTGTGTCTCTGTGATTCTGTTCCTTGTATATGTGCGAAGGCTGGAACTCCTTGGTGCAGAAGGCTGCAAAGATCTCTTCCGTTCAGTCAAGGTTGCAACGGAAGGCAGATCTGATGGTAGTGACCCCAAAAGATTTGTTGTATGGCTGGAAAATCCATGCTCATAATCCGTGAAGCTGCATATGAAAGAATCCTCCTGTGTAACCTGGTGGGTTTGTGAAGACCGGGGGAACAGTAAATGTCTTTCATGGTTATTTGCCAAAATCCCACAGGTTGTGTAGGCACACAAGTGTCTATACCAGTTAGTAGTAAAAGCATGTTTCTATTTGAAATTTCAATTTGATGTAATTTGTTTTAAATAGCCACATATAGCTTTACTTTGAAGTGAAATTACCAAGGGCTGCAAATAACATAAAGATCATTGTTATTCTTGTTTGCCTTCAAGTTATTTCCGACTTACGGTGACGGTGAGGTGAACCTATCATGGGTTTTTCTTGGCATGTTTCTTCAGAGGGGGGTTGACATTACCATCCAGAGAGAATATGACTTGCCCAGGGTCACCCAGTGGGCTTCCATGGCCAACCTGGGATTGGAACCCTAGTCTCCAAAAACACCATGAGCATTGCCAAATATTAATTTTAAAAAAACCAAAGCTGTCACCCGACTGCAGATGGTGGGACCAAGGGTCTTTTTGACCTAGTGCTGGTTGTCCTGGCACTAACTCTGCATTTGGAAAGTTACTTGTTTCACTGATCAACTAAGTGTTTTGATTTATCAATTAATATAGTCTGCCTTCCATATCAGCAATCCATTGGTTCATGTTTCTGTCTTTGGAGCAGCAGAAAACAAGCATCGTCTGCATGACATCCCTTCAAAGCTAGCAAGTCAGTCTTCTCTTCTCCAAGCTAAACCCACCCAGCTCCTTTAAGTGTCTTCAGATGTAACCCATTTAAGCAGATGATTGCCAAGACTGCCCCCCAACTGGTCACTCCCAGGGAAATTCCTAAACCTCTTATTTCCATTTAAATTGGAGTTCACGTATCAGGCAGTCGGATAAATAATCAAATGTATTTTATTTTTCACCTTAAAATGGGATCTGCCAAATAATTACGCAGTCCATGAATTAATTGTTTTTCACCTGCAGCGTTTGAGATGGAGCGTAGGGGTTATTCTGCTCCCCCCGGAACGATAGTCTCCTCGATGGCTCTTCAGGTCACATATTAGACTATAACCTGCACTTATGCTGCTGTGTGTTTTATTGCACACGGAAAATTAACACACTGCTGGGCTGCCCAGGGCCAGAATGAAGGTAGTTACGTGGTTTTTTTCTTTTCTCTGACTCACTTTGTGTTGACTGAAGGAGAGGAAGAGGCTCCTGTGGCTGTTAGAAAGCAGTGGCCAGATTCGAGAGAGAATATTACGAAAGCAATGCTACAGTTTTGAATGAAAAGCAGTTTCTGTCTTTGTTGTCACACTGCTTATACAATGGTGGAATTGGAAGAGACCCCCCAAGAGCCATCCAATCCATCCCTTTGCCATGCAGGAAAACACAATCCAAGCATTCCCAACCGATGGCCATCCAACCTCTGTTTAAAGACCTCCAGAGAAGGAGACTCCAACATTTGCCAAGGGAGTGTCTTCCACTGTCCAACAGGTCTTACTTTCGGGAAGGTCTTTCTAATGTTTCGGTGGAATCCCTTGTAGCTTGAATCCGTTGCTTCATGCCCTGGCCTAGTTAATGGAGTCCTACTTAATAGAGGGACACAGTGGCTCAGTGGTTAAGACACTGACTCTGTCAATTGCAAGATCAGTAGTTCAAGACCCAAGCACCGCAGGACGGAGTGAGCTCCCGTCACTAGTCCCAGCTTCTGCCAACCTAGCAGTTCAAAAGCATGTAAAAGTTCAAGTAGATAAATAGGTACCACTTTGGTGGGAAGGTAACAGCATTCCATGTAGTCATGCTAAACACATGACCATGGGATTGTCTTTGACAATGCTGGCTCCCTTGGCTTAGTAATGGAGATGAACACCGGCCCTTACAGTCGGATACGACTAGACAATCTTGTCAAGGGAACCTTTTACTTTATTTAATGGAGAGGTGACAAATAACACACTGCCATTTAGGGTGGAAATCGTAGAATAGTGTTCCTGCTTTTCTGTCTAATGGGACTTTCTTGCTGAGGAATTTCTGCCTCCATCGCAGAGGATTCTGATGTCTTAAGTTTCAGACTTGCTCAGTTCATGCAGGATCCCACTTTTGAACTTTCCATTCACCCCATCCGAATGAAGAGTGTCCCTGTGGTTTGGGAGAAGATGGCGAATGGTGCATAAAAGATAGCTTAAGGAAAGTCTGTCCCCCATTTTCTCCATTTCAAAAGTTGGTGTTCTTGCTCAGGATTGTCCAACTTCTATGTTCTTTAGACTGTGGTTGAAGGGCACAAAGACTTGGGAGAGATTGGGATCCATAATAAAAACTGGTGCCAGCCGAGTCTCATAGGCGGTCAATTGAGGGTAGCTACCGTGCAAGTCAAAGGGTTTGGGTTTTTTATATGCTGACCCTCTTTGTTTTTAAAAAGCTTTTCAGTCATATATAAAAAAAATTGCTTCTGAAATTCCCCACCTTTGCAAAGTTAGCTTGCTAAGGCAAGCTTTGGGGATGGTTGATAGAGAAACCTCATTTAGGGAACAGTACTATTTGCAAACATTCAAATAACATGCAGCTGATGATTTAAACTTTGGTTCTTGAGAGCCCAGGGCTGTAGCATTGCTTGGGGCTGCCTAGCCCGTTTTTATACCTCAGATTACAAAAAGCCAGGTCATCTTCTTTTCTATCGTCTCTCCTTTTTGTTACAATCACTTTGAAAGGCCATGATGCAATGCCGGGCTTTTATTTTACCAAAATGTGCAGCTCCCCAATATCAATGGCAGGTAGGTTTTATTTGCAAAAACCTAGCAATAAAGTTTTAGTACTACATTTTTACAAGGCCTTGTGGCTTAATATTAACAGTCATTCAGAGCAATAAAAAGAACAAAACAGCAATGGGAAAATATTGCATGGGTGTTTCTTCTCCCCCCCCCCCTTACCATAATGTTACCCTGTCCAACTAATAAAACATAAATGTTGACTCCACAGTACATTTCAGATATATTCACTGTTAGGTTTTTGGTTCTCCCACATGTAAAGAATGCAGTGGCCTTCTCCTTGAAAGTACAAGAAACCTTTTACGCCTCGGAAGTGCTGTAGGCAAGAACTGGCAAGGCACCGACATGTCAAGTTTCGACTACATAGAACCGCCTTAAGTGAACTCTTTGTAATGCAGTTGACAGTAGGTTCTGGGCAGACAAAAGGAGGCACAAAATTAACTTAGAAAACTCACTGCCCCAAGATATGGTGATGGCCACTAGCATAGATGGCTGTAAAATAAATTTAAGAATACAAGAAGAGTCCAGCCAGTTAAGACCACAGAGACCAGCATCTTCTTTCCATCCGTGTCCAAAACCACATGCCTCCAGTCACTCCACAAACTGGGTTGTGGCTTTTGCTCCAAAGGAGTTGGTACACAGAAGGTAAACTTTCTCTGAACAGGAAGGTTCCACTTCACCATCATGGTTAATTGTAGATCAATGGTAGGCTCTTTCATGTATTTAAATAATGGCTTTTGTAGCCATCACAAACCTGTTTCACCCCATCATATAGCGGTAGATTCTACATGCAACATGGACAGTTGGCCCTCTATATCCATGGCTTGAAATTATTATTATTTTAACCGTGATTTAGCCATTTTTTAAATAAGGGACACCATTTTACTGTGCCATTGTGTGTAATGGGACATGAGCATCCACAGATTTTGGTATCCATGAGGGATCTTGGAACCAAACCCCAGCGGATAGCAAGGGCCCTCTGTATTTGTAGAGATCATATTGATCAGTTGTGATTTGACACAGCAACCAAATTGATCCTCCAGGTACAAAACAGCCATACCTCCGACTAATACCTTCAAAAAGGTTACCTTTGAGGAGCCACAACTCACACAATCCCACAACATCAGATCCTTTTCTCCAGGTACCAGGGAAAACTGTGATAACATATAGGAAGTTATGTTGGAGGACCAAATGTGTTGGCAGAAGATGACAAAAGACCTCTCTGCTCCATTCAAAAAATACACCACCCAGAAATGGTTTGAGGTAGTTGATCTTTAGTTGTCTTGGACATTCTGCACATTTTACAAGATTTTTCAAGTTTGTCATTACACAACATTAGGGCTTTGGAAAATATAGTTTAATTTTGTTTTAAAAAATACTTGTAACTCACCCCGAGTTCTAAGTCTAACGTAATTGTTCCAGTATGTGAGGTTGTTCCTGTTCTCTCTGTTACCGCAAATTCCCTGGTGAATTTTCTAGCATGTTTAAAAAAAAAAACTTGAGATGGGTTTCCATTGTGATTTATTGCTGGACTTACCATTTTTTGGAAAAAGTGATCTGCTTTCGATTTCACAAAGAAGTGTGATAGTTCCAGAGTGCATACACTCCCCCTCCACACACACACACACACACATACGCCTTGAATATTTGAGATATTTAACTGCCAATACAAAAATGCAGATATCCATATCAATCATATTTTTTTTAAAAAGGATTTAAGAAGATTCTTAACATGCACTGATCAACCCAGATATTGATATTTCTGTTGAGTCACATAAGGGTAGACCTGTTGATTTCTCTGATTGATTATCATGATGCAGACAGTTAAAATGGTTCAGATCGGATGGTGCATAAAAATACCTTCTTCCCATTCTTTCTTTCTCTTCCCTTGCATTTTAATGTATATTTTGTTTAATACTTTTTAAGGGGTGTGTGGGTTTCAGGATTTTGGCCTTGTCTACATTGTATTATAATTTATCTGTATGGAATTTTAATGTTGTAAGCGGCCCCGATTGTTCAGCAGAGGGATTTATTATTATTATTATTATTATTATTATTATTATCATCATCATTATCATTATTATTCCCTTCTTCTCCAGTTTATCTCCCCTGCCCATTCTGTGTCTCCTTATAATCTCCACTAGTTTAATCCCTCTATCCACCCCAAACTTCTAATATTGTTGAGTGATACAAATTCATAGAGAGAACACCAAATATCCTTGGCTCCTTAAAGGCTAATAAAGCCTTGATATATGTGACTTGTTGCTGGTATGTGCCTTCAAGTCATTTCTAGTTTATGGAGACCCTAAAGCAAACCCATCACAGGTTTTTTGGGAGCTGAGAGTATGTGATTCACCCAAAGCCACCCAGTGGGCTTCCATGGCAAAATGGGGAATCGAACCCTGATCTTCACAATTATAGTCCAACATTATATAAGATTATGATATATAAAATGCAGTTGGTTTGAAATTAAGATGGCAGTCTTAACATGTTTGGGATTAAGCCCACTAAACACAATGAAACTATGGGATTAAACCCACTAAACACATTTATGTGAACACTACAATCCTATGCATGTTTATGTGGGACTTCCACATAAACACGTATAGGATTGCAGTGTTAACACAAATGGAACTGTAACCAAGAAAGTGGGAAATGTTGGCATTTGTTGCTGCTGTTCTGTGCCTTCAAGTCAGTTCTGATTTAGGGTGACTTTAAGGTAAACCTATCATAGGGTTCTTGTTTTTGGCAAAATTTGGTCAGAGGAGGTATGCCATTGTCTTCCTCTGAGACAGAGAGTGTGACTTGCCCAAGCTCACTTGGTGGGTTTGTTTGGCCAAGCAGTGGCTTGAACCCTTAGACGTAAGCTTGAAGTGCTCTTTACAAGGTTCAGAGTCTTTTTGTTCACTTATACAAGCCTTACCTAATCTGGTTGTTTCATTTCCCATGTGCATATTATTAGTTTTGCATGGAAAGTTTGCTGAAACATGTTGAATTGCCCTACTTTTGTGTGATGCAGGAACCCATCCCTATTCTATCCATGTTATTTCTGCCTCTAGCACCAAATTTTCTGTTAAAAAAACCGACGCCCAGGAATACGTCTACTTTTTAAACTTTTTAAACGGAGGTATACCTGCAGTTACCTTCAAAATGAGTACTATTGACTTTGTCTTAATGTTAATTATGGCTCTACTCTTCCGTCTGTTTGTTCCGTCTTCCTCTACTGCCATTTTTCTCTGTGGTTGGGTTTCTAATCTCCTCTTCTAGTTGTATAGTTCCTATAGCACCTTGTGTGCATTGTGTTATCACAAAATAAAAACATTGGTTTAAGAAAATGAACACAGGATAAGGAACAGTACGCAAAGGGATCTTGCTGTATCTTTAAGAAGTTGGTAGCATGAGCTACATCCTAAGATGCATTTGGAAGTAGGCTCAAGTCTACGAAAGTTCGTGCTACCAACTTCTATCTTTCAATTAGACTCAAAGGTGAAGTCGAAGGCTTTCATGGCCAGCATCGATAGTTTTTTGTGGCCATGTTCTCAAAGGTGCTACAAGATCCCTTTGCATACTGATTTTACAGACTAACATGGCTACATCTTTGAATTCTACAGAGCAGAGAGTCACTCTTTCAGCTCTGAAGGTGGCAGGAAATCATTTTCTCCCTTAAGCCTTGTATTTCTAGGACGCCTGAGAAGGTTTCCGCAAGCAGACGCTCTCCAGATGTCTTAGGCTACCCAACATGGGCAATGCCTGGAGAAGGATGGGAGTTGTAGTGGGCCACCTAGAGGGGACCTGGTTGGGGAAATCTCATCTACAGTTTCCAAATGGACATCACCAATATTCTGATTCAGTTCAACTCCATTTGACGCATCCAGTCCAGTGGGAGAGCAACCTGAAAGTCCTCTGGGTTGCAGAGGGAGGGCAGTTTGTACAAATCCATTGTACAAATCCAGCCAAGTGCATATCTGCTGCCATGTAAAATGTTTTGGCACTGGCAGGCACCAAACAGTTGCCAGTGGGTATTGCGTATTCTTTCCTTTCCTTTTTTTAATGTCAGACCTGGGTACCACCATGTTGAAATCCCCGATCCATCACTGAGCTGGAATTCACTCGAGGGTTTAAAGCCTGAGAAAAGCCAGCCGGTCTTGTCTGTTCATCTCAATGACATATTGAGAACTTGGGCGTTACAGCTCATAAAAAGATGAACCGGGGCTGGTTTTATAACATACTGTTGCGCACTAGCAAATGTAGCTATTAGAGACTTTGTGAAATAACCGATTTCAGGCTTCCGAGTGCCAGCTCCTGATGCAGTGTTTCGGCCTTGGAAATGAAAAGAGTGAATCCTTTTGAAGATCCTTCGGAATTCTGTTCCAGCCTGCCCAGGGACAGAACATTACAGCAATTTAATTCATTACCCTACTTTAAAGTTTTTTATTATTATTTTATTTTTACAAAAAAGAATACAGCTGAAACATTTCTAACCTCAACGGGTGTTCGGCTCACTAAATGGGGAGGTTCTCTTTGAAACTCCTAAAGGCTTTGCATCACTTTTGGTTTACAGGAGAGATGGCAGATCAAGATGACAAGGAGACGATATTAGGCTGGCCCCAAACAAATCAAATGATCAGTCGGAGAGGGCTGGCAGGGATGATGTTCCCTTGGTGAGAGGAGAGAGTATTAAAAATAGGTCCAGTCCTAACCATGTGCCTACGTGGCTCAAACCAAGGGTCCATATAGGGGATGAAAATCCCCCCCATCCCAGTTTGCCACCCGTAGGGCTCCATCTGTCATTGCCAAAAGTTTGAAAGTTGCTTTTCCCAAAGTAAATCAGTCCTGTTACTCCTCAGAGTCTTTGAAAAGCAATGGATCGCCATTGCTCTTTGATGTTTACATTTTTGCCAGCTACCTCGTAAGAAAAGTGCTTTAAGCTGGGGAAATTTCTGTCAAAATGCCCTCTGAAATTTTAAAGTTAACTGGGTAGTGACATGGAGACTCATTACAGCAGTAAAGTAAGCTTGTTGCTGTTTGGTATGTAGGCTTTCAGAATATATCCTTGCTGGAAAAAAGGGAGGAATTTAACTCATTTAGAGGTAATGGTATGACTTGTAATGTGTTAACTTCCAATCTGTGGTCATCACTATTGCATCCACATCACACCCGCATACCCATGGCTGGTGCCATCACCATCTTTTCTGCTTTTATACCATCTCAACCCAAAGGGACACCTATTCTTCCACTTCCCAGCCGTACAACTGTGGGTCCCTGCTTTCTGGAGAAATGCCATTGGCCTGGGCTCCAGAGTTCTCTATTCCTGGTTTTGAGAAAATGTCCTTCCTCAGAAGGATGGATCATAGTTGAGGGGCTATGTTGAGAGCTGGCAGTGCCCATGCTTTGCCCTAGTGACCGCAAACACTGTTCCTTCGATATGCAAAGGGATCTTTGATTGCCAAGGCAAAAGGCAGGGTATAAGAAATAATACCATTAGTTGAAATGTGAAATTAGATTATCTTTCCTGAACCTTCTTTTGCAGTGTCACCTTGTATGAATATGGTTACATCATTAGACAAAGCATGAGGTCTCTGTGCCTCTGGTTATTTGATTCACTCTTAAGCTAATGGTCCCTGCTTTTCTTTTCTTGCAGGTCAGATGAAATTGAGATTATCATGACGGACCTTGAAAGAGCAAATCAGGTAGGATTTTAAAGCTCAATCATCTTACGGCTCTTGATGTGTGGCCTATTCAGATGAGCTGAGGAAACCTGGTTCTGATTTTAGTTACAAAATGTTGTCTCATCTTTGCAAAAGCTTCCTTTGGTCAGTGTTGTCATTTGAAGAGGGAACAGATATCAACCCTTCTGTCAGGACTTTGTTTAAGCAGCTTCAAGCAAACTGAAGAATCATTCCCATCTTCCCTCCCTATTTTCTTCTGGAGCATCACTTCCTACTAACAGCCTTTGGGCTCCTTGTTTCAGATCCTGGATAAGCCAGATACATAGACTGCCTTGTTTGGACTAATGTCACTAGTGGAATAATGCTTATGAAGTCAAATCGTTGGTCCATCCACCCCATGTGCTCTACTCTTGACTGGTGATAGCTCTCTTCTTTTAACCACAGTTAAACCCAACGGCAAAAATTCAGACCCCTGAAGGAGTGCATGTTGATCCAGAATTGGTTATCTTTTTGAACATTGATTCTTCCAAGCACCACACCAAAATATCCATGGCCATTTACATCTCTGTAGCCCCATTTTCCCTGTCATGGTTCTCTGGGAGAAAAAATTAAAAGCGAAATGCTAGCAGGGAAGCTTTGGAAAGAATCAAGGGAACCTTCAGACCAGGCTTTTTTGAGTGGAGTTGTTTTAACAGGGCTTTTGCGCACTTAAATATGAAAGACCCATTAAAATGAGGTCACTGAAAGCTGGATATGAGAGAATGCATGACTTGCTCAGGACTATGGAACGAGCCTGTGGCTGATCATTGATCTAAATGCAGATCCTGAGATGTACTAGGCTGTGGATTTTGAGAGGAACCATCCACCTTGTATGAACAGGAAAAAGGAGAGGACCAAAATGGGTCCCCAGAGATATGGGAGGGAACCTCTAAGATGTGAAGAAATCTATTCTTTTTTTAAAAAAAAGGGGGGGGGAATCTCTTCCCTTTGTCTGTCCTCAAAACTGATAAAGAGGAAAGGCTGTGGAGTGACCACCTTAACTTCTCCCAAGGGGTGGCTGTAGGGCTGCTCTCATTCTCTGAGACCAGTTACTTGAGTTTTCTAGAAAAAGTAGACCTGGAAATTTTCCCAAAGCGCTACATAACGTTATCTGATTCAGCACATTTGGTTTAAATGTTACCTTCAAACACATTAAAAACCTTATGGCATGATCATTTTCTTGGAGTATTTTTAATAATGTCAAGAGATTTGCTGATACTTCCGTTATATATACACCAAAAAATGATCACTCCTGAAAGAACATTATTTTTTAGGACACAAACCGAAAGAGAGCTGTACCTGATATATTTTCTAACAGTTTAAATTTATGGTATTTTGTTTTGATCAAACTAGTACCTTCAGCTTCACTCACTCACATACTTACTCAATCTCTGCACCACTTATCAGCTCCATGCCAAGCTGAGAAAAAGTTCCAGGGTCCCTCTTTACAGCTATGACTTTTGACTTTATATATCACTTACCATATATACTCGACTATAAGTAGATCTCATATATAAATCGAGGGCAAGTTTTGGGGCCAAAATTATAGATTTTGATATGACCCGTGGATGAGTCAAGGGTAAAACTTAGGAGCATGTAACAAAGGATCTAAAGAATGAAGCAAAGGAAAACAATGCTAAAGAACTTATAAAATTGCAGGAGACATAACTGTGTTCACACTGAAGGATGGATGGATGAGAGAACAGAGGAAGGTCAGATTACACTCTTGCCTTTCACCAGGGGACGGTTCCTTTTTTAAATAAGAGTTAAAGTACAGTACTCACATTGACCTGTGGATAAGTCGACTCGGATTTTTTGAGTCGATTTTTTGGCTAAAATTTCTAGCCTTATACATGAGTATATACAGTATTCCTTGAAGTCTCCAATGAGGAAAGTCAGAGGTCATACCCTCCCATAAAAGCCAGCAGACATGGGTGAGTCCCTCATTCATGCTTTGCGGATTAAAAAGAAAAACAAACATGTATTTAATGAGTGGCCTTGCAGTCAGAAGAGATCAGACACAGATAAACCATAGGGTCCTTTCACACAGGTAATGGTGGCATGGCCATCAGCAGGATCAGCCAACCCAAGTCCACTCCTCTTTCATGCTTGGGAGGTATTATGAATGGCTCCCTTTGTCCCAGCCTAGTTTTCCTCTTGCAATGCCTTTGAGAATATAGAAGGGTTTCATGAATGCACAGCACGCTCCTTACAGCAGAGGGAAGAGAACCCATGTCCTACCCGATAATGTTGGACTGCAGCTCCCATCATCCTCAGCCCATGGCCATGTAGAATGTGGGGATCCTAGTCCAATGACATCTAGAGGACCACATATTTACCCAGCTGTCCCAGGGGGAAAAAATAACCATGAAGAATAACCATTTTTCATTAAGTCAAGACTTAAGATTTGCCCTGTCTTCTCTGTGCATGTTGTGTATGAAAGAAAGAAAGAAAGAAAGAAAGAAAGAAAGAAAGAAAGACGTTATGGAGGAGAGTGGAAGCCAGAAAACAAAACAAAGCCTGCACATTGTGTTTCTTTCAGGCAAAATGGGCCGAGGATCTCTTAATTCAGTGTTTACTCGTGAGAATTATTCCCACGAGGAATCTCGCAACTCAGCCTGCTTTGGCTGGGAGTACAGAAGGCAATTGAATCAAAGGATTCCATTTCCACTTGCATTCATTCAGCCTGGGAAATTCAGTGGGCCGCAGCATTTGTGTCAGCAGGGGATTCCTTGCTCCTAGCGTTAAATTACTGTCATAATCGCTCAATTATTTCTTCCTTGTACTGTTTAAAATAAAAATCCATCACATTCTCGGATTCCCCCCCTCTCCCATCATTTATTAGGTTGAGTGTTTAGGAAAATCAATTATACTCAGTCGGGCATGAATTGATGAATGTTCGTGCAATAATTGCCTGTTGTTATATCAAATGTACACTCTCTCCTCCCCCCCCCCCCGACAAACAACTTCCCCTCCTCCAAATTTTTTATTTTCCCCCTTTCATTTCTTTCAGAGGGCAGAGGTAGCTCAAAGAGAAGCCGAGTCCTTGAGGGAGCAGCTTTCATCTGCTAACAAATCTCTCCAGCTGGCTACCCAAATCCAGAAAGCGCCGGATGTGGTAAGAGGCAGGGTACACAAACACATACACACACACACACACATCATATTGTGCCAGTTTCTAAAACATACCAAATTGTGCTTTCCTGTGCAGCAGAGCTGCTGTTTTCAGAGATATCCGGAATTGGGTTCCCTGGGAATTGTCCTTCACCATGCTGCAGCTTTTATTCCCCAGTCTTTTTTCTTGGGGGACAATAAAGGATTGCTCACCTGGAATGAACTCTCTTCCTGCTTTTGTCTTACCAGTAAGATGGTGGGCTCAAAGGGAAGGGGAGGCAGAACCCAAACATGTGTTGTGCTTTGTTTTGATGCTGTATCTATCATTTATTCCTGTATGCCAGCAGTGTGCTAGGTGGTTTCAGCCTGGTGGCATGTCCTTGCCTGAGTCTACTCTTTGCTTCCTGTAGCTATGCGAATTTCATTTAAAATCTGATCCATGGAACTTTCATCAAAGTTGCTAGAACACATGGTTGTAAAGTTCTTGTTCTTTGTACATCTTTCCACGTTGATCCTGTAAAGTAAGAGCTGGTATACCTCTTACTGACTAAAATATTGCCTGCTCATTTTCCTGCAGTACGGGGGAGACAGTCCTTATGACTGGTCTTGTTCCTCCCACACACTTCCAAGGAAGATCTTCTTCAAAATGGTCAATCGCCTTAACCACCCTAAGTGGGGTAGCTAGTCCCTATTCTCAGTGCTGACCTGCCTCACATCTAAGCTTGTTTTCTGCTGCTCCAGAGAATAGGACCCAATAGAGCAATGGATGGAAGCGAAAGGAAAAGAGATTCCAACTCAACATTAGGAAGAACTTTCTGACCGTAAGAGCTATTCAACAGTGGAAGATGCTCCCTCGGAGAGTGGTGGAGTCTCCTTCTTTGGAGGTTTTTAAACAGAGGCTGGATGGCCATCTGTCAGGGGTGCTTTGACGGTGTCTTCTTGCATGGCAGAATAGGGTTGGGTTGGATGGCCCTTGAGGTCTGAAGACAGGGCTTCGTGGTGCTCCAACCTTTGAGGATTATTCCTCTCAGAGATGCCCTTTTTTATTTAAAAGAATGATATTTAGCTTCTCAGCTTTCCACCCAAACAGGAATGGCTTGTGGGAGAATGGATCACAAGTGCAGCCCCGAAGTTGTCTCTGATGCGGAGCCACTGTGTAACTGACCAGTGACAGAGACACAATCCCGGCATGCCCACTTGGGGAACTAACCTAGCCTTACAGGGCGATCCCGGTGGTGCCACAGAGGTGCACAACTCTGTGGTAGAAGAGAGCAGATGCACAACTAGATAGCATGTTTTTGATTGTGTGGGTGAGTGTTGATGGCACCGCTGCTTCCTTCCTGCCTCTTGTACTTGAATAGCAAGCCTTGACCCCAGAGCTCTGTCACGAGATTCTCTTATTGCCTGTCAGGCTGTGCGCTCTCAAGGGATGGGGAGGAAGTGGCGGCGGTAGTGCTGGCCTTGCAAGACGGTGATAGTTTGGGTGCAAAAAGAATAGGCGCCAGTAGCGTCAACAGAAGCCCAGTGGATATCTGGGTGCTGAGTAGGGGCCCTCTGGTGGTCGAAAATAACCAAAACACTCGAGGAGCCATTGTTCCCCCAAGTCTTCCTCGTCTTCTGATGAAGGGAAGGGGGAGTGCAGTCGGGGACATTTCTCCCCTCGCAAGTCAAAAAAGGTCTGCTTCCGCTGATTCCGAGAGAGAAGACAAAACTGAAGCAAAGTGTCTGTAGATTAACCAAGGCTTCTGCTTTTATCACCAATGCCAGACTAGATTCTGTTCAAATTGCCTCCAGGGCCATGGCAACGGATGTCATAGCCTGTTGCCAACTTTGGCTGAAAAACTGGAATGGCGACACCAAATCTAAGGCTAAATTGGGTACCTGTCCTTTTAAGGGCGCCATATTGTTTGGAGTTGCTGCAGAAGATGTGTTGGTCAAACCAAAAATAAAAAGAAGACATTGCCATCACTATGCAAAAGAAAGGAGGAAAAGAAGCCATTTCAATCTAGGACTCAGTCCTTTCAGTCCTATAGATCACAGTTCAGACAGTGGAATTATAGATATTTCTGATCTAACTTGCATTCTCCCAAGCCACAGGATAAACATCAACGGCCCTCAGGTTTCAACAAGAGATTGATCTCTTCAAACGGCAAGCAGAGTAGGAGATCAAGCCAGTCTTTCTGACTGGGGTCTTCTTCCAGTCGGGGCCACATTTCCAATATTTTGTTCATTACTGGGAGCAAACGCTTTCTGATGCTTGGGTATGCAGGACTGTGAGAAAGCATACACCATTGACTTCATTCAATGGTTTCTTTGTGGAATCTCAACACATCTAGGTCTGTGGAGAAGCACCAGCAGATGCTTCAGGCCATAGACCACATGGTTCAAATAAATATAGACCCATTGCCAAGAACTGGAGGGCTGTACTGAACCTTCACAGGGGCAGTCAATTCATTCTCAAGCCGAAATTCCAAATGGAAACTCTATGCCCCAACACTATGTCCCAACTGACTCCACCTCCTATCATCTTCCAGCTCCTCCTGCTCCCAGGCCATGGGCTGGGAATATGCATGCCAATGGATGTTCATGAAATACTGCTCCAGTCATTCCTCGCTCATAGCCAGGTTGGCTGATGCAAGTTGATGGGAACTGGAGTCTAACCCTCTGGGAGGACTTCAGGTTCCCTAGCCCTGCTTTGGGCATGAGGTTTTCCTCATTTCCTTCCTGTCTTCAGCTGCGTGAACCTTGCCTGTCATCTCTTTGCATCTTATAGCCTTCCTGTCTTTAAGGCCATTGGGGACTATTTTTCTTCCAACTGGGTCAAAGCATTTCAGGACTGCTTTTTCCTCTCTTGCAGTTTGCAAACTAATTGGGATGCTCCCGTGCGGGAAATGGAAGGACTTGCTTTTCTGACTCTGTATGTTTTCCTTCCCCTGGAGCTATAAAATAAACTCTTCCCCTGGAGCTCTCATGACAAGCTTTGGCCTCCCCGAAAGGATTTCTTTTCATTTTTGGGAAGGGTGCTGGGCTCCCATAGAGGGAGCGTACATGTAGGAAATGGTATATTGACCCAATACATGCAATCAGTGCTTTAAAAACCTTCTAATTAGTTCCAAAATTATGTCAGTTAATCAGGCAACTTAATATATATTGCAGACGGCAAGCACTTCTTTTAAAAGGCACACCTCCTTCTCTCAAAGAGAAGAGAATGAATGTCTTCTGAAAATGAAAACCACTAGGGCATAGACCTGCATGATCTAGCAACAAAGAAAGAATGAGCCTTGCTTCACATTTTTATCCCCGTATACAAATTTTAGTTGATCTGTCATCTGTCTTGAATTATATAATACCTCTGCAGATTAAGCCATAAACATTACATGTTGGAATGATGCCATCTTAAGTTTTGTGCTTGGAAATGTAGATAAAGAGGGATGCTCTGCATCCCACAGACTACCACCAAAAAATGATTTGGTCTCTTGGGTCTTCCTGTCCAACCCTGACTGAAAATGGAAACAGAGATAGAATATGGAAACAGACTCAAAAATTCTGTTTTAAAGCTCAGGAAGCTTCACACAGAAGAATGAGGTTCATGAATTCTAGGAGATTTAGGGCTTGAAAATAATAGCATCTTTTGAATAAAACCTAGAAGTAAATAGATTGTTATTATGTATGCACAATTTTCCAATTTTTGGTCAAAATCATGGCAGTTGTATTCTGGATTAGGGCTCACTCCCATGTAAAAACCATTTTAATAACCTAAAGCCTAAACCCAACTGGGATTTAGACCCTTTAATGGGCTCTAACAGATGGATTTAGGCCAAACTTTTTTTGAGTTAAGACTAGTATTTGCCACTATGTTCAACAGGATCAGTCTCATACCTTTCAGAAGTAAAGGGGTAATTTTAAAATAAAGTAGATTTCCCTGACAGTTCTGCAGAGTTTTCTGTCATTAACATACACAATTTAACCTTTAAGTCCTACCATAATGTTGAATTGCCACACAGCCAATTTTTGGGATGCTATTCAAAGAGACAGCCGTGAAGCAATATATAGCCATGAGGATCTGTAGAGGCAAAAAGAACCAGATGCATCTGAGGAAGTAGACTGAAGTCTATGAAAGTTTGTGCTGCCAACTTCTTTCTTTAGTTAGTCTCAAAGGTGCTACGAGATCTCTCTACATTTGGGATGCCATGTTACAAGGAGCAGCGTGTGGTTTGAGCGGGGCAGGGGGCACCTCACCTTGAAAGGATAGGGTAACCCACCCACCCCCAGACCATGAGCTGCTGGTGCCATGTTGCCAGTGTGTAACCTCCCCACTCCTCTCTTCATCTCTTCAGGAGCAGGCTATCGAAGTGCTAACGCGATCCAGCTTGGAAGCCGAATTGGCTGCGAAAGAGCGCGAAATTGCTCAGCTGGTTGAAGATGTGCAGAGACTCCAAGGCAACCTCACCAAGCTCCGGGAGAACTCCACCTGCCAGATCTCCCAGCTTGAGCAGCAGCTGACTGCCAAGAACAGCACGCTGAAAGTAAGGTCGCTCAGGGCACTCCGTTCAGTTGGCTTCATGTTCCTTTTGGGGTGGGACCGTGACACAAGGAAAAAGTGCAGATTTCACGCCCACGGTGCTGCTTTGAGGAGCGTGCTTTGTTCCTGGTGCAGGATCGCGGGGTTGTTTGTTGCTGCTGCTGTTGTTGTGTCCTTTGATATCCTTCTGTGTAGGGTGATGTTTTCTATAGAACTTCACACTGTTTCACACGGTTAATCACCTTTAAATTTAAAATCCATCCTATTGGGGGGAAATCCTTGCAGCAAGAAAGAGTAGCATCTGGCGTAGGCAGTGTATCAATGCTGTTCTTTCCCCCATCCAGGAATTTGGGCATTGTCAACAGAGCAGAATCCTGAGAATCACCCCTTTGCTTTTGTGGTTATTGTTGTGTGCCTTCAATATAGATAGATAGATCGCAAGTACATATCTATACTGCTTATCAGTGAACTAGCACTCCCTAAATGGTTTACAATATGTAAGTCAATTGCCCCCAACAAGCTAGGGACTCACTTTACCGACCTACAAAAGGATGCAAGGCTGAATAGATCTTGAAGCCCTCCTCTGGGATCGAACTCACAATATTGTGGCTGCAATACCAGCATTTAACCACTATGTCTTATGGTGACCCTAAGGCAAATCTATCGTGGGGTTTTCTTGGCAAGATTTAGTTAGAAGAGGTTTTGCCCCTGGCTTCCCCTAAGGATGTGAGAGTATGACTTGACCAAGGTTACCCAGGTTTTGTCACCAATCTGGGAATCAAACCCTGGTTTCTAGAATCGTAGCTCAACACTCTAACCATGCTGGGTCACCAAACAAATTTCCCAGTTCTCAAAGCAAACATTTTGGGTTGTTCTGATGATTAGGAAGCAAAGCTTAGGTGATGCTGTTCTTTCTGAAGCCCCCTCTTAGATATGAAGTTGGCTGTATTTGAGTCATTGCTCTAACACTGACCTGTAGGTCCCAACTTAAAAGGCTGCCATATATTGAATCAGACCATTGTTCCATTTTGCCTGACCGTAGTGTTAGTGTAGGAGATCGAGAGACATAGCATTGATCAGCATGTCCTTATTTGCAAACTGTTAGAATGGAAGTCCTGGTTTGGTAGCAGGAACCAAAGCAAATGTACATATGCTAGAAGGAAAAGGTTAAATATTAATGGACATAGGCGGGTGTGCCTCTGTGCGTTTGTGTGTGTGCAGGTGAGCTGAAAAGATTGCAAAATGACTTCATGTAGGTCTTAAGACTAGAACCTGACAGAGCATGCAGTTTGGGTACTTGGTTGTTCTTTCTCATTTGTTCTTTATACCAAATGCTGAGGTTAATGAATATGGATCAGCGTCTTGATAAGATTAGTTTTCCTGAGCTACTGCATAGCGTATAGGACACTCCGCCACCCCCACGCATGCTCCTCTTAGCGCAGCATTTGGAAACTCCCAAAGGGTATATTTTTAGACCTGGCGTGACATTAAAAACATGCCTTTTATTTTGTCTGAAAATGAACCGAGTCAGTCGTTGCAGCCAGATATTAGTTCCTCCAGATTGTCTCACAGCTTGAAACTTTTGTTCCCCTTTGCATTTTGCGGGGTTCTTGCAGATAACATCTATGGTTAATCTTTTATCACAACTGTTGCGGTCTGTGAAAGCATAAATGGCCGGATCGCACCAGGCAGAAAATTGTCTTTTAATTTATCCAAGGGCTTTCTGGGTCAGGAGCCGTTTCTGCATCAGTCGGAAGTTTCTCCTCTTCCTGTACTGGTGGGCATCTGGTTGTCCCACGCAGAGAGAAGCATTAGTCTTGGGAATGGTCAGACGTTTGGCTGATTTGAGGACGCAATCTGTGAAACATGGAGGTGGAGATGGAGGGGAGAGAGGTGGGATAAAGGCAGATGCAAGAATTGTAAAAAGGCCTTTCTTTATTTGGCCAGTGTAAGTCCTATTTCAGGTTCTGTGGCATCCCCCTCAGGCATGAGGACTAGAAAGTTTTCATCATGTGTAAATGTGATTCTCAAATCACTTACATATGTGTGGAATATATCACCAAAGAGAACGTAATGCTGTTGAGCCAAAAAAGCTGCCTTTCACTGAGTCAGACCCTTGATCCATCTGACTCCGGGTGAGCAGATAGTAGCCCCCTAATGACTTTTTCATGGTCTTATACCACAATGACCAAAAATGGAATTTTCCTGCTCCTGGAGCTCTCCATGTTCAGAGCTTGCAGAGAAGGATGGAGCAAGGATGAAAAACCTCACTGATCCCTGTTTTTGCCCCCATGATATGTCCCAAAGCTGGTGGTAGGGATGACAATGTGTCCCCAAACAAAACAAAGTCACCCACCCTTCATCTAGCCCTTCACAGATTGCCAGAGTCCCACGTTAAAAGGGTGTTTCCCAGCACAGAGATCTGACATCCTTTGAGCCCGAGATCCTAAGGGCTGGACTTGAGGCCTTCTGTATGTAAAGTCCCTAAGACATGGCTCTACCAGAGTGCCAACATGGATATTAAAAACATAGAGCTGCCTTCCCTGTCCTCTGTAAATTGGGGCACATGGGTCCCCTTGCTAAGGAGCAGAGCCTCAATAGAGAGAAGTATGCTGCCCTCAGATGCTGTACAAGACTTATAATGAGGCAGTAACCTCAGGAGGTCTTCTCCAAAAGGTCTGTGAAGTGGGGGTTTTCCCCAAAAAAAAACCCCAAACACAAACCCACCTTTCTGAGCTGGTATCTGTTGGCTGGAGATTTTGTTGAGAAGAATCCTGTAGCATTTTTTTCATTCTATTTTTTGTCCACAGGCAGAGCAGATAAAGGTGTAAATCAATAAAGCTCTATACTTGCTATCTTGTTTAGCGAACAATGCATCTGAAACTCTTGAGATTGAGGCAGGGGGAGACATGTGAAGGCCAGAGTGTTAAGTATTAATCTGACCAAAACCATTTTTTTTTCATCTTTTGTTTTGCTTTTAAGCAACTGGAAGAAAAACTGAAGGTGCAAGCGGATTATGACGAGGTTAAGAAAGAATTGAAGTAAGTGTATTTGCAACGGAGATCAACCATAGCTTCCCCTGCACCCACCTCCAGGAGATCGGATGATCTGGATAGAAGAACCACCTTACAGCAGTCAAGTGGGAGGAAATGAATCTAATAAATAGGTTTTGGCCGCAACAGTAAGGTGGCATTCTAGGGAATCCTGACACATGGTTGGCATGTCGGTATGCTCTGTCCAGTCACTCCCACATGGTTCATCCAGCAAGCTGGAATGACAAAGACCTAATGACTTGATGTTGTCATTGTGAGTTAAGGATATGCAGCAATGACTGATGCCCGCATGGGCTAACTGGGTAGAGGGTGACCTACCCAGAGATGAAACCAAGGGGTTACATCAGAGGTAATCCCAACTGCCTTTAGTTTGGTACCCAGCCTCTACTCTTACAAGGCGTCATCTCACATCTCCCTGCTTGCTAAGAAGGAGGTTGGGTGACTGTGGTGTGCCACCTTCCCAAGCAGTAGAACTGCTCTGGAGGTAAATTACACAAATTTAGACATCACTACTCTTCCCACCCTTCTGCTCAAAGACTTCTGGGAACTCAGAATGCCCTGCATTTTGTCCAAAATTGTCAGTCTCTTCATGGATCAATCATTTCCCTAAGAACTCAAGTTCTGAGTCCAAGACATTATTCTGTGTGAATGCCAGACTTGTTCTGTAGGTAATAGTCCTTATGTAACCAGAAGAAGTGGGAAGGAGGCAAATGAGGAATGAGTATGATCCATGAAATGCTGCCTGCTGACGGAGGGAGGGTGGGGTGGATGGCATACCCTAGGAAAGGACATGATTTGCTGTCTGGAACCCTGAATGGGGAGCATTGTACTGTGCAGCATTTTGTTGCATTTTCTCAGTGGCATCTCACTAGGGGGACAGGGGGCAGATACACCAGTTAACACCACCAAAATCACAGCAAGGTGTACCAAGGTTTCTCTGCTAGAAAGAAAGGGAGGACATTTGGGGGGAAGATAGGGCTTTCTCTCTGTTCCCCCTCCTGCAGCCTGACCCTCCTGATATGTTGGGTTCCTTTTCACCATTGTCCTCTGGGGCTGGGCAGGGCTTTTCCTCTTTCCTTGAAGGAGGAGATCTTTTGTAATTAAAATACAGTTCTTGCCTAGAGGAGTATCCTATCTCCTGTTTCTCAGCTGAAGGTGGGTGGGATGGTGGTGGCAAGATGCTGGGTTCTCCAGACTGAGACCCTCTTTCCCATCCACACCCCACCCCAGGAAGTCCATAGCAATGCCCCCATGAGTTACCACACTTGGGTGACACTAACCCTAGTGACACCATTACATGTGCCTCTAGTTCATCTTATCTTTGCAGGCTGTCATTTTGTGGACTTTCTTGAAGAACAGGTGGAAGGTTGTATCGGTCCTGCCTAAGACGGAGATTTGTGTGACATACAGAAATAGGTGGAGCTTTCTCTCCCTTACTAAGCCCAAGACCAGCGTCAATGATATCCAGTGGCAGCCAATACTCTCCTTGGCTGTAACAATGAAGATTAATTGATTTGGGTTTTGACAGCAAGTCTTAGTGAGGTGTCCTGGTGCCTAAACTATGCCCACAGGACCCCCTAAATATATGAGGCTCCCTTCCCTGTAAGACCTATAGGTGTCACAAGAGTGAACCTTTGGCCTAACCTCAGATGCCTTGCATCCCCCTGGAGATGGGCACATGGAGAGTGGAATGCAAAATGGGCGCCTTTAATATATTTGTGATTTCCAGGCGCTTCATAGATCTTGAGAAACATCAATTTGTTGGCCTTGTCACTGCGGAGCAATCGATTATTAAAATGAAAAATGGTGGTGCTTCCTTTCTTTAAACCCACAGTGTGTTGTGTCACGCAAATAATTTGTGCATATTTTCCTTGCTATGCGAGCTGGCAAATTTTGCATGTATTTATATTTCACATTTCATGGGCTTTATTACGAGTGTGATGGCGGTTCCCTGTTTTTGCTGCTTTGTTATAACGGTTCCCCCCCTCTTTCCCTTCAAGCATCGCATGTATAAATTTATATTGTTTCTGACAGTTTAAAATGTTATATCCTTATTAACCTTTAAATTTATGCTCCAAACGGCCCTGGTGGGACTGCATTGCGCCTTGATTTAGAGGACATTTGAGAGAATGTTCTTCTCTGATAACTAGTGTGAATAGTTATTCTATATTCATTATCAGATTATATTACTCCAAAGAAAAGTTGTTAAAGTTATCACTTAGGGTGTTCCTGGAGAGCCGAAAATTACAATGTTAATGCTCATTAGTGGAGCTGTTACGAAAGAAAGAAGCAGAAAATAACTCTTTTTTTTCCTTCCACTTTGCAGCATCTTGAAATCAATGGAGTTTGCACCCTCGGATGGCTCCAGCACGCAGGTAAGGGGTTTACTTTTGATTTTGGGATGAGAGGGCATCTCTGAATGCCAACCTGGAATTAGAAATGCATATTATACACTCTCATAAACATTGCGAGGCTTTTCAGGTAAAGAAGTTTGACTTGAAAGTGCTAGATCCTTAATCGTTGCCCAACAAGGCCATTAACTATATATGATCTTGAGTACGCTTGTTTGTATGTAATATATAAATGCAAGTTAAGTCTTCCTGGTATGATTGCGATGAGGAAAAACTACATAAAAGTATAAACTGATCAAGGAAGGAGAACCGATGTAGAAACGCAGAAGCAGCAGTGTTTTTATCACACAGACAACAAGTTAAAGCTTCTTTGTTCTTCAAGTGTTTTAAGGGTGTTTCGTGGCCACTGTTTTGATATTGTAATGTTAGAAGAATTTCACTGGTCTTTTTGTTTCCCTTGACATCCTCAAGTGCGGCTGCTCTTTAATTTCTTCTTCTTTATTGTTTTGCTTAAACTTCTTTTTCCTTTTTCTTTTTTAATCCACATTTGATACAGTGATAGGAAAGCAGCATGAAAATCATTGAAATCAAGAACCCAAGACCTCCCTCAAGCTGCAAGCTCCCCAGGTGGCCTGTGGTTGAGCCACTGCCATCTGAAGTCTTAAAGAATAACCAGTTGTATGTGGCAGAGAGCCACGTTACAAATATTTAACCTTTTGCTAAGGCCAGATGGATGCAAGATTATTCTGTTTTATTCATGCAGAGAACTAATACCCTGAAAGTTTGACTGCTGACTGAGAATTTGAACCCGACTCTTCTTGGTCCCAAACCAAACCTTCCTTCTAGGGCCAAATGAAGATGTGCTGAGAAGCTAAACCATATCAGGTTTAAAAGACCCCTTACCATTACCAAGAAGAAACCTTCTCTGTTAGTGCTAACATTGAGTGATTTGGGCTGATACATTTTTTTTTTTTTTGGCTCATATTGAGAGATCCCTCATAAGTGCAGGCCCTACACTGTGGATGGCTGAGCTTGCATGGAAATGTGGCTCTGCCTTTACCCATTTTTGCATGCATCGGTTGCTAAAATGGAAGCGAGAGTCTTACATTTCAGGGTGCCTTAAATGCACAATTGAACTACAATTAAACAAAGAAATCATGAGGGAGGAGGAGTTGGTATCCACAATTCCTGGTCTCGTCGCATATTAATCTTGTCAGACCAAAGGTTACAAATTGGATTCTGGCACCTTTAGCGGAAACCTACCGTTGCCTCTCCTCTCTATACCAGGCATTTTATTATTTCCAGTGGGTTTTGATGATTGAGAGCCGTGTGTACCGAAAGGGGAAGGGTCGACTTTGGTGACTGATTTAATTTATCCACTCTTTCCTTAGCATTGAAACACCGTGTTTGAGGGAAGATACGCCACGATAGCACTGTGTCTAAAGCCAAACAGGTGTAAAAAAATGATTAATGGAGCACTTAGAAATACATCTCGAGAGCTGATAAACCGTCTGCACCAGAAAACAAAAGGCATTCTGCCACAGACGAGAGAGTTGCAACGGTCATGCTGAAACAGGGATGACAAATTTCGGAATTTTGAATTAAGCACTATGCGCTTTGTCCTGAATGCTGACCTTTCCTTCCTATCTGACACTTCTCAGAGCATTGCCCGGACTAACCCTTTCATTGTCTCTTTCCATAGGATGCTGCGTCCAAACCGTTGGAGGTTCTACTGCTGGAGAAGAACCGCCTGCTGCAGTCAGAGAACGCTACGCTGCGGATCACAAACAGCGACCTGAGTGGTAAGTGGATGGGAAGAGACAAAGATCATTGTCATTTTGCCTGTGTCTGCTATTGGGATGGGAAAAGGGAGTCTTCGCCCAAGCCAACCATGTGATAGAAAGTGTTATAGCACGCAAGGACCTTGAATCATGGCTGATTCTTCCATCTTCCTCCTCCCCTTTATACTATAAGTAAAATAATATTTTATTAGAGATATTGTAACAATCAGGATGGGAAAATGTTTCCCGGTGTCGTGACAAGTGGTGCTAAAGTCATTTCAGTTGCAGTCTGACTGTGGTGCTAGGTGCTTGTTCCATGTTTTTCAAAACATAGATTGAAATGGATTTCAGAAGTGAGCCTGTCATATACTTTACTAGTGTATCAGCCTGAATCCCAATTTTCTTACTTGTGATGGTGGTGCATTTCAGTTTTGTTTGGTTTCTTATTTGTGGTGGATTTTTAAAAGTATTAATTAAACAAGCACAGGGTATGGGGCTGTTGTTGGTTTTCAGTCAATAAACAAATGTGTGGGGTTTGGCGGAATTGCTGGCTTTTCCAGGAGCTTTTCTGGTTGGGGTTTCTGCAGCTGGTGGCAAACGTATAAATGGACATTCAGTTGGTTTCGGCATTTCAAATAGCATTGGAGCTATTCCGTGGCATCCTTCAAGCAATGATTTCTCTGATCTGAATGGGTTCCCTCTAACGTCTTTAAAATGTTTGCTGCATTTGGGTTCATCCAAGGTCTGTTATGTATGGGGCGGGGAGAATGACTCGAATGAGCCGGAGGGGGCACTAGCAAAGAGTCTTTTTCTGTGCCGATGCATTTTAAAAAGCAAAACCAAACCATTGTATAAACTGCACTTCATGTCAATTGTTCTACTGCTAATGCTTGAAAGGGGGATTCTCCAGGCTGCAACATACAAGAAAGGTGCAAACATGAAATGCATGTTGTTTGTCTTGGGGGCCTTGTTTGGCTTATTAAAATTTAAAGAAACAAACAAAAACAAAACCCAAACCACCTTCTTCATTGGCCCGGATTTAAAAACGAAACAAAAAAACAAGCAAAACGCAACCTGCACTTTTTTCCCTTTTGTGGGGCAAACTCTGCATTTTGGTCTTGGTTTTTATCCCCCCCTTTTTTGATCCCCCATAATGCATTATGTTTGACCTTCCTTGTAGGGTCAGCCAGGAGAAAAGGGAAAGACCAGCCTGAGAGTCAGCGTCCTGCAACTTTGCCGGCCTCCCCTCCTCCTCAGTTGCCCCGCAATGCAGGGGAGCAGGCTTCCAATACTAATGGTACACACCAGTTCTCACCAACGGGTTTAAGTCAAGACTTTTTCAGCTCATCCTTGGCAAGCTCCGGCTTACCCCTGGCTTCTACGGGAAAATTTGCACTAAACTCTCTCCTCCAGCGCCAGCTTATGCAGTCCTTCTACTCCAAGGCAATGCAGGAAGCGGGAAGCACAAGCATGATTTTTTCAGCAGGTCCCTACAGCACAAACTCCATATCTTCCCAAAGCCCCTTGCAACAAAGCCCGGACGTCAACGGCATGGCCCCCTCGCCCAGCCAGTCCGAAAGCGCAGGCAGCGCCTCGGAAGGCGAGGAGATCGACACGGCGGAGATTGCGCGTCAGGTCAAGGAGCAGTTGATCAAGCACAATATCGGACAGCGGATTTTTGGACACTACGTCTTGGGGCTCTCGCAGGGGTCCGTGAGCGAGATCCTGGCTCGGCCAAAGCCGTGGAACAAGCTGACCGTGAGGGGCAAGGAACCGTTCCATAAGATGAAGCAGTTCCTCTCCGATGAGCAGAATATCTTGGCCTTGCGCAGCATCCAGGGACGGCAAAGAGGTGAGTGAGGCGCTGGTTAGCGTCTTTGGTGTTTTTTATTTTTCCTTTCAGCATCCATCCTCGGCCTACTTGGAAGGGCCTTTCTTGCCGTTGGCTGTTGAAGAGATCTGCTTTGGGTTTCACCTGATGCAAGTAATTCTTGGCCTTGGTTGTGAGTCAGGGTGAAACAGAAAGTAGAAGAGGGAAAGTGGAATTGGGTACCCTTTGTGGGAATGAATAAAGCTGTAATAGAGCAGGGTAGACTTTCTGCATACCTCCCATTCGTTTCCCCAGGGCTGATGTAGGACAGAGTCACGACCAGAGGATGGTGCCTTGTGTTTTGAGGGAGGGGGGGTGAAGGTAGAGGTAGTGTTCTAGTGCTCTGTTCCAGGCACCTAGCATCCCAGACCAGTCCTAAAGGACTTTGTTTGCATGTTTGAAATGGCTTCTTTATGTGGGAAATGTGGCGTTCCTCACCTGGTGGAAGCCACTAGTGGTCTTGTTGCCCTACCATTTTTGAACATGCGTCCATCCAAGTAGCTCACTTTTGCTATAGCTTTTGTTACGCATGGCTTTTGAGGATGTGAAGCTGACCACACACCCCACACTCGTGTCCCTCAAACTGAGAGCAAGTAAGAAGCAGGGTGGCTTTTGAAATCTGCAATTTTAAGCAGGGCCTACCCTTCCTCCATGTTCGGTTGACTTCAACCAAGGGCGGAAGGTTCCTTGTGTGGTGCCCTTGTATACATACACACTCCCCATCTCAGGCACACACTTATCCATTCCACTTCCCTCAACTCCTTCCACCCCTCAATACAAGCCTAACAAGGCATTCAGCTTGCAACAACCAATTCTTGTCCTCTGCTGCAGGGGAAAGCAGATACATAGAAGGAAAAAGCATGGGGTTATATAACGAACTTTTAAGATGTCAGAGCACAAAGGGAAGAGCTTGAGGGCAGAAGCAGGGAAGGATGGCTCTCCCATTGATCTTCATTAAGGGATGGGCTGGGGCAAGCTCACAAGCAGCCCAGAAAATAGGGAGATGGCAGCTGGCATCCTGCCTCCCACTCCCCTGTTCTCTGTAGAATCAAAACTACTCTAAGAAACATATTCCTGTTGCACCTTCCAGATGTTTTGCGCTGCAAAAATCCCCACCAACCAACTTATGCTGGCTTGTCATGATGGGACTTTCAGTCCACTCTGTTGGGAGGGTGCCAAATTGGGGAAGGCCGTTTGTATTTTAGGTTGGAATAAGACATTATTGGGATCAACGGCAGACACTCTTTCACAACTTTTTCTCCTGCCTTACCTAATAACACCGGATATTCTCCAGCAAGCCTCTACAACCTGGTACCTTCCCCTTGTGGTGGACCGCTGCCCACATCAACTCCCAACCAGTGGCCATGCTGACTATGGATAATGGGAATTGCAGTCCAGCACCTTGGGAGGCACCTGTTTGTATTACAGTTCACCATTGGAAGCATTGCCTGAGCGTTTGTTTCCCTGAGTCCTTTTACTTAACGTAACTCAGGAAAATGTTCCTCAAGAGGACGTAATTTTAGGCATTGGGTGGAGAGAGATAATTCTGTGGCATCTATACAGAACATAACTCCCTCTGCTTGAAATTATTTTGTATTTTTAAATTATTGTAACCAGCCTTGAATCCCATTGTGGGAGAAAGGCAGGATATAAATCCTTGAAATAATAAATAATAAATAATAATTCTGGGAAGGTGCTGCCCACAGCAAGTTAGTGGAACGGCTTTTAGTGGGGGAAATTCTAGGGACTACCAATGAGAGTAAACTGGGAATTCTTCACATTTCCAGAACTTGCTTTTTTGTCTCAATTTTCTTGACCACAGATGTGAATTTGATTTGTGCATAATTTTCTGTATCTATATATGCTTCCCTATATCTGGGTGGTTTACAGGGGGCAGAAGGAAAAGAGGCAAAAGGCCAAGATGATGTTTAAAGCAGAATAAAACCACCCACAACATAAAACCAACATTAAAACCAACAAGCAGAGAATAGCATTAGTACAAAGAGTTTTTAAGAGCACCACCAGGTAGCCCAAAAGCCAAAGGGTAGGCACTGGGAGGTTTATGCTGCCTCTTGTGTCCTTATCCACCAACGGAGTAAAATTGGCTGCTTTAGAGGATCTGACATGGTATAAAACAAATCCATGTTTTATACTTGGCCATTACTAGGAGGTATAGTGCAGGAGAAGGAATGAAAAAGAGGTGGCAACTCTATACCTCTTGCAGCATCTCTTCTTCCCATTGTTATGAAAGAATATCCTGATAAAATGGCAAAGGCTGGCTGGAGGGTTTTCCTATGGGAAGTTATGTGAGGAGACAAAGCAATCCTAGCCCCATCCTATATGGCTTTCTTTCTACCTCTTTGGCTTTGGCTGTTTCTTTCAGACTTTGGGACCCCTTCCCACTTTTTAAGGGGATTGTATAAATAGACTGAATGTCATCCCAAACATTAGAGACCAAAATAATCCTGAGAACGATTCCCTTGTTCTGGGAACCCAAGCATGAGCAATGTTCATTGAATAGCTTGAACAAATTCTTGGCTGCTTTAGGTCACAGTGCTTTGTTGTTGTTGTTGTTTTTGACCCAAAGAGCATATAAATCCAAATTCTTTAAATTCAGGAAGAAGGACGGGTTTCCCTTAAGTAGGAAAATAAGGCTAGTAGATGCCTAGATTTTTGAAAATCAAAATGAAATTGAAGAATGGTGCTGGTTTAGAATGATCCACATACAGGTTGAGTCTCTCTTTCCTGGAATGCTTGGGATCAAGCAAGTGTTTTGGATTTCAGATGGTTTTTGGATTTTGGGATACCTTTATTTGCATATTTATTTATTTCATTTGTACGCTGCCTTTCTCCCAGGAGGGACCCGAGGCAGTTTATGTATGCATATACATACATGATGAGATATCTTGGAGATGAAACCCAAGTCTATAAACACAAAATTCATTTATGTTTCATGTGCACCTTGTGCACATAGCCTGAAGGTAATTTTATACAATCTTTTTTTAATAATTCTGTGCATGAAATGAAGTTTGTGTGCATCAAAGCATCAGAAATCAAAGGTGTCACTATCTCAGCCCCCCGTGAAAAAAGTTTTGTTTTTTGTAGTATTTTGGCTTTCGCAGTTTTGGCTAAGGGAAACTCAACCTGTACCAAAAAAGAAGCTATGGGAATATGAATAATAAAGTTGCCCATTGTTCTGTGAGAGCTAAAAGCCACATTTGATCAGAGGAGCCTCCCTGTCCTACCCACGACTCCCAGTTCCAAGAAATGGGAAATATTAGAAAGCCATTGCATCAAGAAGAGGATTTCTGTAGCGGGAGAAGAGATAATGCCGCTGGGAGGGAAAGCCTGTTGTTGGTGCCTGAGTGACTGCAAAAAATTCAGTGCTTTGCTTTTGTCAAAGCCCTGAGATCTACAAAGGAGAGCCTTTCTCCATGGAAGCTTTACAGAGACATAGGTCATATTTAAAGGCAGGAATCAAGTATAGCTGCTTGGATGCATCCAGCAATAAGGGCCACCAAGCAAACATTCCACATACAGACCATCACATTGCTGTATGGCAACCATTGGTGCATATTTGTCGCATGTGATGGGACTGAGCGAATGTCAGGCTAGGCGGGATGCAAAGATCGCCTGGGAATGGGGCAGTTTGCTGAGCATGTGCAGAAAGCACGCACAAGGGAGGGCTTTCCTTGATGCCTATGCATATCAGGCCCAAGGGCACACATGAGAAAAATAAAAATGGATACCATTGTGGAGTGAGCTTGTCCTGATGATCTCAGTGGATGGAGCAAGAAGCTTTGCTTCTCTCAGGGTGGCCAATATGTTCCATCATGCCAGCAGTTGAAAAGAGGACACAACCGACGGCTGTGCATGCGCCTCCCCTCCTGCCAGTGTTCACTTGCAAACACTGAGTGTTGCCAGTGCTCCTTCCCATGAATCCGTGTGCTTTGCTGAGCAGTGTGTTTCTATTTGGAAGAATAACTTTAAAGGAAGGGGGGAAACCCACTGTGGGTCAGTGGGGATGGAGACACGGTGGGCTCTTAGAGAAACCACTCCCTCGAGAGGCCTTGGTTGTCAGGGAGTGGGGTGGCATCTTGTCACATCTCCTATCTCCTTGGGTCCAGTGGCTCTTGCCAAGATTGCTGACCCGCCTCCCTCTTTTTGTACCTTTGAGATGTTTATTTATATCTTTCTAATCTCCTTTCTGAGCATAGCTGTAATCTTTATTAACTGTCCAGCCTGCCTTGCTTCCTTTTCCCAAGTAACCAGCTGCTCTGCCCAGACCCGGGAGGTTTATGAGCTGCGGGATTTCATTGCTGCCCACCACCCTTGCCATCCCCTCCCTGCCCCTCTGCCCATCATCCCCAGTTAGCGCCACCAGGCCCTTCTTGTCTCATCTCTCAGCCCACAATTGTCAGAACCACCGTCCCCTGATTGTTTTGTTCTTACCCAACTTGTTTTTCAACAGAGAATCCAGGCCAGAACCTGAACAGGCTATTTCAGGAAGTACCGAAACGAAGAAATGGGTCGGAAGGTACGTCACAGGCAGGTGTTTCTCTTTGCAGTCGCTCTCTGGGAAGTGAAGTGTGCTTAGCTGTGTGTCGTCTTTGTCGTGATTGCTTAAAAAAAATGCACAAGGTGCAGTTTGATTCTGGCCTGGAATCTGAGAGAAAAACAGACAGGGGGGCCCATTCAGGCATAACACTGGCTCCTTGCAAACCATGGTCTGCAGCTCTGAAACCAGCCTTGGAAATGCTCCTTCCTTCCTCCTCCACTCTCCAGAGCAAGGCCTCCCCACAACTGGCTTTCCCAGCATTAAGATTTTGTGTTTCGGTGAACCAAAGTACAGTGGGCCCTCCACGTTCACTGAGATTAGGGGCACAGGACTCCCGTGAAAGTGGAAAAACCACAAATAAACAATGCTGGGGTGGTGTGTGGTTGTTTTTTTACCTGAGAGAACACCTTTCTAGGAATATCTAGGTCCTCCAGTGCAAGTCTGTGGTCAACATCTGCCAGAAGGTGACCGTAGAATAGCACTGGAGGACCTACAGATGCCTAGAGAAGAGTTCTCTCTAGAAATCCGTAGGTCCTCCAATGTGATTTCTGGCAAATATTGACCATAGAATTATGTTGAAGGGACTTGGCGTTCCTAGAGAGAACATAATAATGAAATCCATAAATAATCAAATCCGCGAATGTGGAAGGCCGACTGTATGGTTAAATCTAACCAAGGATATCCTGTTGACCGGGACTCAAAGCCAGTGTACATAATGGATTTTCAAGCCTTTATTATCAGGCCAACTTTGGTTAGCAATCAACCCAATTAAGCCCTGTACATTATTTTATATTTGGTCCATGACCACAAATAAATGATCGATCGATTGATTGAATTAAGCACTGGTGCATATTTAACATCAACATCAGTTAATGCTGGAGAGGAAAGAGAGGAAGGAATTGTCATGTGAGATTTGGGTTGTCAGGGAGGAAGCCTGCATTCCTGGGCTGACCCAACCATCGGTAAACCATGGTTTTCAGGGAGCCAGTGTTGCATCTGTACTGGACCAGTAAGTATAAAACAAACCATGGGTTAGCATTAAAAGAAAACCACTATATTGTTTTTCTACTTTTCTTCTACTTCTCTTGCTATACTAACCTGACTGTCCAGTAAACCTCTCACTTCACCGAGAAACAGCTACAGATGGCTGTCTTTAGCATTGATCACACTGGTGTCCTGTCCTTTTCTCCAAAGAGGTCAGATCAGCAGCCATAGGAATGAGCGCTCACCCCCCTTTCCTTTCTATAAAGCTTACAAGTCAGAAAGCAGCCCACATTACACTATGAGTTTCATAAACCGAGTGCAGATTTGAACCTGAGACTTTTTGGTCCACGCCTGACACCTCACTTGCTCTGCCACTCTGGTTACTATGACCACACAAGTAATAACTTGGAGGGCTCTTTACAACCTGGTTTTTAACACCCATAATCTATTTGGAAATAAAAGGTCAAGTTAAGTATGTGTGCAGGAGAGGTGCCTTTCCGGAACAAGACACCTTTGCTTTCCCTGTGAACTCAAACCTGCCATATGCATGCTTTGTGAACTGTCATCGTACGGTTCGAGCACCCGGCACAGAATTTGGCATTTGGCACATCAACTAAGGAAAGTTTTGGAAGGCATGAAAAACGTGGCTCCCTTCCAAAAGGCTCCCTTCCCTGACAGCAAACATGGTGCTGAGATGACGACAAAAGTGTCGGATAGGTGCAGGAAAACAGCAAGTTGTGAGTTGCTTCAGAGTAGCGTAGGAACAGCCCTGTGGGGCTCTGTGTCCTACCCATTTCTCTGCTGCAAAAAGACACATACCCACGCACACATGGAATACACACAGAGAATCTCTCTAGGCATCCTCAATAGAAAGCTAGAAACCTTACTAAAACTAGATATGGAACAAGAAGTGATCAAACCTCAGATGACCACATGGGCACAAAATATAGGCAACACAATCTCGTTGGAAGGTTGGGAAAAAGTATGGACAAAATACTTAAAATTCCCAAACAGTAATATATTTAAAAATTACTATAAAATCTATTTAAGATGGTATCTTACACCCGAAAAGATTGCCACAATAACTCAATAGAAAGCTAGTAGAGGACTGTGAGGTGAGGGTCTGGCTGAAATTAGGGAGTCCTGGATTCGGAGGTCATTGAGGCAAGGATGGATGGATAGACTGGTAGCCTTTAAGGAAGGTTTTATTCATTATATTTATACGCACTTGCTTATAGTGCAGTGTCAGATGTGTAAAATCACCCCACTAACACATTTAATGTACAGTCAGCTGTACTGTATATCCACGGATTCCGCATCTACGGATTCAACTATCCACAGCTTAAAAATTTTGAAAATGTTCCAAAAAAGCAAACCTTGCTTTTGCCACTTTATATAAGGATTACCATTTTACTATGCCATTGTATTTAACAGGACTTCCATGGAGGGTCCTGTAACCAAACCCCAGCAGGTACCAAGTTAAATGCATACTAAGTATTTATTTACTTAGTTGGCTACAGACCTTAGAATTTTGTAATTTAATATAAATAATGAGTTACTTGTAGTACATACATACATACATACATACATATATTTGCAACAGCTAAGGTATAAACAGATAATCTCATAACTGCAACATAATACAATTTCAGTGCTTTGCTGTGCAACTCTTAACTTACTTGCTTCTTAAAATAAGGTGTGTGGCCTCATGGCTTAAATGTGTTTTGGACCATTGGCCAGTGACTTGTAGCATTTTAAAAAGTAACTAAAAGTATTCATTTATTTATTTCATTTATATGCTGCCTTTCTCCCCGGAAGGAACCAAGGCGGCTCACAGACAAAACATTTAAAATATCAGCAAAATTCAAAACAGTTAAAAAACATCTACACCCAATCTAAAATCACATAAAAACATGCAAAAGTTAAAAACAAACTTAAAAAACAACAACACTCTGCTCCATAAAGAAAACAAAAACACCCTGCTATGCATTGTATACCGAGTAGTTTTAAAGCAGCAACTTAACTACCTTTCTTTAAAAGTTTGAGGGGGTTAGAATAAGGAATCCCTGATGTTAACTTCCCAGGCTCTGAAACTTGGCCTTGTTTTTACGGCAACGAAAATAAGGCTGTGATTGTAAGCATCCTTACTTCGCAAGCTTGGCAGAGCTTGCTTTTGAGTAAGGTTGCACTATAAACGCCAGTTTCAGAAACTGTCGGAACAGAATAACTTCAGCATTGGTCATGAAGGTCTTTCCAAATAGTTAATTCAGTTGCACCTCTTCAGGAGCAGCCTTGCTATCTTGGGCTTTGTCCAGTGCGCCTCCCAACTTCTCCTGCCTCAAACAGACTTGTCTTCTGTAGAAGGAACTCTATCTTACCCTTGAAAGGTCTCTTCTCCCACGATAAATAACTCAGCCTAGATCCTCCTTCCCTTTCCACATCTTTGCAAGGGTCACGTAAAAATAGACAGCGTCTTTTTGGTGGTGGGACCGACACATTGGAATCCCATCCCTGGAGAGGTTTGCTAAGCTCCCTTTTTGAGTTTTGATGCAAGCCGTGACTCTTTATTATTAATTTCTACCCATTTCTAACGCTAAATGTCCATTGTTTTTAAGCTCTGCTTTGACAGCATTGCGAGATCAGTGTGGTTCTTTGTATTCTGCTTTGGTTTTCTTTTAGATTTTTCTTTGGTCTTAACTCCTTTGGATTTCCAACGTTCCATTATACTACTGAATGACTTAATTTTTCGAAGCTGATTTGTCTTCCAGAATAGTGGGATATGTACAATCATAGGTTTTTAAGGGGAGCAAGGGGACTACAAGGAAGTTTGCTGTTGGCTTCCTTTTAGGCTGAGAGAGCATGACTTGCCTGGGGTCACCTAGTGGGTTTCCATGGCTGAGCAGCAATTCAAACCCTTGTCTCCTAGAGTCCAAGTCCAACTTTCAAACCACTACGCCACCTTGGTTGGCTCTGTACTAGGACAAATGACCACCCTGCTAAGGACTGTTTTAGAGAAAGCACCTGATATTCTTTCAACACTAAGGGAAAATATTAACCAAAAGGAAAAGTTAATTCCATCATCCTCATCTTGGCCAGTTAGGCCAAGATCCATTTGGATACTTCAGCATCCAGCACTCTCTTTCCCTCTCACTACAGCTTTCTTCAGCACCCCAAAATATGTTTCCAAGCCACCGAAAGAGGTTTTTAGAGTAAGCAAAGGATAAAGATGTCAATTTTCTCAAAAGCGTGAAGGTATCCCATAGGATCCTGGTGATAGATGCTTTATACTGCTGCCCAAGAATCCAGGTTATGATACTGCAGTCTGAGGCTTGTGTTTTAAAAAAAAAAAAAAAGGATGGGGAGCAGCTAGGAATTTGGAACGGTTGTGATAAAGAACTGCATTCAGTTTTTAATGCCTAGACAAGGAAGTTAAGACTTGTTCAAACATGCAGTTGTGCAACTCCTAGACGAAAATCCTCCACCTCTCTTGGGTGCAGGCGGTCTGAAAGATTCCCTCATTTGCAGTTCCCAAATTGTGAGACAGCATTTCTTCTTACCCCAGAGGGAACTATGGATGCTCCATAAAGGGAGAAGTTGCATTGGTAGAGCTTCTCCAAAGGCAGCCTTTAAAGACGCAAGAGAGGACTACTCTGAATCGTGCTTAAAGCAGTGCTCCCTGTGCTCCTCATACATCAGAAAAACATGCAAAACTTCCTCAGTTTTCATGCAGGGGTAGCTGTGTTGGCCATTTAGCAAATTCAAACAAAAATCCACCAAACAGTGATACCTTTCTTGGCCAACCCAAATGCACAATATATTTGCTGCAAGCTTTCAAAGCTCCACGGGCTTCTTCTTCTTCTGCTTCTACAAATACATGGAGAAAGTAGACTCTAGTCCATGAAAGCTCATGCTGCCAGCTTTTTTCTTTCAGCTAATCTCAAAGGTGCTACAAGATCTCTTTGCATACTTAGTTTATTATATTGCTCATTCTTATGAGTGTTCGGATGATCCCAGAAAACTTAAAATGTAGCCTATGGAGACAGAATAAGCATAGATCGCTACAGCGGGCCCACTGTATCCCATGATGGTCAATGATGGCGTGTGTACTGGGCCGCACTGGTGTCGCCAAATGCACATCGCCTCCCATTGTCTAAAATGGGCCTTGAGCATGCCTGTTTTTTCACATCTGCGGAGAGACCTGGAACCAAACCTTTGCAATGGGGAGGATGCAATGTAATTGTGGCAGAAGCCAAAGTGGCTCCTCCACAAGGCAAGGAGAAGGTGGTTGTCCCTTTCCCATGTTCACATGCCACTGAGATGCAAGAAAGGGGGATCCTGTGTCTCCTTATATAGGAACACAATGAAAAACTTTATAATTGTTCTTTATAACTTTCAAAGTTTTTAAGAATCTTCTTTGTTGTTGTTGTTTTTCTCTCTCCTTCCTTCCTTCCTTCCTCTAAAGCAAGAACTCAGCTTTGTCTCATTTAAGGAAAATTTTGAATGATAGTTTGTCATGTGGCCAAACTGGAGTACGACCAAAATAATTCAGATGTTGTTTCCCCCTCCCCACTTCCTCCCTCCTCCGGCACCTTCCTTCTGTCCGTTTCCTATTCCAGTCTGCAACGCTGTGCTATATTCAGAACGATATTTTGTTTTTTGAAAACCTAGCAGATGCTCTTTTAAAAAAAAATGTGGAAAAGCAAGAAGCTTGAAATTTGTGCTTTTTGAGAATTCTTCATCTTGGTTGTGGGTAGAGTTGGATCATTTCTTTTCGGGGAGGCCTTAGAAAACTATTGTTTAAAAACCTTGCTATAAGACGCCAGTGCTAGCAAGCTTGCCATGTTATCTAGATTCATTGCATTTGAGAGGCCAAAGCTCAGTTGCAGAGCACCCGCTTTGCCTTCATCAGATCCGATATTTCATCCCTGCCATCCCCAGTCGATACGGTCACAGACATCAGGTGAGGAAGGAAGAGTCTTTCGGTCTGAGTGCCATTGCTGCCATTTGAAAAAAGAGAATCCCTGGTTGCATGGTCCAACTCAAGATGCCTATGAGTTGTGTGCCGTACTCTTAGGGCCACCCTAGGTGGGAGATTCGGGGATCCACGGAGGTCATTTTCAACGCTCCACTCCCAAAGCCCGCAGAGGAACTCGGATGCAATGTCTAAATTAAGATCGTGAATAAAATTGAGCCCTTGAGGTAGGCACGCATTGGCAGAGTAGCACAGCCAGGTTTAAAAAAGCAGGATTCTAATGAAAGAAAAGCTTCAAAGAAAGTAGGAGTGTAAGGTGTGGCTGCTGATTTTCATTTATTATCATTGCTTATTCTCAATGGTTCGGTGACAGTCGCTTTTGGATGAAAAGGCCGGTCCTCAAAACGCGCTCTCTCCTTTTTCAGGTAACATCACCACCAGGATCCGAGCCACGGAGGCCAGCTCTGATGAAGCGATCAAATCCATCCTAGAGCAAGCGAAAAGGGAGCTGCAGGTACAGAAAACAGGTAGGAGCTCCCTCTTGGGGTAGTTTTTGAATCTGAGAAAGTGTGGAAGCACTTGGTGAGAGGTAGCGCAGCGGCCTGGGATTTAACGCTTTTTACAGACATGGTAGCCTTCCATCCTTTTATCGCCTCATTAAACCCCTTTCCCAGAAAGTCTGTCACACAATATGATTTTACTGCTTGTAGCTCCATGTATCCAGAGGCATTGTCTTTTTCTGGGAAAGTGCATCTACACCAGAAGTGAAAACTGATTTTAATAGACACCCATTTTCTCCAGGGAAGCCCTGGATATCCTTACTCTGCAAGGAACAGCGATGGATCTTGTACAGGGAAAATCTGCAAGTCTCACCGGACTAGGATTCCCAAACTTGTTTGGGGAAAACTACAGAAGTTACAATAGGGTTGCATATGTGTGCCTATGCACATGTTTAAATGGGGAGAACAACAGAACACATTTTCCCACTTTGCTCTGCGTGCCTATAGCAAGTTTTGCCTTATCCTCAATGTGGTCAGAGAGTTTGAAAGAGAAAAGAGGGTGGAAGGATTATTATATCATACAGAAAGAAAAATGCTGAGGTAGTCAGCTGAAGGAAGCCTAGGGACACCATGAAGTGTATTGGGATGGAGAATGACCAGAGCACAAGTAGGGCAGATGGAGTAGAAAAGCTGAAGTCTAAATGTGGGATAAGACAAGATGGGATTGTGCTGGGGAACAGAAAGGACATCCATACTGTAAAGCACCAAACAATAAAATAATGATGCAGCGAGATCTTGTAGCACCTTTGAGACTAACTGAAATAAAGAAGTTGGCAGCATGAGCTTTCGTAGACTACTTCCTCAGATGCATATAGCACTGTATGCATCTGAGGAAGTAGACTGAAGTCTACGAAAGCTCCTGCTGCCAACTTATTTCTTTCAGTGAATCTCAAAGGTGCTACAAGATCTCTCTACATAGTGATTCTACAGACTGTGAATAAAATATATCTGTGAATAAAATAATGAGTGAATGAGGCAAATAAGTTGAGCATAATCTCATGTTTCAACTTTTATCCTTTCCCTCTTGTTGTATGCCTTCAAGTCATTTCCAACTCAGGTGAACCTATTGCATGGTTTTCTTGGCAAGCTCTGTTTAGAGGGGTTTTGCCATTGGTGGCTGAGCAAGGATTTGAACTCTGATCAAACCACTACACATCGGTGGCTCTGTCCTTTCCTTGCTTGGTCACAAATTGTTCTAGCTTTGCTGATTTCTTGGCCACCCCAAAGGGTGCTACAGTCCCAGAATGACTTCCTTATCTTTTGATCTAGTTTGTGAAGCCAGTGACATCACCATAAGCATCCAGGAATAAACCTGAGGTTTACCTATCGGTACCACATCAATAGTCAATGTTACTTCTAATTTTAACATTATAAATTAGATTGATTGAGATAGTTATAGATTTATAGATGCATGAGTGATGAATTAAACTACAGTCATCCCTCCAGATTTGCTGACTTCCCGTTCGTGGTTTAGAATTTCCGCAGACAGGAAGCCAGGAGGGACAAAATAGCAAGCGTGCGGCCATTATTTTCAATGGGGCTTGAATATTTGCAGTTTTCCATTTTTGCGGGGGATGGTGGTGTCCAGAACAGATCCCCCATGAACTTTTTGTTTTAAGTGCCTATGTAATAATTATTTTTCACTGAAAGTCAATGACTATTAACTTAGTGCTTTTGGGGGCGTGTTGGAAAACTCATACCCATAACTGCTAAAGCTCGGGTTTTTGCAGGTGTAATGACTTTTTTACAGGATGTGCTTTCACTCTTACTCTCATCATTTCCCCAGTAAATAACACATCCGCTGGTTTTGGTGTTAAGGCGATGCATGGGGAATGGAGCAAGCATTTAAGAATGAGTTTAAGTATGATCTACCAGAACTGATCTAGCCTTTGTCTCCTTCTCTCTACAGCTGAGCCATCTCAGCCGCCTTCCACCTCAAGCAGCGGTGGTTCCGACGATGCCATCCGTTCCATCCTTCAGCAAGCCCGGCGAGAGATGGAAGCCCAGCAGGCCGCCCTCGAACCCGCCTTAAAAGCAACTCCGCTGTCCCAAGCCGAAATGTCCATCTTGTCCCCAAAACTGATCCCCACCCCTGCCATTTCTTCACTCCCCAGTTACTCTCCTCTGGCCATCTCCTTGAAAAAGCACTCGTCCTCATCTGTGGATTCCAGCATCTCCTCCTTGCAGACTCTCCCCTGTCTCAAGAAAGAGGCCCCTGAGACCCCTGCTCTGGACCTCCACGGGATATCCGATTCCACGCAGGGCGTACTGAGGCACGTTAAAAATGAACTGGGACGCAGCGGGGTGTGGAAGGACCACTGGTGGAACACTGTGCAGCCTGACAGAAGGAGTACGGCTCCTCCTGAAGACCCCAAAGTGGAGGAAGCCCCCAGCGGGAAGGAGAAGGCCTGCAGCCAGTCCCGTTCCGACCGTAACCAGCAGCTCCAGGGGCCCTCCTCTTCTGACTACTGGAAAGAGTGGCCCAATGCCGAGTCCCCCTACTCCCAAAGTTCGGAACTGAGTGTGACGGGGGCGAGTCGCAGCGAAACCCCGCAAAACAGCCCCCTTCCTTCCTCCCCCATCGTCCCTTTGTCAAAGCCATCGAAACCTTCCGTTCCGCCATTGACTCCAGAGCAGTATGAGATTTATATGTACCAGGAGGTGGATACGATAGAGCTCACACGTCAGGTCAAAGAGAAGCTAGCCAAGAACGGCATCTGCCAAAGGATATTTGGGGAAAAGGTAGAGATCCATCCTGGAGATGCTATGGTTGTGAGTGTGGAAGGAGAAGAGCGGGTACCGGAGTAGGAGCACAGGGCAGTTTTTGCCTAAGAAGGCAATGCAAAACAGCCACGATTTCATAACATGCATGATGGAAGCAAAGGTTTTTATTTTCCCCAAAAGGCTTAGAAATTTGTGGGAGGGATCTAGGGATAGCAAAAGAAAAAGGCAGTAGCTAATTTTTAAGATGGCAGTATTTTATAATATATATAGAATCTCCTGATAAATTGCTGGTGCTTGGAATACATGGTACGTATTAGCAGGACTGAATGAAGTTGCCCCTTAAGTTTTACCTGTTTCCGTCATTGGTGGGAAAGCAGGCAGAGGTGTAGTCAGCGTCATGTCTATCAGCTTTTCCACATTGGAAATAAAGCAGTTTGACACTACTTTAATGGCTCCATCCTATGGGGATGCAAGGATTTGTAGTTTGGTGAGGTGTTCAGCCTGGTCTGTCAGAGAGCTCTGGTGCTGCACCAAACTATAAATCTGAGGATTCTGTAGGATAGAGTCATGGCAATTAAAATGGTGTCAAACTGCTTTATTTTTGCAGTGTGGATATACCCCCCTGTGACTTCTCCATCTGATGCATTGGTATTGGTTAACCGTAGTGTGCGTTGGAATGATGCATTCGTGTGGGACCAGAATTCAAGACCTTTTTTCAGTCTCCTCTGCTCAACTCCATGCAATTTGCATTCCTTGCCCCCTTTGGGCACATTGCCCTGTGTTTCAAGTGAGAGATGCCAAGCACGAGAGAGGTGCGTTGTGAAGATAGTCTTGGCACTATGGCAAGGACCATATGCACTGGTAAGAGTCAGGAATTGCTGGTTTTAGAACTAAATCAAGGGAGGATATATGACAAAATGTTGCCGTATGTCCCCATTGTGCAGGAGGGAGAACTGATACCGTTTCGTCTTCCTTTCCACTTTGCTAAAGCTTTCCATACCGTGGTATAAGGAGCTCACAGGGGTAAGCAGAAGTATTCTGGGACCTAATGGTAGAACTCCCAAATGATTTAAAGCACGTTACCAAGGATTTTAGGGCCCCAGTCTTGTGAAAATAGTCTTGTGAAAAAGCACACACATAAAGTGAGGTTGCCAAACAAGAACGCTTGGAAGAAAACCAGGAGTAGATTTGGAGAACTGATTTCTGAGTTTGGTTCTGGATGCGATCATGTGCCTGTGCCTTAAAAACAGTTTTTATTTTTAAAAAGCCTACAGGTTGTAAAAAATCTATAGAGAAACACAATTAGAATTCATAAAAGGAGTGACAGAGTGCTAATGGCACTAATTTGCAGTTTGCAATGTGTGCAGGGCACACACATATTCACATACATATGTAAAATCCCCATATTGCAACCTACAAATTAGAAAGTGTAGTCATGATAGCCATAAATTACTAACCATTGATGGAAGGTAATATATATAATTATTTCCATTAACCCAAGAAATAAAAAGCTGCCAAATTTCCTAAAACGAGTTGTGAGTCCGATTTATTTTTCCATTTCTTAATCTGGGCTGTCAGTTCCCCAGTAAGAGAAATTTGCAATAAATTGGTTAACCATTTGGGTAAGGTGAGAGTGTCTTGGATTTCCTCCATTGACTAACAATAACCAACCTGCCTGCCAGACGGAGGAACCCAATTAGATCTTTATGGAGATTTTCACGGTCCCTAAGAAAAATGTATAGCAGGCCTATCATTGGGTTTAGAATGACTTCTTGGTCTATGATGGAAGAAGTGCCTTTAAAAATTAAAGACCAAAAGTCATAGTGCCCCACCGCTGCCACATATGGAGATAGGATCCTGAGCCAACAATTCAAGTTCCTAGGAAAAGTTCCTAGATTCCTAGAGAAGTAGCTTAATGTGAGGAGGCAAAATGGCCCTTATGAGTCATTGTAAACATACTCTCCTTGATCGTGCAGCCACATTGCAGAAATCATCCAGGTTGATAGCACTTTAACTGCCATGCTTCAGTGCTGCGGAATTTCTAGGATTTGCTGTTTTATGAGGCATTGAGCCTTCTCTTTCAGAGAGCTCTGGTGCCACAACAAACTACGGTTCCCCCTGATTCCTTAGCACTGAGCATGGCAGTTGACGTGGTGTCAACCTGGATTATTTCTGCCATGTGAATGCAGCCAGAGATTGAACACACCAGTTCTTTAACCCAGAACTGATTCCATTTAACAACCAGAATGCTGAGATCCTTCTCTCCCACTACTTTACACCCCCTTGGGGTTGTTGTTGTTGTTTCTTCTCTGCTGTTTTGGATCCCTTAAAAACTTCTAGTTAAGAAGTGTCACTGTGATTCTTCCAAGTGGGTAAGGAGAAAATGGGGTAGCAGATGCATTTTGAAATAGGTGTTCTGTTCATTCCAGAAAAGAGAAGGGCCCTATTGGGAAAGGCTCAGGTACGGGAGAGGAGCTGCCCTCACTTCTTGCCCTATAGGGCCCTTCTCTATTCTGGAATGAGCAGGAGAACGCCTATTTCAAAGCAAGAGTTCATGGGGGCTATGATGTATGCCAGGAGTAGGCAACATTTCCCTTATAAGGGCCGAGGGACTTCAGCTCCCAGAATCCCAGGAGCTATTGGCCAACATGGGACTATTGGCCAACATGGCTGAGGCTTCTGGGAGCTGAAGTCCCTCGGCCCTTAAAGGGGAAAGGTTGCCTACCCCTGATATATGCAATAGCATAGGAGCCCTGGTGGCACAGTGATGAAAATGCTGGTCCTGCAGCCACAAGGTTGTGAGTTCGATCCCTGCAGGGCTCCAAGGTTGACTCAGCCTTCCATCCTTTTGTAGGTCACTAAAATGAGGACCAAGCTTGTTGGGGACAATTGGCTTATAGATTGTAAACTCCTTAGAGAGTACTGAATTCACTATGAAGCAGTATAGAAATAGAAATAGAAAATTCTATTGTTATTGTTATGACGTGGCCCCTGATCCTTTTCCTGTTACCAGATGAGTTGGGCAAAGCATGACAACACTCCCCCCTTTCCCTTTGCAAATCTAGTCCCTCTTGAGCAGTGAGGCTGCATGGGATCCAGGTGGACCTGCAGGCCTGACCTTCCCTGATCAGCCAGATTTGTGGCTAACTTTGTCTTTCCTTTCTTTCCTTCCATCCAGGTGCTGGGCCTCTCCCAGGGGAGCGTCAGCGACATGCTGTCCAGGCCGAAGCCGTGGAGCAAGTTGACGCAGAAAGGCCGCGAACCCTTCATCCGCATGCAACTCTGGCTCAACGGCGAACTGGGACAAGGAGTCTTGCCCTCCCAAGGGCAGCCCCCAGGCCAAGGTAAAGGCACAGCCAGTGGGATTATGTTGGTCTCTTGACCTTGTCTGTAAAAAGTTCCATCCGTGGCCTTGGATTGCACAACCCTCTTTTTGGCTTTTGCAAAATTCAGTTTGAAGTACAGTTGGCCCTCATATCTACAGATTCTTTATTCAAGGATTCAAGGATTGATGGCTTGAAAATATTCAAAAAGTAGATAAATACCAAAAAGCAAAGCTTGATTTTGCTATTTTATATAAGTGACATTATTATACGATGCCATTGTATTTAATGGGACTTGAGCATCCACGAATTTTGGTATCCACAGGGGGTCCTGGAACCAAACTCTCCAGCAGATGCCAAGGGCCAACGGTACAGTTCTTATAAGGTGGTGCCTGGAACTGTCCTCTCCCTGGTGCTGAAAAGGCAGCTCCTGATCACAGTGTCATGGACAATGCAGTAGTCATTGATGACAGATATTCTTTTGACAGAAACCCTCCTCCACGCTGGTGGGCAGCTTTGGGGTGGAATGCAACCCTCCATGGTCTCCTTGTGAATCAGTGAAGTCTCCTAACCCCAAAGTTGCCCACCTGTGCAGGTATACCTTTGGGTGACTGCAGATATCGCTGATCCCCTTGATCTAAAGTCAGCTCAGTAGGCAAAGGATTGCCTTACCTTTAGAAATCATATTAAGGCTAATTCCCTCCATCATGCAAGGTGGACATCAATAAGGAGATCATGTGAGATTCCAGGAAAGGAGAAAGCTCTTTTCTTTCTCAAAACACTTTTGCAATCACAGCCCTTCTTTCTTAAGATATGTGTTGGAGACAGGGGTCCCTGCTTGGTGTTTCTCAGCTCTGGGGCTTCTCGGGGTCCTTCCAGATTATAGAGTGGGGTCAGGCTGCATCTGTTTTCCCCCTCTCTCTTCCTTTCAGCTTGCTTGCTTCCAGAATGAGGGTACAAGCAAGCCTGGCAAAGTGACTTTTTGGTCTTTGTAGCCACCCTCCTCCCCAACTGTATTTGCAGGAGGTGTGAGCAGTTCCCTTCTCAGCATAGAATGCCTTGCTTTTTTACGACAAAAAGGAAGATTGGAGCCAGAAGTGGATTGATCCACCTAGCCTCCCCTTTCCTATTCAGAGAGGGTTCCTCTAAATCTGATTAATTTGGGTGATGTTTGCTGAGCATCCCAAGTTAATTGGACGGGAAGTGGAATCTAGTCTGAATTGGCAAAATCCATAATCCTCTCTCATGCTCTCAGTGTCATCATCATGAGTGCAATGGAGCTTAGAGGCCATCGTACAGCCTGCAAATCATCATGGCAAGAAGTCTTACAGTTCCCACTTGAATGACATGCCAGGGCCTGGCTGCTGCTAGGAATATTCACAATAATATGGGGAACCACATAAATGGTGTAACCTGTGAGCGAGTGCAGCAGCATCCAGAGTGCTGAATGCCACCTCCACTCCATCTTGTTAATTTTCAGGGGAAGGGAAGAGCAAGGAGGTACCCCAAGGAGCTCTGGAAGTCAGTACCGATCCATTTCAGATCAGCTCAAACTCAGGAGAGGTCTGGATCCAGTGTGCAGACCCAAAAATCCACTCTCCAGCTCCTCTCTTTTCAAGATCCCATTCCGTTGTCAAAAAGACCCAGTGTGCAAACTGAGTAAGGCCTTATTTCTGTACCAGGAGTAGGGAATTTGTTGCCTTCTAGATGGTGTTGAGCCACAGCTCCCATCCACTGACCAGTCTGGATGGGGCTGATGGGATGATGAATTCTGGGTCAATTTCTCAGCTACCTACAGTCAGTAGCCTTTTTGGAAGGACTTAAAATTACCTAGCGGGCACAGACCACCTAGACCAGTGAGTCCCAAACTTTGGCCTTCCAGATGTTTTGGACTTCAGCTCCCATTGGCCGGCCAGGAGGTCACTTGGAGGACCAGAGTTCGGGAATCACTGACCTACAGACTCCTGACCCCTAATATAAAGGAAGGGGATGAGAGTTGGTTTTTCTGTGCTGGTTTCCTTGGTTAGGCCTTCCCATTTACTGGCCCTTGCTTTGCTATCAGGTTGTAGGCTGTGTTCCTTTCATTCCTCCTCCTCATAGTCCTCCTTTTCTTCCTCCAGTCCTTCACTCTGTGTCATCACTGCAAGATCCCCTTCAGCAGGGATGCGCAAGCTCAGGTAATCCGCTGCTTTCTTACATTTTGCTTCTCCTTGGTTATGTTGCCTTTTCTGCTTCTGCGTTGGGGAGGATGGGTTTTTCTTCTGGGATGTATGTTTGTAAAATAGATTTACTTAAACCTTCATCTTCTTTCAGTCACTGTAGAGGTTGGAGAAAGGGGGATATGTTTGTTTTCTAATAATTCATTTAGCCTGCCTTCTGATTCAGGAATCAGTGCATGATCACTGCAATCTAAAAACAATAGACCTGTCTCCGGAACGACAGCTTAAAACTGTGCAGGTTGTCAATAGTAAATCCAACCGTAGATGAATTGTCCCCCAAGGCCTTATGTTTTGGTATAAAAGATCTAAAATTAGAAGTGAGTTAGAAAGCTGTCTGTATTGTGACGTAGCACAAGTCTAAGAGACATGAACCTGGAAAAATTTCTGGAACTTGTCCTAGTACCAAACGCTCTCATGAGTTGGTCCATACCAAGAGACTGAACTTCCAGTATGCCAGTGGGAAATTGAACTGACCTCCACATTTTCTTTCTGGATTTGTTATTTCTGAAGATGTGCGTGAGCTTGGAATGTGTTGTACTTAAGGTCCCCCTGTGTTCTAAAATGGAACTCTTCATTCTCTGATACATCCCTGGGCAGTCCTGGGAGATTTGCAAATTTCTTTTTTATTTGTCTTTCTTCCTGAATTATAGTTCATCATTCTGATCTGCAGGCTGCTTAGGAGACTGTAACTGTCATGGGATGGGGAAGGGGTTGGGGGAATCTAATTAAAATTTAAGAGTTTTAAAAATTAAAATCAAGCCTAAGATCATTTGCATTGTGATCGGCATGAAAGGCATTTCGGGGGTGGTTGCAGAAATTTCTGGCATTGATCCATTGAGCTCCTCTAATGTTGCAAGGGAAGTAGAGATGGGTAGAGAAGCAGGAACCTGTGAAAGCTTTAGGAAAGAGTGAGGGGCATTAAAGAGAGAAGCAGGAACAGACCAGAGAGAGAAAGTGGGTGCCAAACTAGGTGTGACTATGGGGAAAGAAGAAGGGAGGCCTATGGTTAGGAACACCAAAGTTGGGGAAGCACAGACACAATTTAAAGTAGCCACGTAATCGGCTGCATGCCATTAGGTCACTTAGCATAGCGCAAAGGCGAGCCACTGTGTGTTTCACGTTTTGGGGAGCCACAACCCCATCGTCCCCAGCCCAGCATGGCCAGGGCTTAGGGACTTGGGAGAGTTTGCTATCATAGAACCATAGAGTTGGAAGGCCATCCAGTCCAACCGACCTGCCATGCAGGAACTCACAATCCAAGCATCTCAGACAGATGGCCATCCAGCCCCTTCTCCTTGCCCTTTTGGAACGGTTAGCATATACCTCTTGCTAATTTTAAGAAGCTCCCAACACAAGTTACTTCTGAAGGCAGGGTTGGGAAAGATCTCATCTTTCTCTGAAGATGCCATCCACAGATGCAGGCGAAATGTCAGGAACACAGCCTCACAGCCCCCCGAAAAAGCTGCAAAAACCTTCCTAAGAGTTGCTTTCCTGCAAGCCAGAGTCTGTGAAGTCCTCCCAGCCCCGACCCAATGAGAACTTTATAAAGATTAAAATGAGCTGGCTGCCAAACTTTATTCTCCTTTCCCTGCATCTTCTGCCCTTGCTTTCTCTTCCTGCAGCAACGCTGCGATCCTTTCTATCAGTTCTTTCAAGCCCGGTCACTTTGAGGAAGGGGATTATTATAAAGCATGTAGAGCTTTGCTATGAAAGAGGACTCCCAGTTCTGTTCACCATTTGCTGGATGGGCTGCAAGTTTGAGAGGACCAGCAATGGGGTCGGAGTCGGGGGGGATGGCACCAGCCTGCCCCACTTAGTTGCCAGCTGCTAGAAGAAGCCAGGGCGCCTGCTGGCATTTTGCTCTGGGTGGCAACAGCGTGGCAGGGGGTCATAGTGACCTAGGGAGACTTTCTTGCTGAAAGAGCTGCGGGGTCTTTGCGTGTGAGGAAGGGGTTGTGTCAGGGGCACATGAGGGGAAGGGAAGGGAAGGGAAGGGAAGGGAAGGGTGCACATCTGACAGCGAACTCTTACGCCTCCCTGGATGGCACCCACAGCGATGCACTAGGAAACCAATAACACAGGGCCAGCCTTGATTTAAATCCCTAACGCAAAGGAGTTGGTTTCTTTGATGTGACGTTGTCAAGAAAGTGTGCCTTTTAAGTACTTGTGACCGTAAGCCTGATTCGACCAAGGTGTCTCAGTTACCGCTTACTGTTCCTTACACTCGGCCTTGCAAGGGCATGGCCCTAAGAAGCAGCCTTGCAAATTCTCTTAATGAAATAAGTATACGTGGTCGTTTTGAGGGTCTGTTTTGCTTCCCAAATTGGGATCTCAAAATAAAAATGAGCAGCTAGCACATATATACATAGGACACTAATTTATGATGGGTCAGAATGCTGGTCTTCCACTCCATATGATCCCCTCTGAATGGCAGCAGCACAAACAAGACTGTGGGTTGTGGAGTGGAGGCTTTAGTCATTGTGGAGGTAGAAGGGAACACCAGCCTCCACAGAGACCTAAAAGCGGGTGTACCTAAACGTAAAGTGGACTTGCATATGTCACTAAAAGGAGGCCTACCTAAATCTTAGGATCATAGAATCCTAGACTTGGAAGAGACTCAAGGGCCATCCAGTCCAACCCCATTCTGCCATGCAGGAACTCTCAATCAGAGTACCCCTGACAGATGGCCATCTAGCTTCTGTTTCAAAGAAGGAGACTCCACCATACTCCAAGGCAGCGTCTTCCACAGCCGAACAGCTCTTACTTGTCAAGAATTTCTTCCTAATGTTTAGGTTGAATCTCTTTTCCTGCAGTTTGTATCCATTGCTCTGGGTCCTATTCTCTGGAGCAGCAGAAAACAAGCTTGCTCCATCCTCAGTATGGCATCCCTTCAAATACTTGAACAGAGCTATCATATCTCTTCTTAACCATCTCTTCTCCAGGCTAAACATACCCGGCTCTCTTAGTCTTTCCTCATAGGGCTTGATGGTTTCCAGACCCTTCACCATTTTGGTTGCCCTCCTCTGGACATGCTCTTTCATGGGGATGGACTGGATGACCCTTGAAGTCTCCTCCAACTCTAGGATTCTATAAAATGGGATAGGAGCACATAAATCTATATATAGTGCTGTGAAGGTAAATATGGATAAACTATGCATGGCATGGTGAAGGGGAAGCTTTTCCCCCATCTCTCATAACCAGTGGCCCTACACTAAGAGACAAAAGCAAGTCCTACTTCACATACTGTGGAATTCACTGCCACAAGATGGAGGACTGCCAACTTAGATAGCTTTAAAGGAGGATGGGGGGGGGGGCATCACTGGCTACTAGGATGGCCATGTCAGTATCAGATGGTTTCAGAAGCAGTGTGTCTCTGTATATTGCAGTTGCCCTTCTGTCTTGCTAGTTGGCTGCCCCTTGGGGCAACTCTTTGGGCACTGTATGAATAGCAAGTGGGGCTACCAAGGTCTTGCAGTCCAACCCAGCAGGACTCTTAAGTTCTTCCATTGCACTAAGTACAGTTGGCAAATGCCACCTCTTCTCCCTCCCTGTCTCTCTCCGGATCTTTCCTCTGTGCAAATACCTTTAACTTGTGCTTTTGTTCCATATCGAAGTCGTCTTCTCCCTTTCTCACCACCACCACCCCAATTTCTTGTTTGAAACTTGGGTCCTAAAAATAGTGCCAATTTCAACTGGCAGATGTTCCGTTTGCCCTTTTGCAGATGGGACCAGAATTAGCCTTGTCAGTTGGCGCTTAAATAAAGCAGCTAAAACTGCATTAGTACAAAAAAACTTTGCAATTACTATACTCCGAGGCTGCCGTGGTTTATTTTATTTCATGTGAGGGGGCTGAGGACAGGAGAGTTAAGATGTAAGCAGGAGTGCAGAAGGGGAAGGAGACAAAGAGAACCGCTATCTAAGATCCCTGGGACCCATTTTGTAAGCCCCATTTATTTCTATAGGGATTGTGCAGGAGAATCTGTTGTTGTTGTTGCTATTATTCTTACCCACCTCTCCCCACGGATTAAAGTGGGGAACAACAACAACACCAAACAACATCAGCTAAAACACATGAATTAAAACATGCAACATGTGCATACACATTTGAAAACAATCCACACTTAAAATTCATCATCTAAATTTAAAAATCATCTGGATAAGCCTGCCAGAAGAGACTCGCCTTCAATGCTTTTTTACGTTCAGACAGCATTTCAGCTGTCAAATCTCTTCGATTCGCATTACCTACTGGGTAGGCTGATGTTGTAACACCTTTGTCGTTGTCATCGTTGTTGTGGGCCTTCATGTCGTTTCCGACTTGGAGTGACCCTAAGACAAAGCCTATCATGGGGTTTTCTTGGCAAGGTTTGCTCAGAGAGGGTTTGCCATTGCCATCCTCTTAAGGCTGTGACAATATGACTTGCCCAGGTTCCCCCAGTGGGTTTCCAGGGCCGAGCCGGGATTTGAAACCTGATCTCTAGAGTCAGTAGTCCAACACTCAAACCACTGGCTTTAATGGTGCAACTAGAGTTGAGAGCACTAAACCTGGTCCTGGTCAACCCATCTCTAAAATACTATCGCAGAGCTGGAAAAGGTTTTTTAAAATGATCCCATGATCCCAAGTGCCTTCCCCATGAGACATGCAAAATGTGGTTGAGGCTTTTTAATTTATAGATTGATCGATTGATCAATCAATGTCTTAAATGGACACAAATGAAGTATATGTTCAAGATACAGAGCAGGGAGCAGAAGCAAGTGATCCTCCAGATGCCGATGGAGCCCTAGACACCATATAACTAGTAGTGTGGGATGATAGGTGTTGCAGTCCAATAACATCTAGAGGCGATACGTTCTTCATCCATGTTGTAGTACATAGAGAAATTTTTCTCCTGTCACTAATGTCATTTTGGGAGACACCTTGGCTGCAGGTTGTCATATTGCTTCAAGGTGACAAAAAGTACTGCATCAACCAACCTTTTTCCCCTCCACCTTCAAACAGGTCTTCCAACAGAGGCTGGATGGCCATCTGTCGGGGATGCTTTGATTTTGAGTTCCTGCATGGCAGAATGGGGTTGGACTGGATGGCCCTTGGGGTCTCTTCCAACTCTAGGATTTTGTCATCCACCATATTAGACGGCAGGGTCATCCAACCAAATGGAGGTTGAGGGCAAACAAAAGGATGTAACGTCTTCACACGTTACAAAGCAAAGCTGTGGCATTTGCAGCCACAATCTGTCTGGACGACTTCAAGATGAGAAAGCGTTAGAGGGAGACTTAGGCTGCTGCCATACTGCAAGATTAATGCAGTTTGACACCGCTTTAACTGCCATGGGTCCATCCGATGAAATCCAGGGATTTGTAGTTTGTTGGGATACCAGAGCTCTCTGACAGAGAAGGCTAAATATTGCCCAAAACTACAAATCTGAGAATTTCATAGCATGGAGCCATGGAAGTTAAGGCAGGGCAGAGCTGCATGAATTTTGCAGTGCAGATGCAGCCTTAGACATCAATTTAAAATGACAAATAACAGATACACGTACTAAAACGATCCACATTTTAAATTTCATAATTTAAAATTCACAGTTGAACAATCGTCTGGATAAGCCTGCTGGAAGAGACCGGTCTTCAATATTGTTTTAAATTTGGACAGCATGCTTAGGTGCCTATTCTCTTCCGGCAGGTCCTTCCACAGTTGAGGGGCGGCTCAAGACAAAAATCCTCTGGCCGACAGTTGCCAACCTAGTCTTGGCTGCCTGGAGTAAATGTTTGCCAGAGGACCTGAGCTGAGCGTACGGGGCGGATTATATGGGAGGAGGCGATCCTGTAGTTAACCTGAACCCAAACCATGAAGGGCTTTGAACATAATACCCAACACTTGGTATCTTGCCCAAAAACTAAGCCAGAGAAGAGTTATAAGTTTGCTGATGTTTGCACCATGGCTAAATGGAACCTCCAAGTTCAGAGGCAATGTATCCCTCTGTGCTCCAATAGCCTTTATGCCTATTTGTAAGTTTCCCAGGCTATCCGTTGTCATTGAGGGGTGGAGATTGCCTGTATTCTCTCTTTGTTGGCCACAGAATAGTAGACACGGCAGGCCTTTGGTCTCTCCATTAGGACTAGCATTTCATTCTGTATCTTTCTCCTTTTGTATCATGTAACAAGGACGGTTTGATTTTTTTACTCTTTATGCAAGACATATACAAAATTAGGCAGTTTATAAATATATATATATATATATATATATATATATATATATATATATATATATTGGAAAGAAAACAACTGCATGAACAATTCACTCGGGGGAAACCTCTTGCGCCGCCTCCCTTTCCGTTCCGCAAGACTTGCGCAGGAGAACATCCCCATGGCGTTTCTCCCTGTGCTTTTTATTTTTTAAAATAATGTGTTCCGAGAGGATTGGTTTCTCTGCCGCGTTCCCCCCCCCCCCCCGCCGCCCCAAAAACTCTCTCTCCAACCTGTGATTATTTTAAAAATGGGGATTGGGAAGCTGAAAGCTGACTAATTGCAATCTTGGGCGGAGAGGAGGACAGCCAAGAGAGCAAAATGGTGAGCAAGAGAAGCGCAGGAGGGGGATTTGGGCCCGGAGCTGGGTTAGCGCTGGGACTCCCCAGGGGCAAGGGAAAGATGTTCTAATCAATTACCGCATCATAACACTGATGTATGATAATTACGGAGCCTTCCTCCGGAGAGAGGGGAGCATTTGGCTGGGATGCGCCTCGCTCACGGTCCACTGCCTGATTAATATGCAAATAATAGGCTGATTGCATGATGAATGCGGGAAATGAGTTGGCTGATAGCGCGCCCACCGAAGCGGGAGGATGATAAATTACTTTCCACTGACTGTCCTACATTTAAGTACCCTCTCTCGACAGCAGTGCTCCTTCCCCCCCCCCTTTCCATCGCAAATTAAGGAGAGCGGGACGGCACCGATGTGAGAAAGGATGCGCCTTAATCGCTTTTATTGGAATGCTAGGGTTGGTCGCAGAAGTGGTAGCAGGGAGGCGAGGACTCGGAGGGCAAGAGGGCCAAGGCAGTCAGTCCAGCAGGGTGCCCTCGCCTGTCGTAATGAGCAAAGCATCCGACGCAAATGGAGACGGGGCCTGAGGTAGGAGAGACGATAGTTGGCAGGATGAGCACCTGTTTTGCACCCCCAGTCAATCCCCAGTATTTCCAGTTACAACATCTTGGGTTGCATCTCTGAACTCCCAGGGATGTGCACAGATGCGGATCCATCGTGTGAATGACAAACTTGGAATGCTTGAGGTCATTCGCATCATTTTGCTAAAAAAAAAAAAATATGACGTCTGAATGACCCCTGGGTAGACCAATAGTATAGCTTGTTACAGGTCAGCATCACAATTGGCCTTTGTTAGGTATAGCTTGTGTCAAGGCAGCATCACAATTGGCCTTTGTTATGGGAACATCCCCAGAGGTTCAGTTCTTGGATGCCACACTTTCAAAAGCAGAGCGACAAATTTGGAACAGGTTTAGAGGAGGTCGTCGAAGATGCTCAGGGTTGGTAGAAGATGTGTCCTGCGTGGAGATACCCAAGACGTATCTCCTCTTGTTTAACCTGGAGACAACCAGATTGAGGATCTGTTCCAGAGAAGAGGAGAAAAGGATTGGTCTTCTGCCTCCTTAGAGGTCAAGATCAGATCTCACAGGTAGAAGTTCCACGAGGGGGGAATCTCACTTGAACATTGTCCATGCTTAGAACAATTCAGCAATGCAAACACTGAACTTAGAAGGGGATGCTTTGATTTTGAGTTCCTGAATGGCAGGGGTTGGATTGGATGGCCCTTGGGGTCTCTTTCAATGCTGTGATTCTGTGAACTTGAAGGCTAAGGCTCTTCCTGCTCTTCTCTTGTTCACCATTTTGTTCTCTTTGGTGTCCCCTCGCCTCGGCCCAAGATTTCAAGGGTAATGCTGACCAGTCCTTATTAGAGCAGCCTCCAAGCAGACACTGAACATGATGCTATAGCTCTATATTTCTCTTCTGAGTGGTGTCTAAACCCTCCCATTGAATTTCATACAGTGTCCTGGGAAACCCCAGAGCTGCTCCAGTCTGACCATCTGTAAGGGCACAGAAAGTTCCCCAGATGCCACGGTACTGGCCAGTCCAGCTCTCCTGTCTCAAGGAATCAGGCGATGGCTAGTTGGGATTAAAAATGCAATCTCCATTCCTGCTAGATAGTCATGGATCTGGTGTTTGGCTTGGGATACTTCCCCAGAATCCTGTGCCACAAACAGGGATGCTCTGTCGGAACCATGCAGGGATTCCCTCTCTGACCAGCCGGCACAGAAAGGGTGAAACTTTGAAAGCCACAGCTGTGGTGCTTGACTCTCCTCAGACATCTCCCCCAACCCCTGAAGGTAAGTCGAGGCTCTCCTCTGCCCTTGGGGATTGATGAAGCCTCGCCATCCATATTTCTGGTATCTTTTTGAAGTCACGGCCAGAGTATGGAGCCCTTCTCAGCCTAGCGCCGAACAGCTGCTTGCCCTCTCCGGTTGGTCCTTTTCCACCACCACCCCCGGTGTTAATTTATACATAACTTTTGGATTTGACTAGTTTGGCATGAACCTGAAGCCCCAGCCCTAGACTTAATGAGAAGTGGTACATCAAACCCAACCGCCAGGAAAATCATGTCTAGGGTTTGCTGGAATGTCACGGCGTGGCCTGTCATTTTGCTTCAGCGACTTGTCCTTCCAAATGCACGGCTCGCCTTGTGGCATGCCAGCAGTAAAAATGTCACTCCTGATAATTACTTTTTGGTGAAAATGCTTGCTGACTTCCTACCTTCCAGCTGTTTTTTGCACAGTAGGGAGATAATAAGAAATGACTTTATCCTGACTGCTCAAATGAACACTAAATGGAATTCGGGTTATTATTACTGGAGATCGAGGGCTGTGCGCTGGAATTTAAATAGTGGATCAGATCAGCCGTAGACATTTCTTTGGCAAATCACCGCAGATCTGTTTTTCAGTCCACTCCAGTGTAGGACTGAACAGGGTAGTTGTCTGCTTGCAGTCCTGAAAATATAGCAGCGGAGGTAATGCCGTTTTGCTGTGTTTTTCACATGGACAAGACTGCAATTCCAGACTTTTCCCCCCCCATTCAGACTCAATTCCAAATTCAAGAGTTTGTGCTGCAGGTTTTTGAGAAGCTTTCTTTGTTCTAGAAGCAGGATTACAGGTAATAGGGATTTTTATATTTTTATTTTCAAACACACAAGAACCAATGGTAGTTTCCTTTTGTCCTACGGCAGACCAGCCCTCGGAGGCACAGCATCACTTGGAAGGAAAAGTTTTTCAAGCTTTGAAATGGACTGTGGCCTCTCCTTTTATTTCTTGTTTGACATGGGTATCCAGTGTGTACATATTTTAGACCATGCCATGCCTGACATTTGTTCTGGCATAGTCGAGGAATGTCCATGCACTAGGAGATCTGCCTCGGATCCAAATAAAGTCAAGGAATATGGAACGTAAAAAACAGAAGTCCTTTTCGGAAGCATTTCTGCTAAAATTAGTAGTGCCATGTGCCTTCAAGTCGACTCTGACTTAAACCCATTCTGTCCTAAACTTATCTTGGCAAGATTTTTTTCAGAGGAAGTTTGCCATTGCCTTTCCTGTGGCTGAGAGAGTATAGCTTCCCTAAGGTCACCCAGTAGGTATCCATGGCCGAGTGAGGACTCAGATCCTGGTCTCCTGGTCCAGCATTCAAACTACTGTACACATTGGCTCTATGCTAAGTTTGCAACAAAATAATTTGTTAATCATCACAGCTTTATGGGGAATAACTGATTAATCACTAGATTTGTTGATGTTGTTCTTGTTGTTGGTGCTGGTGGGGTTAATATCTCAGTTTTCTCCCAGTATGGGATTTCAGGTGGCTCACAATAGTGAAGAAAAATATACCATATATACTCAACTCTTAAGTCAGCCTCATGTATAAGTCGAGGGCAGGTTTTGGGGCCAAAATTATGGATTTTGATCTGACCCATGGATAAGTCGAGGGTAAAACATAGGGGTGTGCAACAAAAGATGTAAAAGATGAAGGAAAGGAAAATGATGCCAAAGACCTTACAAAATTCTGGCAGGCATAAATGTTTGTGTTCCCTCTAAAGGCTGGATGGATGAGAGAGCAGAGGTGGCTGGTGCTTTTTTTAGGTGCTCTTAGGATGGACTGAAAGCTCGCCTTTTGTCACCCTACTCCCAGAAAGGAGATGGCTCCTTTATTTTATTTTTAAAAATAAGAGGTAAAGTACACTTCTTCCATTGACCCTTGGATAAGTCAACCCAGGTTTTTGGGGGGGTTCAGTGTTTGACTAAAATTTCTAGGCTTATACATGAGTGTACTTAAAACTTCACACCATACAAAAGTTAAAATGCAATGAAACTATAATAGAATGAAAACCATTTAAAAACCTAGGTCATTAAGCAACAATAAATAAAACACCAGCACATTGTACAAGACCTGTTTCCCTCTTTTAAAAAAAATCCATTCTCAAAGGCCTGCCAGGATAGAAACCATATTACCTGCTTGCAGAAAGATAGGAAGAAGGAGCAGTCGCTCATAAGGCCATCTTGTTGGGGGCCACTGGCTTACAAGCCCCTTAGAGACTGCTTAGTTCAGTATGAAGTGGTATGTATAGAAATGGAAATGCTGTTGCTATTGCTATCTTCTAGTTTTCCATCAGATGCACCTGCGAAGGTTTTGGGACAGAGAGAAGGGCTTCCCCAGAAGATCTCAAAAGCTCAGGGAGGCTCATATAGGAAGATACAACCGGGACTTGAGATGAACAATGATAGGAGTTTGTGGGAGGCTGAAAGGTTCGCCACCCCAATCTTTCTATCCATCACTTTCTGGAGATCTCCGCTAAGTCCCAGTTGGGTGGAATCCATTGTAGCGGCAGCTCTTTCACCTTGATGCTCTTCAGCCATTGCTGGAAACAGAATCCAAGCTTCATGAATTCTTGGTCCAGTCCAGCGTAGGCTAAACTTACAAGTTTCTTCTGTCTTTTCTGGGAAGGATCCTGTGCTCAGGGCGTGCCTCTTCTGTGTTGTTGTTTTGATGTCACTGATGGAGACATGGCAGGTTTTCCACTTGGCCAGGGTCGGATTAGGCATGTCCATCTACCTGTTGGTACTTTTCCTCTTCCACTGCTTCTATGTGTTTTACATTTCTTCTTCTTCTTTTTATGCATGCTAGCCACGTCAGGGTAACATGCCCATGGCTCCTTGGAAGGGATCCACAGTGTGTTCAGTGACGTTTATTCCCAAGCAAGTGACTTTAGGTTTGGAGCTTTAAATTCATTAAGTCGGGAGTCCTTGAGGGCCAACTGGCCTGTGAATCCTGATCACCAAAAAGGGCCTATTTTGTGAGGCTAAATAATACTTCTGCCAGTCCTTTCCTTCACCTCTCTAACCCCCTGTCTAGTTCGGGATGGGAAACATTTGGCTTCTGAATATTTTGGACTCAATCGTCAGAATGTGAACAACGATAGGAGTTTGTGGGAGGCTGAAAGGTTCGCTACCCCAATTTTTCTATCCATCACTTTCGGGACAGGTGACACATTTGAGCAGGTTTTTGTTTTGAAACAAAACCTTTCAGTTGGTTTCTCTAAATGAAAATTACAACATTAAAGCAAGGATTTTTTTTTTTTAATCCCCAGTATCCAAATTGTCCAGTTGACTGCAGCGTTTAGTAGTCACAGGCTAGAAATGTGGTAACTATGATGGATACTTCATTTTCTTCCTAGCTCCCCTTTTTCTTTGCCTTACCACCCAGTGGCTTGTTCCCTTTTCACCTCCACTTTTATTTTTCCACCACCAACAACACCAGTCACATTTTGGCACCATGTTCGGCACCGGCAAAGAGGCGCAAGGAAATTTGCACCTGGACTGGCTTGAGATTTCTTTCCGCCGGCCCAGGCGGCGAAATTGGAAGGGGGATTACCAGCGCCATGCCATTTTATTAACCAGGCAGTCGTCATTTTGACCTTGCTGCGGGTTAAAGGACACACATCTGCGGAGAAATCTGTTTATCATGTGCAGAATTCATGCTGTCCCTGACAGTGCGCAGTGAACAAGATGGATGATCTGCCAAGTTGGTCCCTCGCATGGGTGAATCAGGGCAAATTTACAGTACCATTCATTTGCCGCTTCCAATACCAAAATAACATTTTGTTGGGCTTGGGATGCAGCTGCGGAGCGACCTGGGGCGAAGCGGAGAAAAGAAATTAGATGCGGAGCCCTCTTATTGCCTTAAAGATTACATGTGAACTGTGGTGGCTTAGAGAAGGAGGAGAGGGCCATCTCTTTTGCATCTTTTGCGAGCTGTTTTAGGGGGAGGGAGGAAAGAAATCCAATTACTTGAGTTGAGAAAGGACCTTTATGGTAATGTCAAGACACCTTTCCTAAATACAATTTGAATTTTTTTTTTAAAACAGCAACCCTGTAATTTTTATTAAATAGATTTGATTTATTATAGTGCTACTCAGTCACTTAACCTACCGCAATGTGTGTTGCAATGTTTGGAGAGGACTTTCTGCCTCCTAGGAACAAAAATATACAAGAGAGGTTGTGCCAGATTCTGCACGCAGGAGAAAGGGGAGAGAGGGAAATCCTTGGCCCTTTGTGGAATGCCAGAAATTGGGAGTCATTCAATGAACCTGAATGGGAATGGAGCAGACCAAAGAGAAGACTGGACAGGGCATATCCCATTTGGGGAACTCTCTGCCACAAGGTACGATTGTGGCCCCTTTCTTTAAAATCTTTGAACATATAATTCATAGGGGGAAATCTCTCAGTGGTTACCAAAACTTGGGAAACTTACTTTTTTGGACTGCAAAAGGAGAGGTTTATGGATTATGACTCTGGAGTCATAGGACTAGGACTAGGACATAGTGCTGGACTATGGCTCTGGAGACCAGGATTCGATTCCCAGCTCTGCCATGAAACTCACTGAGTGGTGTTGGTTAAATCACATACTCTCAGCCTCAGGGGAAAGCAATGGCAAACTTCTCCTGGACCAGTCTTGCCAAGAAAACCCCATGACAGGTTCGCCATAAGTCAGAAAACAAGTTGAAGGCACACAACGACCCCGACAACCCACCCCTTCCATTGTGGCCATGCTAGCTGAGAGGTTGCAGGAGTTGCAACCCAAAAGTACTTTTTAAAAATCTGTATACTGCTCTGTAAACAGTTTCCAAGTGCCAAGGCCAGTGTGCCTTCAAATGCCAGCGTCCGGGAAACAACCATGGCAGAGCACTGCCTTGGTTTCCTCCATGTGGGTTGCCCAGAAGCATCCGGCACTGGCCACTGTAGGAACAGAAATGCTAGACCAGCAAGGGTCAATCCAGTAGAGCTCTCTTTATGACCTGGGTCTCTTTGTCTTCCAGCCCCTTTGGAGAACAAGGAGAAATACACGGAGCCAGGCTTCTGTTTCTCGTGGCTGCTCCTTTTCTAGCATTCTAACACAAACGGAGTACGTAGCCAAGAGACCCTCATACATCTTGTTATGTAGCATGTCTCTAATGGAAGAAGGATCCACAGATTCACACGTTTAGCTCTTCAGGTTGTATCCTAGAGTTTCCGGGAACAGGAAGGTAGAGAGATCTTGTAGCACCTCTGAGACTAACTGAAATAAAGAAGTTGGCAGCATGAGCTTTCCTAGGCTTCAATCTGCATCCTCAGATGCATTTAGTGGAGTGGAACAGGAAAGGTAACAAAACCAAAGTCATAAACTTTGGCTCTTGGTTTTGAGAGGAGTGGCGAGGGGGGACCCTTGACAACTCTGTCCACTGCAAACCTCACAAGCCCTTTTGTATAGAACGGAGAGAAATTCCTAAGCAGTCTTTGTATTGTCAGGGCTAGAGATGAATTTAATTTTGTGACTCAGGCAGAGCATGTCAGTAGATGCCGAATCAGGCAGACAGACAGACCCTTTGGTTGGCGTGAAGGATCCCTTGGAAGATAAAGCCCCCATTGTAAGGTAGTAAAGGCGCTTCATTTCACACGTTCCTTCTGCAATTGGAATTGCAGGTAAATTTGCAACAGCTGGAATGACAACACACAATCTGTTGAGCTCTACACATGGCAGGACTGGAGTCTGCCATTAACAGGTTTGAAGGCCCCAAAGCAGAAACACATGTATGTGTGCGTAGCGTTTTGAGGTTGTGTATCCCCGGCTCTCAAAAATGGAACATGAGAAAGGTTGTTTTCCTTTCTAATTCTATCAGCTAGTGCAAAGGAAGCGTGTCGGTGCTTAGTTGCCAACAGTTTGCTTGGCACGTGCAGCGATTTCCTGGTGGCTGTTGCGCCGTTCTTCACGTTTTCTTTTCCCCAAAGCAAATATTAGCACTCACGTTGGGAAAAGAAACCTGGAAAGTGACCCCTCCGAGCCTTTTGGCAGCATTGTGAGAAGTTCTTATTTGAGCAAACATTTGGCTCAGGAGAGGCAGAGTCTAATTTTAGCCACCCGTTTTGGTATATTACATATTTTGTTACTTGCCCGGAGCTCATCGCATGTGGTTGGGAATAGACAGATGCAGCAGCATCTCCACTGATAGAGTTCCTTTATTCCTCTTCAGAGATCAGGAAAGAGAAAGCCAAAACAAGGATATGCGCTGGAAGGGAGGCAAGGGCCTTTCCCCCCAGCCATCATGGAGTTTTGTTAATCTCCAACCCAGAGAAGAGGAATGCAATTCAGTAGTTAACATGGCTGAGTTTCATCCTTTTAACCACAACAAGTAGTTAGCACAGTTTCTAGAGAGCCAGGGCTTCACTGGGAAGACTTGTCTACCCTTCTTATGAACTGCCCATCTCTCCTTATGGCATTCTCCCAATTCCCCTGTCCCTGTCCCCAGTTGGACCTCAAAAAGTTTAGGGCCATCTTCCCCGATCATTGGCCATTTTGGCTTTGACCGATGCAATCCAAAATATCTGGAGGGGACTGAGCTGGGAAAAGGCTGCCTTGGGAAAACCTAAGCCACTTTAACCCCTATGCCAAGACAGAATGTGGCAGTCATAAGGTCTCAGCAGCGGATAAAAACAAAACCAACCCATGTGAGATGTGGTGCTGGAGGAGAGTGTTGAGAATACGGTGGATGGCCAAAAAGACAAACAAATGGGTCCCTGAACAGATCAAACTCAAACTCTCCCTGGAAGAAAATGGGACAAAACTGAGGTTGCCGTACTTTGGTCACATCATGAGAAGGCAGGAATCCTTGGAAAAAACAATGATGCTAGGAAAGGTAGAGTACTAGAAAGAGAGGAGGACCTCAGGCCAGATGGATAGACTCAATCAGGGAGTCATGGGTTTGAATCTACAAGACCTAAGCAGAACAGCGGAGGACAGGGGGAACTGGAGAGATTCCCAAACTTTGGTCCTCCAGGTATTTTGAACTTTAGCTCCCAGAAGCTCCATGAAGTTTAGTCAACAGTAAGGCATTCTGGGAGCTGAAATCCAAAGCATCTGGAGGACCAAAGTTTGGGGACCACTGATCCACAGGGTTGCCATGGGTCGAGATCAACTCGAAGGCAGATAACAACAACGACGATAGGTATAAATATGGCCATCTTTAAATATTTGAAAGGATGCCATGTAGAAGAGAAAGCAAGCATGTTTTTTTCCAGCTCCAGAGACAAAGGCACAAACAAATGAATTCAGATTGCAATTCTCCCTAAACCTTAGGAAGATTTTCCTGATGGTACGAGTGGAAAAGATTGCCTTGGAAGGTAGTGGGCTCTCCTTCTTTGGAGGTCTTTAAAAAGAGGCTGGATGGCCATCTCTTGGGAGTGCATTACTTCTGGACCCTGCGTGGTACATCTTGACTATAAAGCATATAGATATCCCTGCTCATAAAACACTGGTGCACTCTTTCTCTTCCACAACCAGCGAATTCAGTCGGGCTCAATGTAGTTTTTAACACAGGGAACCACTGTGATAATTTCATGGCGAAAGTAGAAACGAGGACTAAGATAGTTTTGTTATAATTTGTTGTTGATGTTGATGTGCCTTCAAGTCAACTACAACTTACATCCACCCATTCTTAGGGCCTTCTTAGCAAGGTTTCCTCCAAAGAGGTTTGCCATCATGTTGTTCCTCTGAGGAGGGAGTGGATTTCCAGTGGATTTCCAGCGCTGAGCAGGGATTTGAACCTGATCTCCAAGAGTCCTAGTCTAACACTCAAACCACTACACCACACTGGCTCTCTTTTCATTGTAGAACAAGACAAAGAGTAACTATGGTATCGTGTTTTGAGTTTTGGACTCTGGGAGACCAGGGTTTGAAGCCTTGCTCACCTAGAGAAACTCACTGGGTGATCCTGGGCAAGTCTCACACTCTCAGCCTCAAGGGAAGGCAAAAGCAAACCCCCTCTGAACAAATCTTGCCAAGAAAACCCTAGGATTGGTCACCATACGTCGGAAACAACTTAAAAAGGCACACGATAACACCAAAAAACTGCAGTGACAAGAACCTGTCGCTCGGTAATACTTAGTGGCAAATTCCCTTGGTAATTGCTTTCCCATCTCCTCCACTGTTTTTCTTGCTGAATTGTCTGAAGTTAATGTAGTGGCACATTTTTGGAGTTGTTTATTGACTCTCATTTTAAGCTTGACAGTACACATAAGGTCGAAAACCACCATAAAAATTGCAGTCAGATAGGACTGGGAAGTGGGGAAGACTGAGGGACAGAAGCCGAGAACTCAGGGACATACGATAGCAACGTTATTTGATTTTGGTTGTACTATTAGTTCTAGTATCCACAGTCTTGCATTCCCCTACTCAACATATACCAAATACCATAGGATATCGCTACTCTGTACAGTTTCCCCATTGTTTCTCCACATCATCAGATGATGCTCAGAGGGACTAAGACACGGCTTTGACCCAGTGACGCTTTTGCAGCATGGACGGTTTGTGAGGAGCAGTTCAGAACGTGGAACACAATTTCCTTTCTTCGGTTTTAAATGTTTTTTAAATGGTATTTTTCTGGGAGGCAGGGTTATTCTCTGTACGGCTGAATGAATGTTGAATTACCTCGTGTAATTAAATCAAATAAAATTGAACTGCTGTGTCAGTGAATGAACTAGCACAAGGAAATGATCCAGAATTTGTTGCTGTTTGGAAAGTTACTTATAACTAGTAAATAGACACAGAGCATTGTAGGAACTGTAAAGATGAACTGAGTTGTATCTAAAGGAAAGATGAGGAAGGTGGGAAGGGTGGCCTTTTTCTTCCTTCCTTCCTTCCTTCCTTCCTTCCTTCCTTCCTTCCTTTCTTTCTTTCTTTCTATGCTTGGGTTCCTTCCACAAGATAAAGTCAACTTAATTTGTGTAAATACTTTTGGTACAAACTTTTACAAAGGTTGAGGCAGAGGGAAGGTTATATAGTCTCCTTAGGTTTTGTACTTAGGATTTGGTTAATAAAAGTATACCTCAGTTAGTTAAGGAGGGAGATGGACTCCCAGACATTACCAGATACCAGAGTCTGAAATAATATGGAAAGAGTAGCACAAAAATGTAGTACAGTTCAACATATTTCATTCAGCAAACTTCTTATTCAGAATTTCTCCTAATGCAATACCACATAGTATTCAGAGAAGTGTTTTATTTTGAATGCACACATGAAATGAAACAATGAGGTCTTTAAACCTAGCAGAAGTAAGAAAAAGCATTGCTTTGGTCAGACCTCACCTGGAATAATACTATGTCCAGTTCTGGGCACCAGAATTTCAGAAAGGTGTTGAGAAGCTGGAGTGTGTCCAGAGGAGGAAGACCAAAATGGTGAAGGGTCTGGAAACCATAAAGCCCCCTCTGAGGAGAGACTTAGGGAGTGAAAATGTTTAGCCTGGAGAAGAGAAGGTTAAGAGGGGAGATGATAGCCCTGTTTAAGTATTTGAAGGGGTATCATATTGAAAATGGAGCAAGCTTGCTTTCTGCTGCTCCAGAGAATAGGATCCAATGGAGCAATGGATGCAAACTCAAACAAACCTCAGAAGAGTACGGCTATATGTTGCTTTGACTGAAACATCAGTTGATTTATTTGTTACTTTCCTTGTATATGGAAGCATGGAGTCTTACATTTGGTTATAAAATATGGGACACGTGGGGAGGTTAATGGGGTACATACCTAGGAACTTTCTTCTGAAATAGAAAAAAAAGAGAGTACATGTTGATCATGAGAAATATCATAAATGCAGTCAGCCCTCCATATCCACGGATTCTTTATCCATGGATTCAGCCATCCATGGATTGAAAATATTTTAAAAATATGTAAATTCAAAACAAAAACAAAAAACCCAAACCTTGATTTTGCCATTTTCTATAAGGGACACGGTTTTACTCTGTCAGTGTATTCAACTGGACTTGAGCATCCACGGATTTTGATATCCATGGCGTGTCCCAGAACCAAAACCCCAGTGGATACCAAGGGCCCACTGGATTAGAAATAAAAATATTCTAAATAAAAAAGGGATCTGAAAGTAAAGCTTTGAAGAAGAGTTTTGGTAAAGCTGCTTTTCCCTCTCCCCCTTTTCCCCCTGCCTTTTTGCAGAAAGCACCCCAAAGACCTCTGCCAGCTGCAGTCCTGCTCCGGAGTCTCCAATGAGCTCCAGTGAATCAGTCAAGAGCCTGACCGAACTGGTCCAGCAACCCTGTCCCACCATCGAGACGAGTAAGGAAGGCAAGCTGCAGGAATCCAGTGAGCCATCTGCTACCGATTCCCAGTCTACAACCCCGTTGCCCCTTTCCGGTCATTCATCACTCAGCATCCAAGAGCTCGTGGCTATGTCCCCAGAACTGGACACCTACGGCATCACCAAGCGGGTCAAAGAAGTGCTCACGGACAACAACCTTGGTAAGTTTCTTCTGGTTATTCTGGGCGATCAGTTTGGAAAGGGTTGGGGTTCACTGTCTTGGGAAGAGGCGCGTGTTCAAAGTTGGCTCAGGCAACTGGTTCTGGACAAAGTCACATGGAAACCTGCTTTACGAACGACACTAGGGATACTTTGCATAACAAACCATGAACAGGGCTCATGCAAAATTGGCTGCCAATCCCAACTCACTGTGCAAATTACCAATATCTCTGCATTCTTCGTCTGGTGGGTTACAGTTGCTGTGGCAATTAATCCCAAGATTATGAAAAAAAAGCAAATCGAAAGCCTCCAGTTATTAGCCAGAGGCTCATGTGTTTTTTTTAAAAATATATCAATTGCCTTATATCCTTGGTTGTCATCTAGTGGGCTCTTTACCAAAATTTGGCCTTGTTCCAGCCTCATTTGCTCCAGCGGCACCATTTCCACATTTTGTTCACTTACCTTTTAACAAAAGTAGTTGAAACGGGACAAGGTGTAAGTATGCCATATCCATTGAAAAGTGGGCTCAGTGCAGTTTATGGTAAAACATAAAGTCTTTTAAGGTTTGCAAAGATGGAAAACTGTTGTTTGGAAGTATTCCACTGGCCATGCGTTCACGCTTGGACGGTGGTGGGATACAGGGGAGGGAGACTGCAGAATGGCTGGTTCTTTATCCAAGGCCCAAGAGCTGCTCCAGGAGTTGAAAAGGGGGAATGCTTGAAGGGAAAGGAGGTAGAAGTCAACACGGTGTGATTTTCCTTTGGTGGAGGAGTGTATCCTTGTATGGATTTCCACTCTCTCTGATTGATTCGGCCCTGAGGAGCACAGTTGCAGGTATGCCATCTGTAGACCCAGGCTGCTCCCAGTTCCAATCCTACCAAGTTCTCTACTGACTCCAGGTCCCATCCTTTTTCTCATCTCCCTCCAGTTCTGCCATCTAACTGGCTACCATTGGGACTGGCATTGCAGCCACCCCTTGCCCAGTGCAGACTGGTAATCCACAGATCCTCACCCCAAAGCAAACAAAACGTCACTGCAAGTGATAACTCCTGATAGCAAGTGATAAGACAACCCAAACCAACTAAAATGGCCATTTGTGGGACTGTCTGACCACAATGAGGGGGTGCCATAGCTGAGGTCAACTGGGCATGATGACTAGAAGAGGCCTTGACCACCTCCATTCCTCAGGCCTCAGGTGAGACCACTCACCTCCCCATACTGTGTACCTGCCTCAGGACGGTGTATACACACACACTACAGTTGTGATGCTCACTTGGGCTTAGTATCATTTAGATAACCAAAAGTTCTGAGATGGAACTACCAGAGGATCATTTCAAGTTTCCCCAAGTCAAATAACCACATGCCAATTTACAGTTGGCTGGGCTGAAGGCTGGCAAACTTCAAGGGCACAACCCATATAACCTTCCTCTGAAATATCCAGTAATCCATGACAAACATGGATTTGGGATGAGAGAACATACCAGTAGACTTGTATTAGCATTGGTGAGGAGATAGAACCAGCAGCTTTATAAAATTTAGATGCCAAAATCTTGCGATAGGGACAGGGGACATGAGATTTAGGAGAAATGAGAAAGCAACGTTTTCATTAATACACCTGACTGTATTGACCTCCCAATTTAATGTATCGATACCTGTGTGGGACTTGGGGATAGAGCAGATTGTGTTCCTTATTTTTGAGACCAAGGAATTTAGTCAGAAGGTATCGACAGCCATGCTCATGCAGCTATTTTTCTAAAACGTTCCAGAAATTAAATGTAGCAGCAGCCTTGGCTCATCCAAAGCTATATTGCTTATGGAGCATAATTGTTTTGACAGCGCTAAATGGAAATGCAAAGGACAAGTTACACTGTGGGATGTAGCGATGGAGCTGCCATTTAAGTGAAGGCTGGGGAGTCTGCCCATGTTGGGACCTACAGCATTGGCTCATGAGAAGGGATTGTGGGAGTTGTGGTCCAAAGCTTCTGGAGGACCAAATATTCCCAAATATTCCCAACCTGTGCTTTGGGTGCCCCTTCCATGTATTAAATTCAAATCTGTCTTACTGGATCTTCTTTTTTGACTGAATGACATCCTTCTACATTTGGCTCCTACGGTCGCAGGCAATTGCAGGATACCATGGCCATGATCTTCAAGTGCGATATGTACATACATGCTTGCACACACACAGACACACCACCTGGGCCTTTCTCTTAAAACTGTAGGACTATAGACATGCCAGGACCTGTAGCTTAAGCCATCCAAGTTGGGTAGAATTGCTTGCTTCTGTTTTGTCTTTGGGCTTCCCAATTTGTTGGCGCAAAATTACGCTTCGGAAAGGGTGGCACGTCCAGACAAGGGCCTGTAGGTGTTTGTATGCATTGTCGTTGCATGCTATATGCAGGGACACTGGTTTACTGGAAGTCATTCTGCAACCAGGAAATCCAAAACCAAATCAACCGCAAACCAACAACCACAAAAAAAAACAAAAACCCAACAACAACCCAAAACCAACCCAACAGGTTCATTGCGAGAATATATTACGGAGGCGTACTTATTTCATTGGGGAGGTGACGATTGTGACTGCAAACTCAGTAAAACGTTGGGTGGAGCATTTGCAAATTTTAGACAGTGTACCTGTGTTAGAAGAGGTACTCCAAATGGAAATCTTGTCTAGCTGGGAATTTTCGGAAGGGAAGTGCTGGGGTCTAGGATGGGCTACTGGGTGGCAAGTAGGCCAGGGAAATGGTAATAAAACTAGTCTATCCTTCCCCTTTTCACCCACTCAGACCGTCTTCTAGTCGCAGGGATTTTTGCAGACACTACCTTGATTTTCTTTTCTCCCATTTCTGTCCCCCTCCTTGAGAATCCTTGAGATGACTCCCTTTTTAAAAATGAACCTGGGCTTCCCAGAGTTTCTTGGAGACTACTCTGGATCCCACCCGGAGGGTCCAATTTCTCGGCGTGTTTCAGAGTGTGCAGAAAACCAGGGTCCCTGATCTCTGTGTCCTCTTGGGCTCCGGGAGGAACATGGAAAAAAGTGCTATGCTTTGACGCTTGTTCTGATGTCACTTTTACATAAATCTTTTTTCCTCCCCTCCACGATTTTTGTTTTTCTACAGCGTGGCTGACAAGCCCAAAACGCAGCAGAAGAGGCAAGAAATGTACCCCAAACCTTGCATTAGGTGTGGAACGATATTTCAATGTTTCCTTTTGCCCTCTGTTTGCTTTAAAAATAATAATAATAATTTTCTAGATTTTCTAAGGGGCGGAGGTACCTTTGTTTTGGGGGCCCTGGTTGTCTGGAACTGTCTCGGCCAATATCCCTAGCCCCTGATCCTTTTCCCGATTTTAAGGTGGAAAATCATAGACGAGGCTGGTCACCTCTCCTCCTGTGCCTCTTTGTAGCTTTTGTATGACGTTGGAAATGGAGCTATTTCCTCCTGGTAGTGACCTGGATTGCAAAATATCCCGTCTGTTTTTATTTAAAGCATTTCTTCTCTGTCATTACGGACTACATAGCCTGACGGTCTCCGGATGACAGTCGCAAGTTTTAAGACATGATACACAAGCCACAAGGAACATGGAGAGAACATCCATTGGGGTTAGGGGCACAGGACCCCTGTGAATGTAGAAAACCACAAATAACCAAAACGCTATGTTTGAGAGAACCCCTCTCTAGGAATCTCTAGGTCCTCCAGTGCAACTCTGTGGTCAACATCTGCCAGACATTGACCACAGAATTGCACCGGAAGAGCTACAAAAGGACTAGTAGTGGAGTGTTCTCTCTAGGAATCTCTAGATCCTCCAGTGCAACTTTTGGTCCAAGTTGACCATAGAGTTGAGCTGGAGGACCTATATATTCCTAGAGAGAACATATTAATAAAATCCATGAATAATCAAATCCACAAAAGTCAGAGCCGCAAATGTGGAGGGACGAGTATAGTCTTTAAGCCTGTACCCTTGAATTGGACCCATAAGTAGAGTTTGAGAATTTAGCTTGGGTGAGCCAAAGCTAGAAGTGGATCTATTAAGAGCTCTCTGTGTGGTTTGCATCATACCTGGTTGCATTTTGTTTGTATCGTGACTCAGTTGAGGAGTTATTTGCTCCTCTATCGCTACCTCATCCAAGGCATCCATCCAATCATTATGTAAACCTCCTCCTTGAAGGTTGTGATCCTACGATCGCATTAAAAGTGCCGAGATTTTTAGCAATTGCTATTAAAATAAGGACTACAATTCAAGACCTGAGTTTCAAATTGCACTTTTTTTTTTTTTTTTGCATGGCAAGGCCCTTTAGTTTTACTGTTAATATCTGTTTTAGTACCAGTTATATATTTTAGAAATAACCTTGCTTTAACATTGGTACTAGTAAGCTCTTATGTTGGTTAGTATGTCCTATACTGGCTATAATTGCAAGGCCCCATTGGCTTGATGCAAATAAAATTTGATTTGATTTGGTGAAGATTTCCGGTGCCCAGTTGTTTAACAGCAGCAGCAACAAAAATACAACCCATCCTCCAAAAATGCACATAAAAAAATGAAGAAACCCTGGGGGATCCGAGAACAGATTTTTGTAAGGAAGTCCTGGCCGTTCGGTTGAGATCTATCTAGTTCACTTTGGGCAGTCAAAACAAATTCCTGGGCTCCTAGTGTGTCTTTTCTATCAGATCCCAACAGATCGATGTCAGGTTCCTAGTTTAAAAACATTGATCTGTTGGAATCTGATAGAAACAAAGCATTTTCCACAAACCTCACATTTGTCAAAGCTTGGTTTTAGTACAGGAGACATTATATAAGGGATTACTTGAGAATGATCTGCCTTGATGTTGTTCTCGTTGAAATCGCAATTTAAAAGATTAGGCAATTGTCAGGGTCCATAAAGTTTTGGTCAGACAACAGCAAATTCTTGTTTAAGCATTAACTCTGATTATTAGATGAACAGCAGTAATTTAACTGCCAATAGACGTGATGCTTATGCGAATTGCAAAAGCAAAATTATCTGTTATTGTGAAGTAATGAAGTAAAGTAATGAATAAATAAATAAATAAAGTAATGCACTGAAGAGGTTTGTGTCGGGGGCAGCTTTCAGAATTAACGTTTAATAAATTCGGATAATTCGCCGAGTGGTTCTTCTGTTTAACTTGGTGCATCAGGACCCATGAGGGGAACTTTATGTTTTAAATGAAACCAGAAATCAAATACAGGAATGGCAGCATTTTTTTTTTAAAGTCCTTTCTTTAAAAACTTTTCTGCTAGAAACATTGAGTTGGAAGAGATCCCAAGGGCCATCCAGTCCAGCCCCCTTGCCATGCGGGAACTCAAAATCAAAGCATGACCATCTGTCGGGGATCCTTTGATTTTGAGTTCCCGCATGGCAGGCGGGTTGGACTGGATGGCCCTTGGGGTCTCTTCCAACTCTTCTATGATTCTAGATTTGCTGCTGTCATGTGCCTTCAAACTGATCCTGAGTTATGGACCACCCTACCTCAGAGCTTTTTTTGCCAGGGTTTGTTCAGATGAGATTTCCCCTCGCTTTCCTCTGAGGCTGAGAGAGTGGGACTTCCCAAGGTCCCCCAGGGGTTTCAAGGGCTGAGCAGCAATTCAGACCCTGGTCACCTTGAGTCCTAGTCTCAAACTACTACAACACACTGGCTCTAAGAAAGAGAGTTTTCCTGGCAAGATTTCCACCGAGGAGTTTTGCAATTGCCTGCCCCTGAGGCTGAGAGAATATGACTTGCCCAAGATCAGCCGTTGGGTTTCCTTGGATGGGTCAGGATTCAGACCATGGTCTCCCAGAGTCCTAGTCCCTTGCCCAAACCATTCTTTATGCATTGGCGAAGTACTAAATTTGCAGCAAACCAGTTTGTCCGTCATCCCAGTTTTATGTGAAAATTGGCAATGACTGACTAGTCAGTTGACTGAAGTCTCAGCAAAAGCAAAGCAGCCATCAACAAAATAAGAGGAAGACGCTTAAAAATCTAAATCAGACAACTGAATGAAGAAAGTGCATGTTTTAAAAAGTGACACAGGCAGTCAAGATCTCGGATACTTTACCGGTGGTGATGATGGATGGTGATGATGGATGGCATGGAGCATCCCGAGTGTTAGGGCTAGTAGGTCTTGTTTGCATCCTTTTTTTTTAGTACTGAGCAACCTAAAACTGAGCAACTAGACACTGTCACCTCTTTGTAGTAGTTTAATGAAAACGTAAGGTTCTCGGGGAAGTGCCTTGTACTCTTAGTGTTACTTTGGACTTTGGAGCGTATGCATAGATAGCCCTGTCTCTCAGCCGTGGGGGCACACTGGCAAATGCATTGCAAGATAGTGGCAGGAGGCCTTGGCAGGACAGTGGGTGAAATGTTTTGGCAGGAGGCTGGGGACCTGCAGGAGAAAGTGCTGTCCCTGACCTGGGGAACTCCCTGCCACTGGGATCAAGATGCTGCTTTCTCAAGATGACTTTGGAAGGGGATTAGCAATAGCAATCGCAATTACGTTTCTCTACCCCTCACCTGCCCTCTCTAAGCGGTTTACAATCTGTACGCCAATTGCCCCCAACAAGCTGGATACTCCTTTGACCGACCGACGAAAGGATGGAAGGCTGAGTCAGCCTTGGAGCCCTGCCGGGAATTGAACTCACAACCTTGTGGCTGCAGGACCGGCATTGTACCACTGCGCCACCAGGGCTCCTCTAGATTAGACATGGATGCAGAGAGATCTAGTTACTGTAGGGGCAGGGCATGGATGTCGAGGGTCGGATTTTTTCAGGGAAAGTAGGATACAGGGTCACTGGTCTTCGGCTCTTAGTTGGGATGACTTAAATGGAGCTTCTAGGTTTAGAGCAGTGGTTCCCGATCCTTGGTCCTCCAGATGTTTTGGACTTCCGCTCCCAGAATTCCTGACTGTTGGCCAGGTTGGCTGGGGCTGCTGGGAGCTGAAGTCCAAAAACACCTGGAAGACTAAAGTTTGGGAATCTCTGGTTGAGAGGGAAAGTAACCCTGGCTCTGGTGGCTGGGCTCAGACAGCAGGAAGGATTGTTGCTTTCTTGTCCTTCTTGGGGACCCTCTGGGACATCACTTGGATTATTGTGGGATCTATCAGGATATTGCCTTTAGATCAGTGATTCCTAAACTTTGGTCCTTCCGGTGTTTTGGACCTCAGCTCTCAGAATTCCTGACTGTTGGCCAAGCTGGCTGGGACTTCTGGGAGTTGAAGTCCAAAACACTTGGAGGACCAAAGTTTGGGAATCACTGCTTTAGATGGACCTTTGGTGTGAACCAACCAGGCTCTTCGTAGGTTCTTACAGAATTGGAAAAGCAAGCCAGTCCAAGACAAAGATTTCCGGGGGAAGTACGGCCGCCCTTTTTAAAAGAGATTGTTGCTGAAATAACATTTAGAGGAAGGGGGAGGATAGGCGCTGGGGAAGGAGAGGTGCCTTTTCATTGATGCTCTGGGCTGGAGAGGACTCTGCAAGGCGCTCTGGCCCATCAAATTATTATTATTATTATTATTATTATTATTATTATTATTATTATTTTCCCGTGCCTCTCCCTACGGATCGAAGCGGGATAACAGTTGATATAAAAATACAAAATAGAGAGTGTGCATGGGAAAGGTTGACCAATAAAGACAGATGGAAGCAGCCCAGAAGGTGCAGCTTTTGTAATTTGTATGTTGCAAAATTTGGCCGGCTTGTGAGTTCCCACTAAGTCTGAGCACTGGAACTCAGTGCAGAGAAAATCAATCTCTGGGAAACCTGTCCTTTAAGGGAAGAGGAAAGCTGTCTTGGACATTTTTTAGTGTTATTTGCCCCCCCCCCCCAGCAGTACCAAGAGCCCACTTCTGCTCACAGTTTGCAAACCCTTCCCATTGAAAAGATGGAGAGGGTGCTCTCCCAAAGGCTCTGACGTCGGCACTGAGGAGCCGGGCGGCCGGACAGAGCGCCTGGGTCATTGATTGAATGCTTTCGATTAGCTTAATGGAACGGAGCTGCGCTATGGGTTGAGCATCTGCTGCGCTCTTGAGTGGCGGGAGCCAGCGAGGGAAACGCGGGTCGGAAATTGTTTCAGTCTGCTGTTAGTCTTTGTTTCCATTATTTCCCTTGTAAGGTCCTCACCTTGAGCCGCAGGAAGTGCTCCTGGCTGGGGAATCAATCCCATCATTTTCCCAGGGAAAACTGAAACTCGCCGGCTTGGGAAGCACTAGAAGGGAGGCCTCATGCAACCACAGGACTAGAAGTTATGCAGACGTTTTAGATCTGCTCCTGAATTTGTCCCAGGGGGAGATCACATTTGGGTGTAGCTGATTTGGATTGAATTATGGGGGAGGCTCTTGGGGACTTTATGGCATGAATGGTTGGGCATTGAAGTCTATGGGGATGGCAGGGATGGTGTGGACTTAACTCTCAGTTCCCCTCGAGGCATAGAAAGAAATGCAACACAGTGGGCTCTTAGTATCCGCTGGGGTTTGGTTCGAGGATAACTAACACCATGGAGGCTCAAGTCCCATGATATACAGTGGCCCTAGTAAAATGGTGCCCCTTGTATAAAATGGCGAAATCGAGTTTTGCTTTTTGGAATGTATATATTTTTAAAATATTTTCACATATTTTGCTTGGATAAAAAAAAAAATCAGTGGCTACTGAGAGCCGACTGTATAAGGCACTATATAATTGCAGTTGGTCCGCAATATAAAGCTCCCAGGTTGGCCAAGACAACTGGTCTGTTCCCCCCCCCCCCCCCCCGCAAGTGATCTCACACACAAGAGTTTCCCTTTATTTACTCATTTATTTGGAAGACTTAGATCCCACTTTTCCGTCAGAGCTTGCAAAGCGGCTCAAAACTAATTTTTAGAACGGCTGCCCCTTGGGTTCCCATACAGTCACAGTCCGCACAGTGGCCTTTTCCACACGGAGGTCCATGCGGCGTTTTTCCCAAAATCTCATGGGCGAAAAAGAGGTCTGCTGCGGATCAGGAAGACATGAGGAAGGAGACAAGCAGCCGTGTCATCAGCGTTACGTTTTGTGTTTGTCGATGGCACTGCAAGAAAAAAAATAATGTTAATACATAATAATGATCAGAGCAAGTAATAAGTGGATCTAGATACTGGCCCATGAATTGGAGATCTGTCTGATGTTAGAACAGAAATTCAAATGCAACCCCAGTTAAGAATTTGATCACTTTTCATGCAGCAATACCAAGTCCAAGCAATACCAGATGAAGCTCCAACATCATTGCTTATGCCAAGATGTTTGGGATTTGTAGCTTGGTTATGCCACCCGGCATGCACAGTTTGCTAGGCAGTGTGCAGTACATTTAAAATGGTAAAATACAGATAGCGAGGCAATAAAAACAGCAGCACATCATAAAATCGAGATAAAACCAGCAGCGCTGAGGTGACTACACCAGAGGACATAAAAGCAAAGTAAAAGTAAAACAGTAAGGACTTAGCAAACTGTGAAGCCATAGGCTTTCATGGCCGGCATCCATAGTTTTTTGTGGGTTTTTTGGGGCTTTGTGGCCATGTTCTAGAAGAGTTTCTTTCTGATGTTTCGCCAGCATCTATGGCTGACATCTTCAGAGAAAACTGGAATGGAAGAGAATGGGTCTATATATACTGTGAGACCCTGGGTAGGGAGGAGTGGGTCTATATATACTGTGTGTGTATATATATATATATATATATATATATATATATATATATACACATACATATATATACACACACACCAATATATATACACACATACATATATATATATATATATATATATATATATATATATATACACACACATACACCCAGGGTAAAGCCCAAACACCTTAAAGCAGGTTCTCCTGTTCTTTACGGATATTTTGCCCTTTTCACTTTGGTGTGTTACTCCCCCACCCCTTTCCCCTTTTTTTTTGTCTCACCTTTCCTCCTCGGCCCAAATTCACCTTGCAACATGGGTCTCTTTGCAGGCCAGCGTCTGTTTGGGGAGACGATCCTGGGACTGACGCAAGGCTCGGTCTCCGACCTCCTCGCTCGCCCCAAGCCCTGGCACAAGCTGAGCCTGAAGGGCCGGGAGCCATTCGTCCGCATGCAGCTCTGGCTCAACGATCCCAATAACGTGGAGAAGCTGATGGACATGAAACGCATGGAGAAGAAAGGTAACTTCCAACACCCCTCTGACAGACTCAACATGGGAACCTCCAGATTGGATTGGGGTTGAAGTCTATGGTTTATTATAAAATATACCTGGCAGTGTGTGGAGTAAAGTTTGGAGTGTTGTACCTATCGCAGTTTGTTAACCTTCATGCACTAGAATATTTATTTAATTTTTAAAACGACTTGCATTCATGTATATATATATATATATATATCTTCCACTTTATTATTTGATATATATATATAATAAAATTTATAAGAGGATAAAAATATGAAATATTTATATTTATTTAAATTAAAAATATAAAATTTAAAATATGAAAAATAAAATATGAAAAAATATAAAAAAATAAAAAATTGACTTACAGTAGCAGAATTTTTCCACAAGGTGGAGCACCTGTCCTTTTTCTAAATATATAAGAGAAGGAGAATCCTGCCACCTGGTGGAAGCCAATTCTTTGCATATCTATATATCTATATATCTATATATATTTTACTTTTATTTTTAAATTTTAAATGTTATATTTTCAAACTAAATAAATAAAAATATTTTATATTTTTATCTTTTTAGAAATTTTATTATATATATAAAAAATGAAGTAGAACTTTATATATTTATATAATTAATATATTTTATATATTATAAAATTTATAAAAAGATAAAAATGTAAAGTATTTTTATTTATTTAAATTGAAAATAAAACACTTAAAATGTAAAAATAAAAAATATGAAAAATATAAATTAAAATATTTTATAAAATGCAGTACTGCAAGCCAATTTTTGCATTTAAATAGTTCCATATTAAAATTTGTAAAGAGATAAAAATATGAAATATTTTTATTTATTTAAATTTTAAATATTACATTTAAAATTTAAAAATAAAAAATATGAAAAATATAAATTACAATATAAAAAAATAAAAATAATTGTATTGCAGTAGCAGAATTTCTCCACAAGGTGGTGCACCTCTTAATAGATAGATAGATAGATAGATAGAAAGATAGATAGATAGATAGATCTACTTTATAAAGTTTGTAAAAAGATAAAAATAAAAAATATTTTCAATTATAGTTTTAATATTTTTTATTTTTGAATTTTAAATGTTATATTTTCAATTTAAAAAGATAAAAATATAAAATATTTTTATTTATTTAAATTGAAAATATAACATTTAAATTTTTAAATTTTTAAAATTGGCTTGCAGTAGCAGAATAAAATTGGAAATATGAAAAATGGAATATGTTTAAAGGTACAAATGTAATAACTATATTATTAACTTAAACTAAAAATATAAAATTTTCAACATGAAAAATACCCTGATGTATAGTACAGGTGAAAATGTCAAAAAATGAAAATATTTTTAAAATTCTAAAAATGGGCTTGCAGTAGCAGAATAAAATTGGAAATAGGAAAAATGGACTATTTTTAAAGGTACGAATGTAATAAATATATTTTTAACTTAAACTAAAAATATAAAATTTTCGACCTGAAAAATACCCTGATGTATAGTTCAGGTGAAAATGTCAAAAAATTAAAATATTTTTAAAATTCTAAAAATGGGCTTGCAGTAGCAGAATAAAATTGGAAATATGAAAAATGGAATATGTTTAAAGGTACGAATGTAATAAATATATTATTAACTTAAACTAAAAATATAAATTTTTGGAACTGAAAAATACCCTGATGTATAGCACAGGTGAAAATGTCAAAAAATTAAAATATTTTTAAAATTCTAAAAATGGGCTTGCAGTAGCAGAATAAAATTGGAAATAGGAAAAATGGAATATGTTTAAAGGTAGGAATGTAATAAATATATTATTAACTTAAACTAAAAATATAAATTTTTCGACCTGAAAAATACCCTGATGTATAGTACAGGTGAAAATGTCAAAAAATGAAAATATTTTTAAAATTCTAAAAATGGGCTTGCAGTAGCAGAATAAAATTGGAAATAGGGAAAATGGAATCGGTTTAAAGGTAGGAATGTAATAAATATATTATTAACTTAAACTAAAAATATAAATTTTTTGACCTGAAAAATACCCTGATGTATAGTACAGGTGAAAATGTCAAAAAATTAAAATATTTTTAAAATTCTAAAAATGGGCTTGCAGTAGCAGAATAAAATTGGAAATAGGGAAAATGGAATCGGTTTAAAGGTAGGAATGTAATAAATATATTATTAACTTAAACTAAAAATATAAATTTTTCGACCTGAAAAATACCCTGATGTATAGTACAGGTGAAAATGTCAAAAAATGAAAATATTTTTAAAATTCTAAAAATGGGCTTGCAGTAGCAGAATAAAATTGGAAATAGGAAAAATGGAATCGGTTTAAAGGTAGGAATGTAATAAATATATTATTAACTTAAACTAAAAATATAAATTTTTCGACCTGAAAAATACCCTGATGTATAGTACAGGTGAAAATGTCAAAAAATGAAAATATTTTTAAAATTCTAAAAATGGGCTTGCAGTAGCAGAATAAAATTGGAAATAGGAAAAATGCAATCGGTTTAAAGGTAGGAATGTAATAAATATATTATTAACTTAAACTAAAAATATAAATTTTTGGACCTGAAAAATACCCTGATGTATAGTACAGGTGAAAATGTCAAAAAATGAAAATATTTTTAAAATTCTAAAAATGGGCTTGCAGTAGCAGAATAAAATTGGAAATAGGAAAAATGGAATCGGTTTAAAGGTACGAATGTAATAAATATATCATAAACTTAAACTAAAAATATAAATTTTTCGACCTGAAAAATACCCTGATGTATAGTACAGGTGAAAATGTCAAAAAATGAAAATATTTTGAAAATTCTAAAAATGGGCTTGCAGTAACAGAATAAAATTGGAAATAGGAAAAATGGAATCGGTTTAAAGGTAGGAATGTAATAAATATATTATTAACTTAAACTAAAAATATAAATTTTTCGACCTGAAAAATACCCTGATGTATAGTACAGGTGAAAATGTCAAAAAATGAAAATATTTTTAAAATTCTAAAAATGGGCTTGCAGTAGCAGAATAAAATTGGAAATAGGAAAAATGGAATCGGTTTAAAGGTAGGAATGTAATAAATATATTATTAACTTAAACTAAAAATATAAATTTTTCGACCTGAAAAATACCCTGATGTATAGTACAGGTGAAAATGTCAAAAAATGAAAATATTTTTAAAATTCTAAAAATGGGCTTGCAGTAGCAGAATAAAATTGGAAATATGAAAAATGGCATATGTTTAAAGGTACGAATGTAATAAATATATTATTAACTTAAACTAAAAATATAAATTTTTGGACCTGAAAAATACCCTGATGTATAGTACAGGTGAAAATGTCAAAAAATGAAAATATTTTTAAAATTCTAAAAATGGGCTTGCAGTAGCAGAATAAAATTGGAAATAGGAAAAATGGAATCGGTTTAAAGGTACGAATGTAATAAATATATTATTAACTTAAACTAAAAGTATAAATTTTTCGACCTGAAAAATTATAGTACAGGTGAAAATGTCAAAAAATGAAAATATTTTTAAAATTCTAAAAATGGGCTTGCAGTAGCAGAATAAAATTGGAAATAGGAAAAATGGAATATGTTTAAAGGTAGGAATGTAATAAATATATTATTAACTTAAACTAAAAATATAAATTTTTCGACCTGAAAAATACCCTGATGTATAGTACAGGTGAAAATGTCAAAAAATGAAAATATTTTTAAAATTCTAAAAATGGGCTTGCAGTAGCAGAATAAAATTGGAAATAGGGAAAATGGAATCGGTTTAAAGGTAGGAATGTAATAAATATATTATTAACTTAAACTAAAAATATAAATTTTTTGACCTGAAAAATACCCTGATGTATAGTACAGGTGAAAATGTCAAAAAATGAAAATATTTTTAAAATTCTAAAAATGGGCTTGCAGTAGCAGAATAAAATTGGAAATAGGGAAAATGGAATCAGTTTAAAGGTACGAATGTAATAAATATATTATTAACTTAAACTAAAAATATAAATTTTTGGACCTGAAAAATACCCTGATGTATAGTACAGGTGAAAATGTCAAAAAATGAAAATATTTTTAAAATTCTAAAAATGGGCTTGCAGTAGCAGAATAAAATTGGAAATAGGAAAAATGGAATCGGTTTAAAGGTACGAATGTAATAAATATATCATAAACTTAAACTAAAAATATAAATTTTTCGACCTGAAAAATACCCTGATGTATAGTACAGGTGAAAATGTCAAAAAATGAAAATATTTTTAAAATTCTAAAAATGGGCTTGCAGTAACAGAATAAAATTGGAAATAGGAAAAATGGAATCGGTTTAAAGGTAGGAATGTAATAAATATATTATTAACTTAAACTAAAAATATAAATTTTTGGACCTGAAAAATACCCTGATGTATAGTACAGGTGAAAATGTCAAAAAATGAAAATATTTTTAAAATTCTAAAAATGGGCTTGCAGTAGCAGAATAAAATTGGAAATATGAAAAATGGCATATGTTTAAAGGTACGAATGTAATAAATATATTATTAACTTAAACTAAAAATATAAATTTTTGGACCTGAAAAATACCCTGATGTATAGTACAGGTGAAAATGTCAAAAAATGAAAATATTTTTAAAATTCTAAAAATGGGCTTGCAGTAGCAGAATAAAATTGGAAATAGGGAAAATGGAATCGGTTTAAAGGTACGAATGTAATAAATATATTATTAACTTAAACTAAAAATATAAATTTTTGGACCTGAAAAATACCCTGATGTATAGTACAGGTGAAAATGTCAAAAAATGAAAATATTTTTAAAATTCTAAAAATGGGCTTGCAGTAGCAGAATAAAATTGGAAATAGGAAAAATGGAATCGGTTTAAAGGTACGAATGTAATAAATATATTATTAACTTAAACTAAAAGTATAAATTTTTCGACCTGAAAAATTATAGTACAGGTGAAAATGTCAAAAAATTAAAATATTTTTAAAATTCTAAAAATGGGCTTGCAGTAGCAGAATAAAATTGGAAATAGGAAAAATGGAATATGTTTAAAGGTACGAATGTAATAAATATATCATAAACTTAAACTAAAAATATAAATTTTTCGACAAGAAAAATACCCTGATGTATAGTACAGGTGAAAATGTCAAAAAATGAAAATATTTTTAAAATTCTAAAAATGGGCTTGCAGTAGCAGAATAAAATTGGAAATAGGAAAAATGCAATCGGTTTAAAGGTAGGAATGTAATAAATATATTATTAACTTAAACTAAAAATATAAATTTTTCGACCTGAAAAATACCCTGATGTATAGTACAGGTGAAAATGTCAAAAAATGAAAATATTTTTAAAATTCTAAAAATGGGCTTGCAGTAGCAGAATAAAATTGGAAATAGGAAAAATGCAATCGGTTTAAAGGTAGGAATGTAATAAATATATTATTAACTTAAACTAAAAATATAAATTTTTCGACCTGAAAAATACCCTGATGTATAGTACAGGTGAAAATGTCAAAAAATGAAAATATTTTTAAAATTCTAAAAATGGGCTTGCAGTAGCAGAATAAAATTGGAAATAGGAAAAATGCAATCGGTTTAAAGGTAGGAATGTAATAAATATATTATTAACTTAAACTAAAAATATAAATTTTTCGACCTGAAAAATACCCTGAAAATGTCAAAAAATGAAAATATTTTTAAAATTCTAAAAATGGGCTTGCAGTAGCAGAATAAAAATGGAAATAGGAAAAATGGAATCGGTTTAAAGGTAGGAATGTAATAAATATATTATTAACTTAAACTAAAAATATAAATTTTTCGACCTGAAAAATACCCTGATGTATAGTACAGGTGAAAATGTCAAAAAATGAAAATATTTTTAAAATTCTAAAAATGGGCTTGCAGTAGCAGAATAAAATTGGAAATAGGAAAAATGCAATCGGTTTAAAGGTAGGAATGTAATAAATATATTATTAACTTAAACTAAAAATATATATTTTTCGACCTGAAAAATACCCTGATGTATAGTACAGGTGAAAATGTCAAAAAATGAAAATATTTTTAAAATTCTAAAAATGGGCTTGCAGTAGCAGAATAAAATTGGAAATAGGAAAAATGCAATCGGTTTAAAGGTAGGAATGTAATAAATATATTATTAACTTAAACTAAAAATATAAATTTTTCGACCTGAAAAATACCCTGATGTATAGTACAGGTGAAAATGTCAAAAAATGAAAATATTTTTAAAATTCTAAAAATGGGCTTGCAGTAGCAGAATAAAATTGGAAATAGGAAAAATGCAATCGGTTTCAAGGTAGGAATGTAATAAATATATTATTAACTTAAACTAAAAATATAAATTTTTCGACCTGAAAAATACCCTGATGTATAGTACAGGTGAAAATGTCAAAAAATGAAAATATTTTTAAAATTCTAAAAATGGGCTTGCAGTAGCAGAATAAAATTGGAAATAGGAAAAATGCAATCGGTTTAAAGGTAGGAATGTAATAAATATATTATTAACTTAAACTAAAAATATAAATTTTTCGACCTGAAAAATACCCTGATGTATAGTTCAGGTGAAAATGTCAAAAAATGAAAATATTTTTAAAATTCTAAAAATGGGCTTGCAGTAGCAGAATAAAATTGGAAATAGGAAAAATGCAATCGGTTTAAAGGTAGGAATGTAATAAATATATTATTAACTTAAACTAAAAATATAAATTTTTCGACCTGAAAAATACCCTGATGTATAGTACAGGTGAAAATGTCAAAAAATGAAAATATTTTTAAAATTCTAAAAATGGGCTTGCAGTAACAGAATAAAATTGGAAATAGGAAAAATGGAATCGGTTTAAAGGTAGGAATGTAATAAATATATTATTAACTTAAACTAAAAATATAAATTTTTCGACCTGAAAAATACCCTGATGTATAGTACAGGTGAAAATGTCAAAAAATGAAAATATTTTTAAAATTCTAAAAATGGGCTTGCAGTAGCAGAATAAAATTGGAAATAGGAAAAATGCAATCGGTTTAAAGGTAGGAATGTAATAAATATATTATTAACTTAAACTAAAAATATAAATTTTTCGACCTGAAAAATACCCTGAAAATGTCAAAAAATGAAAATATTTTTAAAATTCTAAAAATGGGCTTGCAGTAGCAGAATAAAATTGGAAATAGGAAAAATGCAATCGGTTTAAAGGTAGGAATGTAATAAATATATTATTAACTTAAACTAAAAATATAAATTTTTCGACCTGAAAAATACCCTGATGTATAGTACAGGTGAAAATGTCAAAAAATGAAAATATTTTTAAAATTCTAAAAATGGGCTTGCAGTAGCAGAATAAAATTGGAAATAGGAAAAATGGAATCGGTTTAAAGGTAGGAATGTAATAAATATATTATTAACTTAAACTAAAAATATAAATTTTTCGACCTGAAAAATACCCTGATGTTTAGTACAGGTGAAAATGTCAAAAAATGAAAATATTTTTAAAATTCTAAAAATGGGCTTGCAGTAGCAGAATAAAATTGGAAATATGAAAAATGGCATATGTTTAAAGGTACGAATGTAATAAATATATTATTAACTTAAACTAAAAATATAAATTTTTGGACCTGAAAAATACCCTGATGTATAGTACAGGTGAAAATGTCAAAAAATGAAAATATTTTTAAAATTCTAAAAATGGGCTTGCAGTAGCAGAATAAAATTGGAAATAGGAAAAATGGAATCGGTTTAAAGGTACGAATGTAATAAATATATTATTAACTTAAACTAAAAGTATAAATTTTTCGACCTGAAAAATTATAGTACAGGTGAAAATGTCAAAAAATGAAAATATTTTTAAAATTCTAAAAATGGGCTTGCAGTAGCAGAATAAAATTGGAAATAGGAAGAATGGAATATGTTTAAAGGTAGGAATGTAATAAATATATTATTAACTTAAACTAAAAATATAAATTTTTCGACCTGAAAAATACCCTGATGTATAGTACAGGTGAAAATGTCAAAAAATGAAAATATTTTTAAAATTCTAAAAATGGGCTTGCAGTAGCAGAATAAAATTGGAAATAGGGAAAATGGAATCGGTTTAAAGGTAGGAATGTAATAAATATATTATTAACTTAAACTAAAAATATAAATTTTTTGACCTGAAAAATACCCTGATGTATAGTACAGGTGAAAATGTCAAAAAATGAAAATATTTTTAAAATTCTAAAAATGGGCTTGCAGTAGCAGAATAAAATTGGAAATAGGGAAAATGGAATCAGTTTAAAGGTACGAATGTAATAAATATATTATTAACTTAAACTAAAAATATAAATTTTTGGACCTGAAAAATACCCTGATGTATAGTACAGGTGAAAATGTCAAAAAATGAAAATATTTTTAAAATTCTAAAAATGGGCTTGCAGTAGCAGAATAAAATTGGAAATAGGAAAAATGGAATCGGTTTAAAGGTAGGAATGTAATAAATATATTATTAACTTAAACTAAAAATATAAATTTTTCGACCTGAAAAATACCCTGATGTATAGTACAGGTGAAAATGTCAAAAAATGAAAATATTTTTAAAATTCTAAAAATGGGCTTGCAGTAGCAGAATAAAATTGGAAATAGGAAAAATGGAATCGGTTTAAAGGTAGGAATGTAATAAATATATTATTAACTTAAACTAAAAATATAAATTTTTCGACCTGAAAAATACCCTGATGTATAGTACAGGTGAAAATGTCAAAAAATGAAAATATTTTTAAAATTCTAAAAATGGGCTTGCAGTAGCAGAATAAAATTGGAAATAGGAAAAATGCAATCGGTTTAAAGGTAGGAATGTAATAAATATATTATTAACTTAAACTAAAAATATAAATTTTTGGACCTGAAAAATACCCTGATGTATAGTACAGGTGAAAATGTCAAAAAATGAAAATATTTTTAAAATTCTAAAAATGGGCTTGCAGTAACAGAATAAAATTGGAAATAGGAAAAATGGAATCGGTTTAAAGGTAGGAATGTAATAAATATATTATTAACTTAAACTAAAAATATAAATTTTTCGACCTGAAAAATACCCTGATGTATAGTACAGGTGAAAATGTCAAAAAATGAAAATATTTTTAAAATTCTAAAAATGGGCTTGCAGTAGCAGAATAAAATTGGAAATAGGAAAAATGGAATCGGTTTAAAGGTAGGAATGTAATAAATATATTATTAACTTAAACTAAAAATATAAATTTTTCGACCTGAAAAATACCCTGATGTATAGTACAGGTGAAAATGTCAAAAAATGAAAATATTTTTAAAATTCTAAAAATGGGCTTGCAGTAGCAGAATAAAATTGGAAATATGAAAAATGGCATATGTTTAAAGGTACGAATGTAATAAATATATTATTAACTTAAACTAAAAATATAAATTTTTGGACCTGAAAAATACCCTGATGTATAGTACAGGTGAAAATGTCAAAAAATGAAAATATTTTTAAAATTCTAAAAATGGGCTTGCAGTAGCAGAATAAAATTGGAAATAGGAAAAATGGAATCGGTTTAAAGGTACGAATGTAATAAATATATTATTAACTTAAACTAAAAGTATAAATTTTTCGACCTGAAAAATTATAGTACAGGTGAAAATGTCAAAAAATTAAAATATTTTTAAAATTCTAAAAATGGGCTTGCAGTAGCAGAATAAAATTGGAAATAGGAAAAATGGAATATGTTTAAAGGTAGGAATGTAATAAATATATTATTAACTTAAACTAAAAATATAAATTTTTCGACCTGAAAAATACCCTGATGTATAGTACAGGTGAAAATGTCAAAAAATGAAAATATTTTTAAAATTCTAAAAATGGGCTTGCAGTAGCAGAATAAAATTGGAAATAGGAAAAATGCAATCGGTTTAAAGGTAGGAATGTAATAAATATATTATTAACTTAAACTAAAAATATAAATTTTTGGACCTGAAAAATACCCTGATGTATAGTACAGGTGAAAATGTCAAAAAATGAAAATATTTTTAAAATTCTAAAAATGGGCTTGCAGTAGCAGAATAAAATTGGAAATAGGAAAAATGCAATCGGTTTAAAGGTAGGAATGTAATAAATATATTATTAACTTAAACTAAAAATATAAATTTTTCGACCTGAAAAATACCCTGATGTATAGTACAGGTGAAAATGTCAAAAAATGAAAATATTTTTAAAATTCTAAAAATGGGCTTGCAGTAGCAGAATAAAATTGGAAATAGGAAAAATGCAATCGGTTTAAAGGTAGGAATGTAATAAATATATTATTAACTTAAACTAAAAATATAAATTTTTCGACCTGAAAAATACCCTGATGTATAGTACAGGTGAAAATGTCAAAAAATGAAAATATTTTTAAAATTCTAAAAATGGGCTTGCAGTAGCAGAATAAAATTGGAAATAGGAAAAATGGAATCGGTTTCAAGGTAGAAATGTAATAAATATATTATTAACTTAAACTAAAAATATAAATTTTTCGACCTGAAAAATACCCTGATGTATAGTACAGGTGAAAATGTCAAAAAATGAAAATATTTTTAAAATTCTAAAAATGGGCTTGCAGTAGCAGAATAAAATTGGAAATAGGAAAAATGCAATCGGTTTAAAGGTAGGAATGTAATAAATATATTATTAACTTAAACTAAAAATATAAATTTTTCGACCTGAAAAATACCCTGATGTATAGTACAGGTGAAAATGTCAAAAAATGAAAATATTTTTAAAATTCTAAAAATGGGCTTGCAGTAGCAGAATAAAATTGGAAATAGGAAAAATGGAATCGGTTTAAAGGTAGGAATGTAATAAATATATTATTAACTTAAACTAAAAATATAAATTTTTCGACCTGAAAAATACCCTGATGAAACAGGTGAAAATGTCAAAAAATTAAAATATTTTTAAAATTCTAAAAATGGGCTTGCAGTAGCAGAATAAAATTGGAAATAGGAAAAATGGAATCGGTTTAAAGGTAGGAATGTAATAAATATATTATTAACTTAAACTAAAAATATAAATTTTTCGACCTGAAAAATACCCTGATGTATAGTACAGGTGAAAATGTCAAAAAATTAAAATATTTTTAAAATTCTAAAAATGGGCTTGCAGTAGCAGAATAAAATTGGAAATAGGAAAAATGGAATCGGTTTAAAGGTAGGAATGTAATAAATATATTATTAACTTAAACTAAAAATATAAATTTTTCGACCTGAAAAATACCCTGATGTATAGTACAGGTGAAAATGTCAAAAAATGAAAATATTTTTAAAATTCTAAAAATGGGCTTGCAGTAGCAGAATAAAATTGGAAATAGGAAAAATGCAATCGGTTTAAAGGTAGGAATGTAATAAATATATTATTAACTTAAACTAAAAATATAAATTTTTCGACCTGAAAAATACCCTGATGTATAGTACAGGTGAAAATGTCAAAAAATGAAAATATTTTTAAAATTCTAAAAATGGGCTTGCAGTAGCAGAATAAAATTGGAAATAGGAAAAATGCAATCGGTTTAAAGGTACGAATGTAATAAATATATTATTAACTTAAACTAAAAATATAAATTTTTCGACCTGAAAAATACCCTGATGTATAGTACAGGTGAAAATGTCAAAAAATGAAAATATTTTTAAAATTCTAAAAATGCGCTTGCAGTAGCAGAATAAAATTGGAAATAGGAAAAATGGAATCGGTTTAAAGGTAGGAATGTAATAAATATATTATTAACTTAAACTAAAAATATAAATTTTTCGACCTGAAAAATACCCTGATGTATAGTACAGGTGAAAATGTCAAAAAATGAAAATATTTTTAAAATTCTAAAAATGGGCTTGCAGTAGCAGAATAAAATTGGAAATAGGAAAAATGCAATCGGTTTAAAGGTAGGAATGTAATAAATATATTATTAACTTAAACTAAAAATATAAATTTTTCGACCTGAAAAATACCCTGATGTATAGTACAGGTGAAAATGTCAAAAAATGAAAATATTTTTAAAATTCTAAAAATGGGCTTGCAGTAGCAGAATAAAATTTGAAATAGGAAAAATGCAATCGGTTTAAAGGTAGGAATGTAATAAATATATTATTAACTTAAACTAAAAATATAAATTTTTCGACCTGAAAAATACCCTGATGTATAGTACAGGTGAAAATGTCAAAAAATGAAAATATTTTTAAAATTCTAAAAATGGGCTTGCAGTAGCAGAATAAAATTGGAAATAGGAAAAATGGAATCGGTTTCAAGGTAGGAATGTAATAAATATATTATTAACTTAAACTAAAAATATAAATTTTTCGACCTGAAAAATACCCTGATGTATAGTACAGGTGAAAATGTCAAAAAATGAAAATATTTTTAAAATTCTAAAAATGGGCTTGCAGTAGCATATTAAAATTGGAAATAGGAAAAATGCAATCGGTTTAAAGGTAGGAATGTAATAAATATATTATTAACTTAAACTAAAAATATAAATTTTTCGACCTGAAAAATACCCTGATGTACAGGTGAAAATGTCAAAAAATGAAAATATTTTTAAAATTCTAAAAATGGGCTTGCAGTAGCAGAATAAAATTGGAAATAGGAAAAATGCAATCGGTTTAAAGGTAGGAATGTAATAAATATATTATTAACTTAAACTAAAAATATAAATTTTTCGACCTGAAAAATACCCTGATGTATAGTACAGGTGAAAATGTCAAAAAATGAAAATATTTTTAAAATTCTAAAAATGGGCTTGCAGTAGCAGAATAAAATTGGAAATAGGAAAAATGCAATCGGTTTAAAGGTAGGAATGTAATAAATATATTATTAACTTAAACTAAAAATATAAATTTTTCGACCTGAAAAATACCCTGATGTATAGTACAGGTGAAAATGTCAAAAAATGAAAATATTTTTAAAATTCTAAAAATGGGCTTGCAGTAGCAGAATAAAATTGGAAATAGGAAAAATGGAATCGGTTTCAAGGTAGAAATGTAATAAATATATTATTAACTTAAACTAAAAATATAAATTTTTCGACCTGAAAAATACCCTGATGTATAGTACAGGTGAAAATGTCAAAAAATGAAAATATTTTTAAAATTCTAAAAATGGGCTTGCAGTAGCAGAATAAAATTGGAAATAGGAAAAATGGAATCGGTTTAAAGGTAGGAATGTAATAAATATATTATTAACTTAAACTAAAAATATAAATTTTTCGACCTGAAAAATACCCTGATGTATAGTACAGGTGAAAATGTCAAAAAATTAAAATATTTTTAAAATTCTAAAAATGGGCTTGCAGTAGCAGAATAAAATTGGAAATAGGAAAAATGCAATCGGTTTAAAGGTAGGAATGTAATAAATATATTATTAACTTAAACTAAAAATATAAATTTTTCGACCTGAAAAATACCCTGATGAAACAGGTGAAAATGTCAAAAAATTAAAATATTTTTAAAATTCTAAAAATGGGCTTGCAGTAGCAGAATAAAATTGGAAATAGGAAAAATGGAATCGGTTTAAAGGTAGGAATGTAATAAATATATTATTAACTTAAACTAAAAATATAAATTTTTCGACCTGAAAAATACCCTGATGTATAGTACAGGTGAAAATGTCAAAAAATTAAAATATTTTTAAAATTCTAAAAATGGGCTTGCAGTAGCAGAATAAAATTGGAAATAGGAAAAATGGAATCGGTTTAAAGGTAGGAATGTAATAAATATATTATTAACTTAAACTAAAAATATAAATTTTTCGACCTGAAAAATACCCTGATGTATAGTACAGGTGAAAATGTCAAAAAATGAAAATATTTTTAAAATTCTAAAAATGGGCTTGCAGTAGCAGAATAAAATTGGAAATACGAAAAATGCAATCGGTTTAAAGGTAGGAATGTAATAAATATATTATTAACTTAAACTAAAAATATAAATTTTTCGACCTGAAAAATACCCTGATGTATAGTACAGGTGAAAATGTCAAAAAATGAAAATATTTTTAAAATTCTAAAAATGGGCTTGCAGTAGCAGAATAAAATTGGAAATAGGAAAAATGCAATCGGTTTAAAGGTAGGAATGTAATAAATATATTATTAACTTAAACTAAAAATATAAATTTTTCGACCTGAAAAATACCCTGATGTATAGTACAGGTGAAAATGTCAAAAAATGAAAATATTTTTAAAATTCTAAAAATGCGCTTGCAGTAGCAGAATAAAATTGGAAATAGGAAAAATGGAATCGGTTTAAAGGTAGGAATGTAATAAATATATTATTAACTTAAACAAAAAATATAAATTTTTCGACCTGAAAAATACCCTGATGTATAGTACAGGTGAAAATGTCAAAAAATGAAAATATTTTTAAAATTCTAAAAATGGGCTTGCAGTAGCAGAATAAAATTGGAAATAGGAAAAATGCAATCGGTTTAAAGGTAGGAATGTAATAAATATATTATTAACTTAAACTAAAAATATAAATTTTTCGACCTGAAAAATACCCTGATGTATAGTACAGGTGAAAATGTCAAAAAATGAAAATATTTTTAAAATTCTAAAAATGGGCTTGCAGTAGCAGAATAAAATTGGAAATAGGAAAAATGGAATCGGTTTAAAGGTAGGAATGTAATAAATATATTATTAACTTAAACTAAAAATATAAATTTTTCGACCTGAAAAATACCCTGATGTATAGTACAGGTGAAAATGTCAAAAAATGAAAATATTTTTAAAATTCTAAAAATGGGCTTGCAGTAGCAGAATAAAATTGGAAATAGGAAAAATGCAATCGGTTTAAAGGTAGGAATGTAATAAATATATTATTAACTTAAACTAAAAATATAAATTTTTCGACCTGAAAAATACCCTGATGTATAGTACAGGTGAAAATGTCAAAAAATGAAAATATTTTTAAAATTCTAAAAATGGGCTTGCAGTAGCAGAATAAAATTGGAAATAGGAAAAATGCAATCGGTTTAAAGGTAGGAATGTAATAAATATATTATTAACTTAAACTAAAAATATAAATTTTTCGACCTGAAAAATACCCTGATGTATAGTACAGGTGAAAATGTCAAAAAATGAAAATATTTTTAAAATTCTAAAAATGGGCTTGCAGTAGCAGAATAAAATTGGAAATAGGGAAAATGGAATCGGTTTAAAGGTAGGAATGTAATAAATATATTATTAACTTAAACTAAAAATATAAATTTTTCGACCTGAAAAATACCCTGATGTATAGTACAGGTGAAAATGTCAAAAAATGAAAATATTTTTAAAATTCTAAAAATGGGCTTGCAGTAGCAGAATAAAATTGGAAATAGGAAAAATGCAATCGGTTTAAAGGTAGGAATGTAATAAATATATTATTAACTTAAACTAAAAATATAAATTTTTCGACCTGAAAAATACCCTGATGTATAGTACAGGTGAAAATGTCAAAAAATTAAAATATTTTTAAAATTCTAAAAATGGGCTTGCAGTAGCAGAATAAAATTGGAAATAGGAAAAATGCAATCGGTTTAAAGGTAGGAATGTAATAAATATATTATTAACTTAAACTAAAAATATAAATTTTTCGACCTGAAAAATACCCTGATGTATAGTACAGGTGAAAATGTCAAAAAATGAAAATATTTTTAAAATTCTAAAAATGGGCTTGCAGTAGCAGAATAAAATTGGAAATAGGAAAAATGGAATCGGTTTCAAGGTAGGAATGTAATAAATATATTATTAACTTAAACTAAAAATATAAATTTTTCGACCTGAAAAATACCCTGATGTATAGTACAGGTGAAAATGTCAAAAAATGAAAATATTTTTAAAATTCTAAAAATGGGCTTGCAGTAGCAGAATAAAATTGGAAATAGGAAAAATGCAATCGGTTTAAAGGTAGGAATGTAATAAATATATTATTAACTTAAACTAAAAATATAAATTTTTCGACCTGAAAAATACCCTGATGTATAGTACAGGTGAAAATGTCAAAAAATTAAAATATTTTTAAAATTCTAAAAATGGGCTTGCAGTAGCAGAATAAAATTGGAAATAGGAAAAATGCAATCGGTTTAAAGGTAGGAATGTAATAAATATATTATTAACTTAAACTAAAAATATAAATTTTTCGACCTGAAAAATACCCTGATGTATAGTACAGGTGAAAATGTCAAAAAATGAAAATATTTTTAAAATTCTAAAAATGGGCTTGCAGTAGCAGAATAAAATTGGAAATAGGAAAAATGCAATCGGTTTAAAGGTAGGAATGTAATAAATATATTATTAACTTAAACTAAAAATATAAATTTTTCGACCTGAAAAATACCCTGATGTATAGTTCAGGTGAAAATGTCAAAAAATGAAAATATTTTTAAAATTCTAAAAATGGGCTTGCAGTAGCAGAATAAAATTGGAAATAGGAAAAATGCAATCGGTTTAAAGGTAGGAATGTAATAAATATATTATTAACTTAAACTAAAAATATAAATTTTTCGACCTGAAAAATACCCTGATGTATAGTACAGGTGAAAATGTCAAAAAATGAAAATATTTTTAAAATTCTAAAAATGGGCTTGCAGTAGCAGAATAAAATTGGAAATAGGAAAAATGGAATCGGTTTAAAGGTACGAATGTAATAAATATATCATAAACTTAAACTAAAAATATAAATTTTTCGACCTGAAAAATACCCTGATGTATAGTACAGGTGAAAATGTCAAAAAATGAAAATATTTTTAAAATTCTAAAAATGGGCTTGCAGTAACAGAATAAAATTGGAAATAGGAAAAATGGAATCGGTTTAAAGGTAGGAATGTAATAAATATATTATTAACTTAAACTAAAAATATAAATTTTTCGACCTGAAAAATACCCTGATGTATAGTACAGGTGAAAATGTCAAAAAATGAAAATATTTTTAAAATTCTAAAAATGGGCTTGCAGTAGCAGAATAAAATTGGAAATAGGAAAAATGCAATCGGTTTAAAGGTAGGAATGTAATAAATATATTATTAACTTAAACTAAAAATATAAATTTTTCGACCTGAAAAATACCCTGAAAATGTCAAAAAATGAAAATATTTTTAAAATTCTAAAAATGGGCTTGCAGTAGCAGAATAAAATTGGAAATAGGAAAAATGGAATCGGTTTAAAGGTAGGAATGTAATAAATATATTATTAACTTAAACTAAAAATATAAATTTTTCGACCTGAAAAATACCCTGATGTATAGTACAGGTGAAAATGTCAAAAAATGAAAATATTTTTAAAATTCTAAAAATGGGCTTGCAGTAGCAGAATAAAATTGGAAATAGGAAAAATGCAATCGGTTTAAAGGTAGGAATGTAATAAATATATTATTAACTTAAACTAAAAATATAAATTTTTCGACCTGAAAAATACCCTGATGTATAGTACAGGTGAAAATGTCAAAAAATGAAAATATTTTTAAAATTCTAAAAATGGGCTTGCAGTAGCAGAATAAAATTGGAAATAGGAAAAATGCAATCGGTTTAAAGGTAGGAATGTAATAAATATATTATTAACTTAAACTAAAAATATAAATTTTTCGACCTGAAAAATACCCTGAAAATGTCAAAAAATGAAAATATTTTTAAAATTCTAAAAATGGGCTTGCAGTAGCAGAATAAAATTGGAAATAGGAAAAATGCAATCGGTTTAAAGGTAGGAATGTAATAAATATATTATTAACTTAAACTAAAAATATAAATTTTTCGACCTGAAAAATACCCTGATGTATAGTACAGGTGAAAATGTCAAAAAATGAAAATATTTTTAAAATTCTAAAAATGGGCTTGCAGTAGCAGAATAAAATTGGAAATAGGAAAAATGGAATCGGTTTAAAGGTACGAATGTAATAAATATATCATAAACTTAAACTAAAAATATAAATTTTTCGACCTGAAAAATACCCTGATGTATAGTACAGGTGAAAATGTCAAAAAATGAAAATATTTTTAAAATTCTAAAAATGGGCTTGCAGTAACAGAATAAAATTGGAAATAGGAAAAATGGAATCGGTTTAAAGGTAGGAATGTAATAAATATATTATTAACTTAAACTAAAAATATAAATTTTTCGACCTGAAAAATACCCTGATGTATAGTACAGGTGAAAATGTCAAAAAATGAAAATATTTTTAAAATTCTAAAAATGGGCTTGCAGTAGCAGAATAAAATTGGAAATAGGAAAAATGCAATCGGTTTAAAGGTAGGAATGTAATAAATATATTATTAACTTAAACTAAAAATATAAATTTTTCGACCTGAAAAATACCCTGAAAATGTCAAAAAATGAAAATATTTTTAAAATTCTAAAAATGGGCTTGCAGTAGCAGAATAAAATTGGAAATAGGAAAAATGCAATCGGTTTCAAGGTAGGAATGTAATAAATATATTATTAACTTAAACTAAAAATATAAATTTTTCGACCTGAAAAATACCCTGATGTATAGTACAGGTGAAAATGTCAAAAAATGAAAATATTTTTAAAATTCTAAAAATGGGCTTGCAGTAGCAGAATAAAATTGGAAATAGGAAAAATGCAATCGGTTTAAAGGTAGGAATGTAATAAATATATTATTAACTTAAACTAAAAATATAAATTTTTCGACCTGAAAAATACCCTGATGTATAGTACAGGTGAAAATGTCAAAAAATGAAAATATTTTTAAAATTCTAAAAATGGGCTTGCAGTAGCAGAATAAAATTGGAAATAGGAAAAATGCAATCGGTTTAAAGGTAGGAATGTAATAAATATATTATTAACTTAAACTAAAAATATAAATTTTTCGACCTGAAAAATACCCTGAAAATGTCAAAAAATGAAAATATTTTTAAAATTCTAAAAATGGGCTTGCAGTAGCAGAATAAAATTGGAAATAGGAAAAATGGAATCGGTTTAAAGGTAGGAATGTAATAAATATATTATTAACTTAAACTAAAAATATAAATTTTTCGACCTGAAAAATACCCTGATGTATAGTACAGGTGAAAATGTCAAAAAATGAAAATATTTTTAAAATTCTAAAAATGGGCTTGCAGTAGCAGAATAAAATTGGAAATAGGAAAAATGCAATCAGTTTAAAGGTAGGAATGTAATAAATATATTATTAACTTAAACTAAAAATATAAATTTTTCGACCTGAAAAATACCCTGATGTATAGTACAGGTGAAAATGTCAAAAAATGAAAATATTTTTAAAATTCTAAAAATGGGCTTGCAGTAGCAGAATAAAATTGGAAATAGGAAAAATGCAATCGGTTTAAAGGTAGGAATGTAATAAATATATTATTAACTTAAACTAAAAATATAAATTTTTCGACCTGAAAAATACCCTGATGTATAGTACAGGTGAAAATGTCAAAAAATGAAAATATTTTTAAAATTCTAAAAATGGGCTTGCAGTAGCAGAATAAAATTGGAAATAGGAAAAATGCAATCGGTTTAAAGGTAGGAATGTAATAAATATATTATTAACTTAAACTAAAAATATAAATTTTTCGACCTGAAAAATACCCTGATGTATAGTACAGGTGAAAATGTCAAAAAATGAAAATATTTTTAAAATTCTAAAAATGGGCTTGCAGTAGCAGAATAAAATTGGAAATAGGGAAAATGGAATCGGTTTAAAGGTAGGAATGTAATAAATATATTATTAACTTAAACTAAAAATATAAATTTTTTGACCTGAAAAATACCCTGATGTATAGTACAGGTGAAAATGTCAAAAAATGAAAATATTTTTAAAATTCTAAAAATGGGCTTGCAGTAGCAGAATAAAATTGGAAATAGGAAAAATGCAATCGGTTTAAAGGTAGGAATGTAATAAATATATTATTAACTTAAACTAAAAATATAAATTTTTCGACCTGAAAAATACCCTGATGTATAGTACAGGTGAAAATGTCAAAAAATTAAAATATTTTTAAAATTCTAAAAATGGGCTTGCAGTAGCAGAATAAAATTGGAAATAGGAAAAATGCAATCGGTTTAAAGGTAGGAATGTAATAAATATATTATTAACTTAAACTAAAAATATAAATTTTTCGACCTGAAAAATACCCTGATGTATAGTACAGGTGAAAATGTCAAAAAATGAAAATATTTTTAAAATTCTAAAAATGGGCTTGCAGTAGCAGAATAAAATTGGAAATAGGAAAAATGCAATCGGTTTAAAGGTAGGAATGTAATAAATATATTATTAACTTAAACTAAAAATATAAATTTTTCGACCTGAAAAATACCCTGATGTATAGTACAGGTGAAAATGTCAAAAAATGAAAATATTTTTAAAATTCTAAAAATGGGCTTGCAGTAGCAGAATAAAATTGGAAATATGAAAAATGGCATATGTTTAAAGGTACGAATGTAATAAATATATTATTAACTTAAACTAAAAATATAAATTTTTGGACCTGAAAAATACCCTGATGTATAGTACAGGTGAAAATGTCAAAAAATGAAAATATTTTTAAAATTCTAAAAATGGGCTTGCAGTAGCAGAATAAAATTGGAAATAGGAAAAATGGAATCGGTTTAAAGGTACGAATGTAATAAATATATTATTAACTTAAACTAAAAGTATAAATTTTTCGACCTGAAAAATACCCTGATGTATAGTACAGGTGAAAATGTCAAAAAATGAAAATATTTTTAAAATTCTAAAAATGGGCTTGCAGTAGCAGAATAAAATTGGAAATAGGAAAAATGGAATATGTTTAAAGGTAGGAATGTAATAAATATATTATTAACTTAAACAAAAAATATAAATTTTTCGACCTGAAAAATACCCTGATGTATAGTACAGGTGAAAATGTCAAAAAATGAAAATATTTTTAAAATTCTAAAAATGGGCTTGCAGTAGCAGAATAAAATTGGAAATAGGAAAAATGCAATCGGTTTAAAGGTAGGAATGTAATAAATATATTATTAACTTAAACTAAAAATATAAATTTTTCGACCTGAAAAATACCCTGATGTATAGTACAGGTGAAAATGTCAAAAAATGAAAATATTTTTAAAATTCTAAAAATGGGCTTGCAGTAGCAGAATAAAATTGGAAATAGGAAAAATGGAATATGTTTAAAGGTAGGAATGTAATAAATATATTATTAACTTAAACTAAAAATATAAATTTTTGGACCTGAAAAATACCCTGATGTATAGTACAGGTGAAAATGTCAAAAAATGAAAATATTTTTAAAATTCTAAAAATGGGCTTGCAGTAGCAGAATAAAATTGGAAATAGGAAAAATGGAATCGGTTTAAAGGTACGAATGTAATAAATATATTATTAACTTAAACTAAAAGTATAAATTTTTCGACCTGAAAAATACCCTGATGTATAGTACAGGTGAAAATGTCAAAAAATGAAAATATTTTTAAAATTCTAAAAATGGGCTTGCAGTAGCAGAATAAAATTGGAAATAGGAAAAATGGAATATGTTTAAAGGTAGGAATGTAATAAATATATTATTAACTTAAACAAAAAATATAAATTTTTCGACCTGAAAAATACCCTGATGTATAGTACAGGTGAAAATGTCAAAAAATGAAAATATTTTTAAAATTCTAAAAATGGGCTTGCAGTAGCAGAATAAAATTGGAAATAGGAAAAATGGAATATGTTTAAAGGTAGGAATGTAATAAATATATTATTAACTTAAACAAAAAATATAAATTTTTCGACCTGAAAAATACCCTGATGTATAGTACAGGTGAAAATGTCAAAAAATGAAAATATTTTTAAAATTCTAAAAATGGGCTTGCAGTAGCAGAATAAAATTGGAAATAGGAAAAATGCAATCGGTTTAAAGGTAGGAATGTAATAAATATATTATTAACTTAAACTAAAAATATAAATTTTTCGACCTGAAAAATACCCTGATGTATAGTACAGGTGAAAATGTCAAAAAATGAAAATATTTTTAAAATTCTAAAAATGGGCTTGCAGTAGCAGAATAAAATTGGAAATAGGAAAAATGGAATCGGTTTAAAGGTAGGAATGTAATAAATATATTATTAACTTAAACAAAAAATATAAATTTTTCGACCTGAAAAATACCCTGATGTATAGTACAGGTGAAAATGTCAAAAAATGAAAATATTTTTAAAATTCTAAAAATGGGCTTGCAGTAGCAGAATAAAATTGGAAATAGGAAAAATGCAATCGGTTTAAAGGTAGGAATGTAATAAATATATTATTAACTTAAACTAAAAATATAAATTTTTCGACCTGAAAAATACCCTGATGTATAGTACAGGTGAAAATGTCAAAAAATGAAAATATTTTTAAAATTCTAAAAATGGGCTTGCAGTAGCAGAATAAAATTGGAAATAGGAAAAATGCAATCGGTTTAAAGGTAGGAATGTAATAAATATATTATTAACTTAAACTAAAAATATAAATTTTTCGACCTGAAAAATACCCTGATGTATAGTACAGGTGAAAATGTCAAAAAATGAAAATATTTTTAAAATTCTAAAAATGGGCTTGCAGTAGCAGAATAAAATTGGAAATATGAAAAATGGCATATGTTTAAAGGTACGAATGTAATAAATATATTATTAACTTAAACTAAAAATATAAATTTTTGGACCTGAAAAATACCCTGATGTATAGTACAGGTGAAAATGTCAAAAAATGAAAATATTTTTAAAATTCTAAAAATGGGCTTGCAGTAGCAGAATAAAATTGGAAATAGGAAAAATGGAATCGGTTTAAAGGTACGAATGTAATAAATATATTATTAACTTAAACTAAAAGTATAAATTTTTCGACCTGAAAAATACCCTGATGTATAGTACAGGTGAAAATGTCAAAAAATGAAAATATTTTTAAAATTCTAAAAATGGGCTTGCAGTAGCAGAATAAAATTGGAAATAGGAAAAATGGAATCGGTTTCAAGGTAGGAATGTAATAAATATATTATTAACTTAAACAAAAAATATAAATTTTTCGACCTGAAAAATACCCTGATGTATAGTACAGGTGAAAATGTCAAAAAATGAAAATATTTTTAAAATTCTAAAAATGGGCTTGCAGTAGCAGAATAAAATTGGAAATAGGAAAAATGGAATATGTTTAAAGGTAGGAATGTAATAAATATATTATTAACTTAAACAAAAAATATAAATTTTTCGACCTGAAAAATACCCTGATGTATAGTACAGGTGAAAATGTCAAAAAATGAAAATATTTTTAAAATTCTAAAAATGGGCTTGCAGTAGCAGAATAAAATTGGAAATAGGAAAAATGCAATCGGTTTAAAGGTAGGAATGTAATAAATATATTATTAACTTAAACTAAAAATATAAATTTTTCGACCTGAAAAATACCCTGATGTATAGTACAGGTGAAAATGTCAAAAAATGAAAATATTTTTAAAATTCTAAAAATGGGCTTGCAGTAGCAGAATAAAATTGGAAATAGGAAAAATGCAATCGGTTTAAAGGTAGGAATGTAATAAATATATTATTAACTTAAACTAAAAATATAAATTTTTCGACCTGAAAAATACCCTGATGTATAGTACAGGTGAAAATGTCAAAAAATGAAAATATTTTTAAAATTCTAAAAATGGGCTTGCAGTAGCAGAATAAAATTGGAAATAGGAAAAATGGAATCGGTTTAAAGGTAGGAATGTAATAAATATATTATTAACTTAAACAAAAAATATAAATTTTTCGACCTGAAAAATACCCTGATGTATAGTACAGGTGAAAATGTCAAAAAATGAAAATATTTTTAAAATTCTAAAAATGGGCTTGCAGTAGCAGAATAAAATTGGAAATAGGAAAAATGCAATCGGTTTAAAGGTAGGAATGTAATAAATATATTATTAACTTAAACTAAAAATATAAATTTTTCGACCTGAAAAATACCCTGATGTATAGTACAGGTGAAAATGTCAAAAAATGAAAATATTTTTAAAATTCTAAAAATGGGCTTGCAGTAGCAGAATAAAATTGGAAATAGGAAAAATGCAATCGGTTTAAAGGTAGGAATGTAATAAATATATTATTAACTTAAACTAAAAATATAAATTTTTCGACCTGAAAAATACCCTGATGTATAGTACAGGTGAAAATGTCAAAAAATGAAAATATTTTTAAAATTCTAAAAATGGGCTTGCAGTAGCAGAATAAAATTGGAAATATGAAAAATGGCATATGTTTAAAGGTACGAATGTAATAAATATATTATTAACTTAAACTAAAAATATAAATTTTTGGACCTGAAAAATACCCTGATGTATAGTACAGGTGAAAATGTCAAAAAATGAAAATATTTTTAAAATTCTAAAAATGGGCTTGCAGTAGCAGAATAAAATTGGAAATAGGAAAAATGGAATCGGTTTAAAGGTACGAATGTAATAAATATATTATTAACTTAAACTAAAAGTATAAATTTTTCGACCTGAAAAATACCCTGATGTATAGTACAGGTGAAAATGTCAAAAAATGAAAATATTTTTAAAATTCTAAAAATGGGCTTGCAGTAGCAGAATAAAATTGGAAATAGGAAAAATGGAATATGTTTAAAGGTAGGAATGTAATAAATATATTATTAACTTAAACTAAAAATATAAATTTTTCGACCTGAAAAATACCCTGATGTATAGTACAGGTGAAAATGTCAAAAAATGAAAATATTTTTAAAATTCTAAAAATGGGCTTGCAGTAGCAGAATAAAATTGGAAATAGGAAAAATGCAATCGGTTTAAAGGTAGGAATGTAATAAATATATTATTAACTTAAACTAAAAATATAAATTTTTCGACCTGAAAAATACCCTGATGTATAGTACAGGTGAAAATGTCAAAAAATGAAAATATTTTTAAAATTCTAAAAATGGGCTTGCAGTAGCAGAATAAAATTGGAAATAGGAAAAATGGAATATGTTTAAAGGTAGGAATGTAATAAATATATTATTAACTTAAACTAAAAATATAAATTTTTGGACCTGAAAAATACCCTGATGTATAGTACAGGTGAAAATGTCAAAAAATGAAAATATTTTTAAAATTCTAAAAATGGGCTTGCAGTAGCAGAATAAAATTGGAAATAGGAAAAATGGAATCGGTTTAAAGGTACGAATGTAATAAATATATTATTAACTTAAACTAAAAGTATAAATTTTTCGACCTGAAAAATACCCTGATGTATAGTACAGGTGAAAATGTCAAAAAATGAAAATATTTTTAAAATTCTAAAAATGGGCTTGCAGTAGCAGAATAAAATTGGAAATAGGAAAAATGGAATATGTTTAAAGGTAGGAATGTAATAAATATATTATTAACTTAAACAAAAAATATAAATTTTTCGACCTGAAAAATACCCTGATGTATAGTACAGGTGAAAATGTCAAAAAATGAAAATATTTTTAAAATTCTAAAAATGGGCTTGCAGTAGCAGAATAAAATTGGAAATAGGAAAAATGGAATATGTTTAAAGGTAGGAATGTAATAAATATATTATTAACTTAAACAAAAAATATAAATTTTTCGACCTGAAAAATACCCTGATGTATAGTACAGGTGAAAATGTCAAAAAATGAAAATATTTTTAAAATTCTAAAAATGGGCTTGCAGTAGCAGAATAAAATTGGAAATAGGAAAAATGCAATCGGTTTAAAGGTAGGAATGTAATAAATATATTATTAACTTAAACTAAAAATATAAATTTTTCGACCTGAAAAATACCCTGATGTATAGTACAGGTGAAAATGTCAAAAAATGAAAATATTTTTAAAATTCTAAAAATGGGCTTGCAGTAGCAGAATAAAATTGGAAATAGGAAAAATGGAATCGGTTTAAAGGTAGGAATGTAATAAATATATTATTAACTTAAACAAAAAATATAAATTTTTCGACCTGAAAAATACCCTGATGTATAGTACAGGTGAAAATGTCAAAAAATGAAAATATTTTTAAAATTCTAAAAATGGGCTTGCAGTAGCAGAATAAAATTGGAAATAGGAAAAATGCAATCGGTTTAAAGGTAGGAATGTAATAAATATATTATTAACTTAAACTAAAAATATAAATTTTTCGACCTGAAAAATACCCTGATGTATAGTACAGGTGAAAATGTCAAAAAATGAAAATATTTTTAAAATTCTAAAAATGGGCTTGCAGTAGCAGAATAAAATTGGAAATAGGAAAAATGCAATCGGTTTAAAGGTAGGAATGTAATAAATATATTATTAACTTAAACTAAAAATATAAATTTTTCGACCTGAAAAATACCCTGATGTATAGTACAGGTGAAAATGTCAAAAAATGAAAATATTTTTAAAATTCTAAAAATGGGCTTGCAGTAGCAGAATAAAATTGGAAATATGAAAAATGGCATATGTTTAAAGGTACGAATGTAATAAATATATTATTAACTTAAACTAAAAATATAAATTTTTGGACCTGAAAAATACCCTGATGTATAGTACAGGTGAAAATGTCAAAAAATGAAAATATTTTTAAAATTCTAAAAATGGGCTTGCAGTAGCAGAATAAAATTGGAAATAGGAAAAATGGAATCGGTTTAAAGGTACGAATGTAATAAATATATTATTAACTTAAACTAAAAGTATAAATTTTTCGACCTGAAAAATACCCTGATGTATAGTACAGGTGAAAATGTCAAAAAATGAAAATATTTTTAAAATTCTAAAAATGGGCTTGCAGTAGCAGAATAAAATTGGAAATAGGAAAAATGGAATCGGTTTCAAGGTAGGAATGTAATAAATATATTATTAACTTAAACAAAAAATATAAATTTTTCGACCTGAAAAATACCCTGATGTATAGTACAGGTGAAAATGTCAAAAAATGAAAATATTTTTAAAATTCTAAAAATGGGCTTGCAGTAGCAGAATAAAATTGGAAATAGGAAAAATGGAATATGTTTAAAGGTAGGAATGTAATAAATATATTATTAACTTAAACAAAAAATATAAATTTTTCGACCTGAAAAATACCCTGATGTATAGTACAGGTGAAAATGTCAAAAAATGAAAATATTTTTAAAATTCTAAAAATGGGCTTGCAGTAGCAGAATAAAATTGGAAATAGGAAAAATGCAATCGGTTTAAAGGTAGGAATGTAATAAATATATTATTAACTTAAACTAAAAATATAAATTTTTCGACCTGAAAAATACCCTGATGTATAGTACAGGTGAAAATGTCAAAAAATGAAAATATTTTTAAAATTCTAAAAATGGGCTTGCAGTAGCAGAATAAAATTGGAAATAGGAAAAATGCAATCGGTTTAAAGGTAGGAATGTAATAAATATATTATTAACTTAAACTAAAAATATAAATTTTTCGACCTGAAAAATACCCTGATGTATAGTACAGGTGAAAATGTCAAAAAATGAAAATATTTTTAAAATTCTAAAAATGGGCTTGCAGTAGCAGAATAAAATTGGAAATAGGAAAAATGGAATCGGTTTAAAGGTAGGAATGTAATAAATATATTATTAACTTAAACTAAAAATATAAATTTTTCGACCTGAAAAATACCCTGATGTATAGTACAGGTGAAAATGTCAAAAAATGAAAATATTTTTAAAATTCTAAAAATGGGCTTGCAGTAGCAGAATAAAATTGGAAATAGGAAAAATGGAATCGGTTTAAAGGTAGGAATGTAATAAATATATTATTAACTTAAACTAAAAATATAAATTTTTCGACCTGAAAAATACCCTGATGTATATAGTACAGGTGAAAATGTCAAAAAATGAAAATATTTTTAAAATTCTAAAAATGGGCTTGCAGTAGCAGAATAAAATTGGAAATAGGAAAAATGGAATCGGTTTAAAGGTAGGAATGTAATAAATATATTATTAACTTAAACTAAAAATATAAATTTTTCGACCTGAAAAATACCCTGATGTATATAGTACAGGTGAAAATGTCAAAAAATGAAAATATTTTTAAAATTCTAAAAATGGGCTTGCAGTAGCAGAATAAAATTGGAAATAGGAAAAATGGAATCGGTTTAAAGGTAGGAATGTAATAAATATATTATTAACTTAAACTAAAAATATAAATTTTTCGACCTGAAAAATACCCTGATGTATAGTACAGGTGAAAATGTCAAAAAATGAAAATATTTTTAAAATTCTAAAAATGGGCTTGCAGTAGCAGAATAAAATTGGAAATAGGAAAAATGGCATATGTTTAAAGGTAGGAATGTAATAAATATATTATTAACTTAAACTAAAAATATAAATTTTTGGACCTGAAAAATACCCTGATGTATAGTACAGGTGAAAATGTCAAAAAATGAAAATATTTTTAAAATTCTAAAAATGGGCTTGCAGTAGCAGAATAAAATTGGAAATAGGAAAAATGGAATCGGTTTAAAGGTAGGAATGTAATAAATATATTATTAACTTAAACTAAAAGTATAAATTTTTCGACCTGAAAAATTATAGTACAGGTGAAAATGTCAAAAAATTAAAATATTTTTAAAATTCTAAAAATGGGCTTGCAGTAGCAGAATAAAATTGGAAATAGGAAAAATGGAATATGTTTAAAGGTAGGAATGTAATAAATATATTATTAACTTAAACAAAAAATATAAATTTTTCGACCTGAAAAATACCCTGATGTATAGTACAGGTGAAAATGTCAAAAAATGAAAATATTTTTAAAATTCTAAAAATGGGCTTGCAGTAACAGAATAAAATTGGAAATAGGAAAAATGGAATCGGTTTAAAGGTAGGAATGTAATAAATATATTATTAACTTAAACTAAAAATATAAATTTTTCGACCTGAAAAATACCCTGATGTATAGTACAGGTGAAAATGTCAAAAAATGAAAATATTTTTAAAATTCTAAAAATGGGCTTGCAGTAGCAGAATAAAATTGGAAATAGGAAAAATGCAATCGGTTTAAAGGTAGGAATGTAATAAATATATTATTAACTTAAACTAAAAATATAAATTTTTCGACCTGAAAAATACCCTGATGTATAGTACAGGTGAAAATGTCAAAAAATGAAAATATTTTTAAAATTCTAAAAATGGGCTTGCAGTAGCAGAATAAAATTGGAAATAGGAAAAATGGAATCGGTTTAAAGGTAGGAATGTAATAAATATATTATTAACTTAAACTAAAAATATAAATTTTTCGACCTGAAAAATACCCTGATGTATAGTACAGGTGAAAATGTCAAAAAATGAAAATATTTTTAAAATTCTAAAAATGGGCTTGCAGTAGCAGAATAAAATTGGAAATAGGAAAAATGCAATCGGTTTAAAGGTAGGAATGTAATAAATATATTATTAACTTAAACTAAAAATATAAATTTTTCGACCTGAAAAATACCCTGATGTATAGTACAGGTGAAAATGTCAAAAAATGAAAATATTTTTAAAATTCTAAAAATGGGCTTGCAGTAGCAGAATAAAATTGGAAATAGGAAAAATGGAATCGGTTTCAAGGTAGGAATGTAATAAATATATTATTAACTTAAACTAAAAATATAAATTTTTCGACCTGAAAAATACCCTGATGTATAGTACAGGTGAAAATGTCAAAAAATTAAAATATTTTTAAAATTCTAAAAATGGGCTTGCAGTAGCAGAATAAAATTGGAAATAGGAAAAATGCAATCGGTTTCAAGGTAGGAATGTAATAAATATATTATTAACTTAAACTAAAAATATAAATTTTTCGACCTGAAAAATACCCTGATGTATAGTACAGGTGAAAATGTCAAAAAATGAAAATATTTTTAAAATTCTAAAAATGGGCTTGCAGTAGCAGAATAAAATTGGAAATAGGAAAAATGCAATCGGTTTAAAGGTAGGAATGTAATAAATATATTATTAACTTAAACTAAAAATATAAATTTTTCGACCTGAAAAATACCCTGATGTATAGCACAGGTGAAAATGTCAAAAAATGAAAATATTTTTAAAATTCTAAAAATGGGCTTGCAGTAGCAGAATAAAATTGGAAATAGGAAAAATGCAATCGGTTTAAAGGTAGGAATGTAATAAATATATTATTAACTTAAACTAAAAATATAAATTTTTCGACCTGAAAAATACCCTGATGTATAGTACAGGTGAAAATGTCAAAAAATGAAAATATTTTTAAAATTCTAAAAATGGGCTTGCAGTAGCAGAATAAAATTGGAAATAGGAAAAATGCAATCGGTTTCAAGGTAGGAATGTAATAAATATATTATTAACTTAAACTAAAAATATAAATTTTTCGACCTGAAAAATACCCTGATGTATAGTACAGGTGAAAATGTCAAAAAATGAAAATATTTTTAAAATTCTAAAAATGGGCTTGCAGTAGCAGAATAAAATTGGAAATAGGAAAAATGCAATCGGTTTCAAGGTAGGAATGTAATAAATATATTATTAACTTAAACTAAAAATATAAATTTTTCGACCTGAAAAATACCCTGATGTATATAGTACAGGTGAAAATGTCAAAAAATTAAAATATTTTTAAAATTCTAAAAATGGGCTTGCAGTAGCAGAATAAAATTGGAAATAGGAAAAATGCAATCGGTTTCAAGGTAGGAATGTAATAAATATATTATTAACTTAAACTAAAAATATAAATTTTTCGACCTGAAAAATACCCTGATGTATAGTACAGGTGAAAATGTCAAAAAATGAAAATATTTTTAAAATTCTAAAAATGGGCTTGCAGTAGCAGAATAAAATTGGAAATAGGAAAAATGGACTATGTTTAAAGGTACGAATGTAATAAATATATTATTAACTTAAACTAAAAATATAAATTTTTCGACCTGAAAAATACCCTGATGTATAGTACAGGTGAAAATGTCAAAAAATGAAAATATTTTTAAAATTCTAAAAATGGGCTTGCAGTAGCAGAATAAAATTGGAAATAGGAAAAATGCAATCGGTTTCAAGGTAGGAATGTAATAAATATATTATTAACTTAAACTAAAAATATAAATTTTTCGACCTGAAAAATACCCTGATGTATAGTACAGGTGAAAATGTCAAAAAATGAAAATATTTTTAAAATTCTAAAAATGGGCTTGCAGTAGCAGAATAAAATTGGAAATAGGAAAAATGCAATCGGTTTCAAGGTAGGAATGTAATAAATATATTATTAACTTAAACTAAAAATATAAATTTTTCGACCTGAAAAATACCCTGATGTATATAGTACAGGTGAAAATGTCAAAAAATTAAAATATTTTTAAAATTCTAAAAATGGGCTTGCAGTAGCAGAATAAAATTGGAAATAGGAAAAATGCAATCGGTTTAAAGGTAGGAATGTAATAAATATATTATTAACTTAAACTAAAAATATAAATTTTTCGACCTGAAAAATACCCTGATGTATAGTACAGGTGAAAATGTCAAAAAATGAAAATATTTTTAAAATTCTAAAAATGGGCTTGCAGTAGCAGAATAAAATTGGAAATAGGAAAAATGCAATCGGTTTAAAGGTAGGAATGTAATAAATATATTATTAACTTAAACTAAAAATATAAATTTTTCGACCTGAAAAATACCCTGATGTATAGTACAGGTGAAAATGTCAAAAAATGAAAATATTTTTAAAATTCTAAAAATGGGCTTGCAGTAGCAGAATAAAATTGGAAATAGGAAAAATGGAATCGGTTTAAAGGTAGGAATGTAATAAATATATTATTAACTTAAACTAAAAATATAAATTTTTCGACCTGAAAAATACCCTGATGTATAGTACAGGTGAAAATGTCAAAAAATGAAAATATTTTTAAAATTCTAAAAATGGGCTTGCAGTAGCAGAATAAAATTGGAAATAGGAAAAATGCAATCGGTTTAAAGGTAGGAATGTAATAAATATATTATTAACTTAAACTAAAAATATAAATTTTTCGACCTGAAAAATACCCTGATGTATAGTACAGGTGAAAATGTCAAAAAATGAAAATATTTTTAAAATTCTAAAAATGGGCTTGCAGTAGCAGAATAAAATTGGAAATAGGAAAAATGGAATCGGTTTCAAGGTAGGAATGTAATAAATATATTATTAACTTAAACTAAAAATATAAATTTTTCGACCTGAAAAATACCCTGATGTATAGTACAGGTGAAAATGTCAAAAAATGAAAATATTTTTAAAATTCTAAAAATGGGCTTGCAGTAGCAGAATAAAATTGGAAATAGGAAAAATGGAATCGGTTTAAAGGTAGGAATGTAATAAATATATTATTAACTTAAACAAAAAATATAAATTTTTCGACCTGAAAAATACCCTGATGTATAGTACAGGTGAAAATGTCAAAAAATGAAAATATTTTTAAAATTCTAAAAATGGGCTTGCAGTAGCAGAATAAAATTGGAAATAGGAAAAATGCAATCGGTTTAAAGGTAGGAATGTAATAAATATATTATTAACTTAAACTAAAAATATAAATTTTTCGACCTGAAAAATACCCTGATGTATAGTACAGGTGAAAATGTCAAAAAATGAAAATATTTTTAAAATTCTAAAAATGGGCTTGCAGTAGCAGAATAAAATTGGAAATAGGAAAAATGGAATCGGTTTCAAGGTAGGAATGTAATAAATATATTATTAACTTAAACTAAAAATATAAATTTTTCGACCTGAAAAATACCCTGATGTATAGTACAGGTGAAAATGTCAAAAAATGAAAATATTTTTAAAATTCTAAAAATGGGCTTGCAGTAGCAGAATAAAATTGGAAATAGGAAAAATGCAATCGGTTTCAAGGTAGGAATGTAATAAATATATTATTAACTTAAACTAAAAATATAAATTTTTCGACCTGAAAAATACCCTGATGTATAGTACAGGTGAAAATGTCAAAAAATGAAAATATTTTTAAAATTCTAAAAATGGGCTTGCAGTAGCAGAATAAAATTGGAAATAGGAAAAATGCAATCGGTTTAAAGGTAGGAATGTAATAAATATATTATTAACTTAAACTAAAAATATAAATTTTTCGACCTGAAAAATACCCTGATGTATAGTACAGGTGAAAATGTCAAAAAATGAAAATATTTTTAAAATTCTAAAAATGGGCTTGCAGTAGCAGAATAAAATTGGAAATAGGAAAAATGCAATCGGTTTCAAGGTAGGAATGTAATAAATATATTATTAACTTAAACTAAAAATATAAATTTTTCGACCTGAAAAATACCCTGATGTATAGTACAGGTGAAAATGTCAAAAAATTAAAATATTTTTAAAATTCTAAAAATGGGCTTGCAGTAGCAGAATAAAATTGGAAATAGGAAAAATGCAATCGGTTTCAAGGTAGGAATGTAATAAATATATTATTAACTTAAACTAAAAATATAAATTTTTCGACCTGAAAAATACCCTGATGTATAGTACAGGTGAAAATGTCAAAAAATGAAAATATTTTTAAAATTCTAAAAATGGGCTTGCAGTAGCAGAATAAAATTGGAAATAGGAAAAATGCAATCGGTTTAAAGGTAGGAATGTAATAAATATATTATTAACTTAAACTAAAAATATAAATTTTTCGACCTGAAAAATACCCTGATGTATAGTACAGGTGAAAATGTCAAAAAATGAAAATATTTTTAAAATTCTAAAAATGGGCTTGCAGTAGCAGAATAAAATTGGAAATAGGAAAAATGCAATCGGTTTAAAGGTAGGAATGTAATAAATATATTATTAACTTAAACTAAAAATATAAATTTTTCGACCTGAAAAATACCCTGATGTATAGTACAGGTGAAAATGTCAAAAAATGAAAATATTTTTAAAATTCTAAAAATGGGCTTGCAGTAGCAGAATAAAATTGGAAATAGGAAAAATGCAATCGGTTTAAAGGTAGGAATGTAATAAATATATTATTAACTTAAACTAAAAATATAAATTTTTCGACCTGAAAAATACCCTGATGTATAGTTCAGGTGAAAATGTCAAAAAATGAAAATATTTTTAAAATTCTAAAAATGGGCTTGCAGTAGCAGAATAAAATTGGAAATAGGAAAAATGCAATCGGTTTAAAGGTAGGAATGTAATAAATATATTATTAACTTAAACTAAAAGTATAAATTTTTCGACCTGAAAAATACCCTGATGTATAGTACAGGTGAAAATGTCAAAAAATGAAAATATTTTTAAAATTCTAAAAATGGGCTTGCAGTAGTAGAATAAAATTGGAAATAGGAAAAATGCAATCGGTTTAAAGGTAGGAATGTAATAAATATATTATTAACTTAAACTAAAAATATAAATTTTTCGACCTGAAAAATACCCTGATGTATAGTACAGGTGAAAATGTCAAAAAATGAAAATATTTTTAAAATTCTAAAAATGGGCTTGCAGTAGCAGAATAAAATTGGAAATAGGAAAAATGCAATCGGTTTAAAGGTAGGAATGTAATAAATATATTATTAACTTAAACTAAAAATATAAATTTTTCGACCTGAAAAATACCCTGATGTATAGTACAGGTGAAAATGTCAAAAAATGAAAATATTTTTAAAATTCTAAAAATGGGCTTGCAGTAGCAGAATAAAATTGGAAATAGGAAAAATGCAATCGGTTTAAAGGTAGGAATGTAATAAATATATTATTAACTTAAACTAAAAATATAAATTTTTCGACCTGAAAAATACCCTGATGTATAGTTCAGGTGAAAATGTCAAAAAATGAAAATATTTTTAAAATTCTAAAAATGGGCTTGCAGTAGCAGAATAAAATTGGAAATAGGAAAAATGCAATCGGTTTAAAGGTAGGAATGTAATAAATATATTATTAACTTAAACTAAAAATATAAATTTTTCGACCTGAAAAATACCCTGATGTATAGTTCAGGTGAAAATGTCAAAAAATGAAAATATTTTTAAAATTCTAAAAATGGGCTTGCAGTAGCAGAATAAAATTGGAAATAGGAAAAATGCAATCGGTTTAAAGGTAGGAATGTAATAAATATATTATTAACTTAAACTAAAAATATAAATTTTTCGACCTGAAAAATACCCTGATGTATAGTACAGGTGAAAATGTCAAAAAATGAAAATATTTTTAAAATTCTAAAAATGGGCTTGCAGTAGCAGAATAAAATTGGAAATAGGAAAAATGCAATCGGTTTAAAGGTAGGAATGTAATAAATATATTATTAACTTAAACTAAAAATATAAATTTTTGGACCTGAAAAATACCCTGATGTATAGTACAGGTGAAAATGTCAAAAAATGAAAATATTTTTAAAATTCTAAAAATGGGCTTGCAGTAGCAGAATAAAATTGGAAATAGGAAAAATGCAATCGGTTTAAAGGTAGGAATGTAATAAATATATTATTAACTTAAACTAAAAATATAAATTTTTCGACCTGAAAAATACCCTGATGTATAGTACAGGTGAAAATGTCAAAAAATGAAAATATTTTTAAAATTCTAAAAATGGGCTTGCAGTAGCAGAATAAAATTGGAAATAGGAAAAATGCAATCGGTTTAAAGGTAGGAATGTAATAAATATATTATTAACTTAAACTAAAAATATAAATTTTTCGACCTGAAAAATACCCTGATGTATAGTACAGGTGAAAATGTCAAAAAATGAAAATATTTTTAAAATTCTAAAAATGGGCTTGCAGTAGCAGAATAAAATTGGAAATAGGAAAAATGCAATCGGTTTAAAGGTAGGAATGTAATAAATATATTATTAACTTAAACTAAAAATATAAATTTTTCGACCTGAAAAATACCCTGATGTATAGTACAGGTGAAAATGTCAAAAAATGAAAATATTTTTAAAATTCTAAAAATGGGCTTGCAGTAGCAGAATAAAATTGGAAATAGGAAAAATGCAATCGGTTTAAAGGTAGGAATGTAATAAATATATTATTAACTTAAACTAAAAATATAAATTTTTCGACCTGAAAAATACCCTGATGTATAGTTCAGGTGAAAATGTCAAAAAATGAAAATATTTTTAAAATTCTAAAAATGGGCTTGCAGTAGCAGAATAAAATTGGAAATAGGAAAAATGGAATCGGTTTCAAGGTAGGAATGTAATAAATATATTATTAACTTAAACTAAAAATATAAATTTTTCGACCTGAAAAATACCCTGATGTATAGTACAGGTGAAAATGTCAAAAAATGAAAATATTTTTAAAATTCTAAAAATGGGCTTGCAGTAGCAGAATAAAATTGGAAATAGGAAAAATGCAATCGGTTTCAAGGTAGGAATGTAATAAATATATTATTAACTTAAACTAAAAATATAAATTTTTCGACCTGAAAAATACCCTGATGTATAGTACAGGTGAAAATGTCAAAAAATGAAAATATTTTTAAAATTCTAAAAATGGGCTTGCAGTAGCAGAATAAAATTGGAAATAGGAAAAATGCAATCGGTTTAAAGGTAGGAATGTAATAAATATATTATTAACTTAAACTAAAAATATAAATTTTTCGACCTGAAAAATACCCTGATGTATAGTACAGGTGAAAATGTCAAAAAATGAAAATATTTTTAAAATTCTAAAAATGGGCTTGCAGTAGCAGAATAAAATTGGAAATAGGAAAAATGCAATCGGTTTCAAGGTAGGAATGTAATAAATATATTATTAACTTAAACTAAAAATATAAATTTTTCGACCTGAAAAATACCCTGATGTATAGTACAGGTGAAAATGTCAAAAAATGAAAATATTTTTAAAATTCTAAAAATGGGCTTGCAGTAGCAGAATAAAATTGGAAATAGGAAAAATGCAATCGGTTTCAAGGTAGGAATGTAAAAAATATATTATTAACTTAAACTAAAAATATAAATTTTTCGACCTGAAAAATACCCTGATGTATAGTACAGGTGAAAATGTCAAAAAATGAAAATATTTTTAAAATTCTAAAAATGGGCTTGCAGTAGCAGAATAAAATTGGAAATAGGAAAAATGCAATCGGTTTCAAGGTAGGAATGTAATAAATATATTATTAACTTAAACTAAAAATATAAATTTTTCGACCTGAAAAATACCCTGATGTATAGTACAGGTGAAAATGTCAAAAAATGAAAATATTTTTAAAATTCTAAAAATGGGCTTGCAGTAGCAGAATAAAATTGGAAATAGGAAAAATGCAATCGGTTTAAAGGTAGGAATGTAATAAATATATTATTAACTTAAACTAAAAATATAAATTTTTCGACCTGAAAAATACCCTGATGTATAGTACAGGTGAAAATGTCAAAAAATGAAAATATTTTTAAAATTCTAAAAATGGGCTTGCAGTAGCAGAATAAAATTGGAAATAGGAAAAATGCAATCGGTTTAAAGGTAGGAATGTAATAAATATATTATTAACTTAAACTAAAAATATAAATTTTTCGACCTGAAAAATACCCTGATGTATAGTTCAGGTGAAAATGTCAAAAAATGAAAATATTTTTAAAATTCTAAAAATGGGCTTGCAGTAGCAGAATAAAATTGGAAATAGGAAAAATGCAATCGGTTTAAAGGTAGGAATGTAATAAATATATTATTAACTTAAACTAAAAATATAAATTTTTCGACCTGAAAAATACCCTGATGTATAGTACAGGTGAAAATGTCAAAAAATGAAAATATTTTTAAAATTCTAAAAATGGGCTTGCAGTAGTAGAATAAAATTGGAAATAGGAAAAATGCAATCGGTTTAAAGGTAGGAATGTAATAAATATATTATTAACTTAAACAAAAAATATAAATTTTTCGACCTGAAAAATACCCTGATGTATAGTACAGGTGAAAATGTCAAAAAATGAAAATATTTTTAAAATTCTAAAAATGGGCTTGCAGTAGCAGAATAAAATTGGAAATAGGAAAAATGCAATCGGTTTAAAGGTAGGAATGTAATAAATATATTATTAACTTAAACTAAAAATATAAATTTTTCGACCTGAAAAATACCCTGATGTATAGTACAGGTGAAAATGTCAAAAAATGAAAATATTTTTAAAATTCTAAAAATGGGCTTGCAGTAGCAGAATAAAATTGGAAATAGGAAAAATGCAATCGGTTTAAAGGTAGGAATGTAATAAATATATTATTAACTTAAACTAAAAATATAAATTTTTCGACCTGAAAAATACCCTGATGTATAGTTCAGGTGAAAATGTCAAAAAATGAAAATATTTTTAAAATTCTAAAAATGGGCTTGCAGTAGCAGAATAAAATTGGAAATAGGAAAAATGCAATCGGTTTAAAGGTAGGAATGTAATAAATATATTATTAACTTAAACTAAAAATATAAATTTTTCGACCTGAAAAATACCCTGATGTATAGTACAGGTGAAAATGTCAAAAAATGAAAATATTTTTAAAATTCTAAAAATGGGCTTGCAGTAGCAGAATAAAATTGGAAATAGGAAAAATGCAATCGGTTTAAAGGTAGGAATGTAATAAATATATTATTAACTTAAACTAAAAATATAAATTTTTGGACCTGAAAAATACCCTGATGTATAGTACAGGTGAAAATGTCAAAAAATTAAAATATTTTTAAAATTCTAAAAATGGGCTTGCAGTAGCAGAATAAAATTGGAAATAGGAAAAATGCAATCGGTTTAAAGGTAGGAATGTAATAAATATATTATTAACTTAAACTAAAAATATAAATTTTTCGACCTGAAAAATACCCTGATGTATAGTACAGGTGAAAATGTCAAAAAATGAAAATATTTTTAAAATTCTAAAAATGGGCTTGCAGTAGCAGAATAAAATTGGAAATAGGAAAAATGCAATCGGTTTAAAGGTAGGAATGTAATAAATATATTATTAACTTAAACTAAAAATATAAATTTTTCGACCTGAAAAATACCCTGATGTATAGTACAGGTGAAAATGTCAAAAAATGAAAATATTTTTAAAATTCTAAAAATGGGCTTGCAGTAGCAGAATAAAATTGGAAATAGGAAAAATGCAATCGGTTTAAAGGTAGGAATGTAATAAATATATTATTAACTTAAACTAAAAATATAAATTTTTCGACCTGAAAAATACCCTGATGTATAGTACAGGTGAAAATGTCAAAAAATGAAAATATTTTTAAAATTCTAAAAATGGGCTTGCAGTAGCAGAATAAAATTGGAAATAGGAAAAATGCAATCGGTTTAAAGGTAGGAATGTAATAAATATATTATTAACTTAAACTAAAAATATAAATTTTTCGACCTGAAAAATACCCTGATGTATAGTACAGGTGAAAATGTCAAAAAATTAAAATATTTTTAAAATTCTAAAAATGGGCTTGCAGTAGCAGAATAAAATTGGAAATAGGAAAAATGCAATCGGTTTAAAGGTAGGAATGTAATAAATATATTATTAACTTAAACTAAAAATATAAATTTTTTGACCTGAAAAATACCCTGATGTATAGTACAGGTGAAAATGTCAAAAAATGAAAATATTTTTAAAATTCTAAAAATGGGCTTGCAGTAGCAGAATAAAATTGGAAATAGGAAAAATGGAATCGGTTTAAAGGTAGGAATGTAATAAATATATTATTAACTTAAACTAAAAGTATAAATTTTTCGACCTGAAAAATACACTGATGTATAGTACAGGTGAAAATGTCAAAAAATGAAAATATTTTTAAAATTCTAAAAATGGGCTTGCAGTAGCAGAATAAAATTGGAAATAGGAAAAATGCAATCGGTTTCAAGGTAGGAATGTAATAAATATATTATTAACTTAAACTAAAAATATAAATTTTTCGACCTGAAAAATACCCTGATGTATAGTACAGGTGAAAATGTCAAAAAATGAAAATATTTTTAAAATTCTAAAAATGGGCTTGCAGTAGCAGAATAAAATTGGAAATAGGAAAAATGCAATCGGTTTAAAGGTAGGAATGTAATAAATATATTATTAACTTAAACTAAAAATATAAATTTTTCGACCTGAAAAATACCCTGATGTATAGTACAGGTGAAAATGTCAAAAAATGAAAATATTTTTTAAATTCTAAAAATGGGCTTGCAGTAGCAGAATAAAATTGGAAATAGGAAAAATGGAATATGTTTAAACGTACAAATGTAATAAATATATTATTAACTTAAACTAAAAATATAAAATTTTCGACCTGAAAAATACCCTGATGTATAGTACAGGTGAAAATGTCAAAAAATTAAAATATTTTTAAAATTCTAAAAATGGGCTTGCAGTAGCAGAATAAAATTGGAAATATGAAAAATGGGATATGTTTAAAGGTACGAATGTAATAAATATATTATTAACTTAAACTAAAAATATAAAATTTTCGACCTGAAAAATACCCTGATGTATAGTACAGGTGAAAATGTCAAAAAATTAAAATATTTTTAAAATTCTAAAAATGGGCTTGCAGTAGCAGAATAAAATTGGAAATATGAAAAATGGAATATGTTTAAAGGTACGAATGTAATAAATATATTATTAACTTAAACTAAAAATATAAAATTTTCAATATGAAAAATACCGTGATGTATATAGTACACGTTAAAATATAAAAAAATTAAAATATATTTTAAATTTTAAAAATTGGCTTGCAGTAGCAAAATATCTCCACAAGGGGGCGCACCTCTCATTTTTTCATTTTCATATTTTATATATTATAATATTTGTAAAAATATAAGAATATAAAATATTTTATTTATTTCAGTTAAAAATATATAATTAAAAATAAAAAATATGAGAAATATAATTTAAACTATTTTTTAAAAATTGGCTTGCAGTAACAGAATTTCACCATAAGGTGGAGCACCTCTGCTTTTTCTAAATATGGAAGAGATTGAGAAGCCCGCCATCTGGTGGAATCCATGTGGCATTGCAAGCCAATTCTTTGCATATACATGTATCTTTTAATTTTAAATTTGAAATGTTATATTTTCCTATTAATTAAAGATATTTTATATTTTATTTTCTTTATATATATATATATGTGTGTGTGTGTGTGTGTGTGTGTGTGTATTTGTGTGTGTGTATAAAATTATATTATATATATATATATATTTATATATTATAAAATTTGTAAAAATGTAAAAATATAAAATATTGCAAGCCAATTCTTTGCATATATATATCTTTTATTTTTTCATTTGAAATGTTATATTTGCATATTAATTAAATAAAGATATTTTATATTTTTATCTTCTATATATATGTGTGTGTGTGTGTGTGTGTGTGTATAAAATTAATATATTTTATATATAAAATTTGTGAACATATAAAAATATGTAATAGATATTTTTATACCTCTCCTTTTTCTAAATATGTAGGAGATGGAGAAGCCCGCCATCTGGTACTGCAAGCCAATTCTTTGTGCATATATATATATATATATTTATATATATATATATCATTTATTTTTAAATTTTAAATGTTATATTTTCAAGTTAATTAAATATATTTTATATTTTTATCTTTTTCTATATATAAAATTAATATATTTTATATACTATAAACTGTGTAAAAAGATACAAATTTTAAAAATTATTAATTTAAATTAAAAATATAACATTTCAAATTTAAAAAGAAAAAATATATTAATTAAAATATAAAAAAATAAAAATAAAAAATTAACTTGCAGTAGCAGAATTTCTCCACCAGGTGGAGCACCTCTCCTTTTTCTAAATATGTAAGATGGAGAACCCTGCCATCTGCTGGAATCCATTTGGTACTGCAAGCCATTACTTTGCATATATATTTCTTTGATTTTTAAATTTTAAATGTTATATTTTCAAGTTAAATAAAGATATAATATATATATATATATATATAAATAATAATGTGTGTATATGTATATTATATATATAACATATATATTATATATTATAAAATGTGTAAAACTATAAATATAAATATAAAATATTTTCCTCTTTTTTAATAAACATATACTGTACATATATGTGTGTGTATTATAAAATGTGTAACAAGATAAAAATATAAAATATTTTTATTTATTTAAATTGAAAATATACCTGCAAGTGACTCATAGCTTTATGGGCAAATCCAGATTTGCTTTCTGCTCATCTACATCTAGAATGTCATGGCACTGTGATGGTCCTGGTTCAAAACACAGACACACACACCCCAACACTTCACAAACGACTGAGAAGGATCCTTTTCCAAAGCTCAGTGGACCAACAGTGTTGGTACAGCCATTGGCTTGCCAAACCTTCCTTTCGTCCCTGCCATCTGTCCTTTGTGCTTGGTTTTACCTCTCCAGTGACCCTCTCCTCCTTTGCTTTTTGTCTTCCAGCGTACATGAAACGGCGGCACAGCTCGGTCAGTGACAGCCAGCCTCCGGAGTCCACTTCGGCCGGGATCGATTACAGCCAGGGGGCCAGTCCGCAAGCGCAGCACCAGCTGAAGAAGCCCCGCGTCGTCTTGGCCCCGGAAGAGAAAGAAGCTCTGAAGCGCGCCTATCAGCAGAAGCCATACCCATCACCAAAAACCATTGAGGAACTCGCCACGCAGCTCAACCTGAAGACCAGCACCGTCATTAACTGGTTCCACAATTACAGGTACGTGTTGCTCACGGGGCAGCGAGAGGCGCCATCGGACCTGTCTTGGTTCCGCCTGCAAAGCCAGCCTTTGGGTGAATAGGAAGAGAGCCTACCTTAGGGTTCAAGGCATCGCTGGGGAATCAACTTCCCCAAGCTCTCTCACTCTGGATCCTTCCACCTGCGAAAGGATATTGTAGAACTGGAAATGGTGTTCCAGAAAAGACAACCCAAAGGATCAGGTGGCTGATGGCATTAGGAGGCTTCTTAGGGCTTTTGCAGACTGCCAGACATAGTGCAAATTGAGTCCACTTGAACTGCCCTGCCTTCGCTGTCAGAGAACTCTGGTGCCAGAATAAACTACAGTTCCCATGATTCCCTAGCACTGAGTCAGGGCAGATAAAGTGGACTCAATTTGCATTATTTCTGGCAGTCTGCAAAGGCCCTTAGTTTAGAAGGAAGGAGACTGATGGGAGATGTGATGGAGGCTCATGGATTTAGCCCTGGGGAGGAGAAAGTGGCTAGAGAGAAGCTCCTCTTCTCTGGTCAACTAGAAGTGGAGGTTACTTGACAAAATCAGTCGTTTGGAGCGTCCTTCTTAACACCATCCAGTCTTGATTTTCCTAGTTCACTGCCACAAGATCGGGTGAAGACTGCTATCTTAGATGACTTTGGAAATGATTAGACCAATGTATAGAGGAGGTCAAATTCAAAGACGTAGCCGTGTTAGTTTGTAGAATCAGTATGTAGAGAGATCTTGTAGCACCTTTGAAACTAACTATAAAGAAAGAAGTTGGCAGCATGAGCTTTTCTAGACTTTCCTAGTCCAAATGCATCCGAGGAAGTAGACCAAAGTCTAGGAAAGTTCATGCTGCCAATTTCTTTCTATCAGTTAGTCTCAAATGTGCTACAAGATCTCTGTACATACTTCTAGAGGTGGAGAAGGCCATTCAGTACTTACTAGCCATAATGGCTAAATAGAATTCTGGGTTCAAGTTCACCAGGCTGTTGGACATCAGTTCCAGGACTAGAAGGAAGCCTGTTCCCTTCCCCTTCTCTCCAGGGTCTTTTCCTGCATTGGAAATAGGATGCTCTTTAGACAGAGTGTCCATCTAGTCTAAGGGTGGTGAACCTGGGAAGATAAGGGGGGCACCTTATTTCCCCATCAGGGTACCTTGGAAGGCTACAGCCCCCACATTGCACTCACCAAAATAATATATTTTTAAAAAATTGCCCCAGCGTCCCTAAGGGATTCCATTTCAGCCTCTTGTCTCCATTTGAGTTGCGTCAGGAACATTGGGATCTGACTACATGCACCCCTCTTATTATCCTTTTCTTTTCCTTAGATCTCGCATCCGTCGAGAACTGTTTATTGAGGAAATTCAAGCGGGGGGCCAGGGCCAGGCTGGGGCCAGCGACTCTCCTTCAGCTCGAAGCAGCCGGGCGGTTCACAGCTCCGAAGGAGACAGTTGTGATGGGGTGGACACGGAGGGCCCGCCCGAGGCAAAGCAAGGGGGCCTGGAAGGCGAGGAGTACAGCAATGCAACCACAAAGTCTCAGGGAGGACGAGCAGCATCGGCTCTCGAAGCGGGGGAAGAGGCACTGCGAGACGCCGGATCATCGGAGAAAACGGAGACATTCCAGCTGGGGACGGAGAGCCGGGAAGAGACCGACGACGAGGGTAGGCTCAAAGCGCCGCGTCAGAGTTCTCCGCCGGGCTGTCAACATTCAGGAGAAACTCTGGAGACCCCGCCAAACTGTGCTCCAGAAGAGGATGCCTCTACCTCAACAGCCTCCACCTCGGTCCTTCCGGGGGAGAGTTTGGGCAAGTCCAAGGAGGAGACGGGGGAGAGGATTCCCATTGTGCCAAGTACCAGTTCCACGCCGGCCGCCGGCTCTCAGAAAAGCAACTCCCTGGAGAGTTTGTTTGGCTTCTCGGAGGCGGCGGTGGCGGCGTGCTCCAAGAACGCCCGGGACAACACTCTGAGGAAAAAGAAGGCCGCAAACTTGAACAGCATAATCCACCGCTTGGAGAAAGCCGCGAGTCGAGAGGAGCCTGTGGAATGGGAGTTTTGAGATTAAGCTCGCCCAACTCCGTCCGGAGCTTGGGGAAGTTCAAACTTGGACCTCGACTGGTTTGCATTCATGTCCCGCACTTACCGCCCTGCAGGCCACGGGGCAAAAACGCCATAGGCCAAGGTGCATATATACAGAACGAAAAGGAGCGTTTCAGCCCACTTTTATGTTTGTGATTTTGAGGAAGAAAACTGAGAAAACAAAATGATGTGTAGTCCAGCTTTTTGTACCCTGAAGTGTTTCTATGAATTGCCCTAAAGTGATTTCCACAGTTTCTGGGGAAGAAAAAAAAAAACTCACACAGCTTTTGCCTTCTGCCCTCCTCTTTGGTGTGGGCCTTAAAACAGATATATACAAACAAGAGAAAAGAAAAGAAACCCACATATTTAAAAGGGGGCTTTTTAATCCGCCATCTAATGGCTAAAACAGAGCGATAATAATACATTATTATCTTCTGTAACCAGGAAAACGAAAAACAAACAAAAGATGGGAGGGGAGATTTTTGTTAGAAAAAAAAAAGGTGTTTTTTGTAGCTGTTCAGTTGCCACTAAGAGATTGCACAGTCAACCCGACTCTAAACACACTAGTTTGAATTCCTAAATATTTTCAAGAAAAGAAATATTGTTTGAAACTTGGGATTTAAAAAACAAAAACAAAAAAAACCCCACATTTACTCCACGTATTTTTTAAAGAAAACAAAAAAAAAAAGTCACATCAGGAAAAAAATATCTTAATTTGTGGTAGCTGATTTCAGTGTTTTTTCTTGTAAAGTGAAATAGAAAAAAAAAATTGACTTGTAGTGCACATCGTTTCATAGCTTTAACCGATTCCGGTCTCTTTGCAGGCTGGGATTTGTTTAATACACTCCATTTTAGGCCAAATCAGGACAGAAGAAGAAGAAGAAAAGAAGTTCTGAAATCTAGGGATTTTGTAATCTGCTTTTTAACCTCTAACCACGGAGCACGCGGATCAGACCTCATTTCTAGGAGGCGTGGGAGACAGCTTGGAATTGGGGGTGTACTTGATCGGTTCGATTTGACTTATCCTTATGCCAGCTTTGCCAACAAAAAGTCCAGACAAGTCCTTAGCCCACCTGGCATTACTCCTATGTGCCCCATTAGAAAAGGAACCACCGGTTTTGGAAAGAAAGGAAAAGAAAACCCTCCCTTGTTGCCCGGAGAGGGTCCAGAACTGGTCCCAGGCAATCCATACAGAGTCCGTACTCAAGAAAGATAGAAGAGTTCAGCTGATAATCATTTTTGGAAAGAGGGAGTTGCATTTTGCAACGGGAAGCACTTAGGACAGTCTTCCCCAGCCTGGTGCCCTCAGATATATCGGACTGCAGGGCTCATCATCCCCAACCAGCATGCCCAACGCTTGAAGTCCAACGTATCTGGAGGGCACAAGATGGGGACGTCTGCCATGCCTTTTGGCCACTGAGATAGAATCAGGCCTCTTTGTAGCCAGTCTCTCTTACTAGTGAGTTACTTACTGACTGTAGTCCCACAGCAAGCACTGATTTCTAATTTTCTATACTACTCAGTTGTGGGAACAATCTTTAATATATATATATATTCCCCCTGAACGGAAAGAGGACAGACAGGTCTGGAGAAAGAGCCCATGGCATTTGATTATCTGCCAAACCCTGAACCAAAACGCTCCCCCCCAAAAATCCCGGCACCCGTCAGGGTCCTCCGCTCTTCCACGCAGCTCACGACAGCCACAAAGGCCGATCCAAGTACAAAGCTGAATTTCCAAATTGTCTCTGACTCCTCCTGTTGTCTATGTGTATTATGCGTGAGCATAGAGGCGTGTGGAGGGATGCGTAGTTGCGCGCATGGGGTGCGTGCGTGTGTGAGTGTGCAAGCGTGTGCGCGTGTGGGTTTTATACGTCTGTATTTTCTTACGTACTTGTGCACACATAGAGTGCATTACTGCCACCTTTTCCAATAAGCTGTTTTATCAGTTATGGCTTCTACAGTTTTTGCTGATTTAGACTCCTTTATTGCCATATCTTTACAACTAACGATAGATGATTTCGGTATATATATTTTTTTTGCTTATTTATAGGTGCTGTATTTTATTATCTGATTATTAGGAAGGGATGGAAGGGGGCAAATACTCTTTAGAGGGATAGACTGCCGGCAGTATTGGGTATAATTTACAAGATGTAGTTGTCATACTGTATATTATCGACAGACAAATTTCTTTTTTTGTTTGTTTGTTTGTTTGTTCTTTTGGGGGTTTTGTTTTTGTTTTGGACCGTATTGTGTACCATGGAAAACTTTGTCTTAGGTCAATATCTTTTTATGACACTTTAATGGTGCATTCAGTACTTCTTACGTTCGACTTAATACTTTCTTTATGCTACGGAGAGGGTCAGGAGGAGAGGCATTCTGATTTAAAGGGGTTCCCAACATGACAGCTCAATGTGCTTGTATTAATTGGTAATTATTATTGTTATTATTATTATTATTATTTTGTTATTATTGTTATTGTTATTATTATTATTATTGGACTGTAAGATGTGAAACCACCTTCCTTGCATGGCTTGTTGAAAAGGAAATGATGTATTTGACAGTCTCTTCATTCAGCGCGTGACCAGAGCACTTAGTTCAAGTCCTCCCCGGTTTGAGAGGGCAGCAGCTTTAAACAAACATAAATGCCTTTTCATGGCCCAGAACAAAGGCTCTCGGAGGCTGGAAGGCAGGGTTTTCCTTTTACCACTTCTCGCTCTTACCGATATTTATAATTTCACAACTCCTCTGGGGATCTGGACGTTAGGGATTGAGGCATACAGACCACTCCTGGCTTGTGCCACGGTGACGCGAGGAGGCAGATTTCCAAAAAAGAGATGGCAATACTGGGTTGAGTGTCCTGGCGACATCCAAAAGCGAAGCTTAAAATTGGGCATCTCTGGTGCCGAAGTGTGATGCGACTCTCCCGATGGCCTGGCCACAATCTCCCTTTTGGAGCAGATCAACTTTCTGTTAGGAATGCATACAAGAGACGCATAGTTCGGCCGCTCTAGCATATCATCAAAATGTTACGTGAGTGTGACGGGGATGGGGCTGAAGGTTGTGGGGAAGCCAGTGGGAAAGGTTCGCTTCCTTGGTATAGGCAAGGTCTCCATTTTGTGACCGTCTTTGAGAGAACTTGCTGTATTTCCCTTCTGTCAGAACAAGCTGTCTATGCAGGCTAGGGATGTCTTTTTTGCCTTCCAGTGTGTGTATATTTTCTTTGCAGCAATAGAGAGCTCCCATTCTGTCTCCTTCCTCCAAAATAGTTGGCGCCGTCCGACATCGATGAAACCTCCCCCCTCCCATGTGTCGTAACTGCCTATGTCCATGGACACCTGCTTTCCGTAAGTAACAAGACAGTCATTGCTAACATAACTCAGGGCAGGCCGTAGCCTAGCGTTCTGGGTCTGCCCACCATCTAGAAAAGCAATATTGAAGTGCCTTGAAAAAAATAATCATAGAATTTTACTTCTCTCTCTCTCTGTATTTTCCCCGCCGCTGCCGCCGCCATCAGGTGTATGTCGATCCTATTGTACAAGCCACATATTCAGATTTCTCTTTTTCCTCCAAGGTAGAATGTGCCTACTTGCCAAAGCAGCTCTGTATTCTTTTACCTTCTTGCCAGGAGGCATCATTTGCTTGTTTTGAACCCGTGGCTCGTTGCAAGAACACCTATTTTGCAGGACTTTAGACCAAATCAAAGATGGTACCACTCTGCCCTTGGCTGCAAACGTGAATCAGGAAGATTCTTGAGATTCAGCATACTTGGCACTTTATGTGGATGTCTTGGGTCCTTTTTTGTCACGTCTTCTTGGGGTTTGAAGAGAAGGGCTGGGGCAGGCTAGAAAAGTTATCACGGAGAAAATAAATTGGGCTAGCACCTTTCCCCTCCTTATACTCCTAATGTCTTTGACAAGGCAAGTGAGTTGGGCTTTCCAGTGTGGTCTTCCCAGGTTCAAAACCAGCCCTTCTTGTTGGCTTTGGGTCCCTCCAGGGCCTGCCATTTGTAGTCAGGTCTTCACTATTTCCAGCTCTGTCAGAAGGGCTCAGATCTTTTGGAGCACAAGGAGTAGAAGCCAAGAGTTGTTAAATCCTTGTGAGGAAGTCCTTTAAAAAGAGAGTATGCCTTCAGCAGATATTCAGTGTTGGGTAGAGTTAGCAAACCTGTGCCTGGACCACTTCATGAAGCTGTGCTTCTGGAGCAGGTGCTGCAAATCCCATCTGAAGTGGGTTTTGTGGAATCCCATTTCCCTCTGCAGGGAGAGACATGCTGAAGGAGAAAGATGCTGAATGGCGTATAGGCAGAAGGTCCAAGATTCACTCTCTGGTCCGATGTTCATCTCTGACACAGTTGGCAAGGAGCCTTGGGGAAAAAAGGCACTTTGCCAGTCAGAAAGAGCTTCCCATAGAGTTGGAAGGCACCCTCCCTAGGCTGACTCTGGGCAGGAACTCCATCTAGAGCAGTGATTCCCAAATTCTGGCCTTCCAGGTGTTTTGGACTTCAACTCCCAGGATCCCAGACCACTGGCCAAGATGGCTGAGGCTTCTGGGAACTGAAGTCCAAAAAACCTGGAGGACCAGAGTTTGGGATCATTGTGAAGACATTTTTGTGAGACACCCCCCCACCACCACCATCTCTCTAGGCAGTTGGTTCCCTTGCCAAACACTCTTAGTTTACCCTCATCGTTTACTTATTAAATGTTCTTGGCGTATTCACAAGTCTAGTGCCATGCATTTTATCTTCTGAATGGAATGCTTCCATTGATCACTTGTTTCCTTTAATTTGTCTACACTCCTGGTACCATCTGCTTTCACCTCTGAAAGCACATTCGGGGAAAGCTACACATACACACCATAAAACCCTATACATAGTAGGACAAACTAATCATTTGTAAGGAAGGATTTCAAAGGTTCATAAGTAAAGGGAAAGAGGCAGAAACTGGGGAAGAGCCAGTAGAGTCCACCAGAGAAACAAGGAGCACCAAGAAGAGAGCATCTTGAGAGGCTCAAAAGATGGAAAAGCCCAATATTTTTCATCCCATGTCCTCTTTTGTCCTGTAAACAGGCTTCAAGAGGGCATTCAGGTTGAAACATATCAGATTTTTCTATTAATAAAGCCCCCATCTTTTGAGCATCTTGAGTGGTCTCTCTTTATTTCTTCTGCAGACTGGCAGTGTGAAAGGACTAAAACCGAATGACCGAATCCATTTTGTTTTGACATTCTCGAACTTAGTAAATCATTTTAAGTGCCAAGGTGGCGAGATTTACGATCGCCCCGAACAATACGTTTTCTTTGCAGTCAGGGAGAGCAAAAGAGCTCGAGGTTGCCGTTTTTGTGTGTGATGAAAGCGAGACATTTGAGGATCTCTGGGGCCCAATCTCTTCTCCTACTCCTAGAATCATAGAATTGGAGGAGACCACGAGGGACATCTAGTTCAGCCCCCCCCATGCTAAAACATTCTTGAAAGTTGCCATCTTTAAAGACCCCCAAAAGGGTCTTGCCACCCTCTGAGGCAGACTCTCTGATGTTTAGGTGGAATCTCTTTTCTTGTCATTTGAATTCATGTTCTTGTCTCTGAAGCAGCAGAAAACAAGTTTGCTCCATCTTCTACATGACCTCTCATCAGTCGTCTGTCACACCTCAGTCGTCTCTTCTCCAAGCAAAACAGACCCAGATCCTCCAGTCATTCCTCACAAGGCTTGCTTTCCAGACCTTTGGTCGCCTTTTTCATCTGCCTCTGGGCACATTCTTCTTGAGCAGACATCTCTTGAAGGTAACATGTAACTACCTAGGGCCTTCTTCGGGAAATCTAGCGATCAGGGCCAAGGGAGAAACCTGTCTTCCAGTCACAGAACAACTGCTTTAGATCTGGCGCTTGCAAGTTGCACAGAAAGAGTAAAAGTAAATCCAAAGATGAGGATGATGTGGTTGTGGGTGCAGTTATTGTTAACCCAAACAGGCATCTGAGACCTTAACTTAAATCAGTGCAAATGGCTGTCCTCCTGCTTTGTTTTGGATCCAACCATTGCCTTCTGCATGGTCCTGAACCTCTTAGATCACTTCCTTGGGGATATCTGCAGGGGCCAAGCTAGGTAAGCCATTCTTCATCTGGATTCGCAGTGCTTCCACATTGTCCAAGAAGGCCATTTCCCATAAGGACCACTAAGCACCACTGGGAGCGACCATTGCTACCTCGGCATTTCCTCTGCTCTTCTAGCAGAGTATAATTCAGTCTTTTTTTATCCTGGTCTTTCTTCTTTCAGCTCTGCAGCTTCTCCGCCGCTTTTTCACTCACACAAAATGCGTGGAAACAATCTATGGAACCGAGGGTTGGGTGGTTGTTTTTGAAGACACACCAATACATCCAGATTTTTAACAAACTTCAGGTGTTTTTAATACGATTCCCCCAATGATTGTGATTTCTGTGTTTTTAAATAGATATTGCGTTGAACCAGTAGGTTGTCCTCTTTTTAGTAAAACCAACATTGTGTGTAATCTAGAAAGGCGGTTGAAGTGAGGATTTGGTTTGCAGTACAAATATTGCTATGATTCAGGTGGGCAAGAGCTTTTCTTTACTTTCGGTTCCCATTTCTTTGTGGGGAGACAAAGACTCCTATGTCCTCAAAGATAGGATCAGTATGTAGAGAGATCTTGTAGCATCTTTGAGACTAACTGAAAGAAAGAAGGTGGCAGCAGGAGCTTTCACAGACTTAAGTCTACTTCCTCAGACGCTTTTGGTGGAGGGAAGAAGTTCCACTCCACCAAAAGCATCTGAGGAAATAGACTGAAAGCTCATGTTGCCAACTTCTTTCTTTCAGTGAGTCTCAAAGGTGCTACAAGACCTCTCTACATAGTGACTCCCATGTCCAACAATCCCATGAGAATAGCAGCATCAGAAGATTTTCATGGGCAAGTAGCTGCCAGATCTGGTTTATGATGATGTAGTTTGGGTGGGTTCACATAGTCTTCATCTGCCCAAGGGCTATCAGTCCTTTTTGGACTGGCTGGGAGAAGGTGGTCTTAGGTTAAACACCACTCCCAAATCTGTATAACACATGTGTATATTTATACTTGGAGATATCTGGGTGGAGGTTGTGCAAAATGTAACAATGGGCATTTAGGCTTACCTGGGAGAAGACCCCACTAAACCCAGTGGCAGCCAACACTAGAACTTGCTAAAAGGAGTCTGTGTTTCTTGGTCCTTCATACTTTAAAACAATGGCTCCCAACCTTTGGTCCTCCATTTGTTTTGGTCTTCAAATCCCAGACCAAATTTGGCCAACCGTCAGGAATTATGAGTGCTGACGTGCAAAACATCTGGAGGACCAAAGGTTGGAAACCACTGCTTTTGAAGATGCGTAAAATCCGCCCCAAAGAGATGCCTAGATAATAAAAAATAAATAAATAAAACTTTTATTTGTATCCCACTTTTCTAATATAATAGCAATCAAGGCGGCTTACATGTTAAAACAAGCCAATGCAATACATGATAATAACAACATTTATTATAACGGCACACGGCCAACACAAAGAAAAAAAGACAGTAGTCAAAACAACAGTATATGCACATGTACACACAGCATATACATGATAATATATCTTAACCCACCCCCTTAAAAAGAATTAAATTTAGCACAGTTTTAAAAATATAGTCAGTTAAAATCTATTAATAGGAAATGGTCTATTGGGCAGAGAGGCTGCATAATACAAATGTAAGGGGTTTGTTTATAGCCAAGGGATTCTATTCAGGAATGTTCAAATCCTGGGAGGTTTGAATTAATTTACTAATTTATCTAATCTAATAAATCTTAGTGAACACAGTTTAAAACCAGATTTGAAGAAACCAAAGCAGTACTCTTGGATAAACACTGACTAGGTTGCGGTTTACACAGGAATGGGGACCTGAGTTTGGTGCGTGGGATGGGGACCCACGTGTGTCGATGGTTTTCAGAGCAATAATGTCTCCTTTCATTTGGTGTAATTTTGGCTGGCTTCCTAGACAGATCTTTCTGCCAAGATACTTGGGCATCTGCTTTAACTGATGGTGAACGGGTGAAACGCAAGCATGGTCACTGACTCCAAGGCAGTGGGGGTGACTTTGTGGTGCATGGTCTGTGATCGCTGGCCATGCTGACTTGGTTGGATGGGAGTTGGAATCCAAGAGTATGTGGAAGGCTGAAATGAGAAGGGAATACATGTGGTCATCTAGATCACACCTCCATCTCTGAAGAATATAGAAGGAATAGCTTCCAGTGATCCAAAAGCAGGCCGAATAGCATTGGCTAACTTATGTTGTTGCACTGCTTTTTCCCCTTTGAAGGTGCCAACTTGTTCCCCTCAGCAGCTCCAAATGAATGTAGCAGGACTTAACACAAAGCAGGTTTGATCCTTTTCTGTTGCCCAGGGAAGTGAGATTATAGCGTCACCTCTAACTTGTATGTAGAGAGATCTTGTAGCACCTTTGAGACTAACTAAAGAAAGAAGTTGGCAGCATGAGCTTTCCTAGACTTCAGTCTACTTCCTCAGATGCATTTTAGGAAGCAGGCTGAAGTCTCGGAAAGCTCCTGCTGCCAACTTCTTTCTTTCTGTGAGTCCCAAAGGTGCTACAAGACCTCTCTAGATACTGGTTCTACAGACTAACACAGCTATATCTTTGACCTCTAAATGGTAATAAAAGAAAATTTGACCAAATTTCTCCCCCCATACGCACACACACAGAGACGCTCTTCTGTGAACAATCTGGATCCCTTGCAGTTGAGTCTGTACATCCAAGAATATCTTCTCCCCTCCTTTGGTTCTCGGCCCTTCTGGTTGAAGAATCGTAAAAGCCTGAAAGGTTACGGTGGTCTTCCTGAAATAAGAGAGAGTCAAGTCAACTTGTGGATCAAGTCATATGCAAATATATATACATATTTTTTCCTCCTCCAGCATCCTGCAAATTCACCACTCTGCAAATTTGCTAGGATGACTCTTTTTTTCAGGTGAGGATCTACTGTAGCCTTCCACTCCTGCCCCATCTTCAAGATGCTGAAACTTCAAGAACTTAGCTGCCACTATGCACTTTCCAGAGCTACCCATCCCACTAGAAAATCTAAAGTCAACTACATTTAATCAACATACATTTAAAATTTTAGAGCAGTCGACTTGTCTGCATTTTTAAAAAAAACTGATTTAAATTTAAGTACAGCTGTGTGTTGCCAAAATAGAAGGTACTTTTGGAGAGGATGTAACTTAAAGGAAATACTAGTTTGGTCTTTTCCCCCTCCATTCCGTATTGCCAGAAATGCAGTCCTACCATCCCGCAAAATTGAAGGATGCCTTTACATTTCAGGGCCACTCATTGCTCAAAATCTGGAATGCATAATCCTACATGTTTATTTGGACGTAAGCCAAATGTATACAGAGATGTCCACTTGGGTAAGTGTCTTAACACCACAGTCCTGTCTGTACCTCCCTGGAAATGTGTCCCATTGAATACAACTGGGCTTGCTTAGGAGCCGCTCTGTGTGTGTTTATATAGACTGAGCAAAGCTTGTTGCCCTAGTCATTCCACTGCATTAGGAAGGATGCAATGAAAAGGCAAATATTGATCAGTCAACTATAGTCGTAGACACACACTGGGATTTTTGGTTTGTTTTCTTTGATGCGACATGGAGAAACGTGTACTGTGTTTGGCTAGATATACTTCAGACTGCCTTGGCTCCTTGCAACCCGGCTCCCTTTCCTTCTGAGTGTTGTCAGTGCCAATTCTGTGGGTTTTGTAACCATGAAGGGGGAAGATAAGACTTAGGTGGTGCTTCAGTCAGGGATGGGGACCATCACACGTGGTCTCCATCCCTGACTGAAGCACCACCTAAGTCTATGCCTTCAGCTGTTAAGGGACTCCACTTCCCATTAGCCCTAACCAACATAGCCAGGAGGAGGATGGGAACTGGGGCTCAACAACATCTGGAAGAGCACCGGTCCCACATTCCTGGCATAGTTGATCCTTTTGTCACCCATCGCTCTCTCGCCAAGTGACGCTTCATGACTGTGGCAGGCCCATGGCTTCTTGGCAATGGGGCAGTGAATCCACTTTGGCTCGGACTTAGAAGGAGTCTTTTGTATCTTCAAAGTCCTTTTGGAGAGTTTGCCCCAAACCCAAAAGGGATTCACTGCCCCCCTCCCATTGTATTTAGAAATCCAACATCTTACTGAACTGAGACAAAGACAGGATTTATTTCTGCTTTTTATAAACAGGGCAAGATAGGGGACTTCTGTGTCGACTATGGAAGGGGCATCCAAGGGAAGTGCTCTTGACCTGGGCTGTGGTTTCTGTATCTTAGACCTTCAATTTCAACTGTAACGCCTCTGTTTTTCCACTGTCCGACTCTTTCGTAAACAGCAAATGCATATTAATTAGTAATCACTAAATTTGCAGTAATAAAATGGTAGCGTGCGGTATTTCGCTGTCACCACGCGACTCATCCGGCTACTTAGATTGCTTGGATACAAAACATATTTAATTGATGGGACATATCTGAACAAGAAAATGTTCTTAAATTCCTATGAAAGTAAATAGGTCATAAACTAGGATGTAATATTCTTAAGTTTTATATTTTGAAATCCAAGTCGGTACATTTGTAACAACGCCAAATCCAACTGACCAGAACCCCTTAACTTGCCTTCCTCCTCGAAAGTTTGAAGACTATGGCTTTAACTGGTTTGGAAAACCAATGTTTGTGATGCATTGCCTTTAGTGGTCTTTTGCGGAGTCACGGCAAACTCTCAAAGAAAAACAGAAATCCTGTGTGTCAATGGATTGGCTTGGCGTGTTTCTGGTTTACCAAATTACCTCTGAATTGTTAAGAGAATACACACTTCCGTTGCAGATTTTACTAGTTGGTCTGTAAGGAAACCTGCCTTGGCTGTTCATTCCCCGACGCTCTTCTTAATAATTCTCAGGCATGCTGGGCTTTGTTTGAGATTTTTTTTTTTTTTAGATGAAAATTTGTTTGTTGGTTTGCTCTCTTTTCAAAGTCAGAAAACATTGGCTTTTGGCTTTGAGAGCTCTGAGCAACTTTATTTCTGCAGGTTTCTTCTTTCTAAAGGCAAAGTCACAAAGCCCTTCCGTCTCTCTCCTCTCTCTTGATGATGGGGGAGGCAATCCTAAAGCACAAGTGATCTGGACCTCGGTGTCTATTAGAAAATAACTGTACCGGTTTCCAAAAACTCAACACCTGACCTGCGTGGTGGACTCAAAACTCAGACATTTTGGTTGTTGGAGCACTCTTCATCTTTTGAAAGCACTTAACGCATACATAAAACCCTTTGTGCAATAGGAGGGAACTGTTCTGTTTGTAGAGGGCTAGCCTATGTGGAACATTTACAACCGGCAAAGGAGATCTTCTCAGCCTTTGGGAGTCTGGTCCTCACAATGCGAACGCTTTGCTTGGGTGCAGTTGTGCAGTTTGTCGTCAAGTGGAAGCAACATTGGGAGGATGCACACAACTGTTTACTAAATGGTTATGCACCACGGTGTATCTAGATCAGCGGATTCCCAAACTTTGGTCCTCCCGGGTGTTTTGGACTTCAGCTCCCAGAAGACCTAGCCAACTTGGCCAAAAGTCAGGAATTTTGGGAGCTGAAGTCCTAAACATCTGGAGGACCCAAGTTTGGGACTCAACTGGTATAGATGAAGCACGCTGTATGGAATCACCTGGTGATAAGATTGTTATGTTCATTGCTTTGTCATAGGTTGGGTGTTTTTCTGATGTGGTGATAAGTCTATTAAAATCCTCTTTCCCCCTCACTGAAGGGAACGCTTGTGCCCCGTGGTTGAGTTTCCACTTGGTAAACAGTCCTCTGCGTTCATCCGTTCTCTTGCAATTGTTGCCCATAATCACTCCATAAAGCCACATATTATAAGAAAATTGGCTGGAGTAGTTTAAGAACTAGATTGTAATGTCACACCCGTTCCAGAAGTATATGTTTTCCATAACAGTACAAACAAGACTATGGGAAGAAAGAAGGCAGTTATGGATTAAGCATAGTTAATGCATAATTGTCTGTTAGAGATCAGATCGATCAGGCAGTCTCTTTCTTTCTCTCTCTCACACATGCAAAGAGGAATCCTCTCTAGATACAAAGGAATCTCGGCCGCACATCCTCCATCAGCCTTAAAAGGCCCCAATATCTCTTGCTCAGTTTCACATTTGGAGGCCATTCCAGTTGAAACAAGCTGGACGCTTCAACTCTTCTGCCTCTTCGGTCATTATTGGCACTTAGGTGTGATTTGTTGTTGTTGTTGTTGTTGTTGTGCATATCTCTTGTTGGTTTCGCACAAACCTTGGGCCTTTCCAACTTGGAATGAGATTATTTTTCCCCTCGAAGTGCTTTCCAACGGCTTTGCCCAGATGCATATCTACTTGAAGTGTACGCAGTGGCACAGTCCATGGATGGGGCATCCAAGTCGGCCATGCGGGCCCATATCATTCCATTGTATATTTTGGAGTCTATGTAAATGTGTATAAATAGGTTTTATTTAACTCTATTCCGCCTTGGGATTTTAGGAGGACCCGGGGGCGAGGGAACGGCGAACAAATCCAGGATAGGCATATGACGTGAATGAAGTTGCTTTAAGCCTCCTTGAGCCTCCTTGAGCCCTCGGTCCATGAAGAGACATTTTTCTCCATCCTCCAGAGAGTGTTGCAATTTGCAAGAGAAGTAGGTTCATCTGAAAGAGACTGTTTTCCTCACCCAAGGTTCCTCTTTAACTGTTGTTTTCCAGGCTAAAGTTGCAAGGTCTCCTTTTGGGGGATGACCTGTTGTCTGTGAATATCTGAACAGGGAGCATGTGGTGATGGGTGGAAGCCATGCTTCTTGCGTCTTAAAAATGCAGAGCACCTTCCTCTCTTCCTTCCATCTGCTTCTGCACCGGTCCTCATTTTTCCCCATTGATTTACGCAAGGCTCCAAGTGGACTGAGATGCCGCTCGAAGGAAGAGAGAGGTCTTGGCGTTCACATATTGCAAAAATGTTCTGACTCAAGCTGTGGGCCTGGGGCTGAAGGGGAGCCCATCCATTCCAACTGTAGTTTGCTTCTAAAGCAAAGGATGTTGATCCAACTTTGCCTCCTTTTGGAATTGGGTAGAAATGGGCAAAACTGAGACCCATCTCTGCTTCTGTTTGCTAAAATGGGCTGGACAACGCGAAATGCAGCCCTCCAGATGTTGTCAGAGTGTGACTCCTTCCATTCCTCACCAGGCAGATGGGAATTGCAGTCCAACAACACTTGGAGGGTTGTGTTTCTCCCCCCACCCCATCCCAGTCTTTAAGACATTGTGAAGCCTAAACATGGCCCTGTCCTCCTGTCACGGTGATGGTCAGAAGAAACAGAAGAAAGTAGACAAGTATTTGGTACCTCGTAGGTAGGTGTGCCTCCTTCCTGGGATAGCTAACTTTGCAGGCAGTGCCTCCTTCCACGACTCTTTCTTGGTGCATTTGCAACGATGACTATGTAGACGGTTGAGTTTTGTTTTGTTTTTTTCAAGGAAGCAAGATGGGACATGCCGTACGGTGGGTTGCAGGGGACATCTTCTGTTGGGGAGCCATACAGGAGAAGAGAGAGCAGCTTATGCAAAAGAGGAGGAGGAGAGGAAAAGTTGCTGCAAAAAAGGAAGGAAGGGGAAAACAAACACATGTCTATTTAAAAATGCTTGCAAGGGGCATCAAGTTGCAAGCAACTGATGCGTTGGGCACAATCCACCGGCGGCTTCTGCCTCACAAATCCGATTTGGAAACAAACAGGCGTTGGGGATGCTGGAAAGCATTTGCAGAGGACGAGGAGGAGTTCCTAGTGGATTGTGTCCACTCCAACCCAACTGTATATCTCCCCTTTGTTTGAATCGGCGCTGGGGAGGGATTTGGGTTTTATTGGTTTTGCTTTTTAAAAATGTCCTTTCCAAATAGTCTATGCATTTCCAGTGTCGAAAGCCGTTCTCTGCCGCTGTCCTCGCTCTTCGTACCCCAGACAAACAGGCACTGTGTGTTTTGCTCTCTCTGAACGATGCTCCAAGAATGTTATGATGTGTGCAAATTTGGACGTTGAAATCCAAAGTAAATGGCAACCAACCTTTTTGTTTGCTTCCCTGACGTCCCTTTTCACATACATATATATATATATATATATGTGTGTGTGTATAATTTTAAGTCCAGGGCACAGTTCTCCTGGAAGGTTTTGTGCGTGTGAGTCCCGTTGAAATCGGGGCATTTGCACAAAGCTTTCCCTGTGGATCGTGCTCTGAAGATTATTATTTTTTAATTTTATTTTATATATATATTTTTTTGCATTTGTGCAATAACTACTTGCCATTTTATTGGGCTAACCTTTGGACCTGCCCTGACTACTAATACAGCACAAAATGAACTCGAAACACAAAAAAAGGTGTATTTTTTTTTCCTGAGAATATTTTCTTTTTAAAAAGAAAGGATAAGCTCCATTTTACCCCTGCGTACTTGTGGTGTCCAACATTTTTAGCAGTATTTTATAAATATATATATATATATATATATATAAAATTATAAATAGATATATATATATTATTTTTTTCCTGTAACGCACTAAGTCTTAGATGTTTTTAGAAGCTCGTTTCTTATATTCACAATCACCAATTTTAATGAAATACCCTCACAAAGACCCGATTGACCAAAAAAAGTGTCATTTTCTTTTTGTACAACAAGTAGCTTTGAGAGAAGAAGCCCTGCATTGTGTTGCTGTGATTTCATCTTTTGTAACATTTTATTTCTTGTTCAGAAGTTTATTAAAAAATAAAAATAAAAAAGTTTTATATGGTTGGCAGCGATGAAGCGGGAGAAATCTCCTTCCGTTGGCGGAAGTGGCATCTCCTCCAGTCTTGGGTTAGCCATACAATGTATGTTCTCAGCACTGTACAACAGTTCCCTATATGATATGGAGAAGCAATATCACTGTACGAAACTCACATGATGTATTATTATTATTCACTAGCACCCTAGGTGTGATAATTGAAGTAAATATCTTTTATACAAACACGACAACGTGTGGGGTGTCTTTCTTGGGCAAGACCAAACTCAAAAGCAGCAAACATTGGTCTCGGAGGTACAGAGGGACGATGCTTTCAGTGGTTTGGAAAAATTTTGGTCCTACATGTTGTATGCCTTGGTGTTTGAATGTTATTACATCTAATGTTGAATATTGTATCATAAGTGAGGTGGGATTCAAAGATACAGCCGTGTTAGTCTGTAGAATCAGTATGTAGTGAGATCTTGTAGCATCTTTGAAAGAAAGAAGTTGGCAGCATGAGCTTCTGTAGACTTCACTCTACTTCCTCAGATGCATTTGGACCAAATGTATCTGAGGAAGTAGACTGAAGTCTAGGAAAGCTCATGCTGCCAACTTCTTTCTTTCAGTTAGTCTCAAAGGTACTTACAAGATCTCTCTACATATTGTATATAAATGCTTTTCTTAAGGACCCAAGGGTGCAATGTTTGGAGCAAAACCTATCTATTTAGCTGTCTGCCTGTCTAATATATATGAGAGCCAATGTGGTGTAGTGATGCTTTTGGACTTGGCCTCTGGGAGACCAGGGTTCAAATCTCTGCTCAGCTTTGGAAACTCACCTTTGTAAAAGTCACACTCTCCTGACCTCAGTGGAAGGCAATCGGCAATCATTCTCTGAACAAACTCTATGATAGTTTTGCCTTACAGTCACCATATGTCAGATATATATCAAAACATACACACAGGTACATTAAAAGGGTTTTGTAATATTAAAAGGAGGAAAGAGGCATGTGGGTAAAGATCAAAAATGGTACATCTGTTTCTGACTTAGCAGAAGAGATTGCATGAGAGAAGGACCTGTAAATCCAGGTAAGAGAGCCAGCATGGCGTAGTGTTTTAAGCATCAGACTATTGGCCTTTGCAGACTGCCAGACATAGTGCAAACTGAGTCCACTTTAACTGCCCTGACTCAGTGCTAGGGAATCATGGGAATTGTATATTTTTCTGAGACATTGAGCCTTCTCTGTCAGAGAGCTCTGGTGCCACAGTAAACTACAGTTCTCATGATTTCCTAGCACTGAGCCAGGGCAGTTAAAGTGGACTCAATTTGAACTATTTCTGGCAGTCTGCAAAGCCCTATGACTCTGGAGACCAGGGTTGGACTCCCTGCTCAGCTATCAAATCCACTGGAAGACCTTTGGCAAGTCCAGGGGTTTCATGGCTGAGCAGGGAGTCTAACCCTGGTCCCCAGAGTCATAGTCTGACACTCTCTCAGCCTCAGACAGAGGCAAAGACAAACCACCTCTGAACAAATGTTACAAAGGGCCTCTGCAGATGGGCGGCACAGAGCCACCCTGGGAAGCGGCAGATCAGGGCCACAGCAACCCCATGCCGCAGCCCTGATCCTTCCTTTTGCCGCCCCTAAAAGAGCGGCAAAATGCCGCTCCTTTTAGAGGCGGCAAAAGGCTGCCCTAAGAGCCTGCGTCGCGGCTCTTCCACGCCCTCTCAGCGCAGCGTGTCAGAACGCTGCACTTGGAAGGCGTCCTGATGCCACGCGCCGTGCATATGGCCACGTGGCGTCAGGATGGCGTCGGGGTGGGGATGCCCCAACTCTACCCCCAGGCTGGCCCTTTGGGGCAGTCTGCAATGGCCCCAAGAAAACCCCATGAGAGGTTCACCTTAGGGTCTCCAAAAGTCAGATGCACAAGAACAACAAATCCAGGTGAGATCTGTTTCAAGCATTTTGCCCCAAGTTCGCTCTTAATGATCTCGGCTAGTGTCTTTGCTTACCTTACTCTTTCTCATTTGAAGGAAGCCGCCTACTTGGTCTTGCTGAAGTACCTAGTCCTGACACATTTCCCTTTTTTTGTTTCATAATTTTTTTAATCAGAATTCACAATAGTTCCAAACCAGTATAAATCAATGGCTTACAATTGCTGTGACCAAATGGAAACTCAATCCATGCGCCAGAAGGTGGGCCTTAAGACCCCAAGATCAGGTGGAACGTCTTCAGTCTGTGGAAACTTTCTGCAGATCCTGGATCCAACCTGTAGACCTGTAACAAAGCCCAGCCTAGCATCACAACCTTCATACTTTTATTCGGGTACCTTTTGCTCCAAAAAGAACTAAATGGGCCTCCTTGTTCCTGGGCTTGAGCTTTCATAGGATAAGAGGCTAGTGTTAGAACAGAATACAGGAAAACAATACAGCTCCCAATTGGTAAAGGGGTCAGAAAGGAGTCCTTTCACCCTATCTGTTCTACATGTATGCGGAAAAGATCATACAAACAGCAAGCTTAGACTCAGAAAAAGGAGGAGCAAAGATAGGAGGAAGAAATACCGACAATCTTAGATATGCAGGTGACACCATACTACTAGTGGGGGGAAAACCATGGACTTGGAACAATGGCGAAGGAAGGGTCAAAGAAGAAAGTGCAAAGGCAGGATTAATGCTGAACATAAAGAAAACAAAAATAATGGCCACGGAGGAACTATACAAATTCAATCGTGGCAATGGGGAAGCTGAAATAATTAAAAATCTCTTACCTTGTTTCAAACATTGATCAGAACGGAGACTGCAGTCAGGAAATCGGAAGACGACTAGCGATGGGAAGGGCAGCCATGAAGGACAAGGTCCTAAACTGCAAAGATAGACAAGAGAACACTTAAAGTTAGAATCATCCAAGCCATTCCCATCACCATGTATGCATGCAAGAGCTGGACAGTGAAGAAAGCAGACAAGAAGAAAATCAGTTCATTTGAGATGTGGAGCTGGAGAAGAGGGTTGAGGAGACCATGGACAGCCAAGAAGACAAAGAAATGGGTTTTTGAGCAGATCCACCTGAGCTCTCCCTGGAAGCCAAGATGATCAAACTGAGGCTGTTGTGCTTCAAACACAACATGAGAAGGCACGACTCATTAGAAAAGACAATAATGCCGGGAAAGGTGGAGGGAAGTAGAAAGAGAGGAGGAAGACCACATGCCAGAATATCAGGGGTAGGCAACCTTTCCCCTTTAAGGGCCGAGGGACTTCAGCTCCCAGAAGCCTCAGCCATGTTGGCCAATAGTCCCATGTTGGCCAATAGCTCCTGGGATTCTGGGAGCTGAAGTCCCTCGGCCCTTAAAGGGGAAAGGTTGCCTACCCTTGTGCTAGATGGTTGGACTTTATTAAAGAGGTCGTGGGTATGAATTTGCAGGACCTGAGCAGAGGAGTGGAGGACAGGGGGTCTTGGAGATATTTCATTCACAGGGTCGCCATGGTCGAGGGCAGTTAACAACAACCACAAACTCATCAACAGTCTGAATCTGACTTAGCATTTACAAGGGTCTTTGAGACATGTTTACTGGAGAGTCATTTCCAGCGCTTGGAGACCTTTACAGGCATGATCAGCTTGCCTTAATTTAGTTAGAATTCAAAGATACAGCTGTAGAATCGGTATGCAGAGAGATCCATCCTGTAGCACCTTTGAGACTCACTGAAAGAAAGAAGTTGGCAGCAGGAGCTTTCCTAGACTTCATCAGAATAGATATGCATCTGTGGAAGTAGACTTCAGTCTAGGAAAGTTCATGCTGCCAACTTCTTTCTTTCAGTTGGTCTCAAAGGTACTACAAGATCTCTCTACATAGTTAATATTTGAATTGACAAAAGCAGTGCCCATGTTTTAAATTCTTTATTTTTCCCCCCTTGATAGAAGTACTTAGAAAAAGCTGAAGGCATTGTAGTGTTCCACCCCCAAAGTGTTTATTCCAATAGTGAAGGTGGTGGTCCAAACTGGAGCAGAGAAGAGGGGCAGTGACCATTGGAGTTATGAGGAACAAGACCAAGACCAACAAGGGAAGGTCATGTTCTGGAAAGGCAGGGGTAAGCAAAATTGTGGCCCCGGAAGCTCCCTACGAGTCTCCAAAGCTCCCCCACCTCTCCCCCACCATTTAAAAATATTAGACTTAATTTGGGGGCAGTCGTAGCCTGGCCAAAGTATGCCCAATCCCACCCCGGCCATGTTTGAAAGCAAACTAAAATACCTCCACAAGCACCCCAAACCCCTTACTACCCCGCAAATACCTCCATTTTCCTCAGCAGTCCCTCTCAAAATGGCAACCGGTGGTGGAAGCGTTCCAGGATCCATCTATCTCCAATCTGTGTTTATGTCTGTCAAGTGATATCCTGTATGGAGAGAGATCTTGCAGCCCCTTTGAGACTCACGGAAAGAAAGAAGTTGGCAGCGTGAGCTTTCCTAGACTTAAGTCTACTTCCGCAGATGCATCTGAGGAAGTAGACTTAAGTCTACGAAAACTCACGCTGCCAACTTCTTTCTTTCATTGAGTCTCAAAGGTGCTACAAGAGCTCTCTACATACTGATTCTACAGACTAATGCGGCTATATCTTTGAAGTTATATCCTGTGTCTTTCTCTATCAAATATACTGAGAGGTAGATACATAGGCCAGACAACAGGTAGTAAAATAATAACTGTAAAGATAAACCTTATTTTAATCCTGACTACAACTGACAACCCCCCCCCCCCCACAAGCCCAAGCCAGCATAACCAAGAGTCAGGCTCCAAAATATCTGGAGGAACTAAGGTTGAGAACTACTCTTCTAAAGGGTTCAGGTCTAAAGGGGAGTTGGTTGGCCATCTTCCCAAAAAAGGCTAGAAGAGACCAAAAGCTTGAGAAGAGGACCGTCTAGCCCAGAGGTCCTTAACCAAGAAGTTTGGGAACTCAACTCCCAGATGCGCCAATGGCCAGGGAGCTGAAGTTCGAAACATTTTTGTTGTGAATTGCCATCGAGTCGGCTTTGACTAGTGATGACCCGGTGTTGAGAGACTTCCAAGACCTCCTGTTATTCACAGCCATTATCTTCAGGCTTAGATCCTGCAAACCTAGGACGGCCACGGCTTCCTAGACTTAACCAGCCCACCTGTAAATATGCCATCCTATGACTCTATGAAAGTACGACAGCCTTGGTTTAATCATTTTAGCTTCTAGGGAATAATGTTCAGGCTCGATTTGCTCTGGAATCCTTTGTCTTTTTGGCAGCCGATGGCATCCGTACAACTCTCGCTCGGCACATTTCAAATTAGATGATTCTCTTCCCATGGGCTTGGAGGGCCAAAGACTGAGAAGTACTCAAGCCAAGAAGCCAGTGGCAGGGACCCAAGAGCTTGTCTACCGGATCTGTCCTTGGGGAATTTGGTATTTTGCTCATTAGATGCCCCCCGTTGATCGAGCGGGTGCTTTCCCGTCACCAAAAAGGGGCACAGGCTTGCAAAGAAATGTACGCCTGGGCATACTAATGCAGAGGCGGAACTTCAAAGTGAAGAGTAAGTACTAGAGGCGGAATCATACTACGTCTCTCCCTTGGTGAGGAGACTTACCAGGTGTCTTGTAGGGCTGGTCCTTAGTCCACTGTCCGATGGGCAAATATTTGGGGGTCGGTGACTTCCAGGCCTTCCTCGCCATCCCTTCCTGTGCTTCTCCATCTTAAAACCAGACTTGAATTCACAGCCCTTTGAAGACAGAGAGAGAGAGAGAAAAATAAATCCTTAATGTGCATCGGCCACAAGCCACTGCAATAAAAACATAGCATTCTGATTCAAAGGTACAGTTTTGCAATGAATGGAAGCTAAGGACGCCAATACAACATGTTCTGAAAGTTATATAAGATCAGGACTCAGTCTTGTTTTAACAGCACCCCTTGTGCATGCTGTCTCTCCATATTCTCTTGGTCTCCTAAATGAAAGGATCCATAAAAGTCAAATAGCATAGAGAGCAAAGAAGATGATCTTGGTCAGATCTCTAGCAAAAGGCCAGAACAGAGGCATTTCTTATGGAATGGTGCCATCTAGTGGTTTCCTTGGTGCCACGCAACCTGTTGGTAATTTAATGTTCAATTTGTGACTTCACAATTTAATGTTTGTGGGTTTGAACTGTATTTCTGCATCTGTCTCTAAAGTCCTCAGGCAACAACTGTTACTAACAAGGGGCACCGGCCCTTCAAAAACTACTGCTCTGCTGTTGGGGGACTTTTTCTTAGGAAAGGACCTCTAGTTTTCTAAGTACAACTCATCCCGCATTTTGCACATAAGTACATACACAGAGCTAGTGTGGCCTAGTGGTTTGAGCGTTGGACTAGGACTCTGCTCACATCTCTGCTCAGCCATGGAAACCCACTGGGTCACCTTAAGCAAGTCACACTCTCTCAGCCTCAGGGGAGGGAAAGGCAAACCCCCCTCTGAACAAACCCTGCCAAGAAAGCCCTGTGATAGGGTCGCCTTAAGGTTGCCGTAAGCTGAAAATGACAGCAACAACAATACACATTGCTAGAAAGGGTCCGAATACCTTAAAGGTACCAGATTCCATCTGATTTGGGGAGCTGAGCTGGGTCAGCCTTGGTTAAAACTTGGATAGGGGACCGCTGTGGAATACCAGGTATTGTAGGTTATATTTCAGAGGAAGGAACTGGCAAAACCATCCCTGGGTCTTTCTTGCCTAAGAAAGCCCTATGAAATTCATGGAATCATCAAAAGTGACTTGAAGGTGTGTATATGTATATATATATATATATATATATATATATATACACTACTAGATTTCTTTAAAGAAAGAGGGATTATTTGTTGTTATATGCTTTCACCTCCTTTCTGATTTACGTTGACTCTTAAGGCCAGACCGTGATGGGGTCCTACTGAGAAGATTTGCTCAGAGGGGCTTTGCCATTGCTTCCTCTGAGGCTGAGAGAGTGTGACTTACCCAAGGTCACCCACTGGGCCTCCACACTTAAGTGGAGATTCAAACCCTGGTCTTCAAGAGCCCTAGTCCAGCACTCAGGCCGCTACACCAACCGGGATGCTCCAGTTTACAAATATTTCTGAAATCGGCACGGTCCAAAGTGTGTGGTCTCTGTTCTCAGGGACAGAAAGGAAGGCACTCTGCGCATGCTCAGAGGTGAGAGCTGGTATAGCCCAATGGCTCCTGGGTGGAGTTGGGAATCAGTCAGAAAGCTCCTAAGATGATGGAGGGGACGATGGTTGTGGTTGTGAGGATGATGATGATGATGATAATGAACTTTATTTGTATCTCATCTTTTCTCTACAGTGGCATTCAAGACAGCTTATAAATTAAAATGATTACAATAATATTTTAAAATACAGTCAGAACTCTGTATCCATGGATTTTTTTTTATCCATGGATTCAACCATCTACAGCTTGAAAATATATACACACACACACACACACACACATATATATATATATATATATATACAGCTTGAAAATATTATATATGCACACATATGCATACACACACACACACACACACACACATATATATATATATATATACAGCTTGAAAATATATATATATATATATATACACACACACACATATATATACAGCTTGAAAATATATATATATATACACACACACACACACACACATATTATATATACAGCTTGAATATATATATATACACACACATATATAGTCGAAAATATTATATATACACACATATACATACACACACATACACACACATATATATATATATATATATATATACACTGCTTGAAAATATATATATATATATACACACACACGTATACTATATATACAGCTTGAAAATATATATACACACACATATACATACACACACACACACATATATACAGCTTGAAAATATTATACACACACACACACACACACACACATATATATATATATATATGCATGCATACTGTATATTTTCCAATAAGTAAACCTTTATTTTGCCATTTTGTACAAGGGACACTATTTCCCTATGCCATTACATTTAGTACAACTTGAGCATCCACGGATTTTGCTATTTTGGGAACCAAACCCCAAGGGCCCACGGTACACGCACAAAGTCACAACAGAATTAAACTCTTAAATGATATCCAAGCAATTTTTAAAAGGATCGAAAGCCGTTGAGACAGCGCAGTTTTCATGCCCTCCCGCTGGCCAATGGTAGGCAACACACAGCCTTCCAGATGTTGGTGCCCTTCATTCATTCATTCATTCATTCCTTCATTCGTTCGTTCGTTCAATTTGTATGCCACCTTTCTCCCAGGAGGGCAGCTCACAGGTAAAACATTTTTAAAAACCTCAGTAAAATCCAAAACAATTACCATCTTCTACTGCACATAAAACCACCGCTATACAAAATCCCATAAAAATACACAAAAGTTAAAAAAAAGCATCACTTCAATTCCAGGCTGACTGATGGGAGCTGCAGTCCAACACTGGAGGGGGACCAAATTTTCCTCTCGACAACCTAGATTGTGTTCCACACCATTTTGTCCTCCTCCAGTATTTATCCGTTTCTTCTCCCATCCTTCCTCCTCCCAATTTTTCTCCTCCTTTCTTTCCTTCTCTGCCGCAGGCCGCTGCGCCGACTTACAGATCCAGTTCACCGAAGCCGTCTCCACCGTCGCAGAACAGAAAGAGCTCATCGCAAAGCTGGAGCACGACCTCAGCACCATCCAGCCCCTGTCTGCAACGCACCGTCCGGACGCAGAGGTCAGTTCCCCTACTTGTAATCCGACAAGTAGATCCTGATCTATCTTCTACTAGAGGATTACATTCTTACAGACAACAGCGGCAAATCTGAGCTCTTCCAAATGTCTCAAGATAGCCGACGGGAAGGAGAGACTTGCTCTAACATTAACCTGCACGCATCCCTTCCAACTGTCCCAGTTTGACAGGGACAGTCCCAGCTAATCCTCTGCCGTCCCACTATTTCAGCTGCTTTTAAAATATCCCGGTTTCTCTCTCCTGCTCCCGCCTTCCTCCTCTATCCTCGGGTGCTGCAAACTGAGTTCAGAGTGGAAAAATAGCTCTGTCCGTTGGTTTAGCAGGAGAGACAGAAAGGGACAAAATCTTGCCCTTCCCAGTAGGTTCAGTTGAGTTTATCTTTTCCTTTTTTTTCTTTTCTTTTTTTTTTGGGGTCAGGCTTTGCTAAACTAAATGCATAAATCCCAGGATGCTTTTTTCCCCCCAGCTTAAAATGGTACCTTTGAGTCTTCTTCCCCATTGATAACCCTTGCTGCACTCTGATGTGGCTTGGCAAACATATGTCCCAGTTTTGTCTGAAATGTCCTTCTTCTGCTTCCCTCCCAAAGGGTGCTGCCATCCAAAACCTGGAGAACATTCCCGAACCCATTAAAGAAGCAACGGCGCTTTTCTACGGTAAGCATCTCGCTGGCAAAGGGAGGAGGGTCTCTTCAGTTTGCCTAGGCTACGAAGAAGATTGCCTGCGAGAAGGTGCTTTTCTTACCTCTGGGACCCTACGAACGGTCAACCGGAGCAAAGGATTGAGAGTCCTTCCTCGACAGGGAGAGGCATTTCCCTTTGCACTTAGGTCCCCTTGGAGCAGCGACCGAGACCTGCTTCCCTGCAGCTTTCCTTAATTCTAGCTGCCAAAATCTGGGAGGAAAATAGGGATCTTGGTTGCCACTACACTCGAGCCTTTGATGATCTATCTAGCTTCAGCCGTCCCCGTTGTTGATCCTAACCAAACATGTGGGAAAGGAGCAGAGGACGGTTGGGAAGAGTACTCTTTCGGACTCCAGCTCCCCAAACCCTCCAGCCAACATGGCAAGCAAATATCCCGAGCCAACCAGCCTCTGCTTCTTTCTCACATGTTCGGTTAGGGTCAGCAACAGGACCAGAAGGGCTGAAGCTAGATCACTGAGGACTGACCTCTCCCAGTGGCCTCCGTGTTAATTCTTTGCATTCTTACGTCAGGCTAGTCTTCCTTCTTTTCTCCATCACTCATTCTTCCACTGCTGCCTTCTTCTTCTCCAGGCTACCCACCGTCATCAACTAGCCAGATACCGGAGGGTCAGATGGACTCCCTTCTCTCCATCATCTCCAGCCAAAGGGAACGTTTTCGAGCCCGGAACCACGAACTGGAAGCGGTAAGGTTCTAGATCAACCACGGGGACCCTCGAACCCGACACCCACAGCCCAAGGCCACCTTGATTCTGGCTAAATTGGAGCCTACGCTCCAAGAGTTGGTGGATCCAAAGCTATCTTGAATTCTTGCTACTCTATTCATCTTTGGTCAGAGCACCCTAGAAATTCACTATCCCATTCTAGGAGAGCCAGCATGGCATAATGGTTTAAGTGTTGGACTCTGACTCTGGAGATTCCCCACTTGGCCATGAAACCCACTAGGTGACCGTAAGCAAGGCACACTCTCTCAGCCTCAGGGGAAGGCCATGGCAAACCTCCTCTGAACAAATCTTGCCAAGAAAACCCTAGGAAAGGGTCGCCTTAGGGTCCCCGTAAGTCGGAGATGACGTGAAGGCACACAACAGCAACACCATCATCGCCCACAGCTCAAGAAGGATATATAGACAAGCTACAATATGTGCAATAAAGGGCAGCCATTCCTACACACAAGGGATAGAAAGAAATGTTGCTGTGATTCATTTCCTGGATGAAAAATGAGTTTCTTGAGACTCAGGAAACCCAGCCAGGATGAATAATACAGTGGCAAGAATTTGGCACAGTATTATTTTGCACAGTATTCACACATCCCAAATCGCTTTGGGAAATGATTCTGTGGTGTACAACTTTTAGGATTTTGTGCAAAAACCCCGCCACTGTTGCCAAACAGTCTGGGCTGATTTTTATGTGTGTGCAAGATTGCTGTTTTACACAACAAAAAATTCACACTAAAAAAAACCCCAAAACAAAAACAAGCAACCTTGACTTCAGTTCTACTCTGACTTATACCCTTTTCCAAGGTTTTCTTGGTAAAGCAGTTTGCAGCCATCGTCTTCCTCTGAGGCTGAGAGAGTGGGACCTGTCCCAGTGGATTTTCATGGCTGAATGAGGACTCGAATCCTGATCGCCCGGAGTCCTGGTCCAACAGTAAAAACGTATTAAAAGATTATTTCTAATTAATGTTACATCTCTCCATGTTCTTTTCTGAGTATAACCCTTATGACTTCCATATCTTTTTCGAATAGTTAACCATAGCATTCCAGCCATCTTCTAAATCTGTTGGTTTATATATGACAGTGACACAAACTTGGAAAGAATTTTTTTTTCTTTAATGTAATATTATGCTGACAGATCTTGTAGCACCTTTGGGACTAACTAAAATAAAGACGTTGACAGCATGAGCTTTCACAGACTAAAGTCTACTTCCTCAGATGCATTTGGTGGAGTGGAAACCAGGGACAGACATGTATATGCCACTCCACTATATGCATCTGAGGAAGTAGAATTTAATCTATGAAAGCTCATGCTGTCAATGTCTTTATTTTAGTTAGTCTCAAAGATCTCTCTACATACTGATTCTACAGACTAACATGGCTATATCTTGTAATTTTATGCCATTTGTTTATGCCATTGGCATAAAATTACAAGATAGTCTGCAGAATCAGTATAGATATATATGTATGTGTGTGTATATGTGTGTGTGTATATATATATATATATATATATATATATATGTATATGTATATGTATATATGTGTGTGTATATAAAAAGGTAAAGACTTTACCCTTATATATACACATATATAACCTTTTTATATACACACAAATATACACATATACACACACACATGTATACAAGGCAAAAGACATGCATATAAATACTTTAAAACAGATACATTAAAATACAGACGATAAAAATCAGCAGAACAACACGCCATTACACCGCTCAGCATTAAAAACTCTCGTAGTCGATTCCTGAACAGCTGTTTGGGACAGAAAAGTTTTCCCTTCCCAGAATGACAACAAAGAGGCAGCCATCTTAGGATCCATAGGGAGAGAATTCGAAAGCTGGGGAGCAGCCGCCAAAAAGGCCCTCTCCCACATCCCCACTAAAGTAACCCGAAATGTCCCAACAAATGTGTTTCCTACTATCACCTGAGTATACTAATTTCCAAAGGGAAAAGAGTACACATGCCATATAAGAACCCAAGAATGCATTTGCCATATAAGAACCCAATATCAACAGCAGAGATCGATGGTTCCAGTGTCAGAGAGGCAGTGAATTCGCTTTGGGTCCCGGAACAAACTTGAAAGCCGTTTTCCAAAGCACTGTCCCACCGATGCACTCGCCACCTTGGACAGAGTCTTCTAAAATCTGAGCTAAAACCCAGAACGTATTTGCCGACCCTGGAGATGCCGCCGCACATGAAAAAACCTATAACAACGGTAAAATTACAAAACTGTTCTGCTAGGAAACAAACTAGCAAAGGCACTGGGGTTTCCCCCAGAAACAACCAGAAAATCGGCGTAAAATGAGTGGGTGAAAAGCCCCCTGACTATGTTTTTGGCTCTCCGGCAGGAAAACCGCCTGATGCAGCACACGATGCAAGCCCTGCAGAGCGAACTGGACAGCCTGCGCGCTGACAACATCAAGCTCTATGAGAAGATCAAATTCTTGCAAAGCTATCCCGGCCGGGTGAGTATTGGGCCAGGGACGGACGAAGCTAAAGGACGCGGCACACAAGGCAAAAGCAATGAGGAGGGCCGAGTTTAACCAACTCAGGCTCCGGTTGTTGCAAGTGGAATAGCAGATCTTACCATGGCCAGCTGGGAAAAGTGCGAGGGAAGGAGGAAACCAGCGGGGCTGATCTCCTAGGCAAAACGCCAAAGAGCGAAACCAACTCCCTAACGTTCTTGTTTGCGTCTCATCCAGGGTGGCGGAAGCGACGACACGGAGCTGCGTTACTCTTCCCAATACGAAGAACGCCTGGACCCCTTCACCTCTTTCAGTCGGAAGGTACAAAGCCTTTTGGAGCCTTTTGCTGGTGGCAGAGGGAGGGAAGGAAGGAAGGTTGGCTGTGTGGGTTAGGATTTTTCACTGGAACTATCTGGGAGCTCACCTACGCCGGCCAGAATACTCCTGCATGCTCCTGGAGTTACTATGGAGTACTCTGTTGCAATGCCAGGTACCTGTCTACACGCACATCCTTTCTGTGCACTGCGATGTTGCTCCCTTTGAGGGCACAACATGGCACCCAGCATTGGGCACCACTTTGTGACCTCAGAGGTACTGGGCAATATCGCAGCAATGCATGTGTAGACAGCCCCCCGACATTGCTCTGAAAATCTGGAGCAAAAGGTAAGTTTTTAAAATCTGGTTTAAGGGAGGGATGGGGCAGATTCAGTGCAGAACTGGCCTCGCATCACGAAGACAGTCTGCACTCAAATGGGGGATTTGGCCCTGAAGACAGGTCCCTGTGACGATGGAGTGAGACCATCTTATTTGGCCCATGTAGTCACCGTCCTGCCTACAAACCCAGGAGATCAGTCCTCCGTTCTCCCATTTTAGAGATGGCAACAGCAGAGGCCAAGGAGCGCTGGCTTGACCTCAGAAGCCACCCAGAAAACTTAAGGTCAAATGAGTCTGCTTCATTTTAGCACTGACTAGACTGAAGTGCTATTCACTTGTTGGGTGGTGGTCGCTGCAGGTTAAGAAGTGAGTGGGGGGCTTCCAGATTCTCCTTTGGTTCTGTAGGAATGCCTCTTTTTTTATTCTGTGTATCTGTGCCTTGTGATCTGTTCCATTTCAGGAGCGTCAGAGGAAGTACCTGAGCCTGAGCCCATGGGATAAGGCCACCCTTGGCATGGTAAGTCATAAAGGCTGGGATCCTTTATGGCAGTTGCAAATGCATAACTTAGACTGCTACATATTCACGGTCCCTATAGAGGAGTGATTCCCAAACTCTGGTCCTTCAGGTGTTTTGGACTTCGGCTCCCAGGATCCCAGACCGCTGGAGTCCAAAACACCTGAAGGACCAGAGTTTGGGAATCAGGGCTATGGAGCCCACTCAGAGCCAGAGTGGTGTACTGGTTTGAGCACTGGACTACAACTCTGGAGACTGGGGTTTAAATCCCCACTCACCCGTGGAAACCAACTTGGGACACATCACACTCTCTCAGCCTCCGAGGAAGGCAAAGGCAACCCCCCTCTGAACAAATCTTGCCAAGAAAAGCCTTTGGGTCGCCACAAGTCAGAACCGACTTGAAGGCATGCAATAACAAACAAAGCTCTCTTGTCCAGGGGATATGAAGGGACTGTGAAAGTCCTCCACTTTCCAATGACTAGGCAGCAGGGGTCCATGCACTTGTCACTTGGGATGCAACTGGTTGACAAGCCCTTGATCCCATTCCCAGATCCTGTCTGATGTTGGAAACTAAGCACGATCAGTCCTGGTTAGTATGTGGATGGGAGACCGGCAAGGAATCCCAGGTGCTATATTCTGTATTTCAGAGGAAGGAACTGGCAAAACTGCCTCTTGCGGATCCCTTGCTTAATAAAACACTGTGAAACCCGTGGGGTCCCCAAGACCTGAAGGCGCACAGACACACGTCTGTCAGCTCCCTCCCTTCTCATTTCGTTTGGTCCAGACTAATGCAAACTCTTGAGGTTCTTGACTAAGATTCCTTTTTCAGAAACTGAATGCAAAGAGAAGAAAACCAGCAGGGTTTTCTCCTTGACCCACACTGCTGGACTTCTTTGTGGATCCTGTAAATCTTCAGAAGATTTCAGGATGGGGACAAAACGAGGACACTGCTCCCCAAATATGAATTCTGCCCTCCCCACGAAATTTTCCTTCAGTCTCCAAATGCTTAGCTTGGTCGTAACTGAAGCATTTAGAGCTTACGTAAAGCAAAATGAGTGAACATAGCAAACAAAAGAGTTCTAGGTGTGCAGGATTTTCAGCGTCTCCTTCTCTTCAGTACTAAAAAATTGAGGACCAAAGACACATTTCCTTTGGGAGGGCAGAAGTCTTGTTTGAGGAGACTTTGCCCTCATTTTGTCTCCCTCCCAATAGCTACACGCCTGATCTTGGTCATCCTTCCCCTTCAGCTATTTTATTTTCCTTGCTGGGGCTTCAGTTCAGCTGGTAGACCTCTGGGAATAAAGCCAAACAGAAATGTCTGTTTTTCCTGAAAAGGATCCTAAGAGCAGGGCTGTGTGTACAAAGGCACAGGAAAAGCACAAAACACAGCATGGGAGACAGGGATCCCTTTCCTCAGGAAACCTTTGTTTTTGTTTGCAAAAGAGGTTTCTAGTCCTTTTGCATTTGGAAAATGTCTGGGCAGTACCTGCAGGGGATGAGAGAATTTTTAATTCTGATAGCTGAGAAAAGTGATACCCCTCCATACATCACCGTCCCTCCCCACAAGTAGTAAACTCTAGAATACATGTAGAGAGATCTTGTAGTTCCTTTGAGACTAAATGGAAGAAAGAAGTTGGCAGCATGAGCTTTCGTAGAAGTAAGTCTACTTCCTCAGATGCTTTTGGTCCAAATGCATCTGAAGAAGCAGACTTCAGTCTAGGAAAGCTCATGTTGTCGACTTCTTCCTTTCCATGAGTCTCAAAGGTGCCACAAGATCTCTCTACATACATATTCTAGAGACTAACATGGCTATATCTTTGAATTCTACCACTCTAGAATACATGATGCTGAATACAAGATTTTGTGCCAAAGCATTCAGGGTGGCACAATACCTCTCCCACCTTCTGGTGCAGAATTTTATTTTACTTTTAAGAGGACTCACAAGCATGCCTACTCCCGACTAAGAGCTCTGTGTCTCCTTCTGGTTGCCTCTGCAGGGAAGACTCATCCTTTCCAACAAGACGGCCCGAACAGTCGCCTTCTTCTACACCCTCTTCCTCCACCTTCTTGTTTTCCTGGTGAGTCCATTTCTCTCTTCTAAGGTAACTGACTTATCTGACATGGATTTCAGTGGCTCAGCTCCAGGCATGACTGAGGCTGGGGCCAACCCATCATTATGGTTGGTGCTTCTATGATGGACTTTGGATGGATAGACAGGCAGACATGTGGATGGAGGGATAGGTGGGTGAAAGGATAGACAGATGAGCAGACAGATAGGTGGGTGGTGGATAGACAGATGAGCGGACGGACGGACGGATGGATGGATAGACAGATGAGCAGACAGATGAATGGATGGCTGGGTGGGTAGACAGAAGAGCAGATGGACGGACGGATAGATAGATGAGTGGATAGATAGAGATAAGTAAGCAGATAAGAGAGACAGACAGCATGGACATATTTATGACCCACAAACCAAACTCCCAGATTCAGACATCATGGTCAGCTTGCTAGTTCTGGCTAATACAACCGCTTGTGCTAGTGCACCTCCCGGCACAAAATATGTTCACTAGAATCCATTTTGCCTGCTTTCTCCGTATATCTCTCCCCGCCATATGCAGCCACTGCCACAGTAAGTCACTCCCGCCTCCTCAAAACAAAAAGCTTGGAAATGACCACCTAAATCCTATGGTTATTCCTGACTAGAGTAGACTTGTTGAATCGGTGGCATTTACCTGTGTGTTGACAGCTAAAATAATCTGTGGTACAAATAGGGTTTTTTAAAAGCATTAAGCAAAAATCCAACTACAGAATGTTAATTTAAAGCAGCTAAAAACACATCAGCAGAACCATATTACACAATAAGAAGCAGCTCAACTGTTGTGTGTCCTTCTACCCCAACCAGTTAAAGGCTGAAGATAGGAATCATAGAATTGGAAGAGACCACAAGGGCCATCCAGTCCATCCCCCCTGCCATGCAGGAACTCAAAATCAAAGCAAGGTCTGAAAGAGAACAGAGAGGGACCAATAAAGACTCCTTCTAGAAAGAGTTTCATAGCCTAAGAACAGCCACCAAGAAGGCCCTGTTTTCCTGTGTCCCCACCAGATGAGCCTGGAAGAATGGTAGGATGGAGAGGAAGCCCTCCCCTGAAAATTTTAAGGCTCGGCCAACCTCATATGGGAAGATACGGGCTTCCAGATAGTCTGGACCTAAGCTGTATACTACTTTATAGATCATTGATTCCTGAGAGCCTGTTACTTGGAGGCAATGAGGATTGAATCGTAAGCAGTGCATTTTCTCTATTCCTGAGATCATGCCCTGCTAGCAACTTTCACTTTGGGAACTTCTGTACTTACTGCCTCCTCCTCCTCCTCCTCCTCTCTTAAACTTGGCCTTCCCAATCCATTTTGAGGGATATGGTGTTTTTATCCTAAAACATGGACGGGTTTTCCTGTCCTCAAGTTTGCCTCCTCTTCCTCCTCGGAGATGCTTAAAACAGGCACAGAAAGGGTATCTTGGGTGGCAAAGTGGAAACGCTTTGGCTTTCCTGTTCCTCCCCCTTATGCCCCTTTTGTGGGTTTTAATTATCCCCAATTTGGCTGGATTTCTGGAATGAGGCGAGACTGAAGACTGAAAATTCAAGTCTCTATATAGGCAGGGAAGAGTTGGAAGCCACAGGGATGGGAGTCATCCACCAAAAGGCACCAAGGATGGACCTCCATTCGCAGCAGGGCACTTAATGGCCCACCTTTACTTTTCCAGGTTCTCTACAAAACGGCTTGGAGCGAGAGCATCGGCAGAGACTGTGCGGCCTACTGTGCCAAGAAGTAGGTATCCAAATGGACCTTTCCAGCTCAACCCTGCGCCTGCAATTGCAGAGTTGGCTTTCCCCTTGTGGCAACTCAAAACTGACCTTCTAGAGGCCAAGGCTTGCCACTCCAAAGTGCTACCAACATTGATGCTTGGAGGTATTCACACCGACACCTGCCTATGTTGAGCCGGTCCTTTTTATCTCTTCCTTTCAGGTACGCCGACCACATCCACCAGTTCCACAAGAACGACGACAACGGGAACTTGTGGCAGTGAAGCCGACGACGGAAATGGGGTTAGCAACTTGTGCCCTACCTTAGATGTCATCGGATTGCAATTCCCATTATTCCTCGGCTACAAGGTCTGATAGGATTTGCAGCCCAACACCATTCATAGGGCTACAAGTCGGCTGCCCCTAGACATACACCGACATTACCAAACCCCATCACTCTTCTGGAGGGTTGGGAGTTTATCTAGTGCTGCCCTATTGCTAGGCTTCTCTTCTTTTCCCCCCAAAATAAAATGTCAACTGCAGACCTCCAGCTTCAGGCAAATAAAAATCTAGAGACCAAGCCTTGGCTTGTCCTTGGGCAAGTGTTTTACCAAAATGTGATGTCCCAGGCATTAGCTACAAGCCCTAGCTGTGGAAATGTAACTTTTTAAGAGGCTATAACTGCATCCATAGATGAATCTGGGCAACCCAATACATTTGCTTTATTAGTTTGTCCAGTTGGGGTACAACACACACGGTTACAGTTTTTGAATGGCTGAACAGGGCCCTCAAAATGTTAGAAACTGACCATTCATCCAAATGGAGATTTTTATCATCCTTCAAGCAAACGGCTCGCCTATAGCTATGTTGAAATGTCAGATTTTCTGAGTTGCCAAGCCACGATCTAAGACAGCGTTTCCCAAACTTTGGTCCTCCAGATGTTTTAGACTTCAGCTCCCAGCATTCCTGATCCTTGGCCCATCTGGACTAGGGCTTCTGGGAGTCGAAGTCCAAAACACCTGGAGAACCAAAGCTTGGGAAGCATTGATTTAAGAGATTGGGACTAAGCCATGTGGGCGCCCTCTTTCCTCCTACCCAGATCTTGGAAAAAAATATTTTGGGGAGACTACAATTCTTAGACACAGCCCCCATGGCCATTCTGGTGGGGTCTGGGTCTGGGAGTTGTAGTCCGCTCCAAATCAGGAGTCTCATGTAAGGAGGGAAATTGGTACCCAGCAAGGATGATGTGCATTCATCACATAGAAAGGAAACAAGAGGCAGAAACTCTTCACAGAACATACAGCCCAGTTGCAGATTATCTGCTCATCTTGTATATTTTTATATCTTCCTGTCATGTACTAGAAATCCCCAGAATGGGCACAATCAGCCATTCGCTTCATGCAAAGTCCCACGTTTGGGTTACGCTGCCCAAGATTCTGTAACACAAAGCTATCTGAAGCCCTTCCAAAACAATTCATTTGGCCCAAGGCAAACACCAGGAAAGATGGCTTATCTGCTTTGGAAGCTGGAGAGTCAATAGTCTTCCCTTAACATGGCAGGGAGGAAGTTTGTGTTGCAAAGAATCCCCTTCCTGTTTCTTAGTAAATTAAGAGATGGTTCAATCCTGTCGTTTAATTTCATGGTGCATTTTGGGAAAGGGCAGCAGAGCCGCTCGGGGCGCTGCTCTTTCAAATGCATCCAATCTTTCATCTGCCTTTAAACATTTCAGAGAATCCAGAGTTTTAGTAACTGTGATTTAATGTTGTGACCAAGGATTGGTAATGCTAGTTGGAAAGCACAACTCTCTTTCTCTCCTACTCCTACTACAGTGATTAAATTGCTTCAGCAACATGTACGTTGTTTTTATTTCATTTTCCACCACTTTCCAGTAGAAATAAAGGCTGGAGACCGAGGGGAGTCTGGCAAAGAAGGGACCTGATAAGAACGAACCTAGGATGATTGGACAAACCTATCTATTTTAGTTTCTGCAACTTCTGGACTTTCGTAGGCACAAGTTCATTCCTCAGCAGTGTGCAGTGCTTTTCATAAAAAGCCTCATCATAAAAAAATAACATCTTTTATGCATACCCTCCAATACAGGCATTTTTCCGTGCCTCTCTGCTAATCAGAAAAAGATGTGTTATCAGCAGACAGGTACACAAAAATGTGTGCAATTTTTAATCACAGCAAAATGGATCAGAAACCTTCTTGGACTGCAGTTCCCCATCAGACCTAAGCAAGTCAGATGGGTTTATTATTTTATTTGTATACCATCTCTCCCAAGAGGAACACAAGGCGGCTCACAGGTAGAAAGCATTTCCAAAAAAGCAGCCCCAAACATTACAATAAAAACATAAAACATTTACAATCATCCAAAAACCATATACTGGATACTGGGAGTTGCAATCCAGAGGGCAGTACATTGCCATAAAATCGCAATCTTCCAAGGCAATCTACCACAGCTTGGAAGCATTACTGTTCTGGACTACATTTCCTACAATGCTGAAGGGCACTACACTAAGGACACCAGAACGCAGTGGCACTGCGCTACCGAAAGCATAAGGCTGGGCACTGCACTACAGATGCCACAACACTGTGGCACTGCACTAAGGACCCCACAACACAAAGACACTGCACTGTGGGCACCTCAATGCAGTGGCACTGCCCTAAGGACACTACAATGCAATGGCACTGCACTAAAGATAGCACAATGCAGTCATACTGCACTGCTGACAGCGTAATCCAGTGGTACTGCACTAAGGAGCCCACAATACTTTGACACTGCACTGCAGGCACCTCAATGCTGTGACACTTCAGGCACCTCAGTGCAATGGCACTACACTACTTACCCCACAGTGCAGTGGCACTACATTGTGGGTACCCCAGTACACTGCAGACCGTAAATGCAGTGCCACTGCACTAAGGACACCACAACACAGTGCCATTGAGCTAGGGATAGCATAACACAAGTGGCACTGCACCAAGGACACCACAACACAAACCTATAGTTGACATAAGTGACACCACAACATAGTGGCACTACACTACTGACGCCACAACGCAGTGGCACTGCACCACGGACACCACAACATAGTGGCACTGTACTGTGGACACCCCAGTGCAGTGGCACTGAACTAGGGATAGCACAACACAGTGGCACAGCACTAAGGTCACTGCAATGCAGTGGCATTGCACTAAGGAGAACACAGCGTGGTGCCACTGGACTACTGACAGCATAACTCAGTGGCACTGGACTCTGGACACCCAAACACAGTGGCACTGTACTATAGACACCCAATGCAATAGCATTGCACTACCACTATGTGACAACACATTGGAACTCCACTACAGATGCCACAATGCAGTGTCACTGTACAAATGACCCCACAACACAGTGGCACTGAACTAAGGATGCCACAATACACCAAGCTAGACCGCAGAAACCCACTGGAGACCTTGGGCAAGTCACACTCTTTCAGCCTCTGAGAAAGACAATGCCGACTCCTCTCTGGACAAGTCTTGCCAAGAAAACCCTGTGATAGCTTTGCCTTAGAGCGGCCACAAGTCAGAAATGACTTGGAGGCACACAGCAACAACAACAACAAAGCTAGACCCATGCGAGAGACAGATTCAACTGCCTCCCTGCTGTTTAACTGCTGGACTTAATACTGAAGCAATAAAACCATAAAACCATCCAGAACATTGAATTTCACATGGGAATTCCCATCCCCAGTTTGGAACGGGTGAGCTCTGCCCTGTGTCAGAGACAAAACATTTTAATTTTTCTCACACTTCACCTGCAGGGAGAACAGTAAATCTATTTCCTAGCCTTCTCCAGGGATGAGAAGAATTTTGACAGCAGTTTACATCTCTAACCCTCAGTGCCCATTCGAAGTGAATAATGGGCATCATGTCTGTGGTCTTCCTTTTAGGGCATCTGATGGTGAAGGGGAAACTTACCCAGTTTGGGGTTCAAGAATGGAGGCATAGTGTATTGCAGAGTCTACATTGGAAAAGGCCCATAGGATCATCCAGTCTGACCCCAATGCCATGCAAGAACAAACAACCAAAGCACCCCATCCAGTCTTTGTTGAACCTTTTCCTTACACTTTAGATCAGCGATTCCCAAACTTTGGTCCTCCAGGTGCTTTGGACTTCAACTCCCAGAAGCCCTAGCCAGCTTGGCCAGCATTCGGGAATTCTGGGAGCTGAAGTCCAAAACTTCTGGAGGACCAAAGTTTGGGAACCACTGCTTTAGATAGGTAAAAGTAAACCTTTAGGGTCAGAATGTCCTAATAACACTTAATCTACTTTCCCCAGATATTCCTAAGAGTCCACTTACTCTGCAGCTTCTAACTTTTGCCTCAGTTTAGAGCAGTGGTTCCCAAACTTCGGTCCTCCAGATGTTTTGGGCTTCAGCTCCCAGAATTCCTGACTTGTTGGCCAAGCCAGCTGGGGCTTCTGGGAGTTGGAGTCCAAAATACCTGGAGGACTAAAGTTTGGGAATCCCTGGTTTAGAGCACTGTTTCTTTATCTTACTTACAAGACAACTAATGCCCACAGGGGAGGGGAACACTTGAATCAATTTATTTTATATTTCTTATATGCCTTAGATATGCAAAGCAAAGGCTGACTCAGTTCAGAGAACCCACACCTATGGAGGCGGTGGCTATTTTTGCAACCCTACCAGCTCTGGAGACCAGGGTTCGATTCCCAGCTCGGCCGTGAAACCCACTGGGAGAACTCGGGGGGGGGGGGGGGGGAGCAAGTCACACTCTCTCAGCCTCAGGGGAAAGCAATGGCAAACCTCCTCTGAACACATCTTGCCAAGAAAACCCCATGATAGCTTTGCCTTAGGGTTGCCTAAGACTTGAAAACACACAACAACAACAACAACAGCAACAACCAAACCACTCCAGAGACAGTGTTGGCATCTGCTCTAGAATGGAAATGCGACAGACGTCAGAGAAGGATGTGTCTATTTACTTGCCAAGGAGAGCCTTCATCTCGTCCTCCCATTTCCTCCGTCTGCTTTACTTTGCAAGGGAGCTCTGCTTATAGACGGCTATCACAAAGTGCATCTGTTTTCCTCCGCAATGGCTGCAATCCAACCTCCCCTCAGAGTAGCAGAAATATCCGCAGTACCCAGCACTACACAATCCCCAACTCTGCATGGCACAAACTGCAACCGCAACCACAATGCCCAGTGTGCAACCGCAATGTAGCGCATGCACAACTCTGCTTGCACCTCTATCAGCAGAATACGTCTGTTGCACCATGGTGAATTCTTCAGAGAGGGCTTGCCATTGCCATCCTCTGAGGCTGAGAGCGTGTGACTTGCCCAAGGTCACCCAGTGGGTTTCCATGACTGAGTCGGGATTCAAACCCTTCTCTCCCAGTGTCCCTGTCTAACGCTCAAACCACGAAACCATGCTGGCTCTCAGCATTAAGTGTGATGTACCTATGCGTAAGTCATTAACAGGGCATCTATTGAAAAATAGGAAGGTGCCTTATACCACTGAGGTCTTTAAACAGAGACTGGATGGCCATCTGTCGGGGATGCTTTGATTTTGAGTTCCTGCATGGCAGAACGGGGGTCAGACTGGATGGCCCTTGGGGTCTCTTCCAACTCTACGATTCTATGATTCTATGAATTTTTGTTTGAATTTGCTAAATGGCTACCTCTGAATGTTTTCAACAAGGCTTTGTTAAAGCTAGTCCCCTTCCACAATTCCATGATCGATGGGACGTAACAAAAACACACAAACGTATCTACACTGTGGAAATAATGCAGTTTGACACCACCTTGTCTCCATCCTGCAGAACCCTGGGATTTGTAGCTTGCTGAGGCACCAACTACAAATCCCTACAAATCCATAGGATGTAGCTATAGAATTTAAAGTGGCCTCAAACTGCATTATTTCTACAGTGTTGATGCACCCTAAAAGGTCCAAGAGCCCCAAGATGTCCTTAGAGAACTGTTCACAGTGTTTATATTTGCATCAGATTGCAAAAGACCACCACAAACTGGAGCCTCATCCAGTTTTGCAAGCCCAAGTGTGTTAAAAACCACAACAACGTGGAAAAAAGGACAACACAATGACAATGACATTGGCATGATCAGGATAAAGCCTGGTAAAATGAAAGGCAGTAGGACTCAATTTAGGAAGCCCTGCGTCTGTAGGACCTGAGATGGGAGGTTAATAACCAGCTCTCTTTAAGGTCACCACAAGACAAAGTGGACATCGCAACTACCACAACCAGAATGTTTCAACCAAGAGGTACAAGTACTGTAGGCAATATTTCAGGGAAGGAACTGGCAAAACCATCTCTGAGTATCCCTTACCCTATGAAATTCACGGGGACACCATACGCCAACAGGTGACTTGAAAGTACACAGACACACAGACGCACAAAAGATATGCTAAGTCTCTCTAGCACTTCACATTGACCAAGCTGGCGATGCCCACTTGCATCATATTGCCAGAGACAAACCACGGCTGCAATCCTGTAGCGTAGTAGTAGCAGCCAGCGTGGGGTAGTGGTTTGTGTGTTGGACTACAACTCTGGAGACCAAGGTTTGATTCCCCGCTTGGCCCTGGAAACCCACTGGATAACTTTGGCCGAGTCACACATCTCGACCCCAGAAAATCCCATGGCCTTAGTTAGGGTCACCATAAGTCAGACTTGGAGGCACATAACAACAACAGTAGTACTTCCACATATGGGAACTATGTAACGCTGAGCAATTTATCACCTCCCAATGATCCATAGAGCTGCTAAAGTCCCCTACCTCCAGCCTGACGGAGGGCAGTAGGAACGGCAAAGGTGTCCGGTTACGTCCCCGTAGACTGCCGTGAAGTAAATAGCTACCGAGTTACTCCAGGAGTCTCGGCAAGCGACGCCATCTTTTCACGCCAGGCTACAAGGACATAGCCAGATGCTTCTGTGACCTTCTTGCCCTCCACCAAGCACAGAATGGTCCATGGTGCGGAGGGCTTTAGCAACTCTATAGTAGATCCAGGGGGTGGCTTTGGTTGATATGGAAAAGGAAGGGAATATAAGCCTTCAGAGTGACCCCCCAAAAAGCATACACAAGCGTAAGGTTAACTACAGTGGTCTCACCTGCTAGAAGTGGATATGGGCACCTTTCAGGAATGCTTTAGTTGTGTATTCCTGTATGGCAGGGGTCAGGGGTTCCCAAACTTTGGTCTTCCAGGTGTTTTGGACATCCGCTCCCAGAAGTCGCAGCCAGCTTGGCCAACAGTCAGGAATTGTGGGAGCTGAAGTCCAAAACACCCGGAGAACCAAAGTTTGGGAGCCACTGGAATAGATGGATTAGATGTCTCCTTACAACCGTAGGAGCCTCTGATTCTAGGTGAGTGGAGCAAAAAAGGCCGCAGTACAGATAAATGGGCCAGTGGGGATGCAACTCGCAAGCGAAACAAGGCGAAATTTCTGCAGAGAGGAGGAGATTTCAAGCTACTTTTTCTCAGAGTGAACACCCGGACGGGGAAGTCCGACACGCTGCATCCGCAAATTATTTGGAGAAGTCAGAATTGCAAAATTGCCAGGGGTAATAATCGGACTCCAAGAGACAGTTCTGCGCTTGTGACAAGCAAACAGGGAGCCGTAAAGACAGCAAGAGGAACCAGCTGCCTTTGCAGAGGCTTCTCTTTTAGATGATCGGGAAAGGGCCGACTGTAGTCACTACTATTAAGAGGAGGTGGGGTGGGTACTAACTTTAGCCCCCTTTTCGATAGACTCATGAAGCTTCCAGATGTCAGAAACAAAACCTTCTGCTCCTGACATGAAAGAAAGTTGGACCAACACCAGCTCTCAGAGCAAGAGTGAGGGAGGACTCCTCATAATGCCCCCGATTCAGCCAAAAAAACATTAGCACCCAAGCCAGGGAAAATTCAGTTTTCCTGGTTATGAAAAGACAATCACAGTAAAGCAATACAAGGCTGAGTCTCCCTTATCCGAAACACAGAAGAGTTATATAAAAGAGAGGACAACATAAAGGACACATGGAACAAAGAGCCATATGAAGATGAACCCCAGATATTAAAAAGAGAGGTGGAAGCTGCAATAAGAAAAATGGCCAAAAAAAAAACAAAAAACAAAACCAAATCACCAGGAACAGATGTCAACAGATATGGAAAACAAAACAATGGCCAACAGATTGGAAACTATCAATACACATCCCCATCCACAAAAAAAGGAGACACAAGAGACTGCAATAACTATAGGACCATAGCACTGATCTCCCACGCAAGCAAAATCATGCTCAAAATACTGCCACATAGACTCCAACCAAACATGGAGAAAGAAATCCCAGAGATCCAAGTGGGGTTCAGGAAAGGAAGAGGCATTAGGGACCACACTGCAAACATACGATGGCTAATAGAGTGCAGCAGGGAATTCCAAGAGAAAATCAGCATGCGCTTTATAGACTCTGGCAAAGCCTTTGACTGCATAGACCATGAAAGACTATGGAAAGCCCTTAAGGACATGATGGGAGTGCCAACCCATCTGATAGTCCTGATGAGGAATCTGTGCTCAGGACAAGAGGCTGCTGTCAAAACAGAAGACGGAGAAACAGAATGGTTCCCATTTAACAAAGGAGTCAGACAAGGCTGCATCCTTTCACCCGATCTCTTCAACTTGTATGCAGAACATATTATACGAAAAGCAGGCTTGGACATAGAAGGAGGAGGAGGAGTGAAAATAGGAGGAAGAAATATCCACAATCTGAGATATGCAGATGACACCATAGTATTAGCAGAAAACCTCACAGACCTGGAACAACTACTAATTAGAAAGAGAGAAAGGCCGCATGCTAGATGGATGGACTCTATGAAGGAGGTCACGGGTATAACTTTGCAGGTTTTCAACAGAGCAGTGGAAGACAGGGAGTCTTGGAGATGTCTCATCCACAAGGTCACCATGGGTCGAGATCAACTCAAGGACGGTTAACAACAACAACAACAACAACAACAACAACAAAATATGGTGTCATCCGCATATCTCAGATTGTTGATATTCCTTCCTCCAACGTTCACCTCTCCCTCTAATCCTGCTTTATGCATGATATTTTCTGCATACAAGTTCAATAGACACGGCCTTGCCTGACCCCCTTGCCAACTGGAAACCATTCAATTTCTCTGAATTCTAGGATGGACAAACCATAATCCACCCATATCCTTCCCACACCCTGATTGTTGACCACACTGTCTGGGGCTGATGGGAATCGCATCCCAACAGCATACAGGCCCTTCAAAGAATCCTTTTCTTACATCCAGTTCCAATCCCTACCTCTAAAACTTTTAACCCATCATGCCTGGCGGACTTTCTTGCTCTCTCTCATTTTCCTCGGTGCAACCTTCCAACCCTCCCAAAATAAACCCCTCCAAGGCAGGAGGGTCTGCCCTTGGCACCCTCCCCGCCTCTGTTTATGCCCAAGGTAAGTGCCTTTCCCGCTCGGCCGCGGCCGTGGAAGTGACTTTGCCCTCCTCTCCCTCTCTCTAAGTGCTGCGCTGGTTTCATTCAGCTATATTTGAACTGCGCCATCGATCGCTTCGCTTCCTTGGACTGGCGCAGGCATCCATTTGTGGCTATGGGAACCCATTACAAAAAGGTGAACTGAGCAACAAGCAGAGGGGGGCAGCCGTGGAAATGTGTGTGGGGGGGGGGGGGGAAGACATCTTGTGCAGCCAATTTTGAGGCTATTTTAATCACAACGCACACTGTCTTGTGGCGAGGGAAGCAGGGTAGTGATCTATCTGGAGAAGTGTGTTTCAAAGTTGCTTTGGATGAATGAAAGACAGACTCTCGCTCACTCGCTCTCCAGACTTGTGATTCCTGCGGAAATACCCGGGACACCCTTTCAGGACACCCTCCCGACACAAAGCCGCGTGTGGGGTTGCCACATCAGGACTGTCCCAGGCCTTGCAGTTTCCAGATCCAAACGTGAGACTGAGAGACAATGCTCCCAGCGACAACATTAAGCACATGCATTAAAGATCAACCATTCAACCGCATTCAGGCATGAACAAAACAGATTTTCCTGCTTGGAAATCAAGACAGAAATCTTAGCTAAAGGGGCGTCTGAAAGGGATCTCGGGGTCCTAGCAGACCACAAGTTGAACATGAGTCAACAGTGTGATGCCGCAGCTAAAAAGGCCAATTGCTATAGTTTAATTCTTATTAAAAAAAGGAACCATTCCCTGGTAAAACCCAAGAGAATAATCTGCCCTGGAAGCCCTGCTCTACTCTCTCATCCATCCAGCTTGCTGGGATTTTGTTAAGTTTTTGAGCTTCCTTTTCCTTTGCTTCATCCTTTCCATCCTTTGTTACATGCCTTCTTAATTTTACCTTCGACTTATCCACGGGTCAAGCCAAAATCCATAATTTTGGCCCCAAAAACCTGCCCTCGACTCATACACGAGACCGGCTTATAGTCAGGTATGTACGGGAAGTATAATACACAGACCCTCTGGAGAGTCTTTGCAAATTGCAGCGACAGTGGTCCAAAACACACGGCAGAAATAATCCAGTTTGAGACCGCTTTAACTGCCCTGGCTCGGTGCTAGGGAATCCTGGGCATTGTGGTTTATTGTGACACCAGAGCTCTGTGACAGAAAAGGCTAAATGCCTCACAAAACTACAGTTCCCAGAAGTCCCTAGCATTGAGCCAGGGCAGTTAAAGCGGTCTCAAACTGGATTATTTCTGCCGTGTGTTTTGGACCACTGTAGTTAAGCCTTACAAACTGCAGCAACCATAATATCTGAGAATTTGCACCCAGCCCTTTACTCTTGCATGGAGCTGGGGCCCCCAAAACTGGAGAATTTGCACCCTGGTCTCCCACCGATTTGCTCCGAAGCCACAACAAAAGACAGTTCCCAGAATTCCATAGCATTGAGCCGTGGCGGTTCAAGCGGTGCCAAACCAGATTATTTCTGCATGCCGATCCAATCCCATAAATTTGGCATGCCAAGGCTAATTCTCCCATTTCCATATCATGAAATCCACTTCCAGTTTGACCAGTGCTTTTTCCATCCCTTCTCACCATTAGCTAAAGCGGAGATAAAACTCTCAGTAGAAAAAAATCCACACATATTCCAGCCATCTTGGTCCTTTTCAGCGATAGCCAGTCTCAACCCTTACCCCTGTTATTCAACAGCAATTTTACTAACTATCCATGAAGCAAATAATCAAACAATATGTAGTAAATATATTGGTATCCGCTGGGGTTTGGTTCCAGGGACCCCTGTGGATACCAAAATCTGTGGATGCTCAAGTCCCATTGAATCCAATGGAAAGTAAAATGGTGTCCCTTACATAAAATGGCAGCATCAAGGTGTGCTTTTTGGGATTTAGATATTTTTCAAGCCGTGGAAGCTCGAATTCATAGATTTTTTAAGATATATATATGTGGATATGGAGGGCCAACTGTACATTTGAATTCTTACTGTAAAATTTTTTAAATGTTTTTTAAAAGATGCCTTATGGCCCTTTCTGGGAGAAAGGCAGCATCGAAATAAAATAAAATAAATATAACATATGCAGCAAAATACATGTACATAACCTGGTTTCACGCATAACCAAATACAATATTGTCAACCAAACACAGCCCCTATAAATGGTATAACTGAACTGGCTTATTACCAGTTAACCTGAACACAAACCAGCATATACCAGTGAACCAAGGATAGCATGCACATACCAATAAACATAAGCATAAAGATATATAGTCCAGCAACACAACATGAATCCGGCATTGAGTTCTCGTGTTCATCTGGGCGTCTAGATTTATTGAAACATGTACATGAAGGTGAGCACTGTATTAAATCATTTTATTCATCTGGACATCTAAATTCATCGGAATATTAACATGAAAACGTGATAGGATTGACCAGTTCCTAAAGCAGCCCTTTCCGGATGCAGGTAAGGAGGAAGGGGAAGCATCATCACCACCATCATCCCCAGCAGCCCTTACTGGGCACCTCTGCCAGGTGAGACCAACCTTACTGGTGCCCACTGGGTCCAATGAAGCATCTTCCTTTTTCTGGAAACTTGCCCCAAATCTGTAGCCAGTAGCTCAGCAATTGGCACTAGTCTATGGACCACCATTTTGAGTAGACCTGCCTTAAACTCCCTGACCACCACTGCCTGGAAAAGTTTCCTTTGGGGACTCCAACTGCCAGAATCCACTACCACAGTGTGTGGTAGTGGATTCTGGCAGTTGGAGTCCAAAAAAGAAAACCTTTGAGCCAGCATCATCATCTTTCCACGCTAACCTTTTTGGCAAGCTTTCCCCTCTTCCCAGTAACTTTTCCAGAGGCTGGTAAAAGTCCTTCCAAGGCCATATTGGCTCAGAGAGATGGGGGGTCCAAAGAATCCAGTTTGAGACCACTTTAACTGGCCTGGCTCAGTGGTAGGGAATTGTAGTTTATTGTTCCAGTTCCCAGAATTCCCTAGCATTGAGCCAGAGCAGTTAAAGCGGTCTTAAAACTGGATTATTTCTGCAGTGTGTTTTGGACCTGGGAGTTGTCTTCCTTTAAAAGGTAACTTTAGCCTAAGTCCCATCCTCTGTTAATGGTCAGCTTTTCCTCTTGTCCTGACACATTTGGCAACAAGGCAAGTAGAAAGTACTGGACTTACCAGATGAAGGCGGGCCTGAGTTCCAAACACGGGGTCAATGGACGAAGCAGAACCAGAAGGTAGTCTGGAGACCCAAAAATCCTTGAGTCCTGCAATGTTGAAGGCAGCCTAAACAAACACAGGAGAAGAAATCAGTCCAGGTGTCCCTCAGTTAAGAAAACAGCTGTATTCCTGGGTTTTTCTTCTTTTAAAGAAACATTGGAAGCAGAAATTGAAATAACACAGAACGAATAGGGACACAAATAAAGAAGAGGCGTTCCAGAAGGGTGCGTCTACACAGCAGAAATAATGCAGTTTGACCCCTCTTTAAGTGCTGTAGCTCCATCCTTATGGAATCCTGGGATTTGTCGTTTTGCAAGCTCTTGGGCCTTCTCTGCCAAAGACAGCTGGTGCCAGAGTGGATCCACAAACTACAAATCCCAGGATCTGTGGCAGTGAAAGTGTGCCAAACTGCTTTAATTCTGCTGTGTAGATGCACCTTTAGTTACCGCTTCAATGTTTTGAAGCCTGAGAGTCAGAAACCCCATTCAGGCTACGGCAGCAGGGCTAAACAGTTCGGACTAAAGCCCAGAGCGGATTCACCAGCCCATTGAGGTGGAAGCCACCAGCCTGCCCTCTTCCTTGCTCAGTTGCTTCCAGAAACTCAAGCCTGACCATACCTTCTAAATTAATTAAATTAATCCCTAACCTTGGTAAAGTTCCTTTTTTAATACTGTGGTCCCAAACACTGCAGAAATAATCCAGTTTGAGACCGCTTTAACTGCCCTGGCTCAGTGCTAGGGAATCCTGGGAATTGTAGCACCAGAGCTCTCTCACAGAGAAGTCTCAGTGTCTTACAAAACTACAGCTATTCCTCCTAAATCTGAACATTCACATCAATCTACCCTGAAAAAGCATCTCAGTTCTTGCATGGAATACTGTTTACTATGTATAAAGTCTGTTGCGTGTCAAGATACCCTCCAATTGTCCCCTTTGGCAAGAACAATCCCCATAAATCCTCTGCCGTCCCATTTTTCCAGCTGCTTTTAAAATGTCCCGGTTTCTCTCTTTCCCTTCCTACCTTCCCCCTTCATCCTCAGCCTACTTCAGTTGCTGCAAGCTGATTTCAAAATATAAGAAGGCGTTTCCATTCAATAGTAGGAAGGGAAGGAGAGAATTGGGTAGAATCATGCCCTTCCCAACAGGCTCAGGCAAGAGCAAGCTGCTGCAGACTCTCCTAGCTTTTCCCATTTTGACCACAATCTGGCATTGCTTGGCCACAAACGCCCCCATGTCCATCTGTGAAATGTTGGAGAATATGGGTTAAGCCATTCTTGGTATGAAAGGAAGTGTTGCTATTTTTCTTTTTCTGGAATGATTCTAGTTCCCAGTGCAGGCGAAATAAATAGGATCCCTGCCACGGTTTTGTCAATATTAATTACGACGGAGCAATAATTGAATTTGGAAACCCTGTTTGGAGCAAACATGCACATGTTCACACACGCAGAGACAAAGCCACACACAGCAAACCTTTCAGCAGTCTCCAAAAAACGATCAGTAAATTTAATTCTGTGTTTTCCTCAGTTGTTGTTATTATTATTATTATTATTATTATTATTATTATTATTATTTCCTACCTGTCTCTCCCATGGATTGAGGAGGGGAACAACAATTAACAAATATGCCATACTTAGTTGTAGTATCAAGGAAGCCATGTTACTACACCGTTGTATTGAATGGGAACTTGAGCATCCGCGGATTTTGGGATCCACAGATTGTGAGATGATGTGACCTCTTTGAACCAAACCCCGGCAGCGGATACAAAGGGCCCACTGTACAAGTTTTGTCGTAAACTGCCCTCGGGTCGAACTCGACTCCTGGTGGCCCTGTGGATGAGACATCTCCAAGACCCTCTACCCCCCCAAAAAATATTATCTAGAAATCTTGGGTGTTCAAGCCCTCCTTGGACTCCTTTGCTGCTGACTTTACCAACCCAAATCTGCAAAGCAGATGCTACTATTCCCTGCCGGAGGGTCCCTCCGTCCGTTCGCTATGAATAACGCGGTTAGACGGCCGTAGAAAAGGCTGAAGTGTAAAATCTGTACTCAGCCATGGATGGAAAGGAAGAGAAGGGAAGAGGAAAAGAAAAATGGTCATTCATATAATAAACACCTCCTCTGGGTTTGAATATGGCAGAAAAAGGACTACCCAGTTTGGCCATTCTCTCGGCCTCAGAAGGCAGCAATGTGGCCAAACTACAAAAGGGTTGCTATAGAATGAGAGTCCAATCCAAGCATGTTTCCAAGACCGAGCGTGGTGTAGTGGCCGGAGTGTTGTTGGATTGGGAGACCAAGGTTCGAATCCTACTCAGCCATAGGAAGCCGTTGGGTGAAACTGGGCAAGGAAATCGGCCTAAGAGCAAGACAGTGACAAACCAATTCAAGTCTAGGATAGACTCCCAATAAGTCAGAGTTAGAATCCTAGAGTTGGAAAAGACCCATCCAGCCCAACCCCTGCCATGCAGGAACTCTCAATCAAAGCACCCCCGACAAACGGCCACCCAGCCTCTGTTTCAAAACCTCCAAAGAAGGAGACTTCAAGTTGACTTGACGGCATGTAACAACAACAACCCATTTTACAGATGTGAATGGTTTGTTCAGAGGAGGTTTGCCATTGCCTTCCCCGGAGGCTGAGAGCATGTGACTTGCCCAAGGTCACCCAGTGGGTTTCAGGGCCGAGCTGCAAATCAAATCCTGGTTTCCAGAGTTGTAGTCCAGCACTCAAACACTCAAACTGGTTTGGGTCTGCATCCCAGATCAGCCATGAAAACCCACTGGGTCAGCTGGGGCAAGTCACACTCTCTCAGCCTCAGAGGATGGCAATGGCAAACCCCCGACTCAGGCAGAAGAACTGGATGATGCCTTTCTAGAACAGATGGCCACACACTCAGAAAGGAGAAATATAGTAGTGATGGGTGACTTCAACTTTCCTGATATTTGCTGGAAGTCAAACTCAGCAAAATCCTCAAGGTCTAGCAAATTCCTCACTTGCCTCGAAGACAATTTCATTGTCCAAAAGGTGGAAGAGGCAACGAGGGAGTCAGCTATTTTGGATCTGATCCTAACTAACAGGGAAGACCTAGTTAATGGGGTGCAAGTGGTTGGATCCTTAGGCGGGAGTGATCATGTCCTCCTGGAGTTTATTATACAGTGGAAAGGAGAAGCCAGGCATAGTCAGACACGCATTCTAGACTTTAGGAAAGCTAATTTTACTAGACTTAGAGAAATACTGAGGGTGATCCCATGGACAGGAATACTAAAAGAGAAGGGAGTTCAAGACGGATGGGAGTTTCTCAAAAGGGAGATACTGAAGGCACAATTTCAAACCGTGCCAACGAGGAGGAAAAATGGGAGGTGTCTCAAGAAACCAGGATGGATGACTAAGGAACTTGCAAGTGAACTATGTTTTAAACGGAACATGTATAAGAAATGGAAAAATGGGGAAATCACCAAAGAGGAATTCAAACAAAAAGCTAGCACGTGTAGGGATAAAGTCAGAAAAGCTAAAGCACAGAATGAGCTCAGGCTTGCTAAAGGCGTTAAGGACAATAAAAAGGGCTTTTGGGGGTATGTCCATAGCAAAAGAAAGAAGAAGGAAATGATAGGGCCACTGTGCAGAGAAGATGGAGAAATTCTAACAGGGGACAAAGAAAAGGCAGAATTACTCAATACCTTCTTTGCTTCAGTCTTCTCAGAAAAGACAAAGGGTGCTCAACCTGAGGATAATGGAGCAGAGGACAGAATAGGAGAATTTCAGCACAGAATAAGCAAAGAGATAGTACAGAAACATCTGGTTAATCTAGATGAATATAAGTCTCCAGGACCAGATGAATTACATCCAAGGGTATTAAAAGAACTGGCAAATGTAATATCGGAACCATTGGCAATAATCTTTGAGAACTCCTGGAAAACAGGAGAAGTCCCAGTGGACTGGAGGAGGGCAAATGTTGTCCCCATCTTCAAAAAGGGGAAAAAAGAGGATCCCAACAATTATCGTCCAGTTAGTCTGACATCAATACCAGGAAAGATTCTGGAGCAGATAATTAAACAGAGAGTCTGTGAACATCTGGAAAGTAATTTCATAATCACAAAAAGTCAACATGGGTTTCAGAGAAACAGGTCATGCCAGACAAATCTGATCTCTTTTTTTGATAAAATTACCAGCTTGGTAGATGAAGGGAATGCTGTGGATATAGTATATCTTGATTTCAGTAAGGCCTTTTACAAGGTTCCCCATGACATTCTTGCAAACAAGCTGGTAAAATGTGGGCTGGACAAAGTAACTGTTACATGGATTTGTAATTGGTTGACTGGCCGAACCCAAAGAGTGCTCACCAATGGCTCCTTTTCAATTTGGAAAGAAGTGACCAGTGGGGTGCCACAGGGCTCTGTCCTGGGCCCAGTGCTATTCAATATCTTTATCAATGACTTGGATGACGGTATTGGGGGCATAGTTATCAAATTTGCAGACGACACCAAATTAGCAGGAGTAGCTAATACCCCAGAGGACAGGATCAAAATTCAAAATGACTTGAACAGACTAGAAAGCTGGGCCGAAGCTAACAAAATGAAATTCAATGCGGAGAAATGTAAGGTACTGCACTTAGGACGGAAAAATGAAAAGTACAGATATACGATGGGGAACACCTGGCTGAATGAGACTACGTGTGAAAGGGATCTAGGAGTCCAGGTAGACCACAAGTTGAACATGAGTCAACAGTGCGATGCAGCAGCTAAAAAGGCCAATGCAATTTTAGGCTGCATCAGTAGAAGTATAGTGTCTAGATCAAGAGAAGTAATAGTGCCACTCTATTCTGCTTTGGTCAGGCCTCACCTGGAATACTGTGTCCAGTTCTGGGCACCACAATTCAAAAAGGATGTGGAGAAACTGGAGCGTGTCCAAAGGAGGGCAACTAAAATGGTGAAGGGTCTGGAAGCCAAGAATCCCTATGAGGAACGACTTAGGGAGCTGGGGATGTTTAGCCTGGAGAAGAGAAGGCTGAGAGGTGATATGATAACCCTGTTTAAATATTTGAAGGGATGTCATATTGAGGAGGGAACAAGCTTGTTTTCTGCTGCTCCAGAGACTAGGACCCGAAACAATGGATGCAAGCTGCAAGAAAAGAGATTCCACCTCAACATTAGGAGGAACTTCCTGACAGTGAGGGCAGTTCCACAGTGGAACACACTCCCTCAGAGAGTAGTGGAGTCTCCTTCCTTGGAGGTCTTTAAGCAGAGGCTGGATGGCCATCTGTCAGGGATGCTTTGATTGGGAGTTCCTGCATGGCAGGGGGTTGGACTGGATGGCCCTTGTGGTCTCTTCCAACTCTATGATTCTATGATTCTATGATTCTATGAAGAACCTTGCCAAGAAAACCCTGGAACAGAGTTGCCATAAGATGGAAATGACTTGAAGGCACACAACCCACACAGCTCTATCCATCTATATCAGTGATTTCCCAAACTCTGTCTGATGGTGCATTATCTGTTCTATAGTTTTTTCTAGTTATTATATACATGTATTTTATCAGGATAAATTGTCTAATCGCTGTATATTATTTTCATATTTAATGACTTTTAGATGGCACACCATTGGCAGGCTATATGCAGTTTTGATGAATTCTGTAAAGTGCCATGCAAATTTTATGGCACTATATTAATAATAATAATAATAATAATCATCATCATCATCATCTGGTTCTCCAAGTGTTTTTTAACTTCAGCTCAAGCCTCAGCCATCTTGGCCAATGCTATGGGATTCTGGGAGCTGAAGTCCAAAACGCCAGGAAGGACAAAGTTTGGGAATTGCTGATTATCTATATCTATATCTATATCTGCATCTGCATCCATAGCCATAGGCATATCTATCTGGATCTGGATCTGGATCTGGATCTGGATCCATAGCCATATCTATCTGTATCTGTATCTGTACCTGTACCTATATCCATATCTATCCATATCCATATCTATCTGTATCTGTATCTGTATCTGTATCTGGATCTGTATCTGTATCTGGATCCATAGCCATATCTATCTGTATCTGTACCTGTACCTATATCCATATCCATATCTATCCATATCCATATCTATCTGTACCTGTACCTGTACCTGTACCTGGATCTGGATCCATATCCATATCCATATCCATATCCATATCTATCTGTATCTGGATCTGGATCTGTACCTGTATCTGTACCTGTACCTATATCCATATCCATATCTATCCAAATCCATATCTATCTGTATCTGTATCTGTATCTGTATCCGGATCCATATCCATATCCAATATCTATCTGTATCTTTATCTGTATCTGTACCTATATCCATATCCATAGCCATAGCCATATCTATCTGTATCTGTATCTGTATCTGGATCCATATCCATATCCATATCCATATCCATATCCATATCTATCTTTATCTTTATCTGTATCTGTATCTGTACCTATATCCATATCCATATCCATATTTATCTGTATATGTATCTCTATCCATATCCATAGCCATAGCCATAGCCATATCTATCTGTATCTGTATCTGTAGCCGTAGCCGTAGCCATCGCCATCTGGATCTGGATCTGGATCCGTATCCGTATCCGTATCCATATCAAATGCATGCATGTGGACATGTGCAGAGGGGTGATTTCCCATCATTTACAAATCTCTCTCTTTCATTGCAGGCACTGATGTGGGAATGAGAAGCAAAGCCATTCCCTGCTCCATGCGCTGCCAGCTCCGGCTGTCTTCTCTGGCAACGGCGAGGGAGAAAAAATATTTGTCTGGAAGGATTTCCTTCCCGCAGACGGTATTTGGCCAAGGAAGCTGGGCCTACACACAACAACGTGTGCGATGCTACCGTCTTGGAAGGCGCCCCTTGGCACTTCCCTGCCTGTGGATGTCTTCCCCATCTGGGTTTGACAATGTTGAATGGTGGGCAGGAACCAAAAGCTGTGGCGGCCATCTGGAAAAGCTTTCCTCCGCTTCTCCGTGTTGACGGGGTTTCCTGGGAGATGGGCCTCGCGGGTTCGAGGAAACAATGAAATATTGACTCACCTCCCTTTCCAAAATCTGCTCTCTTGCGAAGGCGGTTAAGGGTAAACAACCACATCTTGGGGAGACGGGAGCTCCGTTGGTTCCCACAAACATGTGCCTGAAACCACAAAGAGATGGGAGGCTGGAGCAAAATTGGGCACAACAGATAGGAGATGCTCAGAGGATGCTAATCTCCCCATAGACCCCCAAGGACCGAACCAGAGACCATACTGTGGGTCGGAAACGGTGCACAAAAACCATTCACGGCAGGATTAACAGTCCCAATTCATCTCCTTCGTTGCTGCCGTGTGCCTTCAAGTCGTTTCTGACTTATGGCGACCCTACGGCAAACCTATCGCAGACCTTGCTGGGGTTGAGAGTGTGTGACTCGCCCAAGGACGCTTTCCGTGGCCGAGCGGTAGCTCGGACCCTGGTCTCCAGAATGGTACTCCACTGCCCCACTTTTTAATAATAATAATAATAATAAGTTTTATTTTTAGCCCGCCTCTCTGCAAGGCAATCGAGGCGGGTTACAACAATTTAAAATGATACAGCTAAAATACATTCCCTCCCTCCACATCTACCCACCCACCCCTTAAAACAAGATTAAACCAAGAATTCAATTAAAGCTGCTTTTAAAATGTCCCGGTTTCTCTCTCCGCCTCCCGCTTTCCCGCTTTGCTCTCACCTCACCTGAGTTGCTGCAAAATGAGTTAGAAATGTAGAAGCAATTTTGTGGTTGGTTTTTTTGGGCTGTGAGGCTGTGTTCTAGAAGACTGTATTCCTGGTGTTTCTCTGAAGATCCCAGCCACAGATGCAAACGAAACGTCAGGAATACATTCTTCTAGAACACGGCCTCACAGCCCCCACAAAATACCCACAAAAACCGATGGATGTCGGCCGTGAAAACCTTCGACTTCAAATTTTGTTGTTGTCGTTGTGTGCCTTAAAACCATTTCTGACTTACGCCGACCCTAAGGGGAACTTATCACGGGGTTTTCTTGGCAAGGTTTGTTCAGAGGGGGTTTGCCATTCCCATCCTCTGAGAGAGTGTGATGTGTCCAGGGTCATCCAGTGGGTGAGCCGGGATTCGAACCTTGGCCTCCAGAATCATAGCCCAACGCTCAAACCACCACGCTGCACTGGTTCATTTAATTTAATTTATATTTCATTATCTTCCAGCAGCGGGAGAGGAGAAGAGGAGGAGAGAAAGGTTGCCCTTCCCAGTAGACACAGGCAAAAGCAAAACTGTTGCGGCCTTCCTATCTTGGCCCCTTTTTCTAATATTGCTCTTATCTGAACACAAACATAGGAACACCCTGAATATTGTAACTATAATGGAATTAGCAATCAGGAAGCCTTCAGTTACATTTTTGTCTAATTGGTTACTTTTATAGCCTTGTTAACAAATGTTCAGTGCCACAATGTAGTTAGGAGCAGTTATTATAACATATTGAACAACGTAAACACACCGGACAAGTGTAAAGAAAGAAATAGGTCAGATATGACTGCAAAGTTTAGAAAAGACTATGTCGCTTCTGTTAACTATGGTTGTCAGGAGATTATTAAAAGGACCTTTCATCAACAAGGTTTCAAGGCATCTTCCTTCCAAGGAGTGGCTTTCGCCACGGATTCCACCATCCACGGTTTGGAAACGTTGAAAAAAGAATATTAATTTCAAAAAGTAAGCGGATGCCAAGGACCCACTGTAGAAATAATAATAATAATAATAATAATAATAATAATAATAATAATAATAACCTATTGCATATAATGAGTATGCGATGAGTAGCTTTATCCATAGATTCAACCATCCACCGTCTGAAAATACTGAAAAAACAAAACGATCCAAAAAGCAAACCTTGATTTTGCCATTTGATAGAACAGACACCATTTTATTATGCCATTGTATTTAATGGGATTTTGGCATCCATGGATTTTGGTATCCGGGGGGGAGGGGGGTACTGGAACCCAATCCCAGTGGATACCAAGGACCCACTGTAATAGTAGTAGTAGTAGTAATAATAATAATACCCCCATTGTATATAATGGATGGTCTTGAGCATCTATGGATTTTGGTATCCATGGGGGATCCTGGAACCAAATCCCTTTGGATACCAAGAACCCATAGTAGTAGTAGTAATAATAATAATAATAATAATAATAATAATAATAATACCCCATTGTATATAATGAAGGGGCTTGAGCACCTATGTTTAGTTTTAAGGGGGATATTGTATTACGGTTTTATGGCATGTATGTTTTTAATCTGTATTTGTACTTGTAAGCTGCCTTGATTGCCAAGACAAAAGGCGGGGTATAAGAAATTATTATTATTATTATTATTATTATTATTATCTATGGAATTTGGTATTCATTGGGGATCCTGGAACCAAATCCCTGTGGATACCAAGGACCCATTATAGTAGTAGTAATAATAATAATAATACCCCATTGTATATAATGAAGGGGCTTGGACATCTATGGATTTTGGTATCCATGGGGGATCATGGAACCAAATCCCTGTGGATACCAAGGACCCATTGTAGTAGTAGTAATAATAATAATAATAATAATAATAATAATATTGATTATATATAATGAATGGGTTTGAACATCTACAGATTTCACAGGTTTCACAGAAGATTTGACAGATGAAGACAGGATGCATGTGGTCAAGATGGCAAAAGCTATTGATGAGGGAGAACACACAAGCTAGGAGAGGCTGCAGCAGTTTGCTTTTGCCTGAACCTAATGTGAAGGGCATGATTTTGCCTCCTCCTTGCCTCTCCTCTGAGTCGAGTCCAGAAGACATTTGCACTTACCACTCCGTTTGCAGCCACTTCAGTAAAAGGGGGGAAAGTGGGAGGAAGGGAAAGAAACCGGGACATTTTAAAAGCAGTTGGAAGAAAGTGCGATGAGAGAGGATCAATTGGGACATTTGCCACTTCAGGACAGTTGGAGAGTATGCAAACCAGAAGCAAGGCGGGCATGGACCAAGCTTTGAGAAGCAAAATCTCTTGCATTCCCCGCTCCCCACAAGGGTCTGCAAGAGGCCACAGTCCCAGACCTATCCTTGCTGAGACAGCATCCCTTCCATCTCATGCAATTCTAAAAGCTGCAAATCAGGAACCTGCCACGGTTATTGTTTTACTCTTGAAGAAGGACGACCAGCAAAAGATATACATATATATATATATGATCGGGTGGGAGACCGCCGGGGGAAATACGACGCTATTGATTGATAAAGTGTTACGGCAGCTAATGTTTCTCTGCTGGGGATTGTTATGAATTCTTTGTTTGCTCCTCTCGCTCTTGCTCTCATTCAATCTCTCTCCATGGGTCAACACAACACGTTTCCTCCTCTTCCATCAGTATGGCTAAGCGATTATGGGACTGTCGCTTCCCTTTTAATAAAGGGACTGCCCCAGTTAATAAGTCTCTGTAGGGTTTTTACACCTCCTGTTTTACCGGTTATCATTGCTGAAGTGTCGTTCCGTTTTTTAAAAAGTGATTTATTCCATTGTATCAAGTGTATTTGGCATAGAATTTACTTGTTTTTTGTGATGTGCCTTACAACCATTTCGGACTTATGGCAGCCCTAAGGTCAACCTTTTGCAGGATTTTCTTGGCAAGGTATGTTGAAAAAGGGCTTACCCTTGCCTTCCTCCGAGGATGAGAGTGTATGACTTACCTAAGGTTTGTTGCCGTCGTTGGTAGCCCTAAAATCCAGCTTATTTATCCAGGGAATGGAGCTTCAGAGGCCGCAAGCAAACCTAGGAAGAAAACCAAAGCCATCTTAATACTCATTTGACACAGAAAGCATTCTTTATTATTCATAGAATCACAGAATCATAGAGGTGGAAGAGACCACAAGGGCCATCCAGTCCAACCCCCTGCCATGCAGGAACTCCCCTTTCAACAAATCTTGTTGTTGTGTGCCTTCAAGTCATTTCTGACTTACGTTGACCCTAAGGTGGGGAACCTATCATGAGGTTTTCATGGCAGATTTCGTCAGAGGGAGCTGGCCATTGCCAACCTCTGAGGATGAGAGAGTGCGACCTGCCCAAAGTCAACACAGTAGGTTTCCATGGCCAAGCTGGGATTCGAACCCCGGTCTCCCAGTGTCCTAGTCCAACGCTCAAACCGCAATCTGCAGTGCAATCTGATATACATGGAGCATTCAGAAGTAAGTCCGATTGGGTTTAATGCATTTCACAGATGAAAACCAGGACGTCTGGGGCCAAGTAACATCCGAAGGTAGTCAAGATGGCGAACGTTATTAATGTGGAAGACTAGACAAGATGGGAATGGGGTCAGCGGTTTGCTTTTGCCTGAGCCTACTGGGAAGGGAAAGATCCTGCCTCTCCTCCTTGCTCAGTTCATGGCTGCGCAAACTACTTTTGTTCTCTGACCTCTGTTTGCAGTAACTAAACTAAACTGAGGACTACAGAGGATAGTGGGAGAGAGAAACCAACACATTTTAAAGGCAGATGAAAATGTCGGACGACAGAGGATTAATCCTGCCAAATCAGGGCAGTTAGTCGGAGGGTATGGTGTGTCGGTTTGTGTGTGTTTACAGACGTACGTGTTGGCATAGCATAAAGATTTTCCTCCTTTGCAACCTACATTCTTGCCCTTCTTCTTCTTCAAATTGGCAGAGATACTGCTTGGTTAGATGAGTCTCGTGAAACGCTTAACAGATTATACGAGAAGAGGAGACCCAGCTCAAATCCAAATCCCGTCTCTTCAGAAACAAAGGAGGGGAAAAAAACTGAAATAGGAAAGAAAAAGAGGATGCTGAATGAATTGTCTATGTTGCAAGCAGAAATGGAGATTACATAACACTCCCTAGTCACATTTCCAACGCATGTCGATGTACTTTTTTCTGGGCTTTTTGGGTACGTCCGGCTGGGCTGGAAACAGAACAGAGTCCACTCTCTTACGATTTTACCTCCCGCCTGGTAATATACCAAGCCGTGGCCGTAAATGTTTCACCACTAAATATGAAGCACTGTCTCAGCAGACCCTGTTTGGAACGAAGCAGAACCGAAACTAGCCACAACAGTTAGATCAGGATTTGTTGTTGTTGTTGTGAACCGCCTTTGCGTCGATCTTGACCCATAGCAACCTATGGATGAGACATCTCCAGGCCCCCCAGTCCTCTACTCCTCTGCTTAATTCCTGAAAACTCATATTTGTGGTCTCTTTCATAAAGTCCATCCATCTAGCATGTGGCCTTCATCTCTTTCTACCTCCCTCCACCTTTCCTACATCCCATTACCGTCCACTTTAGTTCTTTCATGCCAAGAATTGTAATGTTTATATGTTTCATTTCTTATTTTACATTGGCGTTTATCATACGGAGGCAGATCCCGTGCAGAAAGGGGATTTTAAAATCCTCTAAACTCCCATAAATGCGGGTTGTTTTTCAGATGCGTTGGCAGAAAGAGAAATAATGCGAAAATAACTCGAACGGAAAGTTGACAAAAAGTTTTGTCAGCTTTCCGCTCAGGTTATTTTTGCGTTATTTCTCTTTCACGCAAACGTCATCTGAAAAACAACCCGCATTTGCGGGGGTTTTCTACTTTCTGTTCCGGTTAACCCCAAACGTCATGCGAAAAACAACCCACAAAAGCGGGTTGTTTTCACTTTAAATCTAGTTTCTTCACGGGATTTGTCCCATGTGATAAACTCCATTTTCTATTAATAATTTTCATATTCATTATTCCTGCTCCACAAATTGTGTAGCTTTGGACTTTCCTTCCACATCTGTGCAATCGCAGTTGAGTGTCCTTTCGACTTGAGTCCGGTTGCATTACAGACACAATATTATTCCTATTTCTCCTTTACCATACCCCAATTGCTTGCTCAGTAACTTCCAATCTCATATTCCAGGACTATAATAATAATAATAATAATAATAATAATATATAACAAAAATTTATTTCTATTCCGCCTTTTTCGAATGGGAATTAAGGCAGATTACAACTATCACTTGATTCATTTTGGATTGCCTCACTATGGGGTTTTCCAGATATCAGAATTCGTTTCCCATTGCCTTTTTCTGTACTTTTGCAAGCTGCAAAACACCGTTTAATTCTATGCAGCATCTTCCCAGTCTGGAAAAAAAAAAATACATCTTCATTTTAACTCGACCGTTTTTCAGGCTTCGAAAGCACAGCATCATTTTAGGCAATTGTTCTTGGGGCTTCAAAGCGCATCTTAATTCCATGCAATAGCTTTCTGAGCATAGTTTAATTCCATATAACAGTTTCTCCGTCTGCAAGAGCACATCTTTTTTTAACGCCACAGTTTTTCAGGCTGCAAAGCACAGTTTCGTTCCATGCCACAGCTTCCCAGTTTGCCAAAGCACAGCTTAAGGCCATGCAATGCAATAGTTTTTGCAGAAATAAAGCAGTTTGATGCCGGTTTAACCGCCATGGCTCGGTGCTATGGGATTCTTGAACCTGTAATTTTGTGAGCTATTTAGCTCTGGTGCCACAACAAACTACAAATCCCAGAATTCCATAGTACGATGCCAGGGTAGTGGTGTCAAACTGCATTATTTCTGTAGTGCAGACGAGGCCATTGATCCATCAAGTAAGGTCCCTTTAAGAGTGGGCCAACTCAGAGCTTAGAAGGAAAACTTTACATCTGGGGCCTAAAAACATCCCAGTATCAAGTAGTGACTGTTAATGTTGTCTTTTTCAGTGCAATAGTTGTTGGGTTTATTTTCTTTCCCTGGTTACTTTTGAGGGGGACTATTTAGAAGGGATTTTCCTCCGTCTTCAGGCTGTTTTCTTTTTCAGATGATTTCAGGAACTAAAACGAACGGAAAGGTCATCAGCAATGTAAGGCAACGATGGGAAAAACAGAGAAACGAAAGCCAGTGCCAATGCTATCTCAAGAGAGTCTTGGTTTTCTGCTTGCTCCAAAGGGCGCTGCCCTCTGCAATGCAACTTCCTTTGGACAAGCCTTGCTATGATGTTCGGCCATCAATCGCTGTCTTCCGCCTCATCCACCCACCCAAGACTCCCTTTCCCATTCATATATACATTTTAAAAGAAAAGAGGGGAAGAATCAATAGGCTCTTAGCCGGAGATTTCATTAAGGGTTTCTCTGCGCTTGTATTGATCTGCCAGGACCAGATCTGCTGCTGAGAGCATGGACTTCTCATAAAGGCAGGAAGCAAAGACTTTTCCAGCCTGATCTTTCATGCCCTTTGGCTGTCCCGGTTTGGCATTATTCCTCTGCTGTCCCACTTTCTCCGCTGCTTTTAAAATGTCCCAGTTTCTCTCTCCTCCTCCCACTTTCCCCCTTTGTCCTCACCTTGCTTCAATTGTTTGTTCAGAGTGCAAGTAATTCACAGTCAGGGGAACAGAGGGGAGAGAGTGGGGTCTTGCTTTCTCAAATTCAACTCACAAATTCTCATTTGTTTCTCAGCTTTGGGTCTCAGCCTCCTGCGTCCAGGTTTTCATCATTGAAATGTCGGAAGGCCTGCCTTTTGCCTTCTGTTTCAACAAGTGTATTGCTGTCCAGGAAGCTATCGCATGGAATTAAGGTGTGCTTTGAGGCTTCGGAAGGTGTTGCAGGAAAATTAATCTGTGTTTTTGCTGCCCAGGAAGCTGTTGCGCTGAAATATATAGTTGGCCCTCCACTTTTGCGGCTTGGACTATTTGCAGTTTTGATTAATATGTTCTCTCTAGGAATCGATAGGTTTTCCAGTGCAATTTTGCTGGAAGTTGACCATAGAGTTGTGATGGAGAACGTAGACATTCCTAGTGAAAACTCTTACTCTAGGCATTTGTAGGTCCTCCAACATGATTCTATGGTAAACCTCTGGCAGATGTTGATCATAGAGTTGCAGTGGAGGACCGGAAAACTCCTAGAGAGGTGTTCTCAGGGGAAAAGAAACGTGTTTTTTCATTTGCAGTTTTTCCACATTCACAGGGGTCCTTCACCCCTAACCCCAGCGAATGTGGAGGGACCACTGTAAACTGTTCTTTTTCAGCCTGAAAAGATGAGGAATGGGATTAAGGTGTGCTTTGAGGGCCTGAAAGGCTGCTGCAAGGGATTAACCTGTGCTTTTGCTGCCCAGAACCTTTTGCATTGAACCGAACTGTACTTTGAGGGCCCAGAAAGCTGCTACAGGACATTAAATTGGGTTGTTTTTTTTGCAGCAGCCTGGAAATCTGTTCTATGGATTCAGGCTGTGCTCTCGAAGCCTGGAAAGCTCTCCCATGGGATTAAGTTGTGCTTTTGCAGCCCGGAAAGCGGATGTGGGGACTTGAGCTTGGCTTTTCTGCCTTGAAAACTGTTTGTATGGAACTGAGCTGTGCTTTGCAGCCTGAGACGTTGCTATACTATTGGAGCAGGGCATGTTCGGCTTGGTAAAGAGAAGATTATGGGGGTCCCTTCCTATTATTCCATCCTCCATTTGTTCCATTCATATCTTGCCTTTGGTCCAGTGAACCCAGAATGCCGTCCACGGCTCATTTCCTCCTCATAACAACCTTGTGAAGCCAGGCTGGGGAAGAAGGACAGAGTTCACAAGTTGAACATGAGACGACAGTGTGATGCGGCAGCCAAAAAGGCCAATGTGATCACAGGCTGCATCAAGAGAAGTACAGTGTTTAAATCAATCTCTGCCACAAAGAGGCCTGTGGTCTCACTGGAATGGAGACATACTGGATTGCAAGAGAGGGGTCCTTGTTGAGATGCAAATGGATTTCAAATTTCCTGGTCTTTGCAAATCTCCGAATAGCCACAGGGCCAGAAGGAGGAGAGAGGATTCTGCCTGCAAAAGCTATTTTTCCCATCATGTACTACATCTTCAATAAAGAATGAAACAACATGTAGGCATCTGACTAACATCTCTAATTGCTTTTCCTCCTGTTTGGTTTGTAACATCTTGCCTGATGAAGAAGAAGAAGCCCATGGAGCTTCGAAAGCTTGCAGCAAGTATAGTGTGCATTTGGGTTGGTCAAGAAAGGTATCACCGATGGATTTTTGTTTGAATAAATCAAGGGAAGTAAGAGCTGTTCCATAGGGGAAGGCTCTCCCTTGGAGAGTGTTAGAGTCTCCTTCTTTGGAGCTCTTTAAACAGAGGCTGGATGGCCATCTGTCGGAGGTGCTTTGATTGTGAGTTCCTGCATGGCAGGGGGTTGGACTGGATGGCCCTTGGGGGTCTCTTCTGCTCTATGTATGATCCTATACCACTCTATTCTGCTTTGGTCAGACCTTACTGGGAGGATTGTGTCCAGTTCTGGGCATCACAATGCAAAAAAGATGTTGAGAAGCTGGAGTGTCTCCAGAGAAGGAAAACCAAAATGGTGAAGGGTCTGGAAACCATGAAGCCCTATGAGGAACAACTTAGGGAGCTGGGTATGTTTAGTCTGGATAAGAGAAGGTTAAGAGGTGATATGATAGTCCTCTTTAAATATTTGAAGGGATGTCATCTTGAGGATGGAGCAAGCTTGTTTTCTGCTGCTCCAGAGAATAGGACACAGAGCAATGGATGCAAGCTCCAGGAAAAGAGATTCCATCTAAACATTAGGAAGAACTCCCTGACAGTAAGAGCTGATCAAAAGTGGAATACTGTTCCTTGGAGAGTGGTGGAGTCTCCTCCTTTGGAGGTCTCTAAACAGAGGCTGGATGGCCATCTGTCAGGGGTACTTTGATTGAGAGTTCCTGCATGGCAGGATGGGGTTGGATTGGATGGCCCTTGGGGGTCTTTTCCAACTATGATTCCAGGATGGCGCAATGGTCAGCCAGTGCGTTCCATGGGACTGGAATGTGCATCTGCCCTCTCCCAGTCCGGCAGGCGAACTGGAACGAACGCCACACTGGTTCTTCCCTTCGTAAAAAGCTTCAGCATCTTCATCCGTGGTGAGAATAGTCCCATTCAGGCTTTGGGTCGGATGAGGAGAGAATTGCCTTGCGCTGCAAGATTCTTCCTCTCTCTCTCTCTCTCTCTCTTGCTTCCTCTTCATAGACAAGGCTGGGAGATCAGGTTTCTTTGACTTGTCAGCAAAGGAGGAGGAGGAGGAGGTAGCGTGGAATCATCAGAAACGACAAATCGATCGGAAATGGAAACATTGGCGAGGAGAAAGGGGCAAACGCCGAGGCCTTCTCTCCCAGTCGCTGGACCAAGCCAGAGGTTGCTCAGACGGTCCTGCGCCGAATTGCACAGAACCAAAGTGCAGCCATGTTGGCGCCATCTTGACACCTGGATCAAGTGACGCCTTTGTCGGAGGTTTTCCATCCCAGGTTGCGAAAGAGGACAACCTCGTGCTCATGGCTGCGGAGGGGCTTTCGGAGGCACGTATTCATCCAGTCGCGTCGCGCCATTCGTTGATCATGCTGCCTGCGGAAAGCGAGGGCTCTCCTCAACCCTGGGAGAGGATCTCGGCCCACACTGAGCCGCCATTTTGATCGTGTCGCATGGACCAAATGGGGCTGGCCCTTCCACGAGGCAGAGGGATGGGGTGCCTCGGGCGGCGCGGCGGAGGGTGGCAGGAAATAGCAAGGGGTCACAGGAGAGAAACATTACAGCCCTGTACGTCCCAAAGGAAGCCTCCTGACAGCAAAGAGTTGGACTGGATTCCACTGTTGAACAGCTCTTGAGGTCAGGACGTTCCTCCTAATGTTGAGCTGGAGCCTCTTTTCCTGCAGCTTCCATCCATTGCTCCATTGGGTCCGATTCTCTGGAGCAGCAGAAAACAAGCTCACTCCATCCTCAATATGACATATATTTCAAATACTTAAACAGGGCTATCATCTCCCCTCTTAACCTTCTCTTCCCCAGGCTAAACAGACCCAGCTCCCTAAATCTTTCCTCATAGGGCTTTATGGTTTAATAATCATAATACTGTCTATT